>JAZKJV010010197.1:0-640645 GCA_037367405.1 Ottelia alismoides | reverse complement strand
TGTTTCAACAACTCAACCGTTTGGCCTCACACCCCCTACAAGGGGAGCCGCCTGCTGCTCCCCCTTACCACCCCCCCACTCATGTGCTCGTCGACTCAACAAGACCACTATTTTTTATAAAAGGGGGTCGATCCCCCTTTTGACGATGAAGATCAAACAACTTTGAAATTAATCAAAAAAAATATGCATACATATATTGTACATATTACCATACTAATATTTAAAAGTTTTAACATGGTAAGCCTTAATATTCTAATAATATGGATTTAGAATTGACTCCAATTTGTATCAATTATCTTCAGTTAGAAAGTTAGATTCTATCCATTTTAATTCTTACTTCTTTCAAATTTATGTTGTTATGAATGATGTTTTTATCAATTTATTTGCTTGTTTGCTTGATTTACTATTAAGCTTGATCTTTTGTTTATAGATTATACATTGTAATATAGATAATATAATCTTTAGATGCTAAATACACCTTCTTGATGTTAATAAGTTGCTACATACAAATTTCTTTAATATTCCTTTCGATATGTCTCAATAGCCAGCGGTTAGGATTGACAACAGTAATACATGCTATATAACGTGCATTTATGTGTTAAATATACCCATTCTTAGTGTGTGTGCATTTGTATGTTATTTATTATTTAAGATCTAGAGTGAACTTAATTTGCAAGATCGCTTTATGAGTCCATATTTAAATTTCAGCCAATATTGTGGACATATCCCTTTCAGACTGAGTGGTATGATATCGATGTCGATATCTCCGAACCTTGTTACAAACTACAGCATCCAAGCCTCAAATAAGACTTAGCATGAACCAATTCACCAGTATAAATTAATAATAAGAAAATGTTATACAAACTACTACATGTTATTTAGTTAAAACAAAGCCTAGTCTTCATTAGGGAAGAGTTTCAAATCTCCACCCAATCAAGTCTATATTCCTAAGTTTGCATCGCAAGTTTTCTAAAGTTCACAACAGTTTCATGAAACTGGGGACTGACTACTAGTGGTGTCAGAAGCTCGAGCTCAATGAGCTCAACTTGAGGTCAAACTCATTAAGAGCTCGTCAGCCCGACTCGAAAACCTAACAAGCTCAAGTTGTATATGCGGCTCGTTAGGTTATCGAGTCGAGCTTGAGTGGGTCGTGCTTAACTCGATGACTCGACTCAATAACTCGATATAATTTTAAGATATTTTCCATTCATCCTCTCTTTCCAAATTCCCCTCTCCGAGACTCCACTCGGGTGCGAACACAGTTTCAAGCCCTAACCCTTCGAACCATATGGTCCCCTCCCTAGTCTCCACTGCTGCAAAACTAGCACTTCGAGCCTATCCAATCTCCAAACCGTAGGCCCGCGGTCACCGCTGCATCGTACCTTCGAGATCTAGTGTTTTCGATGGGGGTGGACATGAGTATGGTGGCAGTATCAGATGCCACGTCTGGAGCGGGTGGGGGAGGGGTTGGTCAGCACCGCCATCCTCAACCAACTCGATACCTGCAGACAAGTACCATGTTGAGGTCCGTGCCCACAGCCAACGCAAGTACAAGTAATTGTCCATCTCTCCTTTCTTTGTTTTCGTGATCTGTAAATGTAGTTCCTATATGGCGATTGGAATTTTGCTTGGATCCTTGATGAATTCGAGTTTGGGGCAGTGAAAGCTCTTCAAGAGCCTCGTGAGCCAACTCGAACTCGATGAGTTCGAGTCTGAGCAAGCATTTCAGGGATCGAACCTTTATCGAGCCGATTTTGAGCCCATGATTTCTTATCGAGTTCGAGGTGGGGTCGACTCAACTCATTGAACTCGATAGACACCCATACTTACTACATAAGATAACCATGGAAGTGGACGGCTATCACATTGTATTTTACACGATACGTACTATAAAGCGATATTTCGTTCAGATTGAGCGATTTGAGGCAACAAAATGAAGCGAGTTTTTCTTAAGTTTGTCATGATCAATTTTGTTCAAGCCCGATAAGAAAGTCATCAGCTGCAGGATATGGTAACAAGTAGAAGACTTGAATATATGATACAACAAGTGATTGATGCTTACATAAAATACCATCCTCTATGACATCGCTTGATTGAAAAGATCCAAAAGTAACAATGCAGGATACTCATGATCAGCATGGAACGGAAGAAAATCTGAAACTAGGGATGCATGCAAAATATTAGACATCTCAGAGATGCTAAAGAAGAAACGGCAAATTGAAGCAACATACAAGCAGAAGAAATAGGAATGCATGAAATAACATAGGGCAAGGATTTAAAAAAACGCAAGGCGGAATCGATACAGTTTTCCGTAATCGAGGTGAGGCGTAAGCCTCATAGTCAAGGCGTAAGACTCGATTTATGGAGAAAATACATGTAAAGGCTATTATTAAACATGATTATACTGTCGTAAAATCCAAAGTCAAATATTTACAATATATTATCATAAATTCTAAATTTGAATATTTTCAAATTGAATAAAGTACACAATAAATCGCATTATCATATATGCGAGTTTGAATTTGTGATGTGTAATATTATATTGTAAACACGTGAATTCTAATATTCTTACAAAATATGAAAATATACCATACTCATTGTAATGATACAAGCAATTGAAATATCATTTCTTGATAAAAAAATTGTTCGTACTAATTGAAATCATCATTTACAATTGCATGATTTCTTTGATGCAATAATGTTGTAATACTGAAAGAAAAGCGTACTGAAAGAGAACTCGAGTACGAAATTACGGTCCTTTAATGAGAGTTAAAGTGGTTCTTGCTTGAAGTGCATCTTTGAATGCACCAAAGAGAAAATCCATAATAATCATTTTCTTCATCTCATGTTAACTATTCAATTTCAGCTTCGCCTTTCAGCATGTACCAATGCTATAAGTTAAAATCCCTTATTTTTTAACAATCACCCACCCTCTCCGACAGCTCAGTACGAAACTTCAACCCACAAAGTCTTCAGGCATCCAATTGCCAAGAGCATTAACTACATAAATCCAGGCTCTGATCATCATAATGATTACAAGACCTAGAGAAAAAATAACAGAAATATTTTGGGAAAAGGAATAAATTTTCCAAGTACTTCCACAATGCTGAAAGCAAATTTAAAATCACAACGCCTTTCAGCAACTGGCACAGCAATGCCTTGAATCTGCCACCCTTGCCAACCATAAATTCCATTTGATGTCATAATGCAATAGTGATAACTACCTAGGAAACTAATACGTGCTTAGACACATCCTCCGAGAAGCAAGAAGAAACCAAAATGTTTGGGATGAAAATCCAAAAGAGGGAGGAAGAGAAATGCAGCATAGCAGCAACATGCAAGGGAGCTCCAATGAGGAGGAGAAAACAATTTTCATAAACATTGGACGAATTAACAAAATTTAGAGCATGCTTAATTTTCATTCTTTGTGTTGCATATATCTTTGCAGTAACTCCAAAGTTAAAAAAAAAGAGGGTCTACCGAGTAGTGCATCGGGAGTCTAGACAAGATTTAACATACAAAATATACAAGTGGATTATTAAAATTTAAAATAAACTTTATCCCGTTCAAAAGTTACAAATGGAAATTAGAGAAAAATGGATGTCTGGCACACCTGATCACCCAGCTAACAGTTTTTGCAGGCATGCTGTATGCTCGAACCAGCCCAGAAAGAGCACCCAAATGCTCTTTCTTTTCATGTTTCTGCATAATATCGTAGTCCAAATCATTGGACCATTTACTTCTTCCTAACTCCTTAACTTCCTCCTCTTCAAATCTGACGACCTGCTAACTTCTGCAATGCCAATAACATATAGAGAAGTTGGCATCTGAAATGACAAAAAGAACCTTTTAAAATAACTCAGGCAGGTCCCAGGATATCCTTACTATCTGATGTCGCAAATGCAAAATAATGCATATAAAACATAACAGAAATATAACTAATACTGAGCAACTAGAAACTTAATAACACAACCAAGCAGTCAAGTCATTAGTAAACATCTGTTGAAAACAGGCCATTTATAACCACTTATGACTTTTCTCTTCACGCTATACATATACCAGTAGAAGTTAATGAAGCTCCAAGGTATTTAAATCTCTTGTGGCATTAATCAATCTTCTTAAAAAGAAAAAGAAGGGTGGCCTCTGATGAATCTCAGATTTATCACTCTAAAAATCATGAATTAAGCTCAAATCTCTAAGAATCATTAGCATTTCTTTCATTTATTCTGCATAATTAGCATTCAATGCATATTTTGATAAAAATGTATTTTATCACATATTTTTGCACAAAATAAGAAGCCAAAAATCCATCTAAAATTGACTTGTAAATAGCCTAACTTCCCTGATTTTAACTAATTCATGCTAACTCCAATTGACCCAAAACTACCTCCACCGTGACATATCACTAACAGAATAAATAAAAAATACAAAAAAAATCACTAGCCTAAATGAGTGGACCAAAACCCAAACCCTAGTTCTAAGATTTTCGGACTAAAACCCTCATATCTTCCCCATCCAGTGTCTGTTTTGATCCTACTCACTTTTGACCTAATGTATATTCAATTACCTTCAAAACAAGACTAGTTCAAGCGAATCGGAGCTCGTATGTGAAAGGGTGGTTTTGGGCCTCTTTTGTACATTTTATATTTTAGTGGTTTTTGACCTATTATTTTATGTACATAATTAACCTATTTTATTTTAATTATTTTTCATTTTTCTTCTTTGATGAAAGTTTTATTAAAAAGCGTAAAAATCCAAATCCAAACCGATCTTAAAATCAAAGAAACTAATTGAGTCCGAGTCTTCACTAACTTTTTGTACAAAATTTGTCTTTTCGTATTTTATTTTATTTCTTATTTTTCTTAATTAATAAAAATCCAAAAAAATTATATCAATGTGTAAATATTTATCTTCGATTTTATTCATATTTTTTTGGATTTTTATCTGATTTAAAAATGATAAAAAAATTATAAAATCCAAAATCAATGTATTCTATGTACATGGGATACCCCAAAAATATCACTTTGTGCAATTGATTGATTTTGTTTTTGATGTCTTCATGAAAGTTGTAGATCTCATGAGACAAGCAATTTTCGTGAAGAAACTTTTTTGATCCGAGGTCATTTACTATTTTCTAAGTATTTTTCTTTGTATTTATTTCTAATTTTGTGGGACTGACATGTGGCAGCTCCTGGAGCTGCCAAGTGTCACCCATTTTTGGATTTTATTTTCATTTCTTTTTATAAAAAAACCCACCGCACGTGCGTAGCATGTGCCTCTACGCACGTGCCACGCACGTGCTCCGTTGCACGCCTCTCCTACTGTTGCCACGTGGTCGAATCACGACCGTCCGATCTTGGTCAATCGGAACAGGTCGCTGGCCTTCTCCTTCCTCCCCCCTTCTTTCTCAATTTGCATCGCCGCCTTCCCTCTTCGTCTCCGTCGTGAATCCCACTATCTCCGCCCATCTCGCGATTGACCGCCTCTTCCCCAAATCTCGCCGCCGCATCTCATCTGGCTCTGCGATCTCACTCAATTGCCCGCCACCTCGTCAGATCTCTGTCTCCAATCCTTTCCATCTCCGACCGACCCATGATCTCCTATTTAAGCTACATCATTGCCTCCCTCAAAGACCCATCCGTTGACTGAACCTTGAGAGGTCCGGGGTGACAGCCCGGTTCCTCCCCTTCGACGAGATCCAAGGCGCATCCCCGCCTTGTCGCAGAGCGCTCCTCCGTGCCACTGCCTCTGCCTGGCCTTCTGCGCCATCGAGCCAACTGCGCTCTTTCTACACCGACCACCTCCTACGCTACTTCGCAAAGGCCGCCGCACCTCAGATCAACCTCCGGCCTGCCGTCGACCAAAGACATTCTTCTCCAACAACTGCATCGACTTCAGCCAACTATTCCACCGCCATAACCCTCCAGAAGCTTCTCCGAACACAGAGCTTCATCGCCACTTTCAGCTTCATCGACGCCACCGCTCCGCCTCCACCGCCTCTTTATCAACGAAAGTCCGCTCCTCCAGCTGCTCCCGCGACGTCTGCCAGCCGTGTGTCGGCCACGGGAGGAGTCGCCACCGGAGCCACCAACCGAAGCAGCTGAAGGACCTGCGAGCCACCGTCACCAGGGGCCGAGCGAGGGTCCCAAGACCCCCACGCACGTGAGGCGCACGTGCGTCGGGGGGACTATTGCACTGAAGCCCCGTAGATTTGCAGATTTCAGGAAGAACGCTGCATGTGATCCTCACGTGGTCAGCGGGTAAATTGCGAAGACCCCCCTACCAAGATCATCTATTGCGTAGAAGTTCAACACGAGTTTTTTGCAAAAGACCCCTTGGGGGTTTAGGTAATTGATGGAGCTGCGAAATCGGCCCTTTAAAAATGTGTTTTTAGCACTCGGAATCATCATCGTAGTCGGGCTGATTCGGGTCATCAAAAAGACCATCTCATTGATATATGTCAAATAAGAATGCGATTGGTCTTGAAATTTTTTTACTTGGTAAGCTACCAAGGTCCGAACTCAGGGACACGAGCCTCTCGTATTAATCGGATTTCTATTATTTAACTAAGCGTTGAGTTTAAAGCATCTATAGGTCAAAGCATGCAAAGACACAACAATGCAATAACATTAAAAAATAAACATGCATTTTTTATCGATTTTTATCATGCACATGAATGCCATGGAATGCAATGAATCTATGCCCTAGGTGAAAATGATGAGCAAAATTAAATAAGAGTTAATTTCAAGTTTCATTAAAGAAGGCAGATGTGATGAACAATTTTAAGTAAGGCATCAGTTTCTAGCTCAAATAGACACATGGTTATAAAAATAATACATAAAAAATCATTGTATCCAAAATAACATTTTAGCATGCCATTTGAAAGATCATCAAACCAGCTTTAAAACGAAACTGAAATCATCTCAATCGAATATACGTAGCTCAAGATATGCAGATCAAGACAAGGGTATAAATAAAAGAAAACATGAAATAAAATACAAACAGGTCCCTGGGAGGGACTAAAATGAAAATATGAAAAGTACAGGACTTCCCTGTAAATTACCCTTACGTACAGGGTATTTTTGCCATTCTCAAAACCCGCGAGGGCTTTTGATGCAAATTACCCCCATGCGCACGAGATCTGCACGTGCTCTGGACCTGTCTGTAATAGTGGAGAAGTAGGCGGACGTCTCTGCAAATTGCCCAGATGGCACGCACCAGGCATGCGCCATCCAGGCTTGGAAGTTGGCTCGGGCTCGGCAGGGCTAGGCGGTGCGTCGAGTCGGCTCGGGCGGTTCGAGGCTCTGTGTAAGCTCGGTGGCTGGCTCGGGCGGTCAGACCTGGAGGTTCGATGGCTCAGGCTCGGAGACCCTCTGGTGTCGACGCGTGGAGAACTGGTAGCCATTGGATCGTGAAGATCCAACGGCCTCGGGAAGAAGAACTGATCGTCGACGTGGCTACATCGTGGTCGTTGGATGAACTCCGGGGCGGAGCATCCAACGGCTGCTGCTCCTTCTCCTCCATCTTCGGTTGGCGGCGATTTTGGAGCTCCGACGAAGGAGCTCCTCCTCCGCCGCTCCATTCTGGGCACGGTGGAGCTCGCCTGATGCTCCTGAAGGTCTGTCGATGAAGCTTGGAGCTCGGGCGAGACGATGGACCTCCTGGCATGACCCATCGGATCGCTGATATCGAAAGCGATGATGATGAAGAAGATGGTCCGGCGAGCTCTCCGGCCATTGAGTAGGGGATCGACCTGCAGCGTTAATACACATAGCCGAAGCGAACCAGGGTGTTGTGCGTGCGAAGTGGAGTGAAATGGGAGCTTGAAGTTGTGAAGAAGATGAGAGCTCAAGGCTCCTCCGCCATGGGTGGCGGAGGAGATGGGTCGACGGTGGTCTGGGGTTGCAGAGGAGTAGGAGGGTGGTCGGAAACGTGCGCGTGAAGGGGGAGTTGTTGGCGGAGCTAACTGGGTGGTCATCAGAGGGTGAAAGTTACGGGAGGCGGCTGATTAAATCAATGAAATCGAATAAAAAGACAAAGGGAGGAAGAGGGAGCTTACCTGACGTCGGGCGGGCGATGTGGCCTGTGCTTGAGCTCCGAGAGGAGCTCGGGGTCTTCGCAACATGCTGGGCGGCCGTCCCAGCAAGCTCGGGCGGGCCTGGGCGCCGCAGCTCCGCCGTGTGTGGCGGAGGGTCTCACCGGAGGCGCACATCGTCTTCGCACTCCATCCGACCTCCTCGCTGTCACCGAGAGGTGGAGGACTGCTGGGCCGTGGCCCCGCGTACAAGTGGACAAGGGGTAACGGTGAGGGAGGCGGCGTATTTGAAGAGTACACCGGCGGTTTTGGTGGTGGTCGACGTGGGGTTTTGAGGGAGTTGTGGGTTTACTGGAGGGGCTCTCATGGGTCGTGGAATGGTGTGCGAGGATCGTGGGTGATGGGGGAACATGATGCGGCGGTTAGCGAGAGGAGAAGAGGTCGGAGAAGATGGGGATAATGGGAAGGGCGGAAGTGGGTTGCGTGGCGGAGAACGTGCGAGAAAGAGACATCCGGAGGTTGACGATGAAGATCGACCGTTGGATCTGGAGGATCCAACGGCCGACGTTTGGGCGCTGACGAGAGGATAGGATTGAATCGGGGGCGGTATGATCAAAGGGTTGCGCTAACGACACATGTCGAGCTACGACCGCGGTGCTGGTGAGCGGTTTGGATGTGATGCTAAGGTTGATCTAGCGGTTGAAAGTTGGTGCGGAGATAGCGGCTGTGATGGGAATCGGGCGTAACGATCGGAGGGCGTGCCATGCGACACGTGTCATGTTCCTGACTTAGGCGCTAACGGGCAGTTAAGATGGGAGCCCCTGATGATCATCCGATGGCTAGGAACATCAGCGGGCATGGAGGAAGGCCTGGCCGTTGGATCAGAGGGAGATCCAACGGTCTAGGAAGAGGGCGGGATAAGACAAAGCAGACCGGGCCACGTGGCTCACCCAGAACGGGCCACGTGGGCCCAATCAGATTATTAGGAACTTCCAGTTGATTATTGATGGGGCAAATGGTCGAATTTGAGAAAACTCAAAACATGAAAGTTATAGATCTCGATGAGATCTACAAGTTTTATGTTGACCAAAACTAGAGATGAGATCAACTGTATCCTCGAAATATTTTTAAGGGTATTTTTAAGGCTAAAAATACCACAGATTTTTGTTTTTGTCATTTTTTGTGATTTTTAATTTATTTAGGACTCTGTTAATTACAAGACTTTAACTGGGTTTTATTGACAAAACTTTAAGAAAGGGGTTAATAATAGAACATTAAGATGATGAAATGGAGTTTCATCAGTAATTATATGCATACTCCTGTTTTTATTAATTTTATTTCTTTTATTTACTATAATTGCAGAAATACCCCTTGTGTTCCTCTGATGTTTAAAACCTCTACGTTACATTATTTTATTTATCAAAAATTAGCACTTTGTTCTACAACTAATTCTCTACATTATGACATATGTTTGACATTTTTGTGATCATTGGTTACTTATTAATTAATTATTTTGTGGAAAATTGTATATTTTACCCATTCTATGCTTGAATATTCATAAGTAATTAACCGTTGCTATAAAAATTGTCAAAAATCAAAAATTGTAGAATTAATTATATGTTACATCGTGCCCAAAAAGAATTACAATTGCATGCATGGTTTGTCTTGTAAAAATCATTTTGCATATTTTGATCTTTAATTTTTAATAGGTATTAAAACTGATATTTGTGTGGTTTAGTATTTTCTGACATCCATCACCTACTGATATATAGATCTTGGATAATTTTATCTCTTGAAAATAATTAGGTTTAATATTTATTATAATTAAATATTGAAATTCACATCATTTGCATTCAAAAATCATAAAAAATTAACCTTGCATCAAAAATTCCAAAAAAATTACACTGCACTCACTTCATCATTATTGTCATCTTGGCCAAGTTTTCATATTTTTCAGACATCGTTTGATTGTTTAACATTTTTCTAGTCCTTAAAATTGGCCTAATTTGCATTTTGCATCTCAATTGCATTAAAAATTACAAAAAAAGACCGCCTCGAAAACCGTACACGGACTTTGATAGACAATATTGTAGGTTGTTTCTTTACCTCCTTGTGTTCGATCTTGGGATTTGCCCAAGTAAAATAAACATAAAACCGTATTGATTAAAATTGACTAAATTTTGTGTGGTTATTTCTTGACCGATTCCAATTGCCGCCTACAACGAAATGACACATTCATAATTTAGAGCACGATAATCCACACATTTTATCGAAGGACTTTCTAGGATTCGTCAACCTCCCAAGATGTCACCTCTGTGTAAATGTGTGTGTATAATAAAGATGGGTATTACATCAATTTACATTCGCCACGATACACAAATCTTAATTGTGGCTATGACTTGTCCATCTCGATTTACCAGGTATACCACAGCCTTAAAACAATCATCATTCCAATCTTTTGTTTGCACACGCCTACTGCATACCTTGAGAATCATAACCTACAATCACATGCCCTTGTGTACCAGCATCTGAGACTTCCGGCACTTTAGGCACATCTTTTTCATCACAAGGGGAACTTTCCATGTCCATTTCAACCTAAAAATATGGTGATAGAAAATCATTACATCTGGTTGTTCCTCATTCCAGAGCAATCCGTTCTTGTATAATCCAAGAAGAATATTAGATTTGAAAAAGGGTTGCTCTATAGGAAAAAAACAAGAAAAACCAATGCTAGATGGCTATACAACAAGAAGCAACTAGATGAAAAGTTGAAAAGGACAGTGGTGCCAGCCGATTGTCAATTTTCATGTATAATAGTGAGCAGCTACTTTTATCATGGAAAACTAACTGCTCGTCCAAAAATAATAATTTATGGAGTGTGTAAATTCGAGGAAAAATTGAATACAATAAAGAGAACCCACATATTTATTTACACCAATAGTTTTCAAAAGCTAGCAAAAATAAAAGCCACCAAAAGCCCATAAGCCCAATCAAGAACTCAATTCCACAAACAAAGACCAGGCCTTCGTTAATATTACCCGGAGTGGGCTCTATATGAATTATTTGCATCTGTCCCAAACTAGCCTAGGCCACATCCAGACTTTGTCTCCAAATAAGCAAATTTTTTTAGGAAGAAAAAACCATAATTCACCATTCGCAGAGTGCAGGGATAAAAGAGATTGATGAATAGAATACATGATTAAATGAAACTTGTCTAAAATTTAATGAGAATCATAATAACGAAAACTGCAGACCTGTATAGATGATCGAAATGAACCGACACAATCACAAAAACATTCAACATTTGTGAGAAAAAAAAACTCCCAAGAAATTACTTCTCCAACATTCCTTCTCAATGAGTGTAAAAAAAAAGGTAATACAAATTCCCACTACTCACTTCAAATACTAGTTTTTTTCTAAGACATGAACTACGTCATCAAAACGTAAAGCCAGTTATAATTAAGAAACTACCACCAAATCCTAGCTGAATTATACCAGAGGTGAAATTTTTGAGGTAGATTTTTACTGTAAGACCATAATTGAGATTGAAATTCACATGGATACAGAAAAAATAACAAAAACTCATAAGAAGCAATTATTTAGTAAAAAAGGTCCTGAATATATAATACATCAGGATAGAACACAATCTCACAATATATGACCACAAAACATGGCAAGAACTAGACAAATAGTTTTTACTAAAACAGCTTCAGAGGTACTGGTGGATATTTCATTCCAAGATGTAAAAAATAAGCTCAACGATTAGCAAGATTTACCTCTTTTATTTCCTGGCCATTCAAAACCATCCACATGAACAGTGACTGTAGAATAATAACCATCAAATTAGTAAGTTGGAAAAAAGAATGTCTATAATAACATTTTAGTAATGACTAAAAGCATTCTACAAAAATGAAACCAGAGCATCAATTTGCATGTAAAATGAAGGAGCTTCTTCCCATTTATTTGCCATCTTCTGGATATCATCAGACGTAAAACCATGCACGTTCCTTGCAGCACAACCCTGTCACCAACATATTCAACACCATTAACAAGTTCATCTTTACATATTGGATTCAAGAACAACTAACTTCACAGACATTTACAACAGCGCAGCAGTCTTGCAATTTTAGAGGCAAACACCCTAGAGTGCTTTAAAGACGTCAGTTTAACCATTATAAGTTTACAGATCTATAGTGACACCTCGAAATTTTCTTCTGAACAAATCCAAAGGAAGTTTACTAACAAGGCCTGTAACAAGATTCAGCCCTTCAAAATCCTACTCAGCAACATCTTTGATAGATGCACGCCCGGAAATCACGGTAACTATCAGTAACAGTGTATTGAACATGGCACTATTTTATCTAGCCAGCCTCAAACAAGACCATATGATCCTGCCAACCTAAGCAGACCCTATAACCACTAGCAGTACACTTACTAAATATACTGTTCCCTCATTACCAGAATTTGGATGGGTTCATGTCATCAATGCGAAAAAAATGCAGATGAGGTGCAAAGCTTAAGAGCACATGTAGAGTCATAGACTATATTATACAACTTGATTCAAAGAAAGTTGCAAGAGATAACTTCAAGCTAGTTAAAGCTACAAAAGTACAGTAGAGAACCAATAACCTTACATGGGTTAGGGGGCATTACACGATGACGTGCTAATTACTCACAAACGATCAGAATGAACTTCCACGAGTACACGTGGATAACCATCTGAAATTGCGAGAATATTCAGCCTTATCCACTTTACAACCAACCTTTCCATCCCAACTAGGCAACCGAAATTCATCATATCAAAACCCATCCATCTCAACTCCTCCAATTCTCAGTTTATCAATATGCTACCATCTCCCTTCGACGCCTCGAGCACCTTCTCTGATTCTACAAACTCTCAGGTGGTTGTGTCAATGTCTCAAGCCCCCCGTCTGATGCATCTTCTCCTTCTCAATATCAACACCTTTCTCTGAGAATTGTAAGGATGGTCAACAACTCGTGATTTCACTTGATTAAGTCGATCAGTGACGAAGATGACAATTTCATCTTCAGCTACATTGATTTAGCCAAAAATACGGCCAACAATAAAGGGCTACCACATTGAGGACTTCGAGTATATGGACTTCGTGGTTGCCATCATGCACGACGGTTCATAATTTTACATAAATTACTTTTAGACTTGAGGATGTATGCTTGTTGATGGAATAGGTCATGATACTGTCAAATCGAATATGTTTAAAATTACCTCGTTAATATGTTCAACTAGATCCCTTAGAGTTAATTTAATCCGTTATTCAAATAATGGCATTATTTGATTACACTGCCATCCTTATCCATAGTTGTCGACGTATAGCACAAAATTTGTTTCATGCAATAGCTACCCATCTAGCAGATAACCATATTAATCGGGGTGGATCAGCCTATTTCATTGCCACGCGGTTTGGTTCAGGTTATGTGCAAATGGAGTGGGTACCTGCTCCATGAACAACCCTTGACTAGTGCCTAACCAAGAAAACCATCAGTTTTGCAAAATCTCAATGATTGCATTAAAATATTTAGTATATTCCCAACAAAGCAAAAAAAATGGATTACCATTGGATCTTTGTATGGAGCCTCAAAGCAGATACACCTCATAACCAGATCTCTGTAACAAGAAGAAACGAAATTAAATCTTGTGTGCAGAATTAATGCAAGGTATAATGAAAGAAACACATCATCTGAATATGAAAAATGAAATGAGTGTATTCTCCTTTTTTGGAGCTTAGATAATGGATATTGCTATTTCTCTAACTTTTAATTTTATGTATGAAATGAAGAAGTCCCAGTCTAAACATAATTAAATAACACTGGCATACATACAAATGTATAATCTAAGCTCTCCTACACAGAGATAGTTGGAAAATGTTATCAAAATTGACAAATTTCCTAAGACAAATCCATTCGAAATTATTGTGAACATTGCTCCCACAAGCACACAAGTGACCTCAAATCAATATACATGTGCAATCATGCATAAATAATAATGATCAAAGCAATTTTCTATTGAGCACAACTGCCATGAAAAAGGCAAACACATTCAACTCCCAATAGCAGCATTTCATTGGTGGAGAAATAAAAAGCCAATGACCAAACTACATTCTGAAAGGTGAAACTTCGTGCTATGCACACATAACATGGCACATCCATATTCTTCACATCCGTCCCGCCCTTGAGGTGTACCACATCCATATTGACATATTCTTTGATGTAACCCTGCCAATATTGCCAACATGGCAGGCAGGAAAGGAAAGAAGGACTTATTCCTTCCGCAAGTAATTCATTCCTCCTGATTTTAAAGGAATAAATATTCCTCCTGCCATATTTCCCAAACATAACAGCCACTTGTGTCTAGTGATATTGAAGAAATCCATGAAAATACACAAATGCCACAAAACTGAAGTTCCTTGGTCAGTCTATGCACGAAACAAACAACGAAGAAGAAATCGATTCGATGAATATGTGGAAGATAAAGATTTAGAAAGATCGCTGATAACCCACAAAATTTCAAATCAAGTTATAATCCACAATTATCATATCCCATGGCAAAACACCTTCTGTCAAGATCTAACCATAAATTAAACACTGCAAATGACTAGCCAGCGAGAATACTAATGACAAAGAGGCTAAACTACATCCCGAGACATGCACTGAACATCAAATCACAGGGTATTATTGTTGGAGAGAATAAAAATGAGATAAATTCCATCAAACCCTAGAGCTCTCTTATATAGGAGAAAAGCTCTATGGGTAAATTACAGAAACAAGACAATAGAACTAAATAACATAATTATTCTAACACTCCCCCTCAAGCTAGAGCATATATATCTATCATGCTCAGCTTGGAACAACAATGATGAAATGGACCCCTAGCAAGAGCCTTGGTGAACATGTCTGCAATCTGATCTCCTGATGATACATAAGATGTCAAAATGAGCCCTTTTTGAATCAAGTCTCATGTATAGTGACGATCCACTTCAATGTGCTTTGTCCTTTCATGGAAGGATGGATTATTAGCTATAAACAAGGCTGCCTGATTATCACATTTAAGATGCATAGGAAGAGGTGATTCGATAGTTAAATCAGTCAAAACAGATTTAACACACATCATCTCAGTACTACCTTGGGCCATTGCCCTATATTCTGATTCTGCACTGGATCGAGCAACGATGGTTTGTTTCTTACTCCTCCAAGCTACTGATGAGCTGTCAACAAATACAATAAAGCCTGAAGTAGACTTTCTATCATTAGGACACCCAGCATAGTCTGCATCTGCACATCCTGTAACGGATATAGATGTATCTCTTTTAAACAGAAGACCAGCACCTGGAGATGACTTCAGATATCTCAGGATCATAAAACAGCATTCATGTGAGCCTACCTGGGTTGCTCCATGAACTGACTTACCCTACTCACAGCAAAGGATATATCAGGTCGAGTAATAGTAACATACAATAATTTCTCCACTAGCTCTCTGTATCGTCTCTTGTCCACCTCTTCAGACTCATCATCATAAAGCTTAACATTAGGATCCATAGGAGTAGTAGCTGGTCTACATCCTGTCATACCTGTCTCAGATAACAGATCAGTAACATACTTCCTTTGTGTCATTACCATGCCTTGCTGATTTCGTGCAAATTCCAATCCCATAAAATAACGAAGTGTATCCAGGTCCTTGGTAACGAACTGCTCGCCGAGAAAATCCTTGGTTGCTCGAATGCCCTATTCATCACTACCAGTGATAACAATATCATCAACATAAACTAAGATGATCACAATACCTCTTTGGTCTCTCTTTACAAAGAGAGTATGATCTGCTGTAGATCTGAAAAAACCCTTTTGTTCAATCAATTCTGAGAGCTTATGAAACCAAGCCCGCAGACTCTGCTTCAGGCCATATATGGCCTTATGAAGACGACACACCATACTAGACTCTCCCTCAGCAACAAACCCTGGTGGCTGCTGTATATAAACTTCTTCCTACAAGTCACCATACAAGAAAGCATTCTTGACATCCAACTGAAAGAGGGGTCAATCACGCACAACAGCAACTGCAATAAGGATCCGTAAGGTAGAGTGGCGTGCTACTGGGGAAAATGTGTCATGGTAGTCCACCCCATATGTCTGGGTGAACCCACGAGCAACCAACCTGGCTTTGTATCTGTCAACTGTACCATCAGCTCGATGCTTAACAGTAAAAACCCACTTGTTGCCAACAATCGATGCACATAGTGGAGGATGCACAATAATCCGCGTACCTCGTGACTGCAATGCCACCATCTCTTCCTCCATAGTTAGATGCCACTGTCTGCTCTGTAGTGCCTCTTGATATGACCGTGGAACCTCTACAGCCGATAACCCAACAATAAACTGCTGAAAGTCCTTGGATAAATGTTCCAAGGAAACCTGAGAACCAAATTCCAGCCCATATTTAGGATTCATCATCCGTGCACACTTCTACCGCCGATGTGCAATAGGGATACTAGATCATCAACTGGAGGAGTAGAGATATCATCAGCACCCTGTACATCCATCTGCGCCTGCAAATCACCCATGCCATCAGAAGAACTCAAATGTTCATTACATACCTCGGGCGTGCTGGATGATGGAGGAGGCACATGAGCAGAGGGCCGACGCTGGTAGACCTGAGGATAGAACGTAGTAGACGGTGGTGGTGGCAGCGGTGGTGGTGGTGGTGGTGGTGTTGGCAATGGTGGTGGTGGTGGTGTCGGAGTAGAGCATGGTACGGATGGAGGAGGAGGCATATAGATATTTTCTCCATCCTCTGAAGAAGTAAATATGTCACCTATAGGAGAAAAATACATAATGGACTCAAAGAAGGTGACATCTGCACTAACATAGTACCGTCGTCGAACATGATCAAAACACCAATATCCTTTTTGGATTTTGGAATAACCCATAAACACACATTTGACAGCTCTGGGAGAGAGCTTGTCAAGACCAGGAGAGAAGCAATGAACAAATGCAACGGAATCAAATACATGTGGCGTAAGAGAGAAAAGATCCTTCTCAGGAAACGCAATCAAGAACGAGATCTTCTCCCGTAATACCGACGAAGGCATACGATTGACCATATAACAAGCAGTTAGAACCGCATCTCCCCAATAGGAATGAGGAGCACGGCTCTGAATCAAGAGGGTTCTGGTAACAATCCAGTGAATTGTCATCCCCCAAAGTACCGAACATAATTTATGTTGCAAAATCATTCAATTAATTGAGAGTTACAACACCACAACATACCTACATTTCCTTGCATTTAGTTAGTAATTTAAGGCGTTCTTGATCTTGCGTCAAAACCCACCACTGTTTCTCTCTATTCACTAAATTATCTCTCCTTACTTCCTCTTCTCATTTATCAAGTGTGCATAAATAAGAGTTTGTCAGTATTTTCTCATCCTTTCTCAAGTGTGGCTCCCATTATCAACATCCCCTTTATTTTGTCTGCCCTATACACGTATCTTCAAAACACACCACCGTTTCTCTATCTACAAAACTACTCTCCATTTTCCTCCTTTGATTTATCAAGTGTGCATCAATAAGGGTTTACCGATAATTTCCCATCCTTTCCCTCTAATATTTAAGCATTTTCCGAACTCAAACCCATTGAATAGTGCGAGGCTTAGACCTTCAGGGCTTGTTTGGTTTGAGTAAGCTCCTTTCAAAAGGTTAACAAGATGTGAATATTAGGTGCATGGATGGTTAGGAGCGGCGGAGTTGTGTTGTGATGTGATTATTATGCGTTAATATTTGATTATATTTATGATTAAAATATATTCTCGACGTTGACATTTTTGATTTAAAGGTAGTTGTATTTATTACAGTAAAGAAATCATGGACCCGCATCATTAATTCTTATCCATGAATGTAGAAGTAGAAATAGGGTATCCAAAACCCAAACACGAGTTGGATCATGAATAGCCAGGATGTGGAATTGTCTTTTTAACACAATCTTTGCAACTAACACCAAACTAATTGTCATCACCCCTTCTATCTCCAACTACTGCTCTAGATTGTCGCATATTTCCACTGACGTTAAAAGTGTCAACATAGTCACCACCATCCTCCTTGACTCTGCCCTCGTCAATGCATGGTCTCAAATTTCAGCGAAATTCAGTCGAATTTCTGTCGAATATCGATATCCAGTTGACATTGAAATTTGATCGAAATGGCCAAAATGACCGAAATATGGGGACCCTACTACAAAAAATAATCGAAATGATCGACATTTCGATCGAAATTTGATCAAATTTCCACCGAAATTCTGCTTCGATTAGTTACCGAAATGGTGATCGAAACCGACATTTAGAACCTTGCGTCAATGTCATTGACGGTGTTAGCCATTATATATGCATCATCCACAACCATAATCACTGATAACCTCCAATATTGCTTGGCATGTCGCTAAAACTGCATCCAATGATGCATTAGATTCCCTCGCAATTCGATTTACTGTCACATTGCTATAATTATCCAACCCCCATCAACTCCCACCCACATCATACACCAACCTCCAATGCACAACCAATCGAACAAATTTTGCATGCGCTCCCTTTTCCGACAAACCCGGCGCCTCATCCCCACAGCTTGATGTGATCGTGTGCCCTTTAGTCTTCATTAATAAACATCAAGGTGTTGTTGACGATCAGGACTACGAGCATCCATCTTTACTTTATCTTCGATAAAATCACTAAGATCGACCAACTAGTTGGTTATTCCTTATTCGTGCAAGGCAGTCTTTTGAAGAATAAGTGAAAGAAGACTTCAGAATAAAGCGACAAAGACATAATGACATGAAGGTAGTTAGCGGCAAGGTTCCTGAAAGCGGTATGTGTATACGTTCGGACATGTCACTGATAGCAGTTAAGCGATATGCGGGCATATGCGGCTTTACATGGTTTTCTAATTTTTTTTATTCAAAAATAAATAAATATCTACAAAATAAATAGTCTGGAGGCCATAGTTGCCTAACATTCAATTATAGAACAACATCAAAAAAGTATTACATTGTCTAAATTAATATATAATCAAATTAATACAAGTAAATTTCAAAATCAGAGAAAAATAAAAGTTTATCAACGAAAGTTATAAGAGATTTTTACCCGGCAGACCCAATAATCTTTGTCCATTACCTCCACGACATTTGAAACAACCTAATTCCTCCATCGACCTCAAAAACTTACTAACACTTACCCTACAGACCCTGTGGTTAACCCCCATCTATTTACCAGTTAAAACTAACCGGATTCCGTTATGTTCTTTTACATTATAACCATTTTGTTTATCAAATTTACATTCAATGTCATTCCCCCTCTCTCCCTTCCTCATCTCCCTTTCCCACCCCCCTCGCCCTCCGCCCCTCGTCCAGAACCTCCCGCCCTCCCTCACCCTCCCCGCCATCTGCCTCCCACCCTGCGCCCTCCCCGCCGCGCGCACCCTCCGCCCCCACCCTCCCGCCCTCCGCCCCCTGCCCTCCGCCCCTCGCCCCCTGCGCTGCTCTCCCTCCGCCCCCTCCACCCCTCGCTCTCCTGCCCTCCCCACCCTCTCGCCCTCTGCCACTCGCCCGTCCACCCCTCGATTTCCTACTGGGACCTTCTGCTCAAAGCTCGGATGCAGGCAGGGGTGTTGGTTCAGACTACATGCAGTGCTTGCAGGAGCTAGATCGAAGCTTCGATATGGTGTGCTCGTCCAAAAATTGAGAACTGCTCCAGACTTGTTTCAGATGTGAGACTCGCTCCAGCGAAGCTCTCCTGCTCGCAGCTCCACCTCTGTCACGTCTTCTACTGCTTCGTCTCCCACGGGCATGATGACGTCCCCGAAATGACCGGCTCCGTCGCGTGCTTGGAGGGAAGGTGGAGAGGATGACCTTTGAAAAGAACATGGGGGTGGAATATCCACAGTTGGATTTCCATTGGTTAGATAAACTCAAGACTAACTCAAGCAATTGACTCGAATAAAGTTAAAATTGACGGCAGGTTCTGTGGAGTAAGACTGAGCAAGTTTACGGGGTTGAGGGAGGAATTAGGTTGTTCTAAAGGTCGTGGAGGTAATTGACAAAGATTATAGGGTCTGCCGGATAAAAATCCCAAATTATAATTACATGTGGTTCATAATTAATAATTATATGATATGAGAATCTGCAAATTAACTTTAGTCAGTTAAATTAATAACTATATACAGTAATCATATCCTTAAGATATGGCATTCGAGTCAATTAGCTCTCACTCCATCTTCTCCAGAAGATGAGACAAAATCCTTGGCATAGTTACTCCCGACATTTAAAAGGAAACCCATTAAACAACATTGCAAACTTTCCTCACAACTAAAATAAATCAAAACATCACAATAAACTAAAAGGAACAAACATAATCATATACTAAAATAAATAACTACAGTTCATAATCATATCCTAAATTCTTTCAAAAATAATATTCATATCTTAAACATTGTTAGTAAATAATACACTACAATCCATATCCTAAACATATCCTAAACAGACCAAAGTTGGCTCCAAAAAATCAAACATCAAAAAAATCATGAAATAAGATAAAAATAGGGATCTAGGTTACCAAGCAGAGCTTCGCACAGTCACGATGGAGTTGGGAGTCTGAGGAAATTCGCATGGAGGAGTTGGAGGAGGAGGAGCTTCGCACGGAGGTGGAAGAGCTTCGCAAAGAGGAGATGAAGGCGGAGGAGCTTCGCACGAGGGTGGAGGAGCTTCACACGGAGGTGGAGGAGCTTCTAAGCATTGGTAGAGCTAGAGGTTGGAGGTGGCGGTGGATAGAAAAGAGGGCTCGAGAGCTAGCAATGCCCTATCATGGGTTTTGGAAGAAGAAATGCGCTGGACTTGGGTTTGCCTAAACCCTATCGTATCCAGGTCTTAAGATCTGGATCCGATTACCCTATTTAGCAGAGCTTGAGCTGCATGCAGGCGCACAGTGCGCATATGTGACCGCACAACCCGCATATGTGGTCCGCATATGCGCAATGGGTGCATAGTTGGGGATTTCATGTATGCAATGCGTTGAGGAGGTTGTGCGCTTTCGTGAACACTGATTAGCGGAGCATAGAAATTCATTACCACTAATGGAAAGAGATCTTTCCCGGAGGATTGTACATGACAAAGCAAGATACTAATGTGTAGTAGACATAAGAAAGGTCTAGACCCAACATTATGGAAAGCTAGATGCAAAAAAAGCCCCTTCGAAGAACCTCGTTTATGGAAACATTCTCTTACTCGCAAAGCGAGAGACCATTTGAAGGTCATAATCCATAAGGAGAAGATGGAGACCGGCCTTTCTATTTTTATGGAGGACTCAATTGGTCGGCCATTAGGATATTGAATCCACGATAAGGTCTTGTTCCATCCATAATAGATCTTTGGACAAGAGAGATATAAAGGGCAAGGGTGGTAATTGGGACCAAAACATGATGGCAACGCGATTAGAATACAATATCAAGTAATGGGGGCAACGAACACACTGTTGGGGATAATGAGGATGCAATCAACCCATGATATATCCCCCTAAAAACTGTCCTGCAGCAAAGATGGCACAACAAGTATATGTTCCCCACACGGGAACTCAATAGCAACAATGTCAAGCACAATCACAAGCAAGCAAGCAACCACACGAGACACGGATTTTTACGTAGAAACCCTTAGTCGATGTGAGTAAGGGAAAAACCACGGGGCAAGACCGGCAACGATTCCACTGCGGTCAAATGGAGTCAAATGTTCTTCCCGGTTTTGTTGCCCACAAAACCGAGGTACAAGCCACACACAAATGGATAGCTCTTCTACAAGGAACTAGCTATCCTTAAGTATCTAACAATACCAATATTGTGCTCAAATCCAAGAAGGATAAAGTGACTCCCCTTGTGGGCTCCCGGATGGAGACCCAAACCGATGCACAGCTTCTTGAGGTCGTCCGCAACGACCTCCTCGATGCTTCTCTCGAACTCGGCCAAAGAACCAGACCTTCCTCTCAGCCCTAGCTGTAGCCCGCATCGACGGAGGAAGGGGGAAGCCCTGCTGTGACCTCCTTCCCTCTCGACGTCCCTCTTCCTCCACGCGTGGAGGAGAATGGCTACCGACGAAGCCCTTGCAGATGCTCTCACTTTGCTGGAAACGGCTGGAATGGGGAGGACTCGGTCCCCCGCTCTTTCTCTGGAATCAGCTGGAACGAAATGGGTTCACTTGCGTTCTGAAAATAGGGCTGAAATCTCGAGAACGAATGGGGGCAATTTCACTGTCGAGAGCTCCCTGCAATGGGAAAGGAAAAGGGCTCCCACTTGCTGGGAGTATTGCAGTGATACCCCTGCAAAGGGGTCAAATTATAAATCCCCCAAGTTGGGGCTAGAATATTGCAAGGAAACCCAACAACCTCCCCCTCCAGCCCCAACGGGGAGGTGTTGTCTTGGTGATGGAGATCAAGAAGAGGTGACACCGCTCATCTCTCTACAGAGCTGAAGCTTTTCACGAGTGACTGCCTTGGTCAACATATCTGAGGGGTTCTCATCGGTGTGAATCTTCTTCAACATGAGTTGCTTCTGTTCAATTGCATCCCTCAGCCAATGGTATCTCATATCAATGTGTTTTGTCCGAGCATGGTGTATGGTACTCTTGCTCAAGTCTATAGCGCTCTGGCTATCACAAAACACAACTGGCTCACTGTCACCCAATCCAAACTCACCAAGAAATCGTCGTAGCCACAACGCTTCCTTCCCAGCCTCTGCTGCTGCAATGTACTCTGCCTCAGGAGTTGAGAGAGCAACACATTTATGTAGTTTGGATTGCCATGATATGCCCCCCCCCCCCCCGCAAATGTGAAAATGTACCCTGAAGTAGACTTTCTCTGGTCCATATCACCTGCCATATCTGCATCAGTGAAGCCACAAAGTTTGGGATCTGACCTCCCAAAAACAAGACACATACTTGAGGTTCCTCTCAAGTATCTCAAGATCCACTTCACTGCCTCCCAATGGTCCTTGCCCGGGTTAGACATGAACCTGCTCACCACGCCCACTGCATGGGCTATGTCTGGTCTAGTGCAAACCATTGCATACATGAGGCTCCCAACTGCTGACTGGTATGGGATCTTGGACATCTCTGTTTTTTCTTCAGAAGTAGAAGGACATGACTCTTTGGTTAGCTTGAAATGAGAAGCTAAGGGCGTACTGACAGGCTTGGCATTCTTCATGTTGAACCGCTCCAACACGCGTTCAACATAGCTCTCCTGTGATAACCACAACATGTGCTTCTTCATGTCCCTTGTAATCTGCATCCCAAGGATGTGACTGGCCTTGTCCAGATCTTTCATCTCAAACTCTTTGGAGAGTTCTTTTTTGAGCTTTGCAATCAAGTTGGAATCATGACCTACAATCAACATGTCATCCACATAGATCAAAAGAATGACGAACCTGTCATTGGGAAGACGACGAACATATACGCATGGGTCGGCTGTAGTCTTCTTGAAGCCTTGCTTTCCCATGAAAGCATCAAACTTCAAGTACCATTGTCTCGGGGCTTGCTTCAAGCCATAGAGACTCTTCCTCAACCTGCAAACCATGTGCTCTTTCCCTTTCTCTTGAAAACCATGTGGCTGCTCCATGTAGATCTCTTCCTTCAAATCACCGTGAAGAAATGTCGTCTTCACATCCATCTGCTCTAGCTCAAGGTCCATGCTAGCAACAAGTCCTAGCACCATTCTCACTGAGTTCATCTTCACCACTGGGGAGAAGATCTCATCATAGTCCACTCCTTCCTTCTGGCTGAATCCTTTCACTACCAACCTGGCCTTGTACTTCACCTGCTTGCCGCTGTCACCTGACTTCAGCTTGTAAACCCACTTGTTCTTCAAGGCCCTCTTTCCCTTAGGAAGCTCAACAATGTCATAAGTGTGGTTTTTCTTGAGAGATAGCATCTCCTCATTCATTGCATTCTGCCAATGACCCGTGTCCTTATGCATCTGTGCCTCCTCAAAGGTGTACGACTCACCTGCATCTGTGAGCATCACGTATCTGGAAGTGGGGGTAACGGGATGATGGCTGGCGTGTCCTCTAGGATCGCCTGACCTGAGGCTCTGCTGTGTCTGCAACCGGATGAGGCTGCTCCCCCTGCCCCAAGTCCCCTGGACCTGCATCAACGGGGTCTGCATCTGGCTCATGATGCTCTAGCTGTCCATCCTCTCCACCTATACCTTGTACTAGAGAGGGCTCTGTGTCCTCATCACTGTCATCATCCATGGAGATCTCATCTCCATCACCAATGGTGTCCTCAGCCAATGTATGATTCTCATAAAAAATCACATCCCTGTGTCTGGTGACTGTCTTCTTCCTTGGATCCCAAAGATGGTATCCAAACTCCTGATCTCCATAACCAAGAAAAATACAAGGCACCGCCTTGTCATCTAACTTCTTTCGCTGCTCTTTGGGTACTAATGCATAAGCCTTGCATCCAAACACCCTTAAATGAGCATATGAGGGGTCTTTCCCTGTCCAAACACGCTCTGGAATCTGAAAACCCAAAGGAACTGATGGAGATCGGTTTACCAAGTAATATGCGGTGCGAACTGCCTCAGCCCAAAAATTCTTGGGCAACTTCGTTGTCTTCAGCATGCAGCGAACTCTCGCAACAATGGTCATGTTCATCCTCTCAGCTAGACCATTGTGCTGGGGTGTGCCTGGCTCTGTCCTCTCATGCATGATGCTGCGCTATGCACAATAGCCCTGAAAGCTATGGGAGGTGTACTCTCCCCCATTGTCTGTGCGTAGACACTTCAACAATTTCCCTATCTCACGCTCAACCATGGCATGGAACTTCTTGAAGCAATCAAATACCTGATCCTTCGATCTCAGCACATATACACACACCTTCCTAGATGCATCATCAATGAAGGTGACAAAATACCTATTGCCTCCCAAAGAGGCTGTGTCCATAGGACCACAAACATCCGAGTGAACCAACTGTAGAAGGTCTCCCTTCACCTTGGATCTCGCTCTGTACGGTGCACTCCTGCTCTTCCCAACCTCACATGCATCACAAGGAGACAAAGTGATGTCATTGTGGTAGGGGATCAACTCTCTCTTGCTAAGAAGCTGCAAGCCCTTCTGGCTCATGTGGCCAAGCCGATGGTGCCACAAATCTGAATTATCTGCTTCACTAGCATGCAAACTGCCTTCCGTGACCTTCACTCTAGTCGTGTAGAGTGTGTGACACAAACTGCCTCTCACCATGATAAGAGAACCCTTGCTAATCTTGCACTTGCTGTCGCCGAACTTCAGATGGTAGCCTTCACTATCAAGTTGTGAACCAGATATAAGGCTAAGCCGCACATCAGGAACATGCCTCACATTCTGGAGGGTCATTGAGCACCCAACATCTGTCTGGATCGAGATGGTGTCCTTGCCAATGATCTTAGAGTAACTTTCGTTACCCATCAAGACTCTCCCATAATCACCCCTAGTGTAGGTGGTGAAGAACTCCCTGTGTGGAGTCACATGATAGGAGGCGGCAGTGTCAACGACCCACTCCAAATCGCTTCCTGCATGTAAGCACTGATCCTGGATGGTGAGAATCACCTCTTCTGCACTTTCATCTGCCACAACTGCAGCTACATTTCCGTCTTCCTTTTTCTGATCTTTCTTGGCTTCAGCCTGCTCTCTTTCAAACCCTGCAATCTCTCTTCCAGTGACCTGGCTTCTGACAATGGTGACACTTTCCTCTGCCCTTGGACTTGTCCCTGGATTTTTGCCTCTCCTGTGACGCTCCTCTGCTGCTGGATCTTCCTCTCCTCTCAACTGCATACACATGTGAAGAGGAGGATGCCTCTCCCGAAGAGCGACGTCTAATCTCCTCATTGAGGAGACTGCCCTTGACCATAGCCATGGTCAACTTGCTATCCTTAGCAGAGTTGCTCACGGTGACTACTAGAGTCTCCCAACTGTCTGGCAATGAACCCAAAAGGAGAAGTGACTGCAACTCGTCATCAAGTGTCAAACCCATGGATGTCAACTGGTTGGTAATACTTTGGAAATCGTTCAGATGCTCCGCCACTTTGCATCCATCCTTGTACTTTAAATTCACAAGCTTTCTAATTAAGAGAGCCTTGTTGGTAGCGGTCTTCTGATCATAGAGATCGAACAACTTGTCCCACAGCTCCTTTGCATTCGTCTCCTCGGCAACATGATGGAACACGGACATGTCAAGCCACTTCCGAATGGTACCAATGGCCTTTCGGTTCAACTTTGTCCACTCTCCTGCGGACATGTTCTCCGGCTTGGCGCTCTCACCTTCCACGGGATCGTGGAGGTCCTTGCAATACAAAATATCTCCATCTTGGCCTTCCAAATCTGTCAGTTGCTGCTTGTGAGCTTAATCATAGTGCCTTCATCATCTTTGCCCATTGCTCAAACCTAAGCTATGATACCACTTGTTGGGGATAATGAGAATGCAATCAACCCAGGATATATCCCCCTAAAAATTGTCCTGCAGCAAAGATGGCACAACAAGTATATGTTCCCCATACGGGAACTCAATAGCAACAATGACAAGCACAATCACAAGCAAGCAAGCAACCACACGAGACACGGATTTTTACGTGGAAACCCTTACTCGATGTGAGTAAGGGAAAAACCACGGGGCAAGACCGGCAACGATTCCACTACGGCCAAATGGAGTCAAATGTTCTTCCCGATTTTGTTGCCTACAAAACTGAGGTACATACCACACACAAATGGATAGCTCTTCTACAAGGAACTAGCTATCCTTAAGTATCTAACAATACCAATATTGTGCTCAAATCCAAGAAGGATAAAGTGACTCCCCTTGTGGGCTCCCGGATGGAGACCCAAACCGATGCACAGCTTCTTGAGGTCGTCCGCAACGACCTCCTCGATGCTTCTCTTGAACTCGGCCAAAGAACCCGACCTTCCTCTCAGCCCTAGCTGCAGCCCGCGTCGACGGAGGAAGGGGGAAGCCCTGCTGTGACCTCCTTCCCTCTTGACGTCCCTCTTCCTCCACGCGTGGAGGAGAATGGCTACCGACGAAGCCCTTGCAGCTGCTCTCACTTTGCTGGAAACGGCTGGAATGGGGAGGACTCGGTCCCCCGCTCTTTCTCTGGAATCGGCTGGAACGAAATGGTTCACTTGCGTTCTGAAAATAGGGCTGAAATCTCGAGAATGAATGGGGGCAATTTCACCATCGAGAGCTCCCTGCAATGGGAAAGGAAAGGGGCTCCCACTTGCTGAGAGTATTGCAGTGATACCCCTGCAAAGGGGTCAAATTATAAATCCCCAAGTTGGGGCTGGAATATTGCAAGGAAACCCAACACACACAATGTACATTGTTGGTTAGACTTGACTAGCATCTGTATACGACTTCTATGATTCGACTGCATCGGATTTTAAAGTCATAATATTATATTGTAGGATATTTTTAAGAACAGCAACCATGACATGATTATTAATGCCAATGATCCTTCTAAGTCCAACTTACTAGAAGATGAAAAATAAGCCATTATACTAAGAAGATCAAAGGAAAACTTTGGACAAAAGGGATACCAAATCAAATGAATCTCAAACTTACATGGGATTGGATCAAGGGTAATAAATAAATATTACCACGTTGAATGCACAACTGCATGCCTATGTTATACATATTAATAGGCCATCAACTTAAAAAATATATCCTTAAGCTGTAAATAATACACAAAATCTTACTAAAAATGGAAAAATATACAATTCACATGCAAATTGAAATCTAATCAAATATAACATCATAGTGTGGACTGGAGTACAGCATCGTGTATACGTATATTAGCTCTATGGTCAGTGAGAATGGAAATATGGCTATTTTTTATAACAATCCTTCCTAACGACAGTGGCTGGGCCTAAAATCATGAAACATCAAGATTGAAGAAAGAATTGCCTCCGGTAGAGTTGACTAACCACCATTCTCATATGTATAATAGAAAACAACCCCTTTCTATAAACTGCTACGTAGAAAAAATACTACTGAGAACGTAAGGTCGCTATTATAGTACCTTTCAAAGTATGCATATTATGCACCCATATTAACTACTTTCAAGCCATTATCGCACACCTTGATTCATAGCAGGTACTTGTAAGGAGATAGTTTTACGGTGAAAAAAACTGCTGATTAAAAGGCTAACAGTCAAAATCCATGTAATATAAAAGGGGCAAAGTGTACTTCAATGAAATGAATAAAACTGTGAATAAGACCAAACACTAGCTCTCAAGTTCCCAAGAACCCTTGAATTTTTTTATAAATAAAAATGCAATTCACAACTATTATGACGAAACTTCACATCTACACATAAACTCAAGAACAATAATAAGCCTTTGCCAACATTATGCGGCTCAAGTACATGAATTTGTCGCTCCATAGATCTAATTTACACTTTTTTAGAAAAGACATAACATAACCATTAGAGGATAATGATCATCCTTATTTCAATTAATCAAGAAGAGGAACCCGGAAAGGAATGGTGTTGCAAAATTCTTCCCCCAAATCCAATAGTAAGACTCGATTTTGCATTCCAAATGGGCTTATGTGGAACGATCTTTGATGTTTCTTATATGCATAGGCTCAATCGAACATATGAAATCACGCTACATTTTTGCAACCTAAAATCAATTGGTGGAACGTTACAGAGCAACAATGGACACCGAAAGTCGTTGGCTATATAAAAAATAGGATTTTTATCGATTGTCACCCTCTTAACTTTTGCAATATCAATTATGCCCCTCCTTTTGTTGAAATATTAGTTGTGCCCTTAACTTCTTGCACCGTTATCACTTGTACCTCTCGGGTAGGCATGAGCTATGGGTTGGGCTGGCCTGGCCTAAGAGCCCAGCCAACCCAATCCCAAATGAACATTGGTCGAGTTTGGAACGGGCTCGGCTCAGCCCGAAAGCTCGGCCCGGTATGAGACCATTGTCTGATGTATTACTGTATGAGAGACTTCGTTATTTTCAATGAATGGTTGTCGTGTATAATTGTAATAGAGTTCGAACAATGTTGATTCATTTCATAACTTTTTTTGACAGTGTGCAGACTTACAGTACATTTAAATGATCATCCTATGTTTATCTATTGGCAGTTAGCTTCTCAGATTTGCAGTAATTATTTGTACTTTTGATGATACATGATAGTCGTTCAAATGTGTTCCATTAGATGGTGATGGTTAAATCATTCAGGAGATTGGAATCAACCTATACAATTTAGATTGCAACCATATGGTGTGAATTTGCAGGTGGAACTGATCATAAAGATGCTCATACTAAACAATCAAGAAAGCTTGAGGTAAATTCATCTTTATCTAATTATCAGATCCCAGTTACTACAAAGTTATTCTTGAAACACATGGACTTTTGAAATTTAATGCTGCATGGGCAGCAGAAAACAATCTCTACGGGCCTGTTTGGTTACTGGGTTGGACTGGATTGGGTTGGGGTATCCCCTATAAATAGTAGTTGTTTGGAGGGTTGGGATGGTTGGAATGATAATTGTGATGTGATGTGACATCGATGATGTATTATATTAACTTATTTGAATAATTATAATATATTTTTTTATCTTAATAAGTGTATTTGAACAAGGTTAAAAACCATTATATCAAAGAATGTGTATAGCCAATATAAGTAATCCCAACCTAGAATTGTAGGGTTGGAGCCAGGGGTATACCAAAGTATCTCGGGGTACCCGGGCAACCAAACAGGCCCGAATTACGGAGTTAGACCAAGAACTTTTTTTTAAGGTTAATGTTGAGGTAAGTCTTTTCCATATGTCATCATTATCAACACTAATAGGTGATATTACATCTAGTAAATAATTTCATGATTAAATTTATGACAAACATACACATTGTCACGATAACAAGATCAATTTGAGATTCAGAAGTATCTTCTGTGTGGGGGAAAAGGCTGGAAAGGGATAGTAGAAGAAGTTAGTGCATGTTGATGGCCAAAGGTAAATCTTTTGTTAGCTGAACAATCTAAATTTGATTTTGTGTATATGAACAATTAGCAAAATTATTAAAAGTAATAGAGATACAAAAGATGTTCTTGTTGGGCTCGACCAAGCTAACCACACGTATTTTTTACCACAATAGAATACACAAACATAATTGTAATATATACTGCCCCCGGGGGCATCCCATCAACCCCTATATATATATATATATATATATAGGGACCCCTTCAAATGAGGTGGGGTCTCATAGTGATTATAGAGAGCCATCAATAACTACGGTTGGATTAAGATCGGAAGGTCCGGATCAATACCACTATCGTTATATGAAATGGTTTTGACGAAATAACATTTCTATATATAGAGAAAACAAACGTGCGATTTTAATGGGACAGTAGAGAAAAAGCCGGAAGTACAAATTAGGCAAAACTACTTTCTTAATAATAGACGCCAGGACTGCTAATGTATATAACAACTTTCAAAATAGTTCAAAAATATTACTTTTTTGATGTAGTTTATTGAATAATACTTTAACAAGTTGCTATTGTATGAGCTTTTTTTGAAATAAAACCATTATAATTACAAACTTTTGTTAACATTTTGAATTTTAAAAAGGCGTCAGTGAGGGAAAAGGGCGTATCTACAAAATAGGGATAACTAATTGATATTTTAGAGATTGTTATTTGAATAACACTTTAACAAATTGATATTTTACGATACTTTTTTGAAATGAAGCAACTAAATTTAAAGTTGTTTGAATAACACTTTAACAAATTGATTATTTTTTTAATAAAGTTGTTTGAATTTTACAAATGTATGACGATATTTTGAAATACCTTATATTATATTACAAAAATTTCTTGCATTGTAAAATACAATTCTTATTACATGTTCCGACTTTACATATATAAATTTCAAATCCATCTTAATATAGAAAGCATTGATTAACTAATTAAGATAATGTATCGACGACTTATTATGATAATGATAAAAACATGGAAAGTAATAAATTACTTCCGTAAAGGGAGCTCTCATTCTGCTCTTGCATTTCCGCCAAAAAAATGAGAGACGGATGTGGCATTTCCAAATCGAACATAATAGTCGGAATCGTAGTTAATATATGTTAAGATTTTCCATAAAAAGAGGAGGGAGGGCGGTTTTGATGGTGGTTTTCTATTGGAAAACCGGATTTAATCATGACCATCAATTCAAATCAAACGGCTGTAAATTGTGGCTCACTATAATCTCTTTGAGACCCCGTCTCATTTGAAGTTTCTCCTATATATATATATATATATATTTCAATTATATTTGACTGTGTATTTTATACAGAATTTAATTCATTCTGTTTCGATTAGGATAAGAATTTCAAATGTATTTATTACCGAGAGTTACGGTGCAATTTGGTGTGTTGATTGGGATAAGAAGCACGATGGGTGTGTGTGCATGTAGAGGTACTGTTATGAGATTCTCTATGACGGTCTCTCCTTTCCATTTCGAATATATATAATATAGAAGCACGTGGTTGTTAGTACCGATCATGGTCCGGATATGTTTGTATCAATGTCTTTTAAATCGTATAGAAAATTTTATCGAAATGATCAGGTTGATCATATAATAAAATCAGACAATGATATCATCATTATTTAAAATCGAAATAGATACGACCGATGAAAAAAGTAGTTGAACCAAGTAATCAAATCGAACTGAAATAAAATATATATAATATACACTTAAATATTCTTGAAATATAGATAAAATAGATAGATAATGTATATATTTCACACTATACATAGGGTTCGTTTGGTTGCAGGGTTGGGCAGGGTTGGGTTGGATTGGGGTATTATTCACAGGGGTACCCTCTCCTCACAGTTTACTATTCACCCAGCCCAATCCAGCTCAACCCAACCTTGCCCAACCCTTCAATCAAACGAACCCATAAAATGTTTTTTGTATACATCATCAAATATCATACATATCATATATATATATATGGGTTTAATGTGGCTGCCCCTAAGGGGGAGCTAACTTGGCTCCCCTCGCATCATTTCACTAATTTTTTATTTTTTTTTTCAAAATTTCTTCCGTGAATATTCATCACTATATCCTTATATTATGTTGTTAAAATTTCGTGCGAAACAGAGACTCCTACGACCTCCATCCAGACAGTCATTTTTTAACGGTAAGAGAATTGCTAAAAATGACCACGTCTGGATGGAGGCTGTATGAGTCTCTATTTCGCACGAAATTTTAATAGCATAATATAGAGATATATTGATTAAAATCCACGGAAAAAATTCAAAAAATAAAAAAATAGATAAAATGGAGCGGGTGGAGCCAAGTTAGCTCCCCCTCAAGGGGGCAGCCCCATTTTATCCTATATATATATATATATATATATATTATTTGGACTAGTTGCTACATCACATGATAGTAGTTTAATTATATTTAAAACCCAATTCATGTAAAAAGTTATGTCAGTGTAGTTGGTTAACACTTTGAAATAGGTAACCAAAGTTATGGGTTCAATTCACACTACTAGCAATATTTTTAAATAATTTAAAAATTAAATGTGATTCAACTTCGATTGAACCTGATTAAACCGGGTCAAAAAATAGGTTGAACTGTACGGGTTAATTAAAATTAGAATAATCAAACCAAACCGGCATAAACCGGATAAAAATTAGGTTAAACTGAGCGAATTAATTAAAAATTGAATAATCGAACCGAACCGGCATAAACCGGTTAACCGGACCGATCCAAGCTTGGTTCACCGATTGGACCGTTCGAACCGGCCAGTCCAATCAGATTTTCAAAACATTGGTTTGGATCATTCTATTTTAACATGATATTCCGTTTTCCTTGCTGGGTTTAAATATTTATTTATTTTTGGATCCAACAAATTCAGAATCAACCAAGTTCCGGAAAATTTGATCAGAAATTCTAGTTTCATTTTATTTAAAAATAGTACATTTCGGGGAGTTGGGCTCTAGTAATGCGCATGTAAAACCTTGCGCAAGCATACTATCATTGTATTTTATTCATGGTTTCGTCGAGTGAGATCATTCGTGGCAAATGATCTTTTTTTTAAAAAAATAATCATCAATTAATTTATAATTAATTAAATAGGTTTAAAGTTTAATTATTTAAAATTTTAGACATCATTCGGCACCACAGGTGTCGATTTGGAGATCAAGTCCAAATAGACACCTTAGATGTCGATTTGGGAAGGCATGTCTAAATCGATACATCAGGTACGGATTTGAAAAAGGTATTAATCATGGAGAGAGAAATAATATTAATTATGGTGTAATCAAATATTAAATCCAATGAAATCGACAGAGTTTTTAGAAAGTGTGTTTTGGAAAAGGCTTCAATTTTCAAATTCCAATTTGAATTTATGTAACATCATTAGCAATCATTAATTGCAACCCAAGAGAATAGTGTATCTAAATCGGCTCATGAAGTGATGAATGATGCCTAAATTTTAAATAATTCAACTTCATTCTTATTTAATTAATTGCTAATTAATTGATGATTATTTAAAAAAGTCCCAATGGCAAACATATACTACGTGCATTGATTGTCGATAACCCTAGAAGCTGTGTAGCATATTGAACAATTGAAAGTTTCCTAAATTTGCAAGTTATATATACACAATAGATTTTACAAGAGGAAAAGGAGCCTACTTTATGAAATAGGTAACCTTACCTACTTCATACCCATTTTTGACAATTTCTTTTATTTTTTTGGAAAATACCACCATAAATTTTCATCATTATATCCCACTAACATATCATTCAAATATCGTCGGAAATAGAGACTTATATGTTCTCCATGTAGATCTGATAATTTTAACGATCTTAGATTTGTTGTAACCGGCATATTCTAATATTTTCAAAAAAATAAAAAAATTACAAAAATTAAATATGAAGTAGGTAATGTTACCTACTTCAACTTCATGAATTAGACTCCCTTTTTCTCATTTTGCAATACAGGTTACACAATTGAAACCGAAACATATTAATAAAGTAGGTGCTATTATCTAAACATATATATATATTGTACATGTCACACATTATATATACACAAACTCTATTAATAAAGTAGTTGCTATTATCAAAATTCAAGAGCAAAGCATTGAGTAGTCAAAAGGGAAATTGAGGCCATACTTAATTAAATAAAAGGAGAACAACAAAGGTAACAATCTTATTAAAGGAAACATCACAGAAGATAACGAGCATGCATATATTAAATCAATATTCCCAGTAAAAGCACATGATGATATTAGTCTCTAATTACTAGAAATGAAGCAGATGATAATGCTAAAATCCAGATAATGGATCTTAAAGCAATGGGACGAAATTGAAGTCATTGAAAACATAAAACCTATAGTCAAAGAATAAAGAGGAAGAACAATACTTCAGGTACATCATAAACAACAGTATATACAAATATGTATTTATTTATATGTATGTATGTATGACATCAATAAGATATGTACGCAATATTTTTTTTATAAGTAAAAAGGTATATTTCTTGTAAATATAATGACAAGAAATATGCTTAGGAGAAGGTTGGATTTCCCACAGTGAGTGGACGTGGAGGTACTTACGTTGCATATATGTCGCCCAAATGGAGGTATCAAAAGTGAACAACCTCTATGTCCACGAGACAATCATAACATCCCGCAAGGTGGCCATTGAACGGATACCGAGACCCCCTTCTCGTTTAGGAAGGCAAATTGTCGACCATGCAATATCGTGTCTCTTCCTTCCCCGCAAGAAATCGGCACGAAACGTATCTGTAACATCCCGGGCTTAGGTCCCCGGTCCGTTATCGAGGAAAACTGGTCCCGACAACTTGTTGGGTTTGGGTCCAAATAGATCCGTTGGCAACCACCCAAAATGCTTAAGCCCAAGTTGTCAAGTAGTAATCCACATCACTTATAAACCACACCCACACTTCGTGAGTTTTAGGTATGGCACTATGTTTGGGGTTGGGGTGTTACAACCTCCCCCACTTATATTCGCAACGTCCTCTTTGCGACATAGTCCATCACTTCTTCCCAGTGATAGTGGCGGCTACACGCTCCGGGTAGCCATTTCCCCCAACCTCTTCGTAGGGGCGGATCCACATCTTGGGTAGCCCTTTCCACTATCAGAGAGAGAATTTGGCTCTAATACCATTTCTAACGTCCCGGTCTTAGATCCCCGGTCCGTTATCGAGGAAAGCTGTCCTCGACAACTTGTTGGGTTTGGGTCCAAATAGATCCGTTGGCAACCACCCAAAATGCTTAAGCCCAAGTTGTTAAGTAGTAATCCCCATCACTTATAAACCACACCCACACTTCGTGAGTTTTAGGTATGGCACTATGTTTGGGGTTGGGGTGTTACAACCTCTCCCACTTATATTCGCAACGTCCTTGTTGTGACATGGTCCATCACTTCTTCCCAGTGATAGTGGCAGTTGCACGCTCCGGGTAGCCATTTCCTCCAACCTCTTTGTAGGGGCGGATCCACCTCTTGGGTAGCCCTTTCCACTATCAGAGAGAGAATTTAGCTCTGATACCATTTCTAACGTCCCGGTCTTAGGTCCCCGGTCCGTTATCGAGGAAAATTGTCCCCGACAACTTGTTGGGTTTGGGTCCAAATGGATCCATTGGCAACCACCCAAAATGCTTAAGCCTAAGTTGTCAAGTAGTAATCCCCATCACTTATAAACCACACCTACACTTCGTGAGTTTTAGGTATGGCACTATGTTTGGGGCTGGGGTGTTACAACCTCCCCCACTTATATTCGCAACGTCATCGTTGCGACATGGTCCATCACTTCTTCCCAGTGATAGTGTCGGCTGCACGCTTCGGGTAGCCATTTCCTCCAACCTCTTTGTAGGGGCGGATCCACCTCTTGGGTAGCCCTTTCCACTATCAGAGAGAGAATTTGGCTCTGATACCATTTCTAACGTCCCGGTCTTAGGTCCCCGGTCCATTATCGAGGAAAACTATCGTCGACAACTTGTTGGGTTTGGGTCCAAATAGATCCGTTGGCAACCACCCAAAATGCTTAAGCCCAAGTTATCAAGTAGTAATCCCCATCACTTATAAACCACACCCACACTTCGTGAGTTTTAGGTATGGTACTATGTTTGGGGTTGGGGTGCTACAACCACTCCCACTTATATTCGCAACGTCATCGTTGCGACATGGTCCATCACTTCTTCCCAGTGATAGTGGCGGTTGCACGCTCCGGGTAGCCATTTCCTCCCTTTCCACTATCAGAGAGAGAATTTAGCTCTGATACCATTTCTAACGTCCCGGTCTTAGGTCCCCGGTCCGTTATCAAGGAAAACTGTCCCCGACAACTTGTTGGGTTTGGGTCCAAATGGATCCGTTGGCAACCACCCAAAATGCTTAAGCCCAAGTTGTCACTGTAACACCCCGTAATTTTCGGATTTTTCTGAAATTTTAAAACCTATTTAATATTATACTCAAAAGAAGCGTCTCGTCACAAGCTTTCCAACGAGCCCAAAAACACGTAATTCCGAGTTCGGACGTGGGAGATATGCCTGTTTTGGTGAAGAGGGTCATGGTTTTGGAGGGGATTAATGGTTACGGGATTAGATAAGTTAAGTACGAATTAAGGCTATTTTAGGGTTTTTAAAACTAAGATTTTAATCCCCAACTATATAAAGACCCACACCTTTGATGGCACGCCAAGCGACTAAGGCAAAGGTATCTAGATGGTCGTTGCGACCTCGATCACTCGGCTATGTCAATCAAGAAAAATGAACCACTAATATAGATAAAATCAATCAAAAATGCGAAAGCGGACCTGCTATTATTTTAACCTGGTATAGCGATCAAGGTCAAACTCAAGGAGCACGGGTTGGCCTCTCGGCCTACGAAGTAGTCAAAACGAGAAATAAAATAAAAGGAGCAAATATTTTTGGTGGTTTTTAATTATTTTATAATTTTTTGGATTTTTAATATGTTAAGAAAAATAAAAACAAGTAAATAAACACACACTTCAACAATTTATTAAAAGCACTAAAAATCAACCAAAAATTCAAACAAAAATATTTTTTTGTGTTTTATGATTTTTAGTGTTTTTGGTTAATTTTTGAGAATTTTCTGATGTTTATTTAATTTTCTAAAAATCAAAAAGTAGCTAAAACAATAGGTACTGTCCAGCCGAGCTAAAAGGGCCTAGATAAAATATCTAAAGGCCCCAAAATAGCTGGGAGGTAATTTTCCTTAAAGAAAACAAAATAAGGAAAATTTATGCACCAATTTTATTGTTTTTTAACTTTTAATTGATTTACTAGAATTTTTATAGGATTTTGAGTGTTTTTTAATTTTTAGTGGTTTTCAGTAATGAAAAATAGCCAAAATTGGCTAGAAAATCAAACACATCAAAACAAACAGTAGACAATTTTTTGTAATTTTTAGACACTATTTAATATTTTTTATGATTTTTAAAGTTAGACAGTGAAGAAAATAGAGGTTTTTGAATTTTTAAAAATATCAAATGAAAACAAAAATGTCCTCAAAAATCCTCGAAAATTTTACACTATGGCAGGAGCCATGTATCCAATTTTCGTTGGATTTGGAGGTAATTTGCTATTTTATTCAAAAATAAAGAGGGAGCACAGTGCACAGGGACCTATCTACAATTATAACAAAGTTCTGGGTCCCTGGAACAACCCCCCTGGAAAGTATAGGGGTAGGAATGCAAATTACCCTCCGGGCCACGCACGATACACGTGACTCAGGCCTGGAGGGACCTGATTGCAATTCCTATCTTTAAAAATATAAAACGTAACAGGGAGAAAAAGCAGGGCCAAAGATGCAAATACACCAAAATAGCACGTGTCGATGCACGTGTCCACAACTGGCAGGGGTATAAATGCAAATCATATAAACATAAAGGTCCAAAGTACAATTTTCACAAAAAGTAAACAACTACACTACGTATTTACAGGACTAAAACTAAATGCAGAAAATGAAGGGGGCCTAAGGATAATTTACCCCTTATTTATTATCCAAGGAGCTGGATGCGCGACGCGTGGCAGATCGAACGACTGAGATGGCGCGCCGCACACCAAAGGGGCCCTCTGCACGATCCGATGGCTGGAATGCACCCACGTGGAAGATCCAATGGCTGTGATACGTTGTGGGGCTGCGAAGGAGTCCTGGCTTGGATCGGATGGAGGTGGTGAAGCCACGTGCTGGATCGGATGGCTGAGATGCGTCGTGGCTTAACCTCGCTGACTCAACGGTGGTGATCGACCCCCGAGAGATCTGATGGTCAGTGCTGCTCCGTGGATGAACGGACGAGATCTAAACTGGAGCGTCGAGGCCGATCTGCCGGTGGACGAAGGTCCTGGAAGAACTGGCGGCCGGCGAGCTTCGTCGGCCCACTACGCGCACGGTGGACCTCGTCTGGTGCTCCTGAAGTGCGAAGAAGCTTCGCCGTGAAGCCCCGCACCTAATACGTTGCTCCGATGAACGTGGGGAACTCCGGAGAGCTCCGGCGACGTGGATGAACGGGAGCTCCTGTGCCTTGGAGTATCGACCTCCAGATGAAGTCGACTAAGCCCGGTACCTGCACAAGAAGATAGCTGGGTCGAGGGCAAACTGCCTCGACCCGTCAAAGCACGAAAAGGGTGTCTGGTGCGGCGAGATGATGGGTCTCCGGCGAGCGGCGGAGGGGAAACCCAATATCCTGCTCCGGGGCGAGACAGGAGGAATGGCTGGGTGGAGAATGTGGAGAGAGGTCTGGTGGACGTGGTAGTGGTGTCGGAGGGATGAATGGGTGGCCGGAGTCGAAAGGCGAAGGTGGCGGAGCTAACCTACTGGAATCGGAAAAATCTAATCCTACGCTAAGCTACGGGCTAAGAAGGTTACCTGGCGGGTGCATTCGACTGGGCTGAAGCTCAGCAAGCTTCTGGTCGTTGCTTGCAAGGGGCCGTCGACTCTCCGAGGCTTGGCGCGCTCGCGGCGGCGCACGGCGGCTGAAGACCACCGGATCAGTGGCTCCCGGCTTCCCGGGCCTCGCTGCAACTCCCGAGACCACGGCTGTCACTCAGGGACTCCGGAGGAGGTCACAGGCGCCGAGGGGAAGATCCAAAGATACCTGAAAACCTCGTCGGACCTGGGACTTTATATGCTCAGGGATCCGAGAAGATCAGGATCGGACGAGTCACTCAAGCCTCGGATCCCTAAGATCCACCCCGGGCGTGGGTTACGGATGTTCAATGATCAATTGGAGCCCGGGGTTAAGGTGACTGGTGATCGGGTCGACCGTGAAGAAAATGGTGAAATCGGGTCGGTCACGTCTAACCCGGCTCTGGTGGTCCTGGGGGGAGAGTTGACCGGGGGTCAACAATCCCCCGTGGACCAATCAGAGCCCGCCAAGCACGATTTTTGTATTTATTTATTTTAAGATAGAAAATGATCGAATTAATAAAAACTTAAAACATGAAAAATATTTATTTTATTTTTCTCTATTTTTTTGTGATTTTTAATAATTTTTTCGAAATAAAAATAAGGTATATACATAATATGTAATATATAGGTATATGTACACTATATAGGGTTTTTAATTTTGATTTTTAATTTGTTATTTTTATATAATTTTATTCCCATTTTATATTTTATTTATTTATATTATAAAATAAGGAATAAAAAGGTATTTTTTTATTTTAATTATTTATATACATAGGTGAAATAAATAAATATATACATTTATATACATGGTATATTTACAAGATATTTTTGTGTTTTTTATTTTGTTATTTCTATTTTGTTTTTGTTTTAATTGTTTTTATTTTATTTATTTACACTATATAATATAGAATATTTACAAAAATTTTAGAAATTAATTTTATTTATTTATAAGGCTAAATAAATAAGGATGATGGAACTATGTACAAGGTGTTTGTGTACAAGTTGTGTTTTTGTTTTCTTTTTAATTTTTAAATTTTTGTTTTGGTTTTATATTTATACATATATACAAATATTTACAAGCCTACTTAAGTCTATTTTTGTGAGGAAAATATTTTATTTTATTTACATAGGTATTTACACATATGAGCCCCTATCTCCCTCTACTTTGGCTTTTATGTGGTCAGGCCCATGTTGAGCCCTCCCTTGGGTTAGGTTGCTCAATATTTATTCTAAATATTTCCCTCTTTTTCTTTTTAATCTTTATTCTTTTATTTTTGCACAAAAACATGCTAATTATAGGTTTTTACACAATGCGTGCTTTTGGTAATTATTTGTATTTACACATATCTACATGCATTTGCAAAGGTTTTTGTAGATAAAATATAAGAATAAAGAGTGATGAATGAGTATTCATCACCCCCCTATACTTAACTTTGCTAGTCCCGTAGCAAACACTTATTTGAAAAAGAAGTGAAAAAGAAATAAAGAAAAAGAAAAAGAGAATGTACACAGATCAAGGCTGATTATTAAACTTGCCTGAAGGATATGGTTAGATCCTCAAGCGCATCACGGAAGCGTGAGCGTCGTATCGAATACGACGAGGAGCGACTAGTCGGACTAGTTGCTCGATGCAGCGGAATTTAAAAATTTTTATACGACGAAACCACATGATCCAAGAACACTTCTCGGATCGTTTCGTCTAAACCACAAACAAGTAATAGGATTACCTCTTGAAGCGTGGTTGCGATCGAGTCTCTAAACGAAGAGACCTCCTGTCTCAAGTCCGATGCGACGGAGGAGACGCTTGCGAGCGCGGGGATGAACCGCGTGCTTCTCCCAATCCATGTTGATGATCCAAGCGGTGGATCTCCTGATCTCGACACACGAGATCCGACGTCTTCTTCACTAGCGAGACGCACCGAAGGAGACGGAGATCCACGAGCAGAAGAACGGGCAGCATAACGACGATGCCGCGGTGATGGAGAACCTCTCCATGGCATCCATGGTGGATGGCCATGAGAGGGAGAGAGAGGGCTGACCTCTAGAGAGAAAGAGAGAGAGAGAGATGCTTCTCAGGCATTGTGTGTAAAATAGAGAGCATGGTATGCCTCTCTATTTATAGGGTTTTGGGATCCATGGATCTCAATCCATGTGACATGTAAAATCAATGGATGAGATTGATTTATGTCAATCCAATGGTCAAGATTGTTGTTGGTAAAAGCCAACAACTTGTGATTTAATTTTGATTAAATATATTTGATAAATCAAATAAATATTAATACCAAATTAAATCAATCAAATAAGGAGATAAAAATACAAAGGAGATACTTTCCCCATAAATAAGAGGGGACGACCACCAATTCTCCAAGGGAATTGGGTGCCGCCCCTTCTATTCCTATTGGGGAGTGCAATCTCATGGATTCCATGAGATTGCATATCTCCTTATTTTTTCTCTCTACTTATTTCCAACAACTATTTGTTGGGATTTTATTCTTCAAAAATAATTCACAATTATATTTGAGAATATTGCAATCTTGACATTGGAGAAATGTGAATCATGTTCACAGCCCAAAACAACATATAATTTACATTGTCAATTAATTACACATTGTGTATCCAATACACACAATAATTAATCAACACATATAAATTATAATTAACTCTCTCTAATACATTATAAATCACATTTATAATATATTATGAATAATTGGATATTACTATCCACATTATTCTTATCTATAATAATTAAATCACATTTAATTATATTGGATCACTTATTCTCATGTGCTCAAATAATATGAATCACATTCATATTATTTACATCTTTGATAATCAAATCACATTTAATTATCTAAGACAACTCTCCTTATGATATGAATTAAATTCATATTATTCATGATAATTAAATCACATTTAATTATATTTTTTCTCAATGCTCGGATACATATATCAACAATAGAATTATCCATGAACTCTTTCAAGGACAATGCGCTTTCTCCGCGAATACTTGGAGATAAGGACAGGGCGATTGTATTGTTCCATGTATAGTGACATGGATATTGAGATCACATCTCAAATCCAGATCTCGGGCCTCCCATAGATGCTTGATTAAATCAAGACCGTAAATCTAATCTTCTCATTGAATCTGAATCACATTCAGATCAATGTCCAACATTTGGACTAAGATCAGATTACTTCTCTACTGAGAGGAGTCACTAAAATCCAGACCCGTTTCATCACTCCCTAGGAATGGAAGCGTCATGGTTATATAACCGTTTATGATCACATCACCCTCAGGTATTCCTAACACATGTACATCCTGCATACTGGAAGACTCATATTAAACCCAAAGTATTAGATCAACTTTATACTGTCTACTTCAGGGTTTTATCAGTAAGTTTCTCATTCGATCATTGGGAGTCGGTATTGATCACATACTTTCCAAAAGCATATATCATACCTAGGTCTTGATCATATACTTTCCAAAAGTATATATCAAACCAACAAATTCAGTCAAGCTTCCAAAGCGAGACGACCGTGCGCACGGAATTTGATTCTTCCCAATATCTCATGAGTGAGCTCATGTCTTCCGGTTCAGTAGTGAACCTGTATGATCCCTTTGAGAGATCGTATTACTCATATGCCCTTATATGCACACCAGCGCGCCGGTGTATAGACCTTGATTAGGTCATCAACCTATTGGTCTGCCAAATGTACATACTCAGACATATAGTAACACATCTGTCTCCGGTCAGAGGATGTGTGCCTATATCATGACAGCATATGATATAGGACTTTGGTTATCTCGATCTTGTTAAGTCAACTCTTTGACTTAACTAATTTGACACCTCCGAATCTCTATTCCTATGCAGAGGACCTGCATCAAGAAGTCGGTCAGATATCAGCCTAACTGAGAAAGGATTGCCATCTCCTACTCAGGCTGGAGATCATCTCTTAATAATCATTTGACGGTGCTTGATGAGTCCTCAAATAACCCATTAGATATTCATCTAAGCACCAGCCTTTATGATTCAATAATTGAATCAACAGATGTATGATCATTAAGATGGCCATGGTACATAACCCTAATTGTACTAAGGGACCTATTATGCAAACTATGTACTGTTTATTTCAGATCAAGGAGTGAATTGCAATAACATTTATTGCATAATGGCTCGCCGTGGGCTCGCATGTCCAACAATCTCCCACTAGCCCAAAGAGCCATTAATGGGATAATCATTTAAACCCACACTCATGTGACAATCATAGGCTATTTAGAAAATAGCTAGGTAAGCTGATCAGTCACTCCGTTCCCAAGAGACTGCGCCAAGTCCTTTTACGGCACTTGCATATCTCCTAGTAACAGTGCTCGCATCCAATGCGAATGTTGAATCTCATGCAACCGATACTCAATTTTGTTGGTTATAGTGTCATTGACACTACATCTTATTAATTATCATAACCAGTATTCCCATAATCCTTATTAGAATACCTTCATTCATGGAGATCTCTATCTCCTAAGGTATCTACAGTTAAGACCCTTATAGATCACTATCTACAAGGTCTTAAACCTTTGAAGATAAGGCTTTGAGATCACTATCTCTAAGTTTCATCATCTTTGAAGATATTGTTATTACTGCAATCAAGTGTTTTATCTCCATAGTAGGATTAGTAACAGTTTACTACTCCCACTGCATGGTAGACATCTGGTTCTTGTACACATCTAGCATACATTCAGCTTCTCATAACTGATGCACAAGTGCAAGCAGTTCTAGCATTCACTTCCTCAACTCTTTGAGGTGCTATCCCTCTAGACAGGTCACTACCACATCTTAAGGGAAGGAAGCTTTTCTTGGAATTGTCCAGAAAATAGAATAAGTCCAAGGTGTACTACTAATGCGACAGTCCCAATACCCTCTTCTCTTTGCTTCTGAACGACTTCAGAATTAAGATCTAAGAGGTATCCTTGAAATCGTATCTCAAGGTATGGAACAACCAAATTATAAAACACTTATTATTATTCTTATATCATTCTAAATGATTAGAATAATATCTACATTTAGCACGATGAACACAATGGCACTCCCACTAAGCTTTACATGGTTCATCAAGATTCTATCTGAAATCATAACATTTACAATTTCATCAAATCTTATGTTCCAAATACAAGAAGCTTATTTGAGTCCAATGATGGAGTTCTTTAGCTTACATACCTTGTTTTCCTCAACCATGAAGCCCTGGGGCTACTTCATATGAATATCCTCAGAGAGGTATTCATAGAGGAAAGCAATCTTGACTCACACCATGAAGATGTCATAGACAAGTTGTGTAGCTATAGTTAGCAATATTCTGATGGATTAAAGCAAGGTCACTGGAGAGCAAGTCTTATCGCAAGCGATGCCTTCTCTTCGGTGTGTAGCTCATGGCTACGAACCGTGCTTTGAAGGTCTATACCTTCTCATCAGGTTCCCTCTTTCTCTTGAAGATCCATTTACACCTTAATGGGTCTGACCCATATAGGTGGATCCTCGAGGGTCCATATACAACATTTGTATATGAAGTCTACATTAGACTTTTATTGCTAACATCCATCTTTCCATGTCATGATCCTCAGGAGCTTCATCACATGAAGTCTGATCATTTTCAGATTTAACTGACACATGGAATCCATCCTCAAACTTATTTGAAGAGGTATTAATGTTTCATCTTTAATTATCTATTTTAGTTTCCGATTTCAGGAGCCTCATTATCTTTTCAAGATTAAATGAGTTCCTTTACTTCATTTTCATCTTGATTCTCAAGAGAGTCAACCTACAAGAATCATATTCTCAAAGATGAGATCTTTAATAATCTCAAGGTCATAAAGTAGGTATCCAATACCATCCTTTATTTTCCTAATGAAGTGGCACTCTTTGGTGCTAGATTCCAGCTTACTAGCTTGGAATCTTATTAAATATATATAATGTAGTCTCTACTGCATATACATATACCTGGAAACTAAGAGATAATTATGCTAAGATTAATCATTGATCAAATCATGTCACACATGATTAATTGCATTTCCCTACAACTCTATTGAGTTAAGGTTCATTAGGAGGGGTGAGATAGAAATGATATCCATATCTCTATAAGGTATTCCTTGAATTCATCTAATAGGTACAAGCTACCTTGGTTAGATCAAATTCATTTCATCTTCCTTCAAACTTTGGTTTTAAACCAAAATTGTGAAATCTTTGAACATTTCAAAGTTTTCTAAGTGAAGAGAAGAAATCTCATATCACAAATAATCACTAATAGATATCACATATCCACAATGTTTATTCTGATATAGATGATTCACATACATCAATATGTATGAGATCTTAAATACCTTAACATCTTACACCTTTCCCAAAGAAGGGTGTATTGGACATTTTTACTTCGAATACAATATTCACAAGTATGTGAGATTTGATGCTTTAGACAATCTAAAGTTTCATGTCTTACTAGTCCATTGATCTCATCAACAAACATATGTCCAAAATTTGATGTCAGATCATTATCAAATGATCTTTATCCTCCTATTGATCTTTTTAATTCTCAGTATTAAAAAACTTAATGAACCATTCATTAATTTTCTAATTTAATAGAGTCCACTAGATTTTAGATTACTATCTGAAATATCTCCATCATAACTCTTTATGATAGATTTATTACAGAATTTATGTTTATATCCAACAATTAGAAATAAACAATGAGTGTATTCCAATATCTAGGTCATAGAGACATTCTCTAAGACTAAGGGCTCCTACTGAAAATATGAAGTCTATTGATCTCATGGAAATTGTTGCAACACTTGCACCACTTTCAACATGGATGACCAATAAACCTTAAGATCAAATTTCTAATACATATGCAACCAATTGCAAGTGTCATTAGAAAATTGAGATACAATTATTAGACTTTATCTTATCAAATAAGTAAGTCAATATCAATGATTATATGTAGATTAATCTGATGTACTATCTGATTCCTTCTCTAAGGATTCTAGATAGATTTGATAGTTATACTATCAACACATCAACTTATTGCAGTATTGGCATTCATTCAACTCTTTGAATGTCATATGGAAGTTACAGAAATACAGTCAACCTTTTGACTATATTTCTTACTTGGGTCCAACCCATGCTTCCACTGCGCTCCCTTTATCTATAAGCAACCATTACTTAAGACTAAGGATCTCTTATGTTAAATTCAAAAGAAATTAATGTAAGCGTATTTCAACATTTATACATGCTTCACCTAATTCATATAATATGATTATTATGAAGCTTCATGAATGACTAGAGTATAGACAATAGAATGATGACACTCATCATCTACATCCATCTAAACTCTTAAAACATAGGTTCAGGTAGGTAATCAAACAATTTGAATACATCATCTCTTATAGAGCTACCATTCTACATGATGCAGAGAACCATGTCATTCATGATTAAATGTCAAGAGCACATATGTATGCCAAAATATCTTTATTGATTTTATAAGGATTATTTGACAATTGCAATCATCATCGACATGTCACTTCCAAAGTACATTCGATGAGATCAAGACTTATAGAGACATACAAACCCTAGGGTTTTAGTCCCATTGTCTAATTTAATTATCACTTCTCATTATTATGAGGAAACATGCACATTGCAACCACATACATTATGTGTTCAATTGCAAGTACAATATCTGGATCAAGGGTCCAATCCATGATATTCTACTGGTTATTATTGAGTATAACATTGAGTGGGTTTAATGAAGGATTATCTGAAATAAGAAATTAGCATAAGGGTATATATTTATATATACATGTTTTACTTTGATTTAGGAATTTTTATATCAAAGTTGTCTTGCCATGTCAACAATGAAAGTTCATTCCCTTAATCACTTTCAATGTAAGAGATATACTTACCATTATATCTCAAGCAAGATCTGGAATCTCCTTCCTTATCTTTGTTGCATCCCAATAATATGAGAACCTACAACTCGGATAAAAAGAAGCGGGAACACATTCCGCCTTGCAAGTCCAACTTGCATCTCCCAATTCGGTCTTTAACACCCAGGCCCACCACCCCTAAGGTGATGTTGACCCGTCATTAATTGAACCAACCGTCAACAAGAATACAACTCGCTATGCGCAATCCAATATCGCCCCAATAATATGAGGACCCGATATTGGGGTCACTACGCATACGTCCTTACTCTTTCGAGAAGTGACGAGCCCGATCCAAATGGATCATATGCAGGAGCTGTCACTTCGGACAGACGTCTCCCACATATAATATCTGGCGACGAAACCCTTCGCCTTGACGGGAGACCATGGATGTTACTTATGTGATCCTCCATCTCTTATTCAAATTTAATTAATTACTATGAATCACATTCATATAATTAATTCTTCCAAGGGAATTCTTAACTCCAATCATATTAGAGTATTTTAATTGGACATAATTAACTTAATCATATTAAATTAATTATCAATCCAATTCAATCCATCAAACTTAATTTTATGCTTGAATATATATGGTATTAGTCTCAAAGTACGTATTAGTTCGTATTTTAATAATTAGAAAAATACATCTTAATCCCTCGGACATTATCCCGGCCCTACCCGCTGTCATGGCCAGTACCGGCGGGAGTGGGACGGACCGCATACGTTGCAACCCGCTACCCCAGCGATCCCCGACTAGACACCATATCCACCTCGGAAAGGATAATGCCAAATTGATTAATTTGTACTTGAGATGATCATCGGTTTTTCAACCGAAATTATACCATATAGTAATCAAAACAATTTTGATTATAAGGAAATTTGCTAGACAAATTCCCAATCCTACTCAAGCAAGAGTTTGATGATTGTGATTTCAATTATGATTTAGATCAAATCTAATCAATTAATTGATTGGGGCCAAGTCAATTAAGGAAATAATCATTCTCTAATATTTCACAAATATTTTCCATAATTATTTCTCGAAATTAACAATTAATTTCATTAATTGACAATCACATGGTCTTGATTAGGAAAGTAATTTCAGCAGTGACCCCTACTTACTAAAATTAGCATATCTCAATCAATTTAAATCCAAATTAAGCAAAGTCAATTTCTAAAGTTTGCTAATTTGATTTAGAACAGAAACCAAGTGATGTTTCACGCATTTCGAGGTGTCTCTAAACAGTAATTAACTCTTTAATTACGTTAAGATTCGCAGTTCCCGTAACAGTGAATACATGTTCATTAAAACTACCATATCTAGAGCATACGAAATCCGATTTACGCAAACTCCGATCCTATGGTTTCCTTATTTAATGAGGAACAAAATTCAAGTGCTATTTTCGTGTTTAAACAATTTAAACATGGCCGAAAAATTACACCAAACAGATCTGCGAAATCAAATGCGATAAAAAATTTCGCGACCTTAACGAACCCAAATCGTCCTCGGTTAGCGAATCATATTCGAAATCGTCGACCTAAGGCTCTGATACCACTTGAAGGATATGGTTAGATCCTCAAGCACATCACGGAAGCGTGAGCGTCGTATCGAATACGACGAGGAGCGACTAGTCGGACTAGTTGCTCGATGCAGCGGAATTTAAAAATTTTTATACGACGAAACCACATGATCCAAGAACACTTCTCGGATCGTTTCGTCTAAACCACAAACAAGTAATAGGATTACCTCTTGAAGCGTGGTTGCGATCGAGTCTCTAAACGAAGAGACCTCCTGTCTCAAGTCCGATCCGACGGAGGAGACGCTTGCGAGCGCGGGGATGAACCGCGTACTTCTCGCAATCCATGTTGATGATCCAAGCGGCGGATCTCCTGATCTCGACACACGAGATCCGACGTCTTCTTCACGAGCGAGGCGCACCGAAGGAGACGGAGATCCACGAGCAGAAGAATGGGCAGCATAACGACGATGCCGCGGTGATGGAGAACCTCTCCATGGCATCCACGGTGGACGGCCATGAGAGGGAGAGAGAGGGCTGACCTCTAGAGAGAAAGAGAGAGAGAGAGAGAGAGAGAGAGAGATGCTTCTCAAGCATTGTGTGTAAAATAGAGAGCATGGTATGCCTCTCTATTTATAGGGTTTTGGGATCCATGGATCTCAATCCATGTGACATGTAAAATCAATGGATAAGATTGATTTATGTCAATCCAATGGTCAAGATTGTTGTTGGTAAAAGCCAACAACTTGTGATTTAATTTTGATTAAATATATTTGATAAATCAAATAAATATTAATACCAAGTTAAATCAATCAAATAAGGAGATAAAAATACAAAGGAGATACTTTCCCCATAAAGAAGAGGGGACGGCCACCAATTCCCCAAGGGAATTGGGTGCCGCCCCTTCTATTCCTATTGGGGAGTGCAATCTCATGGATTCCATGAGATTGCATATCTCCTTATTTTTTCTCTCTACTTATTTCCAACAACTATTTGTTGGGATTTTATTCTTCAAAAATAATTCACAATTATATTTGAGAATATTGCAATCTTGACATTGGAAAAATGTGAATCATGTTCACAATCCAAAACAACATATAATTTACATTGTCAATTAATTACACATTGTGTATCCAATACACACAATAATTAATCAACACATATAAATTATAATTAACTCTCTCTAATACATTATAAATCACATTTATAATATATTATGAATAATTGGATATTACTATCCACATTATTCTTATCCATAATAATTAAATCACATTTAATTATATTGGATCACTTATTCTCATGTGCTCAAATAATATGAATCACATTCATATTATTTACATCTTTAATAACCAAATCACATTTAATTATCTAAGACAACTCTCCTTATGATATGAATTAAATTCATATTATTCATGATAATTAAATCACATTTAATTATCCATTTTCTCAATGCTCGGATACATATATCAACAATAGAATTATCCATGAACTCTTTCAAGGACAATGCGCTTTCTCCGCGAATACTTGGAGATAAGGACAGGGCGATTGTATTGTTCCATGTATAGTGACATGGATATTGAGATCACATCTCTAATCCAGATCTCGGGCCTCCCATAGATGCTTGATTAAATCAAGACCGCAAATCTAACCTTCTCATTGAATCTGAATCACATTCAGATCAATGTCCAACATTTGGACTAAGATCAGATTACTTCTCTACTGAGAGGAGTCACTAAAATCCAGACCCGTTTCATCACTCCCTAGGAATGGAAGCGTCATGGTTATACAACCGTTTATGATCACATCACCCTCAGGTATTCCTAACACCTGTACATCCTGCATACTGGAAGACTCAGATTAAACCCAAAGTATTAAATCAACTTTATACTGTCTACTTCAGGGTTTTATCAGTAAGTTTCTCATTCGATCATTGGGAGTCGGTATTGATCACATACTTTTCAAAAGCATATATCATACCTAGGTCTTGATCATATACTTTCCAAAAGTATATATCAAACCAACAAATTCAGTCAAGCTTCCAAAGCAAGACGACCGTGCGCACGGAATTTGATTCTTCCCAATATCTCATGAGTGAGCTCATGTCTTCCGGTTCAGTAGTGAACCTGTATGATCCCTTTGAGAGATCGTATTACTCATATGCCCTTATATGCACACCAGCGCGCCGGTGTATAGACCTTGATTAGGTCATCAACCTATTGGTCTGCCAAATGTACATACTCAGACATATAGTAACACATCTGTCTCCGGTCAGAGGATGTGTGCCTATATCATGACAGCATATGATATAGGACTTTGGTTATCTCGATCTCGTTAAGTCAACTCTTTGACTTAAATAATCTGACACCTCCGAATCTCTATTCCTATGCAGAGGACCTGCATCAAGAAGTCGGTCAGATATCAGCCTAACTGAGAAAGGATTGCCATCTCCTACTCAGGCTGGAGATCATCTCTTAATAATCATTTGACGGTGCTTGATGAGTCCTCAAATAACCCATTAGATATTCATCTAAGCACCAGCCTCTATGATTCAATAATTGAATCAACAGCTGTATGATCATTAAGATGGCCATGGTACATAACCCTAATTGTACTAAGGGACCTATTATGCAAACTATGTACTCTTTATTTCAGATCAAGGAGTGAATTGCAATAACATTTATTGCATAATGGCTCGCCGTGGGCTCGCATGTCCAACATTGCCTTCATTAAATTAAGGTATGGAGCTCGATCAGATCTTTGGATTATTAATGTATCGGAACCTTATTTGGACTTAAGTCTAAAACTCAACAGTCTCTAAGTTCCACTATTCTATAGCCAAGACTCCTCAATGCTCCAGATCAGAACAAGTCATCAATCACAAACCCTGAAGACCATGAATCTTTTCTTGTCCTGTGAAAGTGAGGTCTAAGCTCTCCACCTCAGAAATGGCAACTTGGCAACCCTCCCCAACAAAGTAACTCTATGACCACGATCTGGCCACTCTTTCCTCGAGGAACGGGGTATTCCCTTCTAAGTTCAAGTTCAACCGGCTCAAGAAGAGGAGGAAGAAGAGAATGGGTCAAGGCCAGTGTATCCAAGTACCCTTGGGAGCTTGACCAGTGTAGCCAAGTCTCCCTGCTGCAAGCTGCATCAGGTGGATCATGAAACAAAGCTTTGCTTATTGCACTCTATATACATACTCCGGTGGGATTATCATTTTCTCTCAGACCCACCACTTTTTTGGAGTTATTTTCTTTTTGCACATTTTTTTTGAGTGCATCTATACAACATATACATGTGCAGCATATGTACAAGGAGTTTTTCCTCTTGAGCCAGTAGACTATCCCTCTTTTGAAACTTTATTGCAACCCACAACTCCCGTCGTTAGACCTCATGGTAACCAGACCAAGTTGAGACGCACTTCCTTCACTAAAAGAAGAAGAGAGGTTCCGCCTAGAAGTACTACCCTCATATGCTACCCCAAGTTAAGGAAGACTGCCTCCTCACCACCTCATCCGTAGAGAGCTCGGTGCATAGTACTGGTGTCCAAGTAAAGCCATTGTCTATATGAGTCATGTGTTGTTGTTAAGTGCTCTACTTAGGCTCATTGAGATGACATGTGATCATAGCCTAGTGGACTCAAAGAATTAAGTCACCATGGACCTGAAAAGCCTTAAACCTAAGCCCTATAAGGTTCCTCTTAGAAGTTAGGTGGATTAAGATCTTAATCAAGCTCCATTTCTCAATTTGATTCCAGGCTAGTTTAAATGTCAACTATCATCTAGAAAAACTATATACATATGTACAAAAGATGCTATTTACACAAATTTTTACAAACATGCAAAATTTTTGAAAAATGTTTTGAAATCATGAATGAATGATGCATGAAGTGCAAGTTTTGCAAAAAGATATTTACACAAATTTACACAAGATTTTTGCAAACTTTTGATTTTCAAAACATTTTGGAAAAATTTTGTACTACATACATAATTTTGATAAGAAAATATTTACACAAACTTTACACAAAAGATTTTTGAAATCATTTTTACAAAAATAATTTGTACACATAGCTATTTATGTGCAAATAAAAGAAGTTTATGTACATGAAAAATTTTTAATTTTTTGTGATTTTTATCCATTTTATTTATTAACACACTCACACAAAGTACGAGTTATGGCTACAGTATATATGAAATATATACACACCAAAATAAACACTCAAAATAAACAAAAATGGGGATATATATGCAAAAATGCAAAAGAAAATAAACACTCAAAATAAAACAAGAATAAAAACAAAAGAAAAGAAAATAAATCAAAATAAAACAAAAATAAAATATAGACAAAAGCCGCGAAAAATCCGCGAGCTTTGGAAGAGCCGCGAAAAGCCGCGAAAACAAAAACAAAAAAAATAAAAACTACTAAGCCGTGCTCCCCGACAACGGCGCCATTCTGATGGCACACCAAGCGACTAAGGCAAAGGTATCTAGATGGTCGTTGCGACCTCGATCACTCGGCTATGTCAATCAAGAAAAATGAACCACTAATATAGATAAAATCAATCAAAAATGCGAAAGCGGTCCCGCTATTATTTTAACCTGGTATAGCGACCAGGGTCGAACTCAAGGAGCACGGGTTGGCCTCTCGGCCTATGAAGTAGTCAAAACGAGAAATAAAATAAAAGGAGCAAATATTTTTAATGGTTTTTAATTATTTTATAATTTTTTGGATTTTTAATATGTTAAGAAAAATAAAAACAAGTAAATAAACACACACTTCAACAATTTATTAAAAGCATTAAAAATCAACCAAAAATTCAAACAAAAATTTTTTTGTGTTTTATGATTTTTAGTGTTTTTGGTTAATTTTTGAGAATTTTCTGATGTTTATTTAATTTTCTAAAAATCAAAAAGTAGCTAAAACAGTAGGCACTATCCAGCCGAGCTAAAAGGGCCTAGATAAAATATCTAAAGGCCCAAAATAGCTGGGAGGTAATTTTCCTGTAAAGAAAACAAAATAAGGAAAATTTAGGCACCAATTTTATTGTTTTTGGATTTTTAATTGATTTACTAGAATTTTTATAGGATTTTGAGTGTTTTTAATTTTTAGTGGTTTTCAGTAATGAAAAATAGCCAAAATTAGCTAGAAAATCAAACACATCAAAACAAACAGTAGACAATTTTTTTTGTAATTTTTAGACACTATTTAATATTTTTTATGATTTTTAAAGTTAGACAGTGAAGAAAATAGAGGTTTTTGAATTTTTAAAAATATCAAATGAAAACAAAAATGTCCTAAAAAATCCTCGAAAATTTTACACTATGGCAGGAGCCATGTTTCCAATTTTCGTTGGATTTGGAGGTAATTTGCTATTTTATTCAAAAATAAAGAGGGAGCACAGTGCACAGGGACCTATCTGCAATTATAACAAAGTTCTGGGTCCCTGGAACAACCCCCCTGGAAAGTATAGGGGTAGGAATGCAAATTACCCTCCGGGCCACGCACGACACACGTGACTCAGGCCTGGAGGGACCTGATTGCAATTCCTATCTTTAAAAATATAAAACGTAACAGGGAGAAAAAGCAGGGCCAAAGATGCAAATACACCAAAATAGCACGTTTCGATGCACGTGTCCACAACTGGCAGGGGTATAAATGCAAATCATATAAACATAAAGGTCCAAAGTGCAATTTTCACAAAAAGTAAACAACTACACTACGTATTTACAGGACTAAAACTAAATGCAGAAAATGAAGGGGGTCTAAGGACAATTTACCCCTTATTTATTATCCGAGGAGCTGGATGCACGACGCGTGGCAGATCGAACGGCTGAGACGGCGCGCCGCACACCAAAGGGGCCCTCTGCACGATCCGATGGCTGGAATGCACCCACGTGGAAGATCCAACGGCTGTGATACGTTGTGGGGCTACGAAGGAGTCCTGGCTCGGATCGGATGGAGGTAGTGAAGCCACGTGCTGGATCGGATGGCTGAGATGCGTCGTGGCTTAACCTCGCTGACTCAACGGTGGTGATCGACCCCCGGGAGATCTGATGGTCAGTGTTGCTCCGTGGATGAACGAACGAGATCTAAACTAGAGCGTCGAGGCCGATCTGACGGTGGACGAAGGTCCTGGAAGAACTGGCGGCCGGCGAGCTTCGCCGGCCCACTACGCGCACGGTGGACCTCCTCTGGTGCTCCTGAAGTGCGAAGAAGCTTCGCCGTGAAGCCCCGCACCTAATACGCTGCTCCGATGAACGTGGGGAACTCCGGAGAGCTCCGGCGACGTGGATGAACGGGAGCTCCTGTGCCTTGGAGTATCGACCTCCAGATGAAGTCGACTAAGCCCGGTACCTGCACAAGAAGATAGTTGGGTCGAGGGCAAACTGCCTCGACCCGTCAGAGCACGAAAAGGGTGTCTGGTGTGGCGAGATGATGGGTCTCCGGCGAGCGGCGGAGGGGAAACCCAATATCCTGCTCCGGGGCGAGACAGGAGGAATGGCTGGGTGGAGAATGTGGAGAGAGGTCCGGTGGACGTGGTAGTGGTGTCGGAGGGATGAATGGGTGGCCGGAGTCGAAAGGCGAAGGTGGCGGAGCTAACCTACTGGAATCGGAAAAATCTAATCCTATGCTAAGCTACGGGCTAAGAAGGTTACCTGGCGGGTGCATTCGATTGGGCTGAAACTCAGCAAGCTTCTGGTCATTGCCTGCAAGGGGCCGTCGACTCCTCGAGGCTCGGCGCGCTCGCGGCGGCGCACGGCGGCTGAAGACCACCGGATCAGTGGCTCCCGGCTTCCCGGGCCTCGCTGCAACTCCCGAGACCACGGTTGTCACTCAGGGACTCCGGAGGAGGTCACAGGCACCGAGGGGAAGATCCAAAGATACCTGAAAACCTCGTCGGAGCTGGGACTTTATATGCTCAGGGATCCGAGAAGATCAGGATCGGGCGAGTCACTCAAGCCTCGGATCCCTAAGATCCACCCCGGGCGTGGGTTACGGATGTTCAATGATCAATTGGAGCCCGGGGTTAAGGTGACTGGTGATCGGGTCGACCGTGAAGAAAATGGTGAAATCGGGTCGGTCAGGTCTAACCCGGCTCTGGTGGTCCTGGGGGGAGAGTTGACCAGGGGTCAACAATCCCCCGTGGACCAATCAGAGCCCGCCAAGCACGATTTTTGTATTTATTTATTTTAAGCTAGAAAATGATCGAATTAATAAAAACTTAAAACATGAAAAATATTTATTTTATTTTTCTCTATTTTTTTGTGATTTTTAATAATTTTTCGAAATAAAAATAAGGTATATACATAATATGTAATATAGAGGTATATGTACACTATATAGGGTTTTTAATTTTGATTTTTAATTTGTTATTTTTATACAATTTTATTCCCATTTTATATTTTATTTATTTATATTATAAAATAAGGAATAAAAAGGTATTTTTTATTTTAATTATTTATATACATAGGTGAAATAAATAAATATATACATTTATATACATGGTATATTTACAAGATATTTTTGTGTTTTTGATTTTGTTATTTTTATTTTGTTTTTGTTTTAATTGTTTTTATTTTATTTATTTACACTATATAATATAAAATATTTACAAAAATTTTAGAAATTAATTTTATTTATTTATAAGGCTAAATAAATAAGGATGATGGAACTATGTACAAGGTGTTTGTGTACAAGTTGTGTTTTTATTTTCTTTTTAATTTTTAAATTTTTGTTTTGGTTTTATATTTATACATATATACAAATATTTACAAGCCTACTTAAGTCTATTTTTGTGAGGAAAATATTTTATTTTATTTACATAGGTATTTACACACATGAGCCCCTATCTCCCTCTACTTTGGCTTTTATGCGGTCAGGCCCATGTTGAGCCCTCCCTTGGGTTAGGTTGCTCAATATTTATTCTAAATATTTCCCTCTTTTTCTTTTTAATCTTTATTCTTTTATTTTTGCACAAAAACATGCTAATTATAGGTTTTTACACAATGCATGCTTTTGGTAATTATTTGTATTTACACATATCTACATGCATTCGCAAAGATTTTTGTAGCTAAAATATAAGAATAAAGAGTGATGAATGAGTATTCATCAACCCTTCATCTCCCCTCGTCCCTACTCCTTTCCAAACCCTAACCCATTCTTTTCCTCCTCCCCAAGTCATTCTCTTATCCCTTTTTCCCTCTCCTTCTCTAGAGAACCAAAGAGAGATCGGTGCAAGCTCCGAGGCTTCGCGACAAAAGAAAAAAGGAGGAGCATCATAACAAGGGAAAGGCATCTCTCTCATCGGATTCTTGATCGAACAATCAAGAACGCGGATTGGAGGCGTACGCTAACATAGGTAACGAATCTTGACTTTCTCTCTATCTTTCGCATACCTTGCGATTTAGAGATCGTCATCATTGGGGATGTTTGTTCGATTTCGATCTTTCCCCGAGATCATCTTTTGCTGTTGGTGTATCATGTTCTCTACCTTTTTGAATCGTTTCTTCTCGGATTTTGGAGATTTATTAGTTGCGTGAGTATCTTTTATTAAGTGTTTGATAACGAACACATATACTTTTGAGGACGCGAATCCAGTAACCTTATCCTCACATTATGATCTCCTATAGGGTATTTTTTTAATGGGATATATTTCTACTTTAAGAAGTTCTATGGCTTCAATGTCTAGAAGGATGAGATAAATTAACATGGGATACTAATGGTTGTTTCTGCATTTTGCTGCAGTGTAGTCGATATTGAGATTCGAGGTAAGGTTGTAACAAAAACATTAAACGTGGTCTTAATGATTAGTATTGCTATGAGATATCTTGAGACATGTGGTCTAATATATCAGAATTCCTGGCTGGTGGAACACTGCATGGCTTAAATATCCATGGAGGATTGTCGTGCATTAGTCTATAAATCATGGTATTATGTGTTGGTTTATTCATGTTAAGGAGATGTTTTCTAACCACACATCCCTGCATTCCCATGTGATGATCTAGGATTATGTTTGTTAGTAGAATAAAAAGAACGTGTTCCCTGATTATAGGATAGCAGTTTTTTTAGGGGTACCATGAACAACTTCGATCCGTTTTTTATAGCACTGTTGTGAAGGCACCCTATTAATAATACTCACGTCTATTTACGTCTATATACGTCTTGTAATTATGCACTAATTGGAAACAACTGGAATCACGTTTGGATGCTTTATTAATAACTATCTCTATGTCTTAGTCTTAGCTTATCTACAAACTCACGTGACACATAACCATAGCTCATAGCATGGATTATTTAATGGACACACCTCTCATCCATAATTTTTGGTATTAACTTTAAAATCCCCCATTATATACTATTGTTTTACTTTGAAAACTCCACTCTTCTCTTTAACTTCATGTGATTATATATATATATATAGTTGAGTGCTTATTTTATTCGTGGGATAAATTGCATTGTACGAAATAATACTATGTACATTAAAAGGGTACAGCTACAGTTTTCGAGTTTCCTTATTGTCAATAACTGGTAGACCCCTTAGAACATCGCGAGATCTTGTACATGTACCAATTGGAGTATATTAGTTGCCATCCTCATGGAAGGTTTATAATATTTTGTTAACTAATTAACTTTTGGAGAGTTTTAGCAATTCTTTTGAATTCCAGAATATGCATAAGTTCCTTATCACAGTATGAAATATGGTAGATGTTATTAGAAACGTGAGTTAAAGCGTACGGGTGAGAGATTAATGATGGTTTTCCCTTGTTACCTTATAATGACAGACCTTAATTTCTTTTAGTGCATGTGTTGTATTAGTGGTTTGGGACCTGATTTCCTTAAATATCTTCGATTAATATAATTTATATTGGAAGTTTATATTAGTTTTTGGTTTATGTAATGTTATCATCTCTGTTTAGTTTTGACAGGATAACATTAAATGCATAATATGAGTATAATGAGGATGTATCCTTAAATAGCATCGTATGATTGGAGATATGTGGTATCTAGGTGTTAAATGGATGGCCAAGTGATTCACAAAATCCATTTGCAAATTCCAGCCTTGAGTTTTTTTTATAAAATAAAATAATGCACAAGGGGGCGAAAAAATTAGTACTACAAGGTGGGTGCACACCCTTGTAGTCCGGTTGAACCAACAGCGAGTCACCCCCACTCGAGGGGCATCACAGAGTGGGTGCTGGTAGGTACTCTGGTGGAATTGAGGTGGAAGCACGCGTGCATCGCACCTACGGATCCGTTTTGTTGCACTTTTTAGGGAGCGAGCGAGACTCCTCCGGCAGACTCGATTGACAGGGTTGAGACTCATTGGACATATATGCCCGTCTCGAGTGTTAGAGTACTATCAACTAGACTAGCTGAAGGATCGCGTTTGCGCACAGGTTTTGGGTTGCACTTTAAATGAAGTGTTGCAGACTTCATTTCTAGTGTAATCTTTCTCCTTTGACGGGCGAGTCCGGGATAAGTAAATGAAATTAATGATTAAGATATGTCAAGGAATTGATTTTTTTGGTTATGTAAAAGTTAAAGGCCTAAATTATATCTGATTGTATATTATTAGATGCTTTTATATTGTTCTCCATTAAACTTGTTCAGTTACTGCATTTGCATTACCTACCTATATTCTTTTGATTTAATTTATTTTATCCTTACTGAGTCAGTTGACTCATGAGTTACATTCTTTGGAAATCCAACAGGAAGTGTCGAACAAGAGACGGAGGCTCGCATTTTCGGTGGTGCATCTGTAGGACATTGTTGAGGTTGAGGCTTAGTTCTATAGTTGCGTTATCTCCCTTTTGTTTCGTTTAGTTATGGTATAATAAAGAGACATATGATATTTTATGTTCATTCTTATGTTGACGTTGGTGATCAATGGAAACTTAGATTTTCTTTCCTGTGTCCTTATTTTGTATGAATGGTATATCATGCAGGTTGTTTATGACTGTTGTTGGGTAATATTGAGAATGAGTGTGTAGATGCGCTCCCGCTGAGGCGGGGCGTTTCATTTGGTATCAGAGCCAAATTACCCCATCAGGCCTAGACAACTGTATGGTAGGAGAAATACCATTGTACATTAGACAAGTAGTCTTCCGACTTCTAAAAAAAGTAACAATCAAGGTTGATTAGTGACCTCTACTTTGGATCTAATTGCAATTTCCTTTTATTTCTACACTTGTAGATCATGCCACCTCGTAGGGATCAGACTGCGTAGCAGTTGGCTGCGATGATGGAGATGCTGCAAGATGTGCAGCAGAGGCAGCTCATGCTCGAGGAGCGATTGTCGAGTTCTGCATCTGAGAGCGGGTCTGGAATGGGTGGGGGAGATGGTGATCCACCACCACCGCCACCTCCTCCTCCTCCGTCGCCGCCACCACCGCGACAAGAGGACATATTTTCAAAATATCGCAAGGAGAAAGTTCCAGATTTTCTGGGCAATACAAGCCCAGATGTGGCAGAGAGATGGCTGAAGCGTGTGGAAAAGGTATTCCGCACCATACATGTACCAGATGAGGAGAAGGTTACCCTTGCCACTTACTCCTTAGCGGGCTATGTTGAGGAATGGTGGAGTTCTATGGAGCCGCAGATTACAACGCCAGTTACTTGGGAGAAATTTACTGAGGCGTTCCAGGAGAATTTCTATCCGGAATACTGGCTAGAGCAGCACCGCGTGGAGTTCACACTACTCGAGCAAGGGAACAAGACTGTGACTGCTTATCTAAACAGGTTCACGGAGTTGCTAAAGTATGCTGCTAGCACTGTGCCGACTGAGGCTGACAAAGCATTTAAGTTCTTTCGAGGTCTCTATAAGGAAATTCACGAGAGATTAGTACCCCTTAGATTGGTTACTATGAAGGAAGTGGTTGATGCTGCATCACGAGTGGAGGAGGACTTGCGTGAAGGCAGGTTAGTACAAATCAGGCAAGGAGGATCGAGCTATTATGGGAAGACTGCTCGTAATGATCATTCGACAGCACGAAGAGGACAACGTATCCACCCCTACCGGCATGGCATGTCTACCAGGTCCGCACATGGAGGAGCTCCTACCTTGGGGCAAGCACTTTCCGAGCCATCACGACCAGCACATCCAATGGTGAACAACATAACCGATGCACGTGTTTGCTACCGATGCAACCAAGAGGGGCACATCAGGCCCAACTGTCCGTTGGGAGCTTCACAGATGCGAGGTACTATACGAGGGGGACGTCTGCAGCACCAGGGACGTGGTTCTACCTCTCGTGGTGGCAGGGGACATCCCAACCAGACTAGAAGCACGGCAGGTTCCAGTGGGCCACGAAGAGAAGGACAACTCAATGCCATCACCGATGGGCAAACACATGCTTCGGGATCAGTAGTACGAGGTATGATTTCAGTAGGCGACTTTACAGCTCATGCTCTTTTTGACTCGGGTGCATCTCATTCCTTCGTATCATGGAGTTTTGCGGATACCTTAGGCCGAGAGCCTACCATAGTTTCAAACCCTTATCTTATTAAGGGACCTGGGGGTCAGGTGTTTGTTGTTCATCGGGTATTTCCCGATTGCCCAGTTTATATTGGAGGTTATATGCTGGAGGCGTACTTGCTGCTCATTCAGATGGAGGATTTTGATGTTATTCTCGGCATGGACTGGCTTGAGAATCACCACCGTGTTTAGACTGATTCCAAAAACATATTATTTTCAGGATTCCCGAGCTACAGGAATTCGTATTTGATGGAAGCACCTCGTCAAGAGGGGTAACCTGCATATCAGTATTGCAAGCTCATCGTCTGTTATCTCAAGGATGCGAAGGATTTATTGCTCACGTCATTGGGAATCAAACTCCCATGGAAGAAATAGAGGCGATTGAAATAGTAAAGAACTTTCAAGATGTATTTCTTGTAGATCTTCCTGGGCTTCCTCCACCTCGTGAGGTGGAGTTTGAGATTTCTATCATTCCAGGAACTCAACCAGTATCCATGACACCATACAGGATGGCATCAGCTGAGCTGAAGGAACTCAAGGTGCAGTTACAAGAACTGCTGGAGAAGGGTTTCATACGCCCTAGTACATCTCCATGGGGAGCGTCTGTCCTTTTTGTTAAGAAGAAGGATGGATCTATGCGCATGTGTATAGATTATCGACAGTTGAATAAAGTAACAATCAAGAATCGTTACCCTTTGCCGCGCATTGACGATCTCTTTGATCAGCTACAAGGGTCATCCATCTTCTTTAAGATTGATCTACGGTCTGGTTATCACCAGTTATGTATTCGGGATGTGGATATACCTAAGTCTGCATTCAGAACCAGATATGATCACTACGAGTTCTTGGTGATGCCCTTTGGCTTGACAAATGCCCCAGCAACATTCATGGACATGATGAATCGGGTTTTTCAGCCTTTCCTCGACAGTTTTGTTGTGGTTTTCATTGATGATGTCCTTATCTACTCTCGAGATGAGAAGGAACATAACACTCACTTACAGACAGTGCTGGAGACCTTGCGGAGGCACAAGCTATATGCAAGTTTAGTAAGTGTGAGTTTTGGCTTCAAGAAGTATCATTCTTAGGCCATGTTATCTCAGGTGCAGGAGTGTCTGTGGATCCTGCAAAAATCGAAGCAGTCCTTAGTTGGGAACGACCGAAGAACGTGTCTGAGATCCGAAGCTTTCTTGGTTTAGCCTGTTATTACAAACAGTTTGTGAAGGGATTTTCTCAGATTTCCCTTCCCCTCACCCAGCTGACCAAGAAGGAGATGCCATATGCTTGGTCAGAAGAGTGTGAGAATAGCTTCCAGACACTGAAGGAAAGGCTCATTACAGCTCCCATCTTGACAATTCCGTCGGGTCCAGACGGATTCACATTTTACACTGATGCACCGAAGGAGGGTGTGGGTGCGGTTTTGATGCAACATGGTAAGGTTGTTGCATATGGATCTAGACAGTTGAAGCCACATGAGAAAAATTACCCAACTCATGATATGGAACTGGCAGCAGTTATCTTTGCTCTTAAAATGTGGAGACATTATCTTTATGGTGTTGCTTTCGAAATCTTCACAGATCACAAGAGTCTCAAGCATCTTTTTGATCAGAAAGAGCTCAATATGAGGCAAAGGAGATGGCTGGAGCTGTTAAAGGATTACGAGTGCACCGTCTCTTACCATCCTGGTAAGGCGAATGTGGTTGCTGATGCCCTTAGTCGTAGGCTTCATTCAAGTGAATCTCGTCCTCAGCTTAAAGCATGGAATCTTCTTGCAACTTTCAGTGATTGGCATCCATTTCAAAGTAGTCGAGAGACTGTCATAGTTCCATCCCCTTCTCGTCCAGAGTTAGTTGAGCGAATCATCCAAGGGCAACATGAAGACCTGAGTATGCAGAGACTCAAGGATAAGGCTATCGTAGGAACCTTAGTTGGCTTTTCTTATTAAGATGGTGTGCTACGAAATGGGAATCGATTGTGTGTTCCAGTGGATGTACAATTGAGGGAAGAAATCATGCGTGAGGCACATAGTTCACGTTTGTCGATACATCCTGGTGGAACAAAGATGTATAAGGATTTGAAAAAGAATTTTTGGTGGAAGCAAATGAGAAGGGATGTGGCCAAGTTTGTGGCAAAATGCCTGATGTGTCAGCAAATTAAGGCTGAGCATAAGAGGCCACCTGGACTTTTGCAATCCCTTCCTATTCCTGAGTGGCAGTGGGAGGGTATATCTATGGATTTTGTGACGGGTCTTCCTAAGACCACTAGTAGTCATGATGCCATCTGGGTCGTGTTTGATAGGCTTACTAAGTCATCACATTTCATACCTGTGAGTATGGCATGCACTCCCTTACAGCTTGCAGTGGTCTTTATTAAGGAGATTGTCAGACTTCATAAGCTGCCGAAGCAGATTGTATCTGATCGTGATCCAAGGTTCACCTCTCACTACTGGAGGGAATTTATGAGTTCTTTAGAAGTACAACTATGCCTCAGTTCTGCTTACCATCCACAGACCGAAGGAAAATCCGAGAGGACGTTTCAGACACTGGAGGATCTTCTTCGCGCATGTGTGCTGGAGTGGAAAGGGTCGTGGAAGGATCATTTGCCGTTAGCAGAGTTTACGTATATAACAGTTACCATGCCATCATAGGCATGGCTCCTTTTGAAGCATTGTATGGAAGACGATGCTCTACACCTCTGAGTTGGCAGGAGATTGGGCATAACCTTCTACATAAAGTAGAGTATTTGGAGGAGACTGCTAAGGCAATCAAGATAGCTCGGAAGAAATTGCTTACTGCACAGAGTAGGGAAAAGAGCTATAGCGATAGACGACACACTGATCTTAGCTTTGAAGTTGGAGATTTTGTCTTCTTGAGAGTTTCTCCCACAAAGGGAGTTCAGCGATTTGGAGTGAAGAGAAAGTTAGCACCCCGGTTTGTCGGACCGTTCGAGATTCTCGACAAGATTGGTCAAGTTGCGTACAGGATTGCTCTTCCTCCTCACCTTGCTGGTGTGCATGATGTTTTTCATATCTCCAACTTGAGAAAATATGTGCATGATCCATCGCATGTGATTAGTTATGATGACCTTCATGTGGATACTGACCTGAGTTATCCGGAGGAACCAGTTCGGATCATCGATCGTTCAGTGAAGAAGTTAAGGCATAAGGAGATACCTTTGGTGAAGATCCTTTGGCAACGACACAACTCCGAGGAGGCCACCTAGGAACCTGAGGCGGATATGCGATGGGACTACCCATACCTTTTTGAAGGTAATATATAAGCTACTTTCATCCTTTTTAAGGTTGTTATCTTTTACTCGATAGGATCCAACCTTTTAAGGTTGTTATGATTACACCTTTTGCATCCTAAGTCTCGGGGACGAGACTGTTTTTAAGGTTGTTATGATGTAACATCCCGTAATTTTCGGATTTTTCTGAAATTTTAAAACATATTCAATATTATACTCAAAAGAAGCGTCTCGTCGCAAGCTTTCCAACGAGCCTAAAAACGCGTAATTCCGAATTCAGACGTGGGAGATATGCCTGTTTTGGTGAAGAGGGGTCATGATTTTTGAGGGATTAATGGTTACGGGATTAGATAAGTTAAGCACGAATTAAGGCTATTTTAGGGTTTCTAAAACTAAGATTTTAATCCCCAACTATATAAAGACTCACACCCTTCATCTCCTCTCATCCCTACTCCTTTCCAAACCCTAACCCATTCTTTTCCCTCCTCCCCAAGTCATTCTCTTATCCCTTTTTCCCTCTCCTTCTATAGAGAACCAAAGAGAGATCGGTGCAAGCTCCGAGGCTTCACGACAAAAGAAAAAGGAGGAGCATCATAACAAGGGAAAGGCATCTCTCTCATCGGATTCTTGATCGAACAATCAAGAACGCGGATTGGAGGCGTACGCTAACATAGGTAATGGATCTTGACTTTCTCTCTATCTTTCGCATACCTTGCGATTTAGAGATCGTCGTCATTGGGGATGTTTGTTCGATTTCGATCTTTCCCCGAGATCGTCTTTTGCTGTTGGTGTATCATGTTCTCTACCTTTTTGAATCGTTTCTTCTCGGATTTTGGAGATTTATTAGTTGCGTGAGTATCTTTTGTTAAGTGTTTGATAACGAACACATATACTTTTGAGGACGCGAATCCAGTAACCTTATCCTCACATTATGATCTCCTATAGGGTATTTTTTTAATGGGATATATTTCTACTTTAAGAAGTTCTATGGCTTCAATGTCTAGATGGATGAGATAAATTAACATGGGATACTAATGGTTGTTTCTGCATTTTGTTGTAGTGTAGTCGATATTGAGATTCGAGGTAAGGTTGTAACAAAAACATTGAACGTGGTCTTAATGATTAGTATTGGTATGAGATATCTTGAGACATGTGATCTAATATATCAGAATTCCTGGCTGGTGGAACACTGCATGGCTTAAATATCCATGGGGGGATTGTCGTGCATTAGTCTATAAATCATGGTATTATGTGTTGGTTTATTCATGTTAAGGAGATATTTTCTAACCAAACATCCCTGCATTCCCATGTGATGATCTAAGATTATGTTTGTTAGTAGAATAAAAAGAACGTGTTCCCTGATTATAGGATAGCAGTTTTTTTTAGGGTACCATGAACAGCTTTGATCCGTTTTTTATAGCACTGTTGTAACAGCACCCTATTAATAATACTCACGTCTATTTACGTCTATATACGTCTTGTAATTATGCACTAATTGGAAACAACTGGAATCACGTTTGGATGCTTTATTAATAACTATCACTATGTCTTAGTCTTAGCTTATCTACAAACTCACGTGACACATAACCATAGCTCATAGCATGGATTATTTAATGGACACACCTCTCATCCATAATTTTTGGTATTAACTTTAAAATCCCCCATTATATACTATTGTTTTACTTTGAAAACTCCACTCTTCTCTTTAACTTCATGTGATTATATATATAAATATGTATGTAGTTGAGTGCTTATTTTATTCGTGGGATAAATTGCCTTGTACGAAATAATACTATGTACATTAAAAGGGTACAGCTACAGTTTTCGAGTTTCCTTATTGTCAATAACTGGTAGACCCCTTGGAACATCGCGAGATCTTGTACATGTACCAATTGGAGTATATTAGTTGCCATCCTCGTGGAAGGTTTATAATATTTTGTTAACTAATTAACTTTTGGAGAGTTTTAGCAATTCTTTTGAATTCCGGAATATGCATAGGTTCCTTATCACAGTATGAAATATGGTAGATGTTATTAGAAACGTGAGTTAAAGCGTACGGGTGAGAGATTAATGATGGTTTTCCCTTGTTACCTTATAATGACAGTCCTTAATTTCTTTTAGTTCATGTGTTGTATTAGTAGTTTGGGACCTGATTTCCTTAAATATCTTCGATTAATAAAATTTATATTGGAAGTTTATATTAGTTTTTGGTTTATGTAATGTTATCATCTGTGTTTAGTTTTGACAGGATAACATTAAATGCATAATATGAGTATAATGAGGATGTATCCTTAAATAGCACCGTATGATTGGAGATATGTGGTATCTAGGTGTTAAATGGATGGCCAAGTGATTCACAAAAATCCATTTGCAAATTCCAACCTTGAGTTTTTTTGGATAAAATAAAATAATGCACAAGGGGGCGAAAAAATTAGTACTACAAGGTGGGTGCACACCCTTGTAGTCCGGTTGAGCCAACAGTGAGTCACCCCCACTCGAGGGGCATCACAGAGTGGGGTGGTGGTAGGTACTCTGGTGGAATTGAGGTGGATGCACGCGTGCATCGCACCTACGGATCCGCTTTGTTGCACTTTTTAGGGAGCGAGCGAGACTCCTCCGGCAGACTCGATTGACAGGGTTGAGACTCATTGGACATATATGCCCGTCTCGAGTGTCAGAGTACTATCAACTAGACTAGCTGAAGGATCGCGTTTGCGCACAGGTTTGGGTTGCACTTTAAATGAAGTGTTGCAGACTTCATTTCTAGTGTAATCTTTCTCCTTTGACGGGTGAGTCCGAGATAAGTAAATGAAATTAATGATTAAGATATGTCAAAGAATTGATTTTTTTTGTTACGTAAAAGTTAAAAGCCTAAATTATATCTGATTGTATATTATTAGATGCTTTTATATTGTTCTCCATTAAACTTGTTCAGTTACTGCATTTGCATTACCTACCTATATTCTTTTGATTTAATTTATTTTATCCTTACCGAGTCAGTTGACTCATGAGTTACATTCTTTGGAAATCCAACAGGAAGTGTCGAACAAGAGACGGAGGCTCGCATTTTCGGTGGTGCATCTGTAGGACATTGTTGAGGTTGAGGCTTAGTTCTATAGTTGCGTTATCTCCCTTTTGTTTCGTCTAATTCATGCAGGTTGTTTATGGTTGTTGTTGGGTAATATTGAGAATGAGTGTGTAGATGCGCTCCCGCTGAGGCAGGGCGTTTCAGTCACGTAGTAATCCCCATCACTTATAAACCACACCCACACTTCGTGAGTTTTAGGTATGGCATTATGTTTGGGGTTGGGGTGTTACAGTATCAATCTTACGGACCGTGCCTAGAGGGATAAGCGCACCAGCCGTCCAGTAGAGAAGCACACCCGAGATCACAGACTTCAGAAGTTGAGCGTGGCTGGCCATAGTTAGGATCGCTGCCTTCCACCCACCAAGCAGGATCCTTACTCTGTCTTCCAACTCCTTGTTGAAGAGCTGGCACCCATAAGAAGGGGCAAGGGGGATGCCCAGATAAGTTGTCGGCATGGACTGACTTAGAATCCTAATCCGGAGTGGTAGAGGAGAAGTTATCCTGAAAATGCCTTGGTCTGAAGAGTTTACTCTTTCTTGTATTCATCTGAAGCCCCGAGATCGAGTGGAATTCCTTGAGTATGTTGTTGACCGCAAGTAGGGATTTCAAGTTCCCCTTGCAGAAAACCACAGATCGTCAGCATAAATAAGGTGAGAGGGGGCAGTGGTCCACACAACCCCCAAGGGGCGAAACCGCCCATCAAGTGTTGCCTCCTCCATCATAAAAGTTAGGGATTCCAACCCTATGGTGAAGAGCAACGGGCTGAGCGGGTCCCCTTGCCTCAAGCCACGCGTGCTACAGAAGAACCCATGTGGTGTGTCGTTCAGCAGGATCGAGAAGGATGTGGTAGAGATGCAGTTCTCGATTCCACATGTGCCAGGTATCACAGAACCCCATACCCTTTAAGAATTGAAGAATGAAAGAGTGCTCGGCAGAGTCAAATGCCTTAGTCAAATCTATCTTCAGGCAAGTTTTGTTTACGTTGCTCCTCCTGTTAAAACCCCACAACAGTTCCTGCGCGAGCCTAATGTTATCGCCAATGGAACGACCCTTGATAAAGGCATGTTGATTGAGAGAGATGAGCTGGGGGAGGACCCCGGCCAGGCGAGAGGCCAATATCTTGGAGAACATTTTGTATATGATATTGCAACAAGAGATGGAGCGGAAAGTCACCAAGCCCACTCGGGGTAGTGCATTTGGGAACCAGAGTCAGGAAAGTGTGATTCACCTGCCTCACCATGCTCTCACCTTTATAAAGGAAGGCCATTGTCGAGCAAATATCTCCCTTAACCATTTGCCAGTGTTTCTTGAAGAATCTCGCGTTAAAGCCCTCTGGCCCAAGCGCTTTAGATGACGGAATTGATTGTACAACACCCCAAATTTCGTCCTCCTAAAATGGCCAGGTCAGCCACACCTTAGCATTATTTATGTACTCAATATGCATAGAAGTAATAAATAAACACAATATCCATACATAATGCGTACAGATACATAAACATAAATAAATTAATTGCATTTACTTACTTATGTAACAACAAATATATAAACATTAACTCCCCACTTCCCATTAATAAATATAAAAAAAATGATCAATCATTCTTTCAAATTTCAATAAAAATCGCATCACAAAAATTATACCAACTAAAAACTATACCACCTGAAAAATCGTACAACAAACACCAAAAATCAAAATTCAGTTTACCTCCAGATCACCTCCTTAAGAGGTCGTTCGGCATGGGGGATTATCCTCATTTGAGGGGGTAACCTTCTAAAACCCATATCTTATCTATCATGTAGAGTCCACGACTATCTCTTTTTTAATACAACAAAAATAAAGTTTTTCCCCACAATTAAGTAGGGTCGGCTATATGAATTCTTCATCCTATATTCAAAAAACTAAGATCCCTTCGTATCTCTTTCCAACACTTTTAGGACATCCTCGTCCTCTCTTAGCCGGCTCAACATCCCAACACTCGCGTCTCCTAACTGGTGCATCAGCTAATTCTCTTTGCAAATGACCAAATCATCTTAAGCGGTTTTCTCGCATCTTATCCTTGATCGGATCTACACAAACTTTCTTTCTAATTGCATCATTCCAATCTGATCTTTACCTGTGTTTTCACAAATCCAAGTTAACATTTTCATTTTTGCTAAAGCCATTCTCTGCACATATCTATGTTTCACATGCCAACAATCAAATCAATAGAGTATAGCAGGTCTCACGGCTACTTTGTAAAATTTTGCTTTAATTTTTAAAGAATTTTCTTATCACAGAGAATAACAGCTGCTCCTCTACACTTTAGCCAGCCTGCATTTACTCTATTAATAACATCTCCATCAATTTTCCCATCCTATTGCAAAATAGATCCCAGATATTTAAAACAATCTCTCTTCCAAATTTTATTATCACCAATCTTCACCTCAATTCCTTCATCATTGCTTCCATCAAAGATGCACTACAAATATTTCGTCGTAGCCCTACTTATACGAAATCCTTTAGTCTCTAATGTATGTCTCCAGACCTCAAGCTTCTTATTTACTCCATCTCTAGATTCATCAATCAACATAATATCGTCAGTAAATAACATACACTAAGGTAACTTATCATGTATGTGACTTGTCAACTCGTCCATAATTAAAGTAAAAGGAAATGGATTAAGGTTGAACCTTGATGTAAATCAATGTTGATGTCAAAATAGTTAATCTTCCCAGACAGAATCCTTCTACAAGATATAGCCCTATCATATATGTCCTTTATGAGGTTACCATCTCTTTTTAGTACATTAAATAAATTATTTCTCTTTTATTTATTTTCAAAAAATATATTATACCAACATATCATCTAAAAATTATAAAATACTCAAATTTTACCCACTTTTTTAAATTTCAATACAATCACATTATAATAACTACTTACTTTTCCAAACTTTAATATAATCATATCACAACAAACCTTCTCAACTCAAAACCCTCTATCCAAGCACCAAAACACAAAACGAGTTGCACTCCCCAATTTACTTGAGATAATCCAGCAACCAAACGTACCTTAAGTGGAGGTTATCGAAAAAAATTAACTCCATTCCCAAATACTCTTATTCCCCATATTCTCCATACCTATATTTCCGAACCGAACGCTCCTACGGGATTCATGACTACATTTTCAACATCATGACCATGCACAAAGCGAGGATTTAAGATTTAAGATTCAAGAGGGGCTAAAGTGTAATTGTGATTGAAGCGAGGATTTTTGATCCGAGACCGAGAGGGGTTAAAGTGTAATTGTGATTGACGTGTGAACCACTGTTGTCTGCTGATCGGCAGCTACACCGTACCTGTTGGCAGCCATTTGATACGAATCACTGGGAAAGCTTAACAGCACTTACCCACGACGTCGTTATACCAGAGTCCAAATGGTCCTTCCCGGCAACTACGGGTGTTTATGGGGCAGGTACTCGAACGGGTGTTCATGGGTCGACCTGCCCCATTTCAACGAGTACCCAATTCTAACGGGTACACAAATTATGTGAAGGAGTAACGGGTACCCACGGGTACCCGCGGGTTACTACAACAAATATATACACATCAAATGAACTGTAACAAAGCACAATAAAAAATATGATTAAAAGTAGAATTAACAATCTATGCCTCTTATATTCAATCAAGAATCTAATATTGATATGGATTGAAATCCTCAATATTCATTTGAAACTGGTTGCACATATATATTATGTGCATAAATGATGGGCAATTAGCTTGTATGTGTCATGTGTGGGAGTCACCCGATGATGAGTGCATTGCGCTCCACGGTGCGCTTGTGGTACAATGTTGTACGATCGCGGACATCCGAAGCAAGCTCGAGCTTTATCGAGCACGAAGAATGAGGCTATGTCAATGATCTTCGATTGCAGTGCGAGAAGGCCGAATCACGTGGTTTATTCCAAAGAACAAAAAATGAACTGAATTATATCCATCTTTTTTCCCTGATTTCAATCATCCAATTCCGACGAAACCCACACCATATGTGTAAATAGAAGGAAATCATATGTGAATATGGAAAATAAACTCACAGGCAGTGTTAATTAATATATAAATTAGATATATAACAAGAGACGAGAAAGATATACATTAATGTTATCGTCACCGTTCTCCCACATGCAGCCAAACAACAAGTGGTCCGTACTTCATAGGATATTGTTCCGTGCAACGCATCCAACCATTGTTGATACGGTTGGATCTTTTAGCAACATGTATACTGGATTATCCGCGGGTTTTTCCACCGCGTTGAATGGGTCATCCGCTCATGAGTACCCAACTTGCATGTCTTTCCCGGGTACATGTCAATTTCGGATCTATTTAGCTGGGTTGGATCGGTACTCGTTTGAGCAGGATATTTTGAATACACCTACATTCCGAGATCAATTTTTAAAAATTTTAATTTTACTTTATACGGTTATGTTAGGAGGAGTTGTAACACCATTGAAATCATCTAGAAATTTATTTTATTTCATTCATATCAAACCTTCATACCTTCATAAATACAAATCCAATTATCGAGTATTTGTAAAGTCACTGAATACGTGTCTTTAACTCCGAATTGAAATCCAGACAAAATCATCGTAACACATTAAATTATTATCTATAGAAGAAGGATAAAAGACCATACTCCAGTGGGTCGAACGGGTACCCGCGCGTATAAGCACATTGAATTGAAATCCAATTATCGAGTATTTGTAAAGTCACGGGAGGGATTGAGAAGAGAAACATGGAGGTGGAGGAAGTAATACAAGGTTACCTCACTCTAATAAAAGTCCTAATGTTGTCTCTGCTTTCATGCATTTTATATTACATATGCTACAAAAATATTATTATAATATTCAATCTTGATCATATTCCTTCTCCCGCGTATAAGCTCAAGATAAGGACGAAAGAACGCCAACTTCCACCTCCAAGGATAATATACACATAAGTGATTACATAAGACCCCCCTCGAAGACTACAATAGAAGTAGTCTCACCCCAATGGATCTCGTCTCTCGTATGGTATGAAGTTAATCCTGATCTTTCAAGTCACAAAATTATAATCTCTCGTAGATGTTGTTTCGTATTATAATATTTTCTGCAGGTTGTATATGCTAAATTTGATTATTTTTTTGTTAAGTTGATGGGCAATGTTTGCTTCTAATAACCATCCATTGTCTTAGCCTTCATAGTCAATTGACACATGTTAAGGTTTTTTCCTTTTTAGCATGAACCTCACATGAAACTAGGGAAATATCAATCAAGATAATTTCTTGAGGTCGTGCGTCAAAATTAGCACAATAGTTGTGCAAAACCTGCATCTATATTATAGGATTTAGTGCATTTAGGTACCTGTAACTGAACGATTTCTCTTCAATGCGCTGCCCTCGGCCTACAATATATCGAAAGTCAGTATCGAAGGACTATAAATAAACTGAATAATACATAAACAGGACCCCATTATTTTATACATTTTCAGAAAATAGGCAAATAAAATAACGGTGATAACTTTCCAAGCCATAAGTTGGCCAAGATATTAAGAGGCATCCATCCAACCATAAGTTAATATAACGGCAATAACTTGCTTTGACCTCTAGTAGGAAATTGGATTCCGCCAGCCACTCAACATCAATCCTGGTATCAGATTCACGGGTTGACATCCTAAATACAAACCTTGTGCACGAAATGCAAGCAAGAAGAGATGGGCATAATGGACAATGTAATCAAGCATCATCCAGAGAACTCTGGACGTAACTTTTACCGTAAGGTAAAACGCAATTTGAGCCAAAAATTGCCAAAACTAATCCCACTTTACGTCGACCACATGCAAACAGTGGGTTGAAACTAGTGCCCTAAAATTAAAAGAATTATGAAACTTGAATTATGTTCTCGACATAAACATAAGGTTTGAGTAAGTACCTCAAATTCCACTGTACATGGTGCATGCTTTCACTGGCAAGCAATTTAGCCTCAATCTCAGCATCAACTCCACAGGCGTCCTGATTTTTAAGAGCTTGCATAGCAAGAAAGGATGGGCATAATGGACAATATAATCAAGCAACAAAAGTGGGTACTTTAGACATTACCTTGTTCTGAATAAAGAATTGCCAAAAGCTAATCTCAGTATTTGATTCATTGATTGCACGGACAAATACCTCAAACACATGCGCGATGGTTGGTTTCAGGGTGTCTGGTGAAGTACACCAACTGGGTATCTGATGGAGTTATTGCTATATAACAACCAAGAGTGCGTGAACTCGATCGGGCTCCTAATTGTGAAGTAATCAGATAATGCTAACAGACGCAGATGCAGAAAAAAAGGCAAGGGAAACACGAGAACGGGAGGGCAACAAAAGGACCCTCAACACTCAAAAGGCATCGACTTTTATTAAGGCGGAGCCTCTGTTTCAGAGACTGCTCATGGAAGCACAAGAACTTCTTATGAATCATAAAAGGGGACAGAACAGATCAGAATAGTATAAAGCAAAGCATCGCCGTTCTTGTTTCGATCGTACATCGAACGATTGCACATTTGATCGCACGAAGTTAAACGTAACAAAGACAAAAAAGGGGATCGAAGCCGAATCCCATCCTGATGCGTGAGAATGGAACGAGAAAATCAAAATAATAGTATATCTATAAAGATCATTGAATATATACGAAAATTATTAGAAAATTGCAGTATATAAAAAAGAAAAAAGGTAATCGAAACAGCAAAACAAATTTCATAATCTATGAAAAGAAGAAAAAAATCAGGAGTAACTGCTCAGATCCGTAACGAAGAACGGCGAATATCCAATGAAACCTTCTATAAAGGTGACCAACACGGATTAGCCGCAGGTTAATCGAGGGAGAGGAGATCAGATGAAAGAAAGGGAGAGTCGGTAGAGGTATGGGTAAAGGAGACAAGGATGGATGTATGCTGTTGGGGGGACGGCCCGAAGGGAGGGGGGTACCTGTTTACAGGAGTCGAGATCGACGGTTCAAATTTATTTCTTGGCTTTGAACGGTGAGCGAAGCGCGATGGGTTCAACGGCTGGGAATGAAAACCCTGGTTAGGTTCGGGTTGCCGTTTGCCGTTGGGTTGGTTTGGCGTTTCAATTTCAAAATAAGTCCAAAAAAACAACATTTTAAAGTCTTTTCTGACTGCATTACTTAAGATAAAAGTCACTAGTAGGGAGCCCGTGCAAAAGCACGTGCAACTGTGTTCAGTCTATCTTCATAGTATTAATTTTATGGATCCTTTTATTATTGCAAATTAGCAATATAATCATGAATTACTTATCTGATTCTTCTATCGATGATCAACTCTATAGCAATTGAGACTGCTACAGGAATTTTTAATATTTTCGATTCAGCGTCTAAAGCCTGCAATTTCATCAATATATTAGATATGCACACTATTTGCACACTATCAAGTTTCTATCAATTCAAGAATCAATTCCCTCATGGTAAATGTACTTTCTATTTGCAAAGATTATATTATCGAATTCCTCGAATCAGATAGTATATGGGAGGAAGTCACCTAATATATATGGGAGGAAGTCAACTAATATATATTTTAGCCCAACACAAAAATCTTTTCAATTACAACAAAATCATAGAGTAAGTGCATATTTGATGTAACCAGCAAATGGGTTAATATCTCTTATTGCTAAACAGATTACCAACTCATTTCCAATTGTTTGAAATAATTAAACATCAGAACTATATGCTACATGGTTTGATGGACATTCAGAACTAACAATGTGAAGCTCGCGAGGTTGATGACTCTGCTAGCTTCACCATGATCTTCAGCGACAACTATGGCGACATGGAGGAACATCCATGTCACCCCAAAGCTTTCTGCTCACGCTTGATCCTAAGTGCATTCAAATAAATAAATAAAACAATTTTGTCTTTGTAAATATACTTACAAATGAAATCTTCTTAAAAAAAATAAAAAAAAGTTGTGGTTTTATCCTTAGACAACGTCTTTGCTCATTTCATTTTCGATTACTTGATTTTGTTCTATCTTATCATGAGGCCCAAGGCGACAGGCCATGGTCCAGGTTTGGGAGACGGCGTGGGAGAAGGCGTCGAGGTGGGGGAAGGATCGAGAGAATTTGTCGAGGTAACTGTCGAGGTGAGTACCTCTAAAGGCAAGGGTAATGGTAGAGGCCTCAAGGGCCTCATCTCCAAGGTAGGGGTGAGAAGGAGCTGCGAGGAAGGTCTTGGTCTGAGTGATAGAGAAGGATGCCGGATGAGGGAGGGAGCGACAAAGGAAGTGGCCTTCTTGCGATGGGAGGGAGAGGTGTTCGTCGGTTGGATAGCGACGACGGAAGAACCATAGCTGCCGCCCACATGGTCCATCTCTCAGCTCCGTATCCAAGCCATCAAAAGGCAGCTATGTCATCCATCGACAAATCATTTGCCAAATCCATATTCTAGTAAAATATGATAAATGATTCATCTACATGTTTGTTGATATCTACAAAATACTTGCCAATATGTCTCCTCCTACTCTGTCCAATCCGAGAAAATCCTCTAATTAGCACGAAAAATTGGAATTCCAACACCTACCATTTTTAATGACTATTTTGAGCTATTTTTTCTCCCAAGATTATCATAAAAAATGGAGTAGTTGATCAAATATCTGTACATCTTATCCGTCACACTCCCAAAAGAAGAGTACATATTTGAAATAAGCACATAAGTTAAGGGTCTAGATGTCTCAACGCAAGGATGTGCTGGATGGCTTGCCTTCCAAGACTCAAATTGCAGCTTAGTCTGGAACTATGGAATAGAGATCTCCAAACTATAACACCTGGACTTATTGGCATGCTATTAATAAGCTCCTCCGCTTCATAAAAGCAATCCCATTGGCATAGTACCTCTACAAAGGCGGCATAGAGCTCTTGGATGCTTTAATCCCATGACAGTTAATCATGGATGCAAATATGCTCTAAAAAAAATTACAGAGTTTATTTTTGTATGTTTGCAAGCTGAAATAGTCAAAAGAAAACTGATCTCATTTGGACATATTACCCTGATCTTTAATCCTCTTCAAACAGCAATAGGTTCATCACCTTGTCGATATAGAAGGTGATCCTTGAGCAAAGCGTTCCAGGAGACTATATCATGCATATCCGTTATATAAAAAAACTTTAATGCATCACCCATGCCACCACATTTACTATGGATGCTAAAAATTGCATTTTTAACAGAAACATTGAACACATGCCCAAATTTGATACTATGATAGTGTATCTGCTTTCTAATACCAAAATAAATCAATCGCTAGTGGAATGAAGATAGGGTACATCATCGCAATAAGTTCAGGTTGCCGAAGAATATGGGGGGCAGAGGGGACGACGAAGGGGAGCCAGAGGATTGCGGCAGACATGGGGTGGCACCGGCCTTGATCGTCCTCATGTTGGAGTGCTCCAAAATGGTGGATCGGCTACGTTGAGGATGACTCGGATGGTAGTGAAGTAGATAAACGACATGCTTCTTTGGTGGATCTGTAGTGAACATTTGAAGTAGACAATTAAAGTATGGATACCAATTAGGACAAATGCAACATATATTCAAAATAACTATAACAATGTCCTAATGCAAAAAAAGAACTGTCAACGTCCCATATCCCTCCATCTAGATCAGCAAGATCATGTCCTAGCTGCAAACAACTCAACTTCACTACCTGAACCTGGGAGAAGTGTCACAAATTGTCAATCAGATTGTTTCACCTATCAAGACAAGAGAAGCATATTTTCTTGAGCATTCGAAGCAATAACAATAGCAATGAAAGCAGAACTCCCCCCTCTTGGAAGTTGGAAGATCTATGGACAAAGCGTATCAAAAAACAGGGAAGAGTTGAGGCAGTATCCTCGAGAGTGAGGAGGAACACCGAGGGTGCATATGCGAACTTCCCCTTAAAGAGTTCTCTCGGTCTCCTCCGCTTCCTCATTAACTTGCGAGGCCTCGAGGGCATGGCTGGATCTCGAGAGGAGTAGGGGGAAGTCCTCGGCATGCTCGGAAAAGGAGAGGAGGGGTTGTGAGTTGGTCCGCGCTTCATCACGAAGCTTCAAGAAGGGAGCAGTACAGGAGAGAGAGTCATTATAGTCTCAGGGATGAGGAAGGAAAGAAGGGTTTTCGCTTTTCATGGTGTGGTGACGGGTAGTTTTGTAAATGGAGCTTTCTCGTCAACTGTGACGCTAATCCTCCAGACAGTCGACATTCGAGACAATGGGAAGGAGGAGTAAGCAGGGGATTATTAGAAGTGCTTGAAGATATAATCGGAACGAAGCGGGTCTGTCAAGGGTTCGTCCCATATTTGGAGAACTAAGTCGGTATGTTTGTTTTGTAGCCGTCGTCGATGACCTTATGCCGAGGAGGGGAGGAGTTGGAGAGGTGGGCTCAGAGGAGGTGAACGGGGTTGGTGAGGGTGGTGGTAGGGCTCAGATATGGCAGCAGCAACGGTAGCCGAAGACGGGAGTGGCCGCTGGGAAGGAGCGACATATTGGGTTTCGGTAGGAGGGTGACATCGACGAAGGGAAAGGGGAAGGACGCGGGGTGAGTTGTGTAATTTCCTCGACTTTTCGAGGGCTAAAATGGAACGACGGCTAGGGATAAGCGGTAGGTAGGGATGAGCATGGGCCGGGCCTGGGCCGAACCCAGGCCCATTTAAGTTTGTGGGCTTTGGGTCGGGCCTAGGCCCACTAAAATTTTTTTTTGAAGGCCCAGGCCCAAGCTCGGCCCAATTATTATGGGTCGGGCCTGGGCCGGCCCATATGTCTCAATCGTCAATTAGGCTTGTATCGATCTAAAACTTATGGGTCTAGATTTGGTGGGCCAATAAATTTGGCGTACCCTCATTTGGTTATTTTGATTGTAATCTTCGTTATGAAGTACTTATTAGTTATTTAGGTCTTTATTATTTAGTTATCCTACTGTTTTGCACGGATTTGGTCATATCTATGATTCTACAATATCTAATGGAAAGAGTTTCATAGAGATATTATAGAAACATGTGCAAATATAGTAAACAAACAGGTTGAAAATGTACCTCAAGTGGATTAATCTGTCGACATCGTCAACTCCCTCGATAAATCCAGATGAATATATTAAAGTGAGATATCAAAGTCTAGACAAATGTGGGTTCTATGTGGGCTAGGCTATCGGGCCTAACGGGCCTAATTTTGGGCTTTTACGCGGCCGGGCTATCGGGCCTAATGGGCTGGGCCGGGCTAAGCCCAAGCCCGGCCCAATTATCAAATGGGCCTATGATGACCAGGCCTGATCACTCGGGTAAAAGGTCGTCAATGGTCGTTGCGACCCAAGCAATCAGACTAGATCAATCCAGAAAAAGAGACCACCAAATAAGATAAAATCAACTCAAAATCAAATAGCGGTCTTGCTATTTTATTAACCTGGTATAGCGACCAGGGGCGATCACAAGGCGCACGTAATGGCCTTGCGGCCTACGAAGTAGTCAAAAATAAAATAAAAGGAAAGAAAAGAAAAGGGTATTTTTGGTGGATTTTAGTCTTTTTATATTTTTTTGGATTTTTAATGTATTAAGAAAATGAGGAAAACAAGAAAACAATCCAACACAACAATTTATTTAATGCATTAAAAATCAACCAAAAATTTAAATAAAAATGCTTTTGTGTATTTTATAATTTTTACTGTTTTTAGTGAATTTTTGAGGTTTTTCTGATTTTTATTTAATTTTCTAAAAATCAAACAAGGCAAGAAACTGAAGGTACTGTCCAGTCAAGAGAAAAAAGCCAATTTAAAATGCAAAAGGGCTATTTAGCTCCTGGAGGTAATTTTCCTATAAACTAAAAAGTTAAAGGAAAATTTGGGCACTAGATTTATGATTTTTGGATTTTTATTAATTATTAAAATTTTTATGAGATTTTTAGTGTTTTGTAATTTTTATGAGTTTTATGCAATGAAAAATGGCCAAAATTGGCCAGAAAATCAAACACAACAATCTAAACAGTAGCTAATTTTTTTTGTAATTTTTAGATAAGTTTTAATATTTTTTTGTGAATTTTTAAAACAGACAGTAACAAAAATGGCTGTTTTTGATTTTTTTAAAATGTTAAATCAAAATAAAAATATCTCCAAAAATTCCAGAAAATTTTACAACATGGCAGGAGCCATGTATCCAATTTTCATTGAATTCGGAGTTGATTTGCTATTTTATTCAAAAATAAAACTTAGGTACTGTGCATAGGGACCTGAGTGCAAATACCCACAGCTCCGGGGGTCCGGTGCAAAATTCCCAAGGAATCACGCGCGTAGCGCGTGCCTGGGGCACTCAGGGACCTAAATGTAAACAAAACTAAGTTCTGGGACTATTTGGTAACAGGTACCAAAAGTCCAAGGACTTGTTTATAATTTACCCACAAATAAACGTACATGCACAATTAATTCACGCACAGGGGTATATCTGCAATTATCCAAAAACAATCATTCATTCCATAACAGTGCAGAACTACAGAGCTAATCATGCAAAATACCCAACAAAACACATGTCGATGCACATGCTACACCATACACAGGGGCATAAATGCGAATAAAACAAATCTCAGGGTCCAAGGTGCAAATGTACCAAAAATAAAACAACTATCTAACGTATTTACAGGACTAAATGCTAAATAAATTAAAGAGAAGGGGCTAAGGGTAAATTACCCTTTATTAATGCAGCCGTCGGATGGATGCCACGTGGTGGATCAAACGGTCAGGGACGAGTGGCACTCCAACACTGGGCTCCTCGGGATGATCGGACGGTCTGGGCCTCGCCACGTGCTGGATCTAACGGTGGAGACACGTCGTGACTAAGCCTCGGCCATCGGACGGTGCGGATCAGTCCTCCTGGAGATCGTGCGGTAGCTGCTGCTCGTGGATTGGACGGCTCAGATCGAAACTGGAGCTCGGAGGCTGATCGGACGGCGGAGAAGGATGGAGGAAGAACTGGGCTCCGGCGAACTTCGCCGAGCTCGTGACGACGCTGGTCTCCTCCTGGAAGCTCCCTGAAGATCGGAGAAGGTAGCTGCGGGCCCTCCGCGTCTAATGGAGGCCTCTGATGACCCAACAGAGCCCTGGGGAGCTCCGGCGAGGTCGACGGAGACGGAGCAGCTAGACCAAATGGTCCAAGCCCTCAGATGGGCTTGGATGAACCTGCAAAGTGTGCCAGTAAACTCGCGGGTCGAGGGCAAACTGCCTCGACCCGTTAGGCGTGGTGAAAGTGGTCGGGGAGGCGAAGTGGTCGAACTCCGGCGAGGGGGTGGACGGAGGAGCTCGAATCCCCAGCTCCTGTGCGAGCTGGGTTGAGTGGAAGTGCGAAGAAGGTGCGCGGGGGAAGGGCGAATGCGATGATGGATTCCGATGGGCGAACGGGAGGGGGAGATGGTCGGAATCGGCGAAAGTCGACGGCGGCGCGATTTTGGGAAAATCGAAATCAGAGAAAAAGAAGAAGGATCTAGGCTACCTGGGTGGTCGAGTCGACTGTGGGCGAGCTTGGGCAGCTCTGGGTCCTTGCCTCGAGGAGCGTCGATGTCCGAGGCTCTGGCTCCTGCTCTGGGCGGAGCACGGTGGAGCAAACTCGCCGGATCAGTGGTCTCTTGCTCCCTCCTCGCCGCGACACCTGCTGGAGCAAGCTGTCACTCTCGCCAAGCCGGTGGAGGTCCCTGGGTGGTGAACAAGTGAGCCAAAGATGAGGAATGAAGTGGCGGAGCTCGAGATTTATATGGGTGCAGGTCCGGCTAGAAGTGATCGGGTAGGGCAATGTGGAGCGCGGACCCCGAGGCGAATGTGCCGGCGAGGATGTCGGATGTGACGTAATCGAAACGGAGCGAGGTTTCGGGAGATGGTGATCGGGTATGGATGGGAAAAATCCGAGAAACCGGGTCGGGCACCCAGGACCCGTGTGAAGTGGTCCACAGGGGGGAGTTGATCGGGCGGTCAACAACCCCCGTGGACCAATGAGAGACAGCCACGTGTAATTGATTTGTAAAATCAATTAAAAATAGTAAATGGCTGAATTATTAAAAACTTAAAACATGAAATATTTTTGTTTTAATATTTTCTATTTTTTGTGATTTTTAAATAATTTTTCAAAAATAAAATAAGGTATTTACATTATATAGCTATATATAGGTATATATACAATATAGGATTTTTAATTTTGATTTTTAATTAGTTATTTTTATACACTTTTATTCCCAAATTTATATTTTATTTATTTATAGCATAAAATTAGGAATAAAAAGATATTTTTATTTTATTTTTATTATTTATATACATAGGTGAAATAAATACATATGTACATGTATATACATGGTATATTTACAATGTATTTTTGGTTTTTTATTAATTTTGTTCTTTTTATTTTGTTTTTTGTTTTAATTGTTTTTATTTTATTTATTTACACCATAAAATATAGAGTATTTACAAATTTTATGGAATTTAATTTTTATTTATTTACAGGGTGAAATAAATATAGATGAAGGGGCTATGTACATGGTGATTATGCACAAGTGATCTATTTTTGTTTTCTTTTTAATTTTTCTATTTTTATCTTGATTTTATATTTATAAATATATACAAGTATTTACAAGCCCCTTTAGTCTATTTTTGGGAGGAAAATATTTTTATTTTATTTACAAATATATTTACACACATGAGCCCCTATCTCCCTCTACTTTGGCTTTTATGCGGTCAGGCCCATGCTGAGCCCTCCCTTGGGTTAGGTTGCTCAATATTTATTCTAAATATTTCCCTATTTTTCTTTTTGATATTTATTCTTTTATTTTTGCATAAAAACATGCTAATTATTACTATTTACACCATGCATGCTTTTGGTAATTATTTATATTTACAAATATATACATGCATTTGCAAAGGTTTTTGTAGCTAAAATATAAGAATAAAGAGTGATGAATGAGTATTCATCACCCCCCTATACTTAACTTTGCTAGTCCCTTAGCAAACACTTATTTGAAAAAGAAGTGAAAAAGAAGAAAGAAAAAGAAAAAGAGAAGAATGTACATGGATCAAGGTTGATTATTAAGCTTGCCTTCATTAAATTGAGGTATGGAGCTTAATCAGATCTTTGGATTATTAATGTGTCGGAACCTTATTTGGACTTAAGCCTAAAACTCAATAGCCTCTAAGTTCCACTAATCTCTACTCAAGACTCCTCAATGCTCCAGATCAGAACAAGTCATCAATCACAAACCCTGAAGACCATGAATCTTTCCTTGTCCTGTGAAAGTGAGGTCTAAGCTCTCCACCTCAGAAATGGCAACTTGACAACACCGCCCCCCCCAACAAGGTAACTCTATGACCTCAATCTGGACACTCTTTCCTCGAGGAGCGGGGTATTCCCTTCTAAGTTCAAGTTCAACCGGCTCAAGAAGAGGAGGAAGAAGAGAATGGACCATGGCCAGTGTAGCCATGTATCCTTGGGAGCTTGACCAGTGTAGCCAAGTCTCCCTGCTGCAAGCTACATAAGGTGGAACATGAAACTCAAGCTTTGCTTATTGCACTCTATATACATACTCCGGTGGGATTATCATTTTCTCTCAGACCCACCACTTTTTTGGAGTTATTTTCTTTTTGCATTTTTTTTCAAGTGCATCTATACAACATCTACATGTGCAGCATATATACAAGGAGTTTTTCCTCTTGAGCCAGTAGACTATCCCTCTTTTGAAGCTTTATTGCAACCCACAACTCCTGTCGTTAGACCTCATGGCAACCAGACCAAGTTGAGACGCACTTCCTTCACTAAAAGAAGAAGAGAGGTTCCGCCTAGAAGTACTACCCTCATATGCTACCCCAAGTCAAGGAAGACTACCTCCTCACCACCTCATCCGTAGAGAGCTCGGTGCAAAGTGCTGGTGTCCAAGTAAAGACATTGTCTATATGAGTCATGTGTTGTTGTTAAGTGCTCTACTTAGGCTCATTGAGATGACATATGATCATAGCCTAGTGGACTCAAAGAATTAAGTCATCATGGACCTGAAAAGCCTTAAACCTAAGCCCTATAAGGTTCCTCTTATAAATTAGGTGGATTAAGATCTTAATCAAGCTCCATTTCTCAATTTGATTCCAGGCTAGTTTAAATGTCAACTATCATCCAGAAAAACTATATACATATATACAAAAGATGCTATTTACACAAATTTTTACAAACATGCAAAATTTTTGAAAAATGTTTTGAAATTATGAATGGATGATGCATGAAGTGCAAGTTTTGCAAAAGGTATTTACACACATTTATACAAGATTTTTGCAAACTTTTGATTTCAAAACATTTTGGAAAAATTTTGTACTATATACATAATTTTGATAATACACAAGCTTTACACAAAAGATTTTGAAAACATTTTTACAAAAATAATTTGTACACTAGTTATTTATGTGCAAATAAAAGAATGTTTATGTACATGAAAATTTTTTAATTTTTGTGGTTTTTAAGGTTTTTAGCCATTTTATTTATTAACACACTCACACAAAGTACGAGTTATGGCTAAAGTATATATGAAATATATACACACCCCCCTATACTTAGCTCGAACGATGTCCTCAGAATCAAGAGCGATGAAGAAGACATAACCCGTGCTAGGTATAGGGAAGTGAAAAGGAAGGCTATATAAAAAGACGAATGAATGAATAGAAAGTCAAAAGGAACTCGGGTTTTCCCCCGATACTTAGGATCAAGTAATCCTAAGTATAGCAGGCTGTACATAAAGGGAAAACCGAGTTGGGAATGTACATGGTCTACCCCCTCTATACTTAGGGTAAAATATCCCTAAGTATAGGCAGCAAAAACAGGGGTAGACAGAAACAAAAGAAATACCCAAAGGTCTCACATCCCCCTATACATAGGGTAAAGTGTACCCTAAGTATAGCATAATCAAAGGATGAATAAAGGGATGTGGGACTAAAGAATGTGATGATATGGACATCTGGATCTATACAAGGCGGAGGATCAGTGAAAATCAGGCGTGAGATGCAATAGATGTGAGTCAAAGACCACATCTCACACAAAATGAATCGGGGCAACATCAACGACCCGCGGCTCATGATCTAGAAATGGCTTGAGCCGCTGGCCGTTCACTCGAAAGATACTCTCAGAAGACAACTCGGATATATCAATGCTACCGTTGTCGTGTACCTTTCTCACCAAGTAGGGTCCCTTCCACTTGCTCTGTAGCTTCCCTAGAAATAAACGAAGCCTAGCATCAAACAACCATACTCTCTGTCCATGCTCAAAATGCTTGTGGCTGATGTGAGAATCATGCCACTTCTTCACTCTCTCCTTATACTGTAGGCTGTTTGAGAAGGCGGTGTCTCTCAACTCCTCCAGGGCTGCTAACTCTGCCCTCCTCTGGTCTCCTACACCATCTAGATCCATAAGTATCTCAGTGACTGTCCAAAGTGACCTGTACCTCAACTCAACAGGTAAATGGCACGGCTTTCCATACACGAGGCGAAAGGGAGATGTGCCCAATGGTGTCTTGAAAGACGTCCTATATGCCCACAAGACCGAGTCCAAAAGCTGTGATCAATCCTTTTGGTCAGGGCGGACGACTTTCTGCAATATAGTCTTGATCTCCCTGTTCGACACCTCGGCTAGACCATTCGTTTGTGGATGGTAAGGTGTAGCAACGTGATGGTCTATGCTGAACTCGCTAGCAAGGGCCTTCACCCGGTCGTTGATGAAATGAGACCCCCCATCTGAAATCAATACTCGAGGTACCCCGAACCACGTGATGATGTGCTTCCTCAAAAATCTGCAAACTGTCCTCGCATCAGCGGCTCGGGCGGGGATAGCCTCAACCCAACGACTAACATAATCTACGGCCAACAGAATGTACTCAAATCCCTGACTCTTAGGGAATGGACCCATGAAATCGATGCCTCATGCGTCAAAAACCTCACAGAAGTGAATGGGCTGCATCGGCATCATATCACGCTGTCCACAAGTGCCCATCCTCTGACAGTCAGTACACCTCTTCACGAACTCATCAGAGTCCTTGAAGAGGGTAGGCCACCACAAGCCAGATTGGAGCACTTTCTGTGCCGTTCTCCTCCCAGAATGATGTCCTCCTGCCTCAAGCTTGTGGCAGTAAGTGAGGACGCTATGGTGCTCCTCCTGAGGAATGCACCTACGCCAGACGCTATCCCCTCCTTCGTGGTAAAGGATGGGATCCTCCCAGTGGTAGGACTTGGCCTTCGCAAGGAAGGTCTCAAGCCTCTGCCTGGGCCAATCTTGTGGGACTTTCCCAGCAACGAGAAAGTTCACAATATCGGCATACCATGGGAGTGAGGCGATAGCAAGGATTGCCTCATCTGGGAAGGTCTCACAAATGGGATCAATATGCTCAGACTCCTCAGGCTGCTCTAAACGGGAGAGATGATCCGCCACCACATTCTTGACTCCAGGCTTATCTTTGATCTCAATGTCGAACTCCTAGAGTAGAAGGATCCATCTAGTCAGTCTGGCCTTGGCATCCTTCTTTGCCATAAGGTATCGGATGGCGGTGTGATCAGTGTACAAGGTCACTCTAGATCCAATGATATAAGATCTGAACTTATCTAGGGCGAACACTATGGCTAGCATCTCCTTCTCTGTGACCGTATAATTCCGCTGAGCGGAATCCAATGTGCGGCTAGCGTAGTGACGGGTCCGAAAATATCGCTTTTAAGAAGTTGTTTTTTATCGTGTCGTGCGTTGTAGGCGGCAATCGGAAACGATCAAGAAATTAACCACAAATAAATTATGCAAGTTTCAATCTCGTGGTTTTATGTTTATTTTACTTGGGCAAGTCCCAAGGTCGATCAGAAGGAGGCAAAGGAACAACCTAGAATTAGGTCTATCAAAGTCCGTGTTCGGTTTTCGAGGCTGTCTTTTTTTGGAATTTTCAATGCAATAAAGGATGCAAAATGCAAATTTGGCCTTATTTTAGGGACTAAAATGTAAATTTCAATCAAACGATGTCCGAAAAATACGAGACTTGGCCACAATGTAAATTATGATGAAATTGGTGCACTGTAATTTTTTCGGAATTTTTGGATGCAATATGAATGTTTTATGGATTTTTAAATGCAAACAGAATGATTTTTAATATTTAATTGTAATAAATATTAAACCTACTTATTTTCAAGATTCAAAATTATCCAAGATCTATCACTAGGTGATGGATCTCAGAAAAATCCTAAACCTCAAAAATGTGGGGTTTAATACCTATTAAAAATCAAATACTAAAAAATGCAAGATGATTTTTATAGAGCAAACTATGCATGCAAATTCAATTTTTTTTGGGCATATGTTAAGAACAATTAACTCTACAATAGGTGATTTTTCGAGGATTTTTAGAGCAATGATTAATTAACTATGAGTTTTCAAGCAAGAAATGGGCAAAATATGTAAATTTCCACACAACAATTATTTATTAATTAATCATCAATCAGAAAAATACCCATAACATGTCACAGCGTAGAGAATTATTTAACAAACATCATACGATTTTTAGATTGATAAAATAATGTAGAGAGAAGGTTCAAATCAAAAAGGGAACACAGGGGTATGTCTGTAAATAAATAAAAATAAAGCAAACTGCAGTGGGGGCTTTTCTGAAATTACCTATACCCGGAGGGGTATTCTTGCAAAATCGCCACTAGGTCACGTGACAAGCACGTGACCTGGTCGGTGAGGGCCTGCGCGCAAATTGGGAGACTTCCAGGGGGTAACTGCAATTGACCCAGCGGGTCACGTGCAGATCACGTGACCCCTGGGGATGACAAAGGACGTTCCCCGCGCACGTGCCTCACACGTGTCGGGGCCTCGGGCTTCGAGCCCGGTGCGGTTGGCCGGAGAGAGGCAGAGGTGGGTTGGCGTCGAACGGCGTGCGAGACGTTGGCGGGGGCCGACGTCGGCCTCCCTCTGGCCGACACACGGCCTAGAGGGCGGCATAAGGGGCGTCGAAGGTGGCGAGACGGAGATGGAGGTGGCGCGGTGGCGATGGCCGACACACGGTCGTGGGGCGTCGAGGGCGCAGCAGCGGCAACGGAGGAGTTGATGAAGTCGAAGCGGGTGGCTGGCGAAGGGGACCCGGCGGTGGTGGAGATGCTTGATGGAGGTCGTCGGCGCAGCTGGCTAGGTGTTCGAGGCGGAGACCGGGGAGGTGGAGCTTTGCGTTAGAGACGGGTCGATGGCGAGGCAGTGACTGAAGCGAAGCTTGCGCCCAAGCTAGCTGGAGATGGTGAACGTCGCCAACAGTGTCGAGGCGGAGGTGGAGGCGGCGCGGTGGCGATGGCGAAGCTCCGAGTGGAGAGAAGCTCAGAGGCGGAGAGAGAGGGAGAGAGATAGAGAGAGAAAGTGAGATAACCTGGAGGATAGGCTCGACGACGACCACGCCGGAGCTGGAGCAGCGGCCTGGAGGTGTTGCTGCGACGAGGATGAAGACCTCGGATCACGCCGATGATGTACGGTCTGTCACTACCGGAGGGGGCTAACGGCGGATGTCTTTTTAGGTTACGGTGGTGAGGGTTATATAGCGGAGGAGGATCAGTCGGAAGAGGGAGGAGATCGGCGGGGATTCGATCGGATCGGAGATGATCGGAGAGGGCCGCGATTTGCGGCGGCAATCGCGGGGGCGATTCGCGACGATCGTCGGCGGCTTTCCAAAGAGGAGGAGAGGGGAGGTGGACGATGCACAGGCGCCGTCTGATTGCGTTTGATCGGATGGCGCCCGTCGCGCCACGTGGCGGCGAGAGGAGGAGCAAGGGAGGCGCGCGTGCGGAGCACGTGCCTTGAAGGCACGTGCAACGCACGTGCATCCAATTTTTTTTAATTAATTTTTTTTAATAAAAACGATAAAAATAAAGCCCAAAAATGGCTGACACGTGGCGGCACCAGGTGCTGCCACGTGTCAGCACCACAAAATTCCGAAGGTAAATATTTTGTAAAATCGATAAAAAATAGTAAATGACCTCGGATTGAAAAACTTTCTTCACGAAAATTGCTCGTCTCGATGAGATCTACAACTTTCATGAAGACATCAAAACCAAATTCGGTCAAATGCAAAAAGTGAATTTTTGGGGCATCCTATGTACATAGAATACCTTAATTTTGGGGTTTTGTATTTTTTATGTCATTTTTAAACAAGATAAAAATCCGAAAAAACTTCGATAAAATCAAAGATAAATAAAGATACCTTAATCTAATTTTTTTGGGTTTTTATTAATAGATAAAATATGTACATAAAATATTAGGTCAAAAATAGCTAAAATATACAATATACAAAAGAGGCCCAAAACCCAACTTTCACATATGAGCTCCGATTCACTTGAACTTGGTCTTGTTTTGAAGGTAATTGAATGTACATTAGTTAAAAAGTGAGTAGGATAAAAATGGACACTGGATGAGGAAGATATGGGGCTTTTAGTCCGAAAATCCTGAAATTAGGGTTTGGGTTTTTGGTCCACTTATTTGGGTTAGTTATTTTTTGTATTTTTCCTTTATTCTTATTAGTGATATGTACACAGTGGAAGTGGTTTTGAGTTATTCGGAGTTAGCATGAATGAGTTAAAAATCCGGAAAGTTAGGCTATTTACAGGTCATTTTGGCTTGGATTTTTGGCTTCTTATTTTATGCAGATTTTTGTGCTAAAATGCCATTCTTATGGAAACATGCATGAATGCTAATTATGCAAAATAAATGCAAGAATACTGTTGATTTTTAGAGTTTTGAGCTTAAGAAATGAGATTTAGAGTGATGAATACGAGATTCATCACGTAGTGGATAGCAAAGGGGACTCCATCCCTCCTCTGTCCCAGCACGGCCCCCACGGCAAAATCGGAGGCATCCGTCATGATCACGAATGGGAGAGACCAATCAGGCGACTGGAGAACAGGAGCCTCAATGACACACTGCTTGAGAGTCTCGAAGGATGAAAGACACTTGTCATCGACAAGGAACTCGGTGTCTTTCGTCAAGAGGTCGATCAACGGCCGGGCAATCCTGCTGAAATCATGAATAAATCATCGGTAGAAACCGACGTGCCCCAGAAATGACCGTAACTGCCTCAAATTGGACGGCGGTGCGAGTTTTCTAATGACATCTACCTTGGCCGGATCAACCTCCATGCCCCTGTTGGAGATGATGTGGCCAAGCACCGTCCCTTGAGTCACCATGAAGTGACTCTTCTCCAAAGAAAGCACCAAGTAGACCTCTATACATCGCTGGAGTACTCGGTCTAGGCAGTCAAGACAGGAGTTGAATCCGTCGCCGTAAACCGAGAAATCGTCCATGAAGACCTCCAAACACTCCCCTACCATGTCTGAAAAGATCGACAGCATGCATCTCTGAAAAGTCGCAGGGGCATTGCATAGCCCAAATGGCATGCGTCGGAAGGCGTATGTGCCGAAGGGACAGGTAAAGGTGGTCTTCTCCTGGTCCTCAGGAGCGATGGCCACCTGGTTGTAGCCCGAGTACCCATCCAGAAAACAATAATGGCTCTTCCCTGCCAGTCTCTCAATGATCTGGTCAATAAAAGGCAGGGGAAATGATCCTTCTTGGTGGCCTGGTTGAGTCTCCTGTAGTCAACACAGACCCGCCAAGAAGTGGGTACTCGTGTAGCGATCTCCTCTCCCGATTCACTGATCACAGTCGTGATGCCCGTCTTCTTGGGCACCACATGCAAGGGGCTGACCCACTTGGAGTCGGAAATGGGATAAATAAAATCTGCGCTCCACCATTTTGAGATTTCCTTCATGACGTCCTCTCTCAAATTGGGGTTCAGTCGCCGCTGGAACTCACGCGACGGCTTCGCCCCATCCTCGAGATAGATATGGTGGGAGCAACGTGATGGACTAATCCCATGGAGATCTGCTACGCTCCATTCGATTTCCTTGCGGTTATTTTCAAGAACCCCCATCAAACGGGATTCTTGCTCTCCAGTCAGATCGGCCGAGATGATGACTGGGTACATCTCAGGCTCGCCCGCAAGGAATCGATACTTCAGCGAAGTAGGGAGCGGCTTCAGCTCTGGACAGCTGGGTGCTGGTGGATCTGGATTCGAAAGAAGATGCGTGTATGCTGCCAAATCTGCCTGGGAGAACGAGAACGTACTCTCGCAAACTGGATCTGAAGAAGGCTGCTCAACTGAACTCTCTCTGATCTGCTCGGCATCTACCTCCTCCTCAGCTGTAGGCTCTATGGGACTCAGGTCTGGCATATAATCCTCGCAATCTACCCAATCAGACTCTGAATCCGAGGGATCTGCATCAACAAAGGTGGCATCAGCACCACCATCATCACTAGAAACTGTGTCGCGGTCGAGAACCGGCTCTGCTGCCACTGAAGTATCATGAACCAGGGTTGTGCTCTCCAAGCTCTCCTCTATTGTCATCTCAGCATCAGTTGTGTTTGAAAATGAGAGGATGGCCTGTGCTGCGGGGTCTGCCCATACTGCCTCATCGTCTGTGATCACAAAATCACAGTCCTGGTGGATGTCTAGCCCGGCATCTGTCAGCTGCTCTGTATCTGTACTGGTCTCTGAGCATGCTCTATCTCTGGCTCTGTAGTCCTCGACCGTCTCTATTTGTACACTTTCGCCCTCGATGCGAAAGTATACCTTCCCGCTATCATGATCGGTCACCGCCTTGGCTGTGGTCAAGAACAGACGACCGAGAATGATGGGGGTATCGGTCACTGAATCAGGGATCTCCATGTCCAACACTACGAAGTCAACGGGGAACTGCAGGCCCTGAATAGTGACGACAACGTCTCGCAACAACCCCTTCGGCCTCTTGACATATCGATCAGCAAACTGAAGGACTGTCCTGCTCTGTCTAAGAGTGCCCAACTCGAAGCGGTCGAGAAGGACTGCCGGAAGAAGGTTGATAGACGATCTGCTATCCAATAGAGTCCGGTCGAACCTCTGCTCTCTAATGTGACATCTGACATATGGGGCTCCTGAATCTGGCCTCTTGGCTGGCAGACGGTTCTGAATCGCGAAGCACGTGGCTTTCGTCAACACATGGATCTTTGAGTGATGGTTCCTCCTCCTCCTCCTGACTGTAGTCCTGTCTCTCAACGAACGCTGAAGAAGGGGGATGTGCTGCAAAGCCTCCTGAAGGGTCAGCCGTATGTGGAACTGTCAATCATGCTCTGGCTGAACTCCTCCTGCTCTCTCTTTTTTGGATCTTTTCCTTTTTTCTTCCCCTTCCCCATCTGAAGGGCTCTAGGGAAGGGGATCACAGGGTCCTTCTCAGATGAAGGACAGGGAATAGGTCTAGACGGCTCGACGGCCGGATCCGCACATACATCAAGCACCACAGTGGGACCAGAATAAACTAAACCTTTTCCTTTATTCACAATATGGTTCCGAGATACATCAGAATGAGGAAAAACTACAGCTCTCTCAGAATGAACTCTGGTGGCCTCAGCATCACCACTGGCTGGCTCAGCTGGACGTCTCGCGGCCTCAGTACTGCGCTCTGGCTCGGCATCTCGGGTGGCGTCAGTACCACCTCCTCGAACTGGTGAAATGGAGGCCTCAGCACCGCCTGTGGAATCAGCATCCTTGGTGGCATCAGTACCACCATCATCATCATCATGAGCGGCCTCAGTACCGCTCTCCTGCTCCTCATCTGGCGCCCTAGGTGTATCCTCGTGATGTCGCTCAGACGAGGCGCCGCTGCCGGCTGGTGTCCTACCGCTCCTAAGTGTGACAAAATCAGCATCAAAAAGGTCTGCAGACATATCATCAAATGGATCACTAGGAGTGGCATGCTCAGTGTAAGCTACCTGCTCAGACTTCCGCTTCAGGCTGTTGGGGTTCGGCTCGATCTGGGCAGGGATGACGACCTTCCCTCTCACAATGTCCCGCACCTCCTGGCGGAACTCGTCCATCTCCCGTCTGAAAGTAGCCTGTTGGTCCGTGAGGAGGCGGGCTATGTCGTCCAAGGCGGGGCTCTCGTATGATGGACCATGGGAGCCCGACGGGTAGCCTCTCCGGTAATGAGGCTACTAGAACTGGTGCTGCTGCTGCTGAGAGGGGTAAGTGGGAGGATGCTGCTGCTGGTGTGGCTGGTGAGGCTGCTCTCGCCTCCAAGACTGTCCCTGTTGATAGGGACGAGGAACGAAGGATGACTGCTGCTGCTGCTGTGAAGGGTAGACTGGGGGTTGCTGCTGCGGCTGGTGATCTCTCTGCTGGCTGTACTGGCCTCCCTGACCAGATGGCTGCTGCTGGGGCTGGGCACCTCCGTTTCCCCACCTGAATCCGGGATGGTCTCGTCGGATCCCAGGCTGAGGACGGTCATACCAAATCCCGTTGACATCCATCAACGGCTCTGCATCGAACTGGGCTGGCGGGAGTACTGCCAAAGGTTGATCCGGCTGGTATACCACCATCTGCAAGTCTGGAGATGGTGGTGACTGGTAGGTGGGTTACGGCTGCTGGTACGGCTCCGCCTGTACAAGGTGAACCTGTCTAGGCTGCTGGTGTGAGCTGGAGCGCTGGGACGAGCTGCTGCTGCTGCCGTGATCGCCTCGCGACTGAAGACGGGGCTGTGAAGCCGTTTGTGCCTCGTGGAGACACGTGAGCTGGGTCTTCATGTCGCTCAGAGTCTGTGCCATCTGCTCCATCTGAGTGATGCCCTGGCACTGCTTCTTCTCTATCAGCTCCATCCGATCCAACTTCTCGCTAATGATACCCATATCCGCAGCGGATGACTCTGCCTGTGCTGCTGCTACTGCGGATGAACTGGATGGAGCGGCATCGACCCGTGCTATCCTCTGGTACTGCACGGGTCCTGGCTGCTGCTGGGGTCTGCCCTGAGTGTACAACCTGGTCTGGGACATCACCATGTAGTTCTCGGCCATCTCCTCGTAGATGGCCCAGACCTGGTCGTGATCCTTGGAGAAATACGACCCGTCACAAGAAGCGTTCAGCCCTGGAGCTCTGGTGTCAGCCCGCTGAAGAAGCTCTGCACAAGGTTGGGCTTCGAAATATCATGGTGCGAGTATCGATCAGTCAGCTCACGGAACCTCTCCCATGCCTCATGGAATTGCTCATTGGGGAGCATGGAGAAGTTGCTGATGAGGGCTCTCACTGCATTGGTCCGCCCGAGTGGATAGTACTTGTGTAAGTACTCGGTGCGGAGCTGCTCCCAAGTGTAAACAAACTTCCCCAGGTGCTTCAGCCAGGTGGCTGCTCTGTCTGCCAAGGAAAAGGGGAAGGCGATCATCCGAATCGTATCCTGGTCCACCTGACGATCTTGGACAGTACTGCAGATCATGAGGAACTCCTGGAGGTGGAGATGGGGCTCCTCAGTGGCGAGCCCGTGGAAGCGGGGAAGTAACTGCAAGGTGTTCGGGGGGAACTTGAAGTCCCCCACGATAGCTGGAAGTACGACCCAATGGTGCATCAGCGTCGATCCGGGGTTGTGCAACTCCCGCATCGGTCTCGGTGGTCTTCCTGCCGCGGCTGCGGCGGCTGCTGCCGCTGCGGCGGCTGCTGCGGCTGCTGCTGCGGCTGCTGCATCTGCATCATCCGGGATCCTCGGCCCGTCTCTCCTCTGATCTCTCTCTGCTCGCATCTGCTCCATATCTCTCCTCATATCAAGCATGAATGCTCCCTGATCCCTCAACTGCTGTTGAACGGTCTCGAGGGAGGCGATCAGTGTAGAGTTGATCGCGCCCTGGTCCAGCACAAAGTGCTCAGGCTGTGGACCTCGGGAGCGATTCTCGGAACTGTCGGCCATGGCGTCTGCAAAACCAAATGAGCCAAACTCAGGTGCTGATAAATCTGCCAATCTCTCCTCTGGCTCATGTCTCTCAGAACCGAAAGAAAGGGGGTCGAGGGAGAACAGGGCAGAATCATACTCGGGCTCGGAGAGCTGGTCTCGGCTCTCGCAGGCCAACCTAGATGATCGGGTAGACGTGCCCGAAAGCGGTGCAGCCAGAGGCTGCCTAAGAGATCGTCTACCCATCATCGTGATCTAGCGAGTAAGGCGGATGGGATCTGGAGAAACTATGATCAGCAACCAAACCCTCAGTTCACCAACACAACGCGAGCTGAAGACCGTAAAGTCTCGGTCGGATTATCTTGTCAAATTTTATTATGGTGAACAAACAATCTATCAGAGCGATTACGTGACCTGCTGGGATACCCGATGCTACCCCAACCGACTGGTCTGTACGGAAAAGTCGGTAATCAGTCGGGAATAGCACCGGAGGGCTCTACCTAGTGAACGGGTCACTCTCTCGCACAAGCAAACCAAGCAATGAGGGGGTTGCTCTCCCCAAGACAGATTTTTAGGTCAAGTGTCTTTTAGGGTCAATAGTTTTAGCAGTCCTAATTTTATGATTTTTCTTTTTAATATTTTTCAATAAAAACAAAGGACTAACGAATTTTTCGATTCCCCTGATTATTAAGTCAAAAACTGGGGGAGAAGACGAAAAAGCCGATGCGCGAAGAAATCAATGATGCATGCAAAGATAGAAATGCGTACCTGTCTCCAGCACTCTACATGCAAGTGATCCGCGCAGAAATGTAAAGACTGAAAGTAAACTACCTATATGGTGCAGCGATGAAAACCGAGTCCTAAACAAGCAGTTCTACTCGAAGAACCGTCTAACTGGTCACCGATCCTTCAAGCCAAAGGTCCGATATCGGTCTACCCCTCCTCCTCCCGACACATCGGGTTCAGGAGCAGCGCTTGGTAGGGCAGGCTACGACACGTAGGCTACGAAGGGAGTGTGTCAGTTATTTTTATTAGTGAGTTATTAGTAGGTCCAATTAATCGCACTATAGGAACAGGCAAATAATTAGGTGTGGGGATCCTACTAATTACGGCACAGTCAAGCAGAAAATCCTAAGTCTAGGGGCTCGATAAAAACCGCTGAAAAACTGTAAAAGGCAGCAAGAAAACCAAAAGCTGCGAGAAAAACCGCGAAAAACCTAAGGGTCCCCCGAGCACACCAGTGCTCGGGGAAACAGACCCGCTAATCAAGTCAAGTCCAAAGTCTGAGTGTCCCTGTATTATTACAATAATCAAATGAAATGAAAATAAAAATCTAAACTAGTCCTCGCCCGCTCGTCTACTCTCTCGCACTCTCCTGCAGCTCCGTGCAGAAGGGAGCCTCCTCCAAGTCACGCGGTTGCGCCGGCTTCTCGAAAGCAGCCGCATCGGTCCTCGGGCCCTCGCAAGAAAGAAGACAAGTGTCAAACCAACAATAATATAATCAAATATGGATAAGAAATAAAAAACAAGGGTATATGTGCAAAAATGAAAAATAAAATAAACAAACAAAAATCAAACAAAAACAAAAATAAAATAAAATAAAATAAAATAAAATAAAGCAAAAATAAAATAAAAACAAAAAGCCGCGAAAAGCCGCGGACTCTGAAAAAGCTGCGGAAAGCCGCGAAAAAGAAAGTAAAGTAAAAATAAAACTACTAAGCCGTGCTCCCCGGCAACGGTGCCATTCTGATGACCAGGCATGATCACTCGGGTAAAAGGTTGTCAATGGTCGTTGCGACCCAAGCAATCAGACTCGATCAATCCAGAAAAAGAGACCACCAAATAAGATAAAATCAACTCAAAATCAAATAGCGGTCTTGCTATTTTATTAACCTGGTATAGCGACCAGGGTCGATCACAAGGAGCACGTAATGGCCTTGCGGCCTACGAAGTAGTCAAAAATAAAATAAAAGGAAAGAAAATAAAAGGGTATTTTTGATGGATTTTAGTCTTTTTATATTTTTTGGATTTTTAATGTATTAAGAAAATGAGGAAAACAAGAAAACAATCCAACAAAATAATTTATTTAATGCATTAAAAATCAACCAAAAATTCAAATAAAAATGTTTTTGTGTATTTTATAATTTTTACTGTTTTTAGTGAATTTTTGGGGTTTTTCTGATTTTTATTTAATTTTCTAAAGATCAAACAAGGCAAGAAACTGAAGGTACTGTCCAGTCAGGAGGAAAAGGCCAATTTAAAATGCAAAAGGGCCTATTTAGCTCCTGGAGGAAATTTTCCTATAAACTAGAAAGTTAAGGAAAATTTGGGCACTGTATTTATGATTTTTGGATTTTTTAAATTAATTATTAGAATTTTTATGAGATTTTTAGTGTTTTGTAATTTTTATGAGTTTTATGTAATGAAAAATGGCCAAAATTGGCCAGAAAATCAAACACAACAATCTAAACAGTATCTAATTTTTTTTGTAATTTTTAGATAAGTTTTAATATTTTTTTGTGAATTTTTAAAACAGACAGTAACAAAAATGGCCGTTTTTGATTTTTTTAAAAATGTCAAATCAAAACAAAAATGTCTCCAAAAATTCCAGAAAATTTTACAACATGGCAGGAGCCTTGTATCCAATTTCCATTGAATTCAGAGTTGATTTGCTATTTTATTCAAAAATAAAACTCAGGTACTGTGCATAGGGACCTGAGTGCAAATACCCACAGCTCTGGGGGGTTGGTGCAAAATTCCCGAGGAATCACGCGCGTAGCGCGTGCCTGGGGCACTCAGGGACCTAAATGCAAACAAAACTAAGTTATGGGACTATTTGGTAACTGGTACCAAAAGTCCGAGGACTTGTTTGTAATTTACCCACAAATAAATGCACATGCACAATTAATTCACGCACAGGGGTATATCTGCAATTATCCAAAAACATTCATTCATTCCATAACAGTGCAGAACTACAGAGCTAAATATGCAAAATACCCAACAAAACACGTGTCGATGCACGTGCTACACCATATGCAGGGGCATAAATGCGAATAAAACAAATCTCAGGGTCCAAGGTGCAAATGTACCAAAAATAAAACAACTATCTAACGTATTTACAGGACTAAATGCTAAATAAATTAAAGAGAAGGGCCTAAGGGTAAATTACCCTTTATTAATGCAGTCGTCGGATGGATGCCACGTGGTGGATCAAACGGTCAGGGACGAGTGGCACTCCAACGCTGGGCTCCTCGGGATGATCGGACAGTCTGGGCCTCGCCACGTGCTGGATCTAACGGTGGAGACGCGTCGTGACTAAGCCTCGGCCATCGGACGGTGCGGATCAGTCCTCCTGGAGATCGTGCGGTAGCTGCTGCTCCTGGATTGGACGGCTCAGATCAAAACTGGAGCTCGGAGGCTGATCGGACGGCGGAGAAGGATGGAGGAAGAACTGGGCTCCGGCGAACTTCGCCGAGCTCGTGACGGCGCTGGTCTCCTCCTGGAAGCTCGCTGAAGATCGGAGAAGGTAGCTGCGGGCCCTCCGCGTCTAATGGAGGCCTCCGATGACCCAACAGAGCCCTGGGGAGCTCCGGCGAGGTCGGCGGAGGCGGAGCAGCTAGACCAAATGGTCCCAAGCCCTCAGATGGGCTTAGATGAACCTGCAAAGTGTGCCAGCAAACTCGCGGGTCGAGGGCAAACTACCTCGACCCCGTTAGGCGTGGTGAAAGTGGTCGGGGAGGCGAAGTGGTCGAACTCCGGCGAGGGGGTGGACGGAGGAGCTCGAATCCCCAGCTCTTGTGCGAGCTGGGTTGAGTGGAAGTGCGGAGAAGGTGCGTGGGGGAAGGGCGAATGCGATGATGGATTCCGATGGTCGAACGGGAGGGGGAGATGGTCGGAATAGGCGAAAGTCGACGGCGGCGTGATTTGGGGGAAAATCGAAATCAGAGAAAAAGAAGAAGGATCTAGGCTACCTGGGTGGTCGAGTCGACTGTGGGCGAGCTTGGGCAGCTCGGGGTCCTTGCCTCGAGGTGCGTCGACGTCCGAGGCTCTGGCTCCTGCTATGGGCGGAGCACGGCGGAGCAAACTCGCCGGATCAGTGGTCTCTTGCTCCCTCCTCGCCGCGACACCTGCTGGTTTAATCTGTCACTCTCGCCAAGCCGGTGGAGGTCCCTGGGTGGTGAACAAGTGAGCCAAAGATGAGGAATGAAGTGGCGGAGCTCGAGATTTATATGGGTGCAGGTCCGGCTAGAAGTGATCGGGTAGGGCAATGTGGAGTGCGGACCCCGAGGCGGATGTACCGGCGAGGATGTCGGATGTGACGTAATCGAAACGGAGCCGGGGTTTCGGGAGATGGTGATCGGGTATGGATGGGAAAAATCTGAGAAACCGGGTCGGGCACCCAGGACCCGTGTGAAGTGGTCCACAGGGGGGAGTTGACCGGGCGGTCAACAACCCCCATGGACCAATGAGAGACAGCCACGTGTATATGATTTGTAAAATCAATTAAAAATAGTAAATGGCTGAATTATTAAAAACTTAAAACATGAAATATTTTTATTTTAATTATTTCTATTTTTTGTGAATTTTAATTAATTTTTCAAAAATAAAATAAGGTATTTACATTATATAGCTATATATAGGTATATATACAATATAGGATTTTTAATTTTGATTTTTAATTAGTTTTTTTATACACTTTTATTCCCATTTTATATTTTATTTATTTATAGCATAAAATTTGGAATAAAAAGATATTTTTATTTTATTTTTATTATTTATATACATAGGTGAAATAAATACATATATACATGTATATACATGGTATATTTACAATGTATTTTTGTTTTTTTTAATTTTGTTCTTTTTATTTTGTTTTTGTTTTAATTGTTTTTATTTTATTTATTTACATCATAAAATATAGAGTATTTACAAATTTTATGGAATTTAATTTTTATTTATTTACAGGGTGAAATAAATATAGATGAAGAGGCTATGTACATGGTGATTATGCACAAGTGATCTATTTTTGTTTTCTTTTTAATTTTTCTATTTTTATCTTGATTTTATATTTATAAATATATACAAGTATTTACAAGCCCCTTTTAGTCTATTTTTGGGAGGAAAATATTTTTATTTTATTTACAAATATATTTACACACATGAGCCCCTATCTCCCTCTACTTTGGCTTTTATGCAGTCAGGCACATGCTGAGCCCTCCCTTGGGTTAGGTTGCTCAATATTTATTCTAAATATTTCCCTCTTTTTCTTTTTGATCTTTATTCTTTTATTTTTGCACAAAAACATGCTAATTATTACTATTTACACCATGTGTGCTTTTGGTAATTATTTATATTTACAAATATATACATGCATTTGCAAAGGTTTTTGTAGCTAAAATATAAGAATAAAGAGTGATGAATGAGTATTCATCAGCCTACATCTTTGGCCCAAGCCCGGCCCATAAATAATTCGGGCTATGCGGGCCGGGCTTTGGGCCGGGCTGGGCCGGCCCGGCCCAATGCTCATCCCTAGCGGTAGGTAAAATTGAGAAGGGAAAAACGAGGATTTTTGATCGAAAAATTAATGCCTTGACGGGCTTTAAGATATAGTAATAGATGAGAGAAATAACAAACAAATAATTATTGACTAATGAGATTTATCTTTCATTCTTATCAATTAATTTTAAAAATATATGTGATAAAGGATTTTTGTCACTTGTGGTCCTATGAGATATTGCAATATCAGTTATACCTCTATTCTTTTGGAATATCACTTGTGCCCTAACTTCTTTCACATTTATCACTTGTGGCCCTCGGATTAGTTGTCGTCCATCACATCTCAATGGACGTTAAGCTTTTGGATACAAAGCTAATTAAATTGACTCATTTTAGTAGATATGTCATTTACTCTTCCTCCCTCCTCTTCCTCCTGCTCTGCCCCCTCCTCCCAAGCCCCGCCCCGTCCAGGCCCTCCTCTACTCCTCCTCCTGCACCGGCCCCTCCTCCCAAACCCTGCCCCATCCAGGCCCTCCTATGTAGGGGTGTAAACGAACCGAACTTGAGCGAACCTACTTGCGTCCGGTTCAGTTTGTTTAGTAGGTATCTAGGTTCGGGTTCAGCTCGGTTCGATAAGATTAAAATCATGTTCATGTTCAGTTCGGTTCGATTGAGGTTCGCAAAGGTTCGGTTCGGTTCGCTAAAGGTTCGATTATATACAAAGTGAATGGGCACAAGTTTGGTTTGCTAAGGTTCGGTTCGATTCGTTAAGGGTTCGCTTATATACAAAGTGCATGGACACAAGATTCCAAAAATTGAACATATATACAATAAAAATTACCAATGGTTCAATATATAATGGTTCTTAACAAATAATATTTCACATACCACATGATCATAAAAAATATGTATTTTAAAATTTTTAAGATAGTAATCCTCTCATATCATGAATTAAAATGGTACATCCTTAATTTTATTTATTTATTTTTTTATTTGGTGAATTTCGTAATTAATTAATTAATTAAATCTCCCAATAAACACCTTTTCCTTTTGTACATTCTTTCCTTGTTTGATTTTTTTCTCTTTTTAATGGGCTCCTCCTTCTTTCATTGTTTGATCAATCTTTGGTGGAGAGGAGCCCGCTCTCGGAGAGCGATATTTGTTGAAGAAGGGTGCCCACTACCCAGCCTCCGAGCCGTCCGGTGGCAGCGCGTCGGCCCTCGTCAAGGCCATCCCGGCATTTCCGAACACCGATGTGAGATCCATTTATTTCCCGTCTTTGTCTTAGATAAATCATAGAGTAAATCTTTATTTCGTGATTAATCTTTAGGCATTAAAAATTTCCAAAAAAATCCATATCACATTTCCATCCCGCCCGACCTCGCTCCGCTGCACCCCCTGCGCTATGTGCGATCCCCGCGCCTCCACGCCCCTCTGTCGCGCAAGGCACGCTGCTCCGGGCGCCTCCCGCCTCTAACTTTCTTCTCCGACACCAGCCCACTCCCGATCCACGACGTCGCCACGTTTGTGCGCGGTGTTACTCCGCCAGGCCGCACGTCACGCGGCGTTGCCGCGCCGCCAACGATCCTGTGTGCATCTCCTGGAAAGCCACCCGTCCACCGTGCAGGCGCCGCCTGTTCGCGGCCGCGCAGAGCAGTCGCGCCCTCCGCCACATCCAGTCTCCGCCGCCTGTCGCTACCTCCGCGACCTGCAAGAAGATGAGCCTTAGTGGGTAATTTTCACTTTCTAACTGCAAGTTTGTTATTTTTATTATTCAATACAAAAAGTTTCGCTATTTGCACTTTAGCCCTAGTATTTCCAAAAATTTAATTGCATGCTCTTTTCATCAGGGATAAATGCTATTTATTCAAAAAATTCTCAAAAAAATGTGTATCCTCCTACTATGTATCTAAACGTTGTATAAATATTCATAGCATTTTGTTGACTTTTATATATTTAAAAATAAAAAAAATCTTTTTATCTAATTGAAATTAGAAAATTCATAAAAATTCGGAAATTTACCCCCACAATTCAAAAAAAATTATTTTAGGTGTATTTTGGTGTCTTTAAATTTCTATCCAATTTTTGTGCTTAGATCATTTATAAAATTCAAAAAATGTGAAAAATGAAAAAAATTAAAAAATTGTAGAAAATTAAAGAAAAATCCAAAAATTGTGATTTTAGTCTTTCTTTGTAGATATTTATTAGTAGTTTAGCATAAAAAAAATTTTCAGGAGTATAGGACATTTAAAGTATTTTAAAGTTGTAAAATACTCTTGGTTGTGCACTTTCTCTTTATTTTCACTGTTTGATTTTTTATAAAATTACAAAAACATCAGAAAATTTTTGAAAAAATTATCATAAATATTTTAAAACCTATAAAACATAAAAACATTTTCTCTGTAATTTTCTGTACATTTTTTACTATTCTAAAAAATATAAAAGAGTGTGGTGTGTGTGTGTTTTTTTATCCTTTGTGCTTATTTTGAAAATTAAAAAAAAATAAAAATTCTAAAACCACTAAAAATTCTTTTAGAAATTTGACTACTTAATTTTTCAATCGTTGCTCCTTGTGTCCGACCCTAGTCGCTATACCAGGTAAAGAGAATAGCAAAACCGCTTACATTTGCTTTGATTGATTTATCTTTTAAGTGGTTAAAATTATTTTTCTCGTTGACCGCTTCAAGTGGTTGAGAACAATGACAACAATGATAATTTACACATCTTAACCGCATCGCTTTCATGTCATCAGAATGGCGCCTTTGCCGGGGAGTACGACTTTTGTAGTCATTTTTCAATTTTGTGCTATTTGTCTCTTTATATTATAATTGTTTTCTGACCTTCTCTTGTTTGCTTTTTGTCGAGGGTCCGCTTGGCGGACGAATTGATTTCTTTTTGGAGGACCCGCGCAGGAAGTGGAGCAGAGAAGAAAAGAAGACAGTCATTTTATTTGAGAGAACAATCTATTGTTGTAATAATTTAGACTTGAACTTTTGTGGACTTGAACACTTTTTCGGGTCTATTTCGCCAAGTGTCGGTGCACTTGGGGACCTCACCGCTATTTTTTGTATTTTTATTTTTTCGCTTTTGTTTTTATTTGTTTCACGTGGATTTTTTTATGCTTGAGCCCCTAGATATAGGTTTCTATTTGATTGAGCCAGGTAGCATTAGGTCCAAAGCTCCTAATAGAATATTTGTTTCCTGTAGAACTCGCTTGGACTTAGTCAAATCAATCTGTTCTTCATGATAATAGAAGTTTTTATTTAGGACGGTTCTCGCATTGCATTCATTTAGATCAGTTTAAATTTTTCTGTTTGGATCATATTGCATGTAGAGTGCTGGAGTCAGGTACACACCTCTATCTCTAGCATTTGCATCCATATTTTCTTGTGCATTATCCTATCCATTTTCCACCTCTGTTTTGTGGATATAGGAATAAAGGAAATCAGAAATCAATTTAGAGGTTTTTATTGAAAAACTCAAAAAAATAAAAAAATAAAAATAAAAAAAATTGGGAATGCTAATTAAACCGGACTCTTAACGTAATTGATTCATACCATTATCTTAGAAGAACAATCCCTTCATTGTTTGCGTTTTTAATTGCTCGCGTACACACTAAGGAGTAGTACCCGAATCCCATTAAGGCTCCTAAGTGTTTGTACAACTTTTGTCTGATCACTAAACTCTAAAATTGAAAAGATAAAAGACCACATCTCACGGTCTTCACATTGCGTAGAGTTGGTGAATTGGGGGTTTGCATTGCGTTTGTATGTCTTTGGTGTGAGTCAGTTACGATCATCTTTGATTCATTAGCAGTCACCCTCCTCTCTTCTTCACTCCGTCTCTTCTATACCACCCTCCCGCCCTTCATTTCCCTCTCTTCATGATGGGTCCACATTCCAATCAGACGGATTTTGCGGCTTCTACATTTCATACCCATCATTCCCGCCCACTCTCTTGGGAGGTCGAAACTCCAACCGACATCCCATCTTTTCCCTCTCCATTCCCACCCTCTCATTTGGGACATGCTGTGAGTGAAGCCCGAGGAGACCAGATTGACCAAATACGAGACTCGGGCAATTACCTTACTAGATGAGAGTGCATTCTATAGGCGAACACATGGAACAGTTACGAGTGTTATATGAATTTTATCCTGGGATGATGATGAGTACACAGATCGGGAAGCATAGTCCGCTTCTACTTTGAGAGCCTTCATTCTGGATTTAGAGTTCATTGATCTACTGTCAAGTTTTCAAGGGAAGTGCACGAGGAGCCGTATTTGCATATCGATGAGTTTGAGGAAATTTTGTGGATCACGATCATATTCTGATATCACTTCTGAGAACATGATGCTAATTACCTTCCCATTTACACTTCCGAGTAGATCCAAGAGTTGGGCACAGACGATTGGAAAGGAAGACTACTATGGGGGAGATTTACGAACATTGTTTTTGCATAGATTTTACCCCCAGTGTAGAGCAGAGATGATGCGGTCTTGTATTCGTGATTTTTTCAGTTGACCCCCAGGGGCCATTGATAGATTCATGGTTGTGGTTACGTGATCTTTTGAGGTGATTTCCCAATCATAGATTTTCGACGACTGGCCTTATCCACATTGCCATGAAGGGGAGGACCGCCGATCACATTGCATAATGTCATTACCTCGTGTGGTGGTTCACATCACTGTCCCGACCTGGATTTCTTTGAGACCATCTTGGGAACTCTTTCGGACATCCCATATTCACGAGATGATTTATTCGGGACAACACATGAGGGAGATATGACACATGTTGAGTGTGTGACACATCATGCAGATTCAGACAGCACACACCAATCAGAGGATATGGATGCTACTACTTCTCATATGATGGATGTGTTGACTACCACTGTGAGTTCTCAAAGCCGGACATTGGTCGAGTTTCCGTTGGATTTACAACCAGATTTTGAGTCAGTCCTGCACTTTCACGTCGATGATTCTTAGATTCTAGATCTTTTAGTATCCCAAGAAATAGAGGAGGAACTCACATCTTAGTCATCCTTAGAGTCATTTCAGTGTCCATGTCCAGTAGATTCAGTGTCTATTCTTCAGAAGATCTTCTCAGATTCAGATATACATTTGGATTCATCTCAGCAGAGAGAGCTTGATGAGGGACTGATAACCAGGGTTTAGTGAGGGTCTAAGTATCTCACACAAGGCGGAGACAAGAGTCGTTGTGGCGACCACTCACTAATCCCTAATTAATCAACAATGAACCCACAACAATATTAATCAAGCAATGAAAAACAAATGTGGAGTCAAATTTATTATTAACTCTACAACCAGGTGCATAGGTGTAAGTATGTAGAGGTCGAACACAGGGAGCACACATGATAGATCAAGCAAATGCAAAAATGTGAATGTGATTACGCGTCTACAATGATACAATTTTTTGTGGGTTTTTTATTTTTATTTTTTTATTTTATTTAATTTTTAATTTTGTATTTTTTTTTAAATTTCTGATTTTATATTTTCTTTTTATATTTTATATTTTTTTATTTTCTTTTTCAATTACTAGAATATAAACAAAGTAGGGAAAGAGGTGATAAAATATTTACAAAAAAAGTAAAAATGCTCAAAAATTAGGAAATAAAATATTTTTCGTCTTTTTATGTTTTTATACTATTTTTATGATTTTTGGGGATTTTTTAGAATATTTTTGATATTTTTAAATGTCAAAATACAAGAAAATAGTGGGTAAAACTGCTGGCCAAAATTAAAATGGGAATGAAAAATATCAAACAGTAACCAAATTTTCCCAAATTAATTTTAAAATAAAGACAATAAAATAAGGAAACTACAGGAACTGGGATTATATTTTTAGGAATTTTCTAGGATTTTTTAGATTTTTAGGAAGATTTTTAGAGTTTTCTAATTTTTAAGGTTTTTTGTTTTGAAGTTTTTAGTGATTTTTGGATTGACACTAAAACACACTAAAATAGACCTTGGATAAGTTTTTTGGAATTTTTTAAGGAGTTTAAATATTTTTTTGGTATTTTCTAGTGCAAACAGTAGCTCAAATGCATGTTTTTTATTTTTAATAATTATTAAAATGCAATAAAAATGCAATGCAAAAATATGGCGTGAGAATATGATACAGCAGGAGCTTAATGCAATTTTTGTGGTAATTTTTCGAGTTAAAATGATGCTCTAAATAAATAGGGAAAGCAAGCATAAATACAAGGCCTAGCAGGGGTATAAGTGCAAATAAACAAACATCCAGGGGCCAAGTTGCAATTTTCACACAAAATATAATACCAAATATTGCATTTAATGGACCAAATACAAATAACCAAACCTGCGGGGGTACACCTGCAAAATACCCAACCAAGCGCGTGACTAGCACACGCCTGGGAAGGACCTGTCTGTAATTTCCAAAAATCTGAGGGCCTTAATGCAAAATAACCAAAAGTTTTACACTTAATATTTAAATCCTTGGACTGAAACTGAATATCCAAACCCACAAGGGGTCCTATGCAAAATGCCCCGTGCCTCACGTGAACTGGTCATGTGAGGTGACGTGGCCAGGAGCTAGGTGTAAATATATAAAGTTCAGGGGCCTAAATATAATTATTACAAAACTTTTTATAGCGGCAAATGAAAGTTTGAGTACTATTAATTAATTACAAAAATGCCTGGGGTAAAAGTTGCAAAATACCTAGGCTAGCGCGGAGGCGGACGGCTCAGATGCATTCACTTAGACACGTGTCAGCTCCTCCTTGCGCGATGACGCTTCGGCCGCCAATGGTCACGATTAGATCAGCGATGAAGATCGTCTGGCTGGTGGCGTGGCGAATCCAACGGCAGCTGTAGCGCCTGAAAGGCGCCCTTGATCGAACGACGATGAAGGCGGGAGGAAGAACAGTGACGAAGGTGCGGCGAAGCGACCTTCTCCCGACTCGAACTCCGACCTCCGGCGGTCGTGAAGGTCCCAAAATGGCTGCGACTCTTCCTGCAGGGGTCCTCTATCTCCTGATGGCTCCAGAACACCTCGGCGGTGGCTGAGGCTCGCGGAAGAGGGCGGCGGAGCTATGGAGCTCCACTGAACTTCGGCGAAGCACAAAATGAGCCCAGGCTCTAGTCAAAGCCCCTTTGGCCTACAGAAAGAAGTGAGAGGGTCCAGGGCAAAATGCCAGGACCCTGCGGAGTGGCGGTGGTGGCGTGATACGAGAGAGGGAGAACTCGGCCGGAGGTGTACTCCGGCGAGGGGGGTCAACTGGATGATTTAATCGATGGACATGGAAATTTCGAGAGGGCTTTTGATCCTAAGGATACAACGAGTAAAATGCGAAAGAAATAAAGGCGAAAGGGGGCTGCCTCGACGGTGGAACACCGGAGGGAAGTATACCTCGACCGTCGACGAAGGGGGAGGTGGTGGAAGCACCTCAGGTGTCGCTCGACCCGCCCTAAGGTCGCAAAGGGGAGCTGTCACCTCCTCCTTGCTATTGGGAACGAAAAGGGAGCTTAGCCTATGGAAAGGGGCGTTCAAAATCGAATTGAAGTCAGGGCTCCATTTTTATGGGGTTTGACTCTGTGATGAATAGGCTCAAAGAATGATGAGGATTCACAAGATCGATGATCCTCAGCCCAAGGAGGTTCAAGGGCGTGATAGACCAAGGATCGAGGGACAAAAGTCGTGAAGGAATCATCCCAAGAAGATGCAAGATGCACCCTCGAAAAAGGTGAGAAAACGGGGTCAAACGAGGTCTGACAGGGCTCACATGGGGGAGGACGATCAGTTGACCGGGGTCAACTGGGGCCGTCACCTGGTTGGTCCAGGAAAAATCCTTGGAAATTATTTTGTAAATTCGATTAAAAATAGATAATGACTTTATTATTTTTAGGTTATTTAATAAAAAATTCTTATTATTTTATAAAGTTTATATAGTGATTTTTAATTATTTTTATGAGGTATACAAATACAAGTTGTCTTTTTAGATCTATGTAGGTACATGTACATATATATTTTATTAATTTATTTTTATTTTGTGATTTTAATTAAATTTTTTTGTTTGAAATTATAAAGTTCTTTTATACACTTAAAAAAAAATTATTTTATTTTTCTGATGTGTTTTGTACATTTAATAAAATATAAGCGTTACTTATACAGGTATAAGTATAGGTGTTATACCTATGTACTATGTATATACAGGTATTTTATTTTGTGTTGCTTTTATGTTTTTATTCTGATTTTAATACACATATTTATTATAAGTAATATTTACACAATTATAAAAATATAAAATTATAAAAATAATGAATAAATAATAAAATGAATATTTTAATCTGTACAAGTATACAATGAGGGTCCAAAACTCAACTTTCAAACTGTAGCTCCACCAAATGCGAAACCACCGCTATTAAATAGCTTATTTTAAATTATATACACTTAAAGGTGAGTTTGATGAATTTGGAGTTTTTATTTGTGAGATACAGGTCTGGGAAGTTGGGATTCTGGATTTTTATTCAGATCATAACTTTTTATCTGTACAAGATTTTTGAGTGAAATCAATTTTGTATTTTTATTTATTTGATTATCTACAACTTTCATGCTCAAAGTTTCTTTATTTGAAGTATAAAAGTGGAACCAAAAATAGGTCCCAAAATGAATAAAGAATGAATTGAAAAGAATAGGTATCTGGCCCTTATCTCCCCCTATTTTATTCCTTGTCGACCTATTTATCAAGATGCCTAGGTCTCGAGGGTTTGGGTCATAAAATATTTACAATATTTTATTCTTTTTCTTTTCTTTCATTTATTCTATAATTTTGGCTTTAATTACAGTATTTTATACAATAATTGCATGCACATGCATGAATGCTAAGTTGCTCTAATTAAGGGTATTTACACGCGTCTACTAGGGTTTTTGATGCCAAAATGATAGAATAAAGATGATGAAATGTGGATTCATCATCCCCCTATACTTTACCTTTGCTAGTCCCTATCAAACACTTATGCAATAAGTGCAGAAAAGAGAACAAAGAAAAGAAAAAGAAGAAATGTGGATTAAATTTAATTATCGAACTTGTCTTCACAAAATCAAAGTTTGGAGCTTAAGTCGGACCTCTAGAATTTTAGTGTGGCCGGAACCTTAATGAGAACTGAATTTGAAATCCAACAGTCCTTGAGAATCCCAATACTCTACCCAAGTCTCCTCAATAGCCAGGTCAGAAATATCTCAACTCATACGCAAACCCTTACGACTATGAATCTGACTCGCACAGTGTAAGTGATGGTGGCTCTTCCCAACTAGAATGACAAAGAGACTGACTTCTCCAGTATGACAACCCAATGATTCTCCAATCCAATAACTCCATCCTCGAGAAGCGGGGTATTCCCTTCTAAGTTCAAGTGGCAACCAGCTCAAGAGGAGGGGGTGAAGAGAAGAATGGATGGTAGCCAGTGTAGCTACCTATCCTGGGATGCAAGACCAGTGTAGTCAAGTCATCCAGCTGCAGGCTCACATATTTGACTTTGGAACTCAAGCTTGCTTATTGACTTTACAACATCTGTACATACTTTGTAGGCATTTTATTTTTGTACAGGCCTGACCATTTTTTTTAATACTATATACAACAGCATTTACATAAGGAGTTTTTCCTCTTGAGCCAGTAGACTATCCCTCTTTTGAAGCTTTATTGCAACCCACACTCTCCTGTCTTTAGACTTCCTTATCACTGGATGGGTTGGGGTGCACTTCCTTCCCTAGAGGAGGACAAGTGTTTCCACTTGTGCGCGTCTCATACCGGCAAATCCAATCCCCTCACCACTCCAACTGAGTTGAGCCATGTGAAAGTTGCAGGTGTCCAAGTTAGGTCATTATCAACAAGAGTCGTGCGTGTGTTCTGAAATACTCTACTTAGGCAGTCAAGAATCCATTGAACCAAGTCTCGTAATCCTCAAAGAATTAAGTCAACTAGACCTGAAGTACCTCAAACCCAGTTCCTATAAGATTCTTGTTATTTAGGTAGATTTTAAGGTCCAATCAAGCTCCAATCTTCGGATTTTATTTAGACTTGTTTAATCATCAAACTCAATCCAAAAAATGCTAATGCTATGCGAATGCTATGCAGAATGCAGAAAATATTTTTGTGATGCAATTTTCAAGATTTTGAACTTTTTTATGGATTTTTGAAAAGATGATGATATGCATATGCATTTTTTGTATTTTTCAAAAAGATTTTCAAATGTTTTTGGATTTTAGTTCTGCAAATGTTTTTGGGATTTTTGAAAACAAAAGATTTTGGCTAGAAGCTAGGTTAAAAATATGTACACGGAAGTGCTTCTTATATTTACAAGAAGTGAATTTTAAGAATTTACAGGGTAAGTGATCAATTTTATAGGTATATACAATGAATTTTAGGTGTGATGTATATATTCCTCAAACTTATTTGAAAAAGGTTCTTCAAGAAATTTTGAAAACTATAGTCCAAAATAATTTTTACAAACAATTTTACAAAAATGTACACACATTTGAAAATCATTTTGCAAAGGTTTTCCAAACAGTATATATAGATTTTTCAAAATATTTTTGCAACCATTTTTCAAACCATTTGCAAATCATTTTTCAAACATTTAATTTCACACAAAGAAAATAAGTTTAACAAGCCACACATTTTTACAAAGGTTGAAAACATGTAACAAAACATTTTCCAAATAGTTTTCAAAAGATTTTCACAAAGATTTTCAAACTATTTTCAAACATTTTGCAAAAAAAAACATTTTCACCTGATTTATTAATCAGTAAATACAAAAAGAATTTGAGGAATGGTAACATCTTTTTATTAAGGTTTTTAATGGATTTTAAAGAATTATTAGCCATATTATTAAGAAAATACGAAAGTACGAGTTATGACTAAAGTATATACATAGTATATACGACCCCCTATACTTAGCTTGAGCTATGTCCTCATAGATCGGAGAGAAAAGAGAAGACATAACTCGTATTAAGTATAGGAAAAGTCTAAATAATAAACAAATGAATCAATGAGAATTTGACTGTCCCCCCTATACTTAGGATCAAATAATCCTAAGTATAGCAGACTGTACACAATGCAGGGAGGGTCAAGGGTGGGAATGAACAGATCGTACTCAGATTGTCTCCTCCTATACTTAGGGTAAGGTATCCCTAAGTATAGACAAGAAGAGGAGACAATAGAGAGGATCGAAAAGAATGAAAACTTGGGGTGCACACCCCCTTATACTTAGGACAAAGTACGTCCTAAGTATAGAAAACTGTCTACAAGGGGCGATACCTTTTTGATACAAAAAGAAGATAGAAAAGGAAAAGAAGAAAAGAAGAAAAGATATCAACAGATGAGAGAATGATATGGACAGATGGATCTATACAACGGAAGACAGAATTGATCACCATGTATGAGATGCAGATGATATGAGTCAAAGAACACATCTCATACCAGAAGAATGGGGGCAACGTCAACGGCCAGCGGATCATGATCTAGATATAGTTTCAGGTGCTGACCGTTAACCCGGAAGGTAGAGGAAGACGACGGTTCTGATATATCAATGATGCCATTGTCATGTACCTTCCTGACCATATACGGACCTTTCCACTTGCTCTGTAATTTCCCTGGAAATAATTTCAGCCTGGAATCGAACAACCATATGCGTTGATCTGGCTCAAACTGTTTATGGCTGATATGAGAATCGTGCCATGTCTTCACTTTCTCCTTATACTGTAGGTTGCTAGAAAAGGTTGTATCTCTTAACTCCTCCAGGGCTGCCAACTCTGCCCTCCGTTCTCCTATACTCTCGGGATCCAACAATAACTCATTGACTGCCCACAGTGACTTGTGCTTTATCTCCACTGGTAGATGGCACGGCTTGCCATAGACGAGACGAAAGGGAGATGTCCCTAATGGATTCTTGAAGGAAGTCCGATAGGCCCACAAGACCGAGTCCAAAAGATGTGACCAATCTTTTCGGTCTGGACGGACAACCTTCTGTAGGATAGTCTTGATCTCCCTATTCGATACTTCAGCAAGACCATTAGTCTGAGGGTGATATGGCATGGCAACGCGATGGTCAATGCCGAACTCGTCTGCAAGGGCCCTAACCTTGTCATTGATGAAGTGGGACCCCCCATCTGAAATCAAGACTCTAGGTACCCAAACCATGAAATGATATTTTTCCTCAAGAATTTACACACAATTTTAGCATCTGCGGCTCGGGCGGGGATGGCCTCAACCCATCGGCTGACATAATCTACAGCGAGCAAAATCTGCTCAACCCCCTGACTCTTAGGAAATGGGCCCATGAAATCAATTCCCCATGCATCAAAAACCTCACAAAAGTGAATGGGTTGCATGGGCATCATGTCTCTCTGTCCGCAAGTACCCATCTTCTGACAGCCAGTACATCTCTTCACGAACTCATCTGAATCTTTGAAGAGAGTCGACCACCAAAGGCCGGATTGAAGCACCTTTTGTGTTGTCTGTTTCCCGGAATGATGTCCTCCTGCCTCGAGCTTGTGGCAGTATGTGAGGACGCTATGCTGCTCTTCTTGAGGAATGCACCTCCTCCAGATACCATCCCCTCCTTCATGATAAAGGCCGGGATCATCCCAATGGTAAAACTTGGCCTTCGCCAGGAAGGTCTCGAGTTTCTGCCTGGGCCAACCTTGTGGGACCGTCTTGGCAACAAGATAGTTCACAACATCGGCATACCATGGGAACGAGGCGATAGACAAGATCGCCTCATCTGGAAACGTCTCTGTGATAGGTACGCTGGGCTCAGATTCCTCAAGGTTCTCTAAATGGGAGAGATGATCCGCCGCCACATTCTTGACTCCAGGCTTATCCTTAATCTCAATATCAAATTCTTGGATTAGAAGGATCCATCTGGTAAGGCATGCTTTGGCATCCTTCTTGGCCATTAAGTACCGGATGGCGGTGTGATCTGTAAAAATAGTCACTCTAGATCCGAGAATATAAGATCTGTACTTATCCAATGCAAAGACTACGTCCAGCATCGCTTTCTCTGTCACAGTGTAATTCCGCTGAGCGGCATCCAAAGTCCGGCTGGCGTAGTGAATGGCAAACAACAATCCATCCCTCCTTTGTCCAAGCACAGCCCCAATGACAAAATCTGAAGCGTCCGTCATGATCTCGAATGGGAGATACCAATCGGGTGGTTGAAGGACAGGAGCCGTGACAACCATATTCTTGAGAGTCTCAAAAGACGCAAGACACTTATCATCGACAATGAACTCGGTGTCTTTTGTCAGCAAATCCGTAAGCGGTCGGGCAATTCGACTGAAGTCCTGAATGAACCGTCGGTAGAAACCAACATGCCCCAGAAAAGACCGCAATTGACGCAGATTGGGCGATGGATTGAGTTTTCTAATGATATCCACCTTGGCCGGATCGACCTCCATGCCCCTGTTGGAGATGATATGACCAAGGACCGTCCCTTGAGTCACCATGAAGTGACTCTTCTCCCAAGACAAGACAAGATTGACCTCAATGGAGCATTGAAGCACACGGTCTAGGCAGTCAATACAAGCATCAAACCCGTCGCCATAGACCGAGAAGTCATCCATGATGACCTCTAAGCAGTCACCCACCATGTCCGAGAAAATGGACAACATGCGCCTTTGGAATGTCGCCGGAGCGTTACATAGACCAAAGGGCATCCGTCTGAAAGCATACGTCCCAAACGGACAGGTGAATATCGTTTTCTCCTGGTCTTCGGGCATGATGGCCACTTGATTATATCCGGAGTACCCGTTAAGAAAACAGTAGTGACTCTTCCCAGCTAGCTGCTCGATAATATGATCAATGAATGGCAGTGGGAAATGATCCTTCTTGGTGGCCTCATTCAATCGTTTGTAGTCCACACAGACCCTCCAAGAAGTAGGTACTCGGGTAGCGATCTCCTCTCCAGACTCACTCACAACTATAGTAATACCCGTCTTCATGGATGCCACATGTAATGGACTAACCCACTTGGAGTCGGATATGGGGTAGATAAAATCGGTGCTCCACCACTTCGATATTTCTTTCATGACCACATCTCGAAGATTTGAGTTCAGTCGTCGCTGGAACTCACGCGACGGCCTAGCGTCCTCCTCAAGATAGATGTGGTGGGAGCACAGAGTCGGACTAATCCCCTGGAGATCAGCTATACTCCATCCTATCGCCTTGCGGTTTCGTTCAAGAACCTTCATCAAACGAGATTCTTGCTCTGCAGTCAAACTTGTTGAGATAATGACTGGGTGCATATCTGTCTCACCCGCAAGGAATCTATATTTTAGCGACTGCGGCAAGGGTTTCAGTTCTGGACAACTGGGAGGTGGCAGATCTAGCTTCTGGTATGTCTGTGTGAAGGCGACCAGGTCTGCATGTGAGAACTCTCGCTGCGCATGAATATCTGACGAAGGGAACCCTGCTGAATCATCTACGAACTGTACTGGTTCACACTCCGTCCTAGCTGTCCTCTCAAAAGGAGTCAGACATGGCAAATAGTCATCAAAATCATCCCAATCAATGTCTGAATCCGAGGGATCTGAATCAGAAGAACAAGATTGAAAATCAGCACCACTCGTCCCACAACTGTCAGCCTCAAATGTATCCTCGTCCAGGGGTGTGCTCTCCAGGCTCTCAACTGCCATAAACTGTAAGTACGGAGAATCTTTAGGCAAGGCGAGGGTCTGTGCTATGGGATCTGTTCAATTGGATTCATCATCTGTCATCACAAAGTCACACTCCTGGTGGATGTCTAGTTCTTCCTCTGTCTTCTGCGCGGCATCGCTGGACTGCTCCGAGCATTCTAGTTATCTCGCTCCGGTTTCCTCGATCGTCTCTATTTGTATGATCTCACCCCCTACGCGAAAACATACCTTCCCACTATCATGGCCGGATATTGCCTTGGCAGTGGCCAAGAACGGGCGTCCAAGTATGATGGGGCATCGGTTACCGACTCAGGGATCTCCATGTCCAATACAACAAAGTCCACGGGGAATTTCAGGCCCTGAATGGTAACGACCACGTCCCTCAACAACCCCTTCGGCCTCTTATCGACCTATCAGCAAACTGAAGGACTGTCCTACTCCTAAGAAGAGGACCAAACTCGAATCGGTCGAGTAAGGCTGCCGGAAGAAGGTAAATTGAAGAGCTACTGTCTAATAGAGTACGATCGAATTGCTGCTCCTGAATCTCGCACCTGACACAGGGAGCTCCTGCATCGGGTTTCTTGGCTAGCAATTTATTTTGAATGGTGCAGCATGTATGATGAGTGAGTACATGGATCTGATCTCTGTGCTTCCTCCTCTTCTTGTGGACTGTAGTCTTCTCCTTCAAGTTCTTTTTGAAGAGGGGGATGTGCTCAAGTGCCTCCTGTAGAGTCAGCTGAATGTGGAATCTATCAATCATCTGGTTGCTGAACTCTACCTGCTGGGTCTTTTTTGGATTTTCTTTTTTAGTCCCCTTCACCAAGCGGAGTGCTTCAGGGAAGGGGATAGTAGGGGCCTCCTCAGATGGAGGACTAGGAATAGGTCCCTGTGCCTGTGAAGGAATAGAATCTGTACCATGATCATCAAGCAACACATATGGATCTGGAGTATACACAGAAGCCTTTCCTTTATTCATATTTTTGTTCTTTTTCTTGTTACCACAGTCCTGAGATACAAAAGTGGTAATACCACAGAAGGGGGCTCAACAAAAGTAGAAGTGGTGGCCTCATCACCACCAACGACACTTGTCTTTGCGGCATCAGCACCGCGCTCTGGCTCTGCATCAAAAATGGTGGCTTCAGCACTACCGTCTGCATCGGGTATCACGACGGCCTCAGTACCGTCGTCTGGATCTCCATCATTGGTGGCATCAGCACCACCATCTTCAACATCATCAACGGCATCAGCACCGCTTCTCTGCTCATCTGGCGCTCCTGATTCTACTTGTGGTTGTCACTCAGATGAGGCGCTGCCAGCTGGCATCCTACCGCTCCTAGTAGTCACAAAATCATCATCATACAAAGAAGAAGACATGTCACTCAAATAATCGCTAGGAGAGGTATCCTCTGTGAACTGTACCTGCTCAGACTTCCTCTTCAGATTGTTCGGATTTGGTTCAATCTGAGCTGGTATGGCGGCTTTGCCCTTGATTAAATCCCTCACCTCCTGCCGGAACTCATCCATGTCCCGTCGGTAGGATTCTCGATGTTCAGAAAGCAATTGGGCGAGGTCATCTAATGCTGGGTTCTTGAAGGCAGGTGCCTGAGAACCGAATGTATTCCCTTGCTGGAAATGAGGTTGATGCTGGGAGGAGAAGTGCTCACGAGGCTGGGAGTATGATTGTTGAGGCTGCTGACGTTGCCTCCACTGCTGTCCCTGATAGGCGGGACAAGGACCATGCTAGTACTGCTGTTGGGCATACTGGGGCTGCTGCTGCTGCTGGCTGTTCTGCTTTCCTTGAGCGGGAGACTGTTGTTGGGATGAGGAGCCACCATTGCCCCAATGGAATTCGGGGTGATCGCGACGAATCCCGGGCTGCGGGTACCGGTCGTACCAAATCCCATTGACTTCCATCAATGGTTCCTGCTCGAAGGATGGTGGAGGTAGAACTGCCAGTGGCTGATCCGGCTGATAGACCACCATTTGAGTGTCCTGAGATGGTGGTGGCAGTGATGGGTTATACTGTAGCTACTGGACCACCTTTGCCTGAATGTGGTTGACCTGGCGGTACGAGGCAGAGGGCTGGGTTGAGCTGCTACTGCTGGAATCAGCTCGTGACCTGGGAGGCTGCTGAGTAGACGTCTATGCCTCCTGGATGCAAAGAATCTACATCTCCAGGTCACTCATTGTCTTGGTAATCTGGTCCATCTGGGCCAGTCCTATCATCTGCTTCTTCTCGAGGATCTCGAGGCGGTCCAACTTCTCACTAACTATGCCCATGTCGGCTGCGGCTGATTCAGCTTGGGCTGCAGCTGCCGACGGAGTGTGGGGACCGGCATCGATGCGGGCGATCCTATGAAATGATCACGCTCCTTGGGGGGGCTTATGTTGTGTGTAGACTCTGGCTTGGGCCATGACCGTCGAGTTCTCTACCATCCCTTCATAGATGACCCAAACATCATCTTCACCCTTGGAAAAATAGGACCCACCACAAGAGGCATTCACGAGCCCCTACAGCTCCGGTGTCAGCCCACAAAAGAAACTCTGAACCAGATTGAGCTTGGATATGTCATGATGCGGACACCGGTCAATGAGCTCTCTAAAGCGATCCCAAGCTTCATGGAATTGTTCATTAGAGATCATTGTGCAGTTGCTGATCATAGCTCTTGCTGCATTCGTCCGGCCGAGAGGGTAATACTTCTTCAAGTAAGCGGTCCGGAGTTGTGCCCAAGTGTCGACGAAGCTTCCCAAATGTTTCAGCCAGTACGCGGCTCTATCGACCAAAGAGAAGGGGAAGGCTATCATCTTGATGGTGTCCTCAGTCACCAGCCTGTCATAAATTGTACTGCAGATCATTTCGAATTCTTGCAAGTGGAGGTGTGGTTCTTCGGTAGCCAATCCATGAAATTTAGGCAATAATTGGATAGTGTGTGGGCAAAGCTCGAAATATCCATGGATGGGAGGGATTCGGATCCACCGATGAGTAAGGGATGCTGCTCGATTGTGCAATTCTCTCATGATGGTCTGTGACAGCCGCTCCTGATTTGGTTCTCCTCCCTCGTCTGCCACTACTGGTATATCACCTCCACCGCCCCCAGGTCTGTTGTCTCTTCCTTCTCGCATCTGCGCAATCTCCCTCATGAGGTCACCCATGAATGCGCCCTGGTCTCTGATCTGTCTCTGCATAGTCTCCAGGGACGCCAACAATGAATTGTTGATGGCAGCTTGGTCATATAAGAATGGAGGGGGCTCCTGCTCATCGGGGTGTTCTCCTCTGTCTGCCATGTCTGGATTCTCTGAAAAGGCAAAAGAACCCATCTCAGGTGCCGCCAAATGATCTGAGCTCCGTGATGCAGTAAACTCTGAAACTCTTGGACTGATGGAAGGAGAAGGGTGGTCGAGGGGGAACAGGGTGGAAGTGAACTCAAGATCGGAGAGTTGGTCTAGACTCTCCGAGGTCGTCCTAGATGAATAAGGAGGAGTGTTGGATAGCGGTGCCTCCAAAGACGGCCTAAGAGATCTCCGTCCCATCATCGTGATTATTGAGAAGAGCAAGGCTGAGAAATAAAGAAGAAGAGGGGGGCAAAATTACGCACAATGGTGTAGTGTTTTTGATCTTGACCTAGATCCAATTAGCAATCAAACACAAAACAAGGGGATTCACCAACTCAACGCATGAAGCCGTGAAGGTTCAGCTTTTATCTTTGTAGTTTTTAGCTTGAATTCAGGAATTTATTTATCTTTCAACGAGTCCTTAGAGCGCTACGCCTATAGGAGAGAGAGTACTGCCGGAAAAGTATTCATGTACTTATCCTCCTCCTGTGTAACCTGTAGCCTGCGCTTTTTAAGGTCCTTGTAACCCTTCCTGGATCCCTACCCAGCCAAAGAAAAGAGGGAGGAAGCCGATAGGCGAAACCGATACTTTGGATCTCGCTCGCAACGGAATCACCCGTGAGCGTGCAAGAACCTACTCGGACGCAAGACGATGAGACAGACACACAAGTGAAGGCGTGGCCTATGCTCGATACTTCGGACAAGGTCGATGCTCTACACAATAGAGAGTCATCAATGGCAACCAAGCCCTACTCATCTACGTACGATAGTAGCACCAATACTTCGGAGATCCAGGCTATACACAAGGCATACACAAGCTGGGTTTTGGGCACTAATCCTTACGAAGCCCCTCTCTCACTTGGAAGGAGACCTTCCCATGCAACCTAAATACAAGTGAGGGTGTTACTCTCCCCAAGCAATGAATCCAATTACCAATTTTATTTAGGTCAAATTTTCTTAGCAGTCCCTTTTTTAATTTTTTTGATATTATCACTTGCTTTGAGTCAATTCAAATAAGCGCCTAATATTTTGTATTTTCTTGATTCCTACTTGATCCAAAAACAGAGGGAGAAAAGAGTCGGAAAAGCCGTGCAAGTCGGCACCAAGATGGAAATCTCACCTTTGTGCCTATATGATGAATGCAAAGATAGAAAGACTTACAGTGCCTCCAGCTCTCTCCATGCGGGATGCAAAGCAAAATTTTTTAAACCTAATCTAAATGCTGATATGCACACAGAAATCATCCTAAGCATGCAATTGCTAACGTGAAGAACCACAAGTCAATCACCAATCCTCAATCCTAGAGTCCGGTCTAGGCTCACCCCTCCTCCTCTCGACAAATCGAGTTCAGGAGAAGCGCTTGGCAGGATGAGCTCGCGGCACGACGAATCGAAGATGATGAATCAACTGTTTAATTAAACTAAGTCCAAATACGCACTACAGGTACGTGCAATGGTTATTAGGGTGTTTGGACCTAATCTAATCGATCAAGCAATGCTTAAAATCTAAGGGTTCATTCCACAAAAGAAAGGAAAAAATAAAACCAAAACCGGAAAATGACAGTGAGAAATGCGATAAAAACTGCGGTGAGCCCCCAGGTGAACAAACACCTAGAAATTAGGCCCGAGTGTCCTAAGTGTCCGAGGTACCTGTATTATTACAAATTAAATGGTCTCTCTCTCTCACAAAAATAAATGAAAGCTAGCTAACACTTTCTCTCTCACTCCTCCTGCTCTCTCCTGTCAGCTTGGGCTAGAAAAGCCGACTCCGTTTCCCAAGGCTGCACCGAATCACCTAGGCGATCCTCCTCGATCCGCAGTCCCCTCGCAAGAAGATAAGAAAGACAATGGTTAGATAGCTCAAAAATGTGAATCAAATACAAGAGAGATAAATGGAGAAATTAATGTAGATAAATAAAAACAAGCAAACACAATCACTCAAAAATGCAATCTATACGTTGTTGCTCCCCGGCAACGGCGCCATTTGATAACCAGGGTTTAGCGAGGGTCTAAGTATCTCACACAAGGCGGAGACAAGAGTCGCTGTGGCGACCGCTCACTAATCCCTAATTAATCAACAATGAACCCACAACAATATTAATCAAGCAATGAAAAACAAATGTGGAGTCAAATTTATCATTAACTCTACAAACAGGTGTATAGGTGTAAGTATGTAGAGGTCGAACACAGGGAGCACACAGGATAGATCAAGCAAATGCAAAAATGTGAATGTGATTACATGTCTACAATGATGCAATTTTTTGTGGATTTTTAATTTTTAATTTTTTTTATTTTATTTAATTTTTAATCTTGTATTTTGTTTTTAATTTTCTGATTTTATATTTTCTTTTTATATTTTATATTTTATATTTTCTTTTTCAATTACTAGAATATAAACAAAGTAGCAAAAGAGGTGATAAAATATTTACAAAAATAAGTAAAAATGCTCAAAAATTAGGAAATAAAATATTTTTTGTCTTTTTATATTTTTATACTGTTTTTATGATTTTTGGGGAATTTTCAAAATATTTTTGGTATTTTTAAATGTCAAAATACAAGAAAACAGTGGGTAAAACTGCTGGCCGAAATTAAAATGGGAATGAAAAATAGCAAACAATAACCAAATTTTCCCAAATTAATTTTAAAATAAAGACAATAAAATAGGGAAACTACATGAACTGAGATTATATTTTTTGGAATTTTCTAGGATTTTTTAGATTTTTAGGAAGATTTTTAGAGTTTTCTAATTTTTAAGGTTTTTGTTTTGAAGTTTTTAGTGATTTTTGGACTGACACTAAAACACACTAAAATAGACCTTAGATAATTTTTTTGGAATTTTTTTAGGAGATTAATTTTTTTGGTATTTTCTAGTGCAAATAGTAGCTAAAATGCATGTTTTTTTAATAATTATTAAAATGCAATAAAAATGCAATACAAACATATGGCATGAAAATATGATGCAACAGGAGCTTAATACAATTTTTGTGGTAATTTTTCGAGTTAAAATGATGCTCTAAATAAATAGGGAAAGCAAGAAAAAATACAAGGCCTAACTAGGGTATAAGTGCAAATAAACAAACATCCAGGGGCCAAGTTGCAATTTTCACACAAAATATAATACTGAATATTGCATTTAATGGACCAAATACAAATAACCAAACCCGCGGGGGTACACCTACAAAATACCCAACCAAGCGCGTGGCTAGCACGCGCTTGGGAAGGACCTGTCTGTAATTTCCAAAAATCCGGGGCCTTAATGTAAAATAACCAAAAGTTTTACACTTAATATTTAAATCCTTGGACTGAAACTAAATATCCAAACCCACAGGGGGTCTTAGGCAAAATGCCCCACGCCTCACGTGAACTGGTCACGTGAGGTGACGTGGTCAGGAGCTAGGTGTAAATATATAAAGTTCAGGGGCCTAAATATAATTATTACAAAACTTTTTTAAAGCGGCAAATGAAAGTTTGAGTACTACTAATAAATTACAAAAATGCATGGGGTAAAAGTTGCAAAATACCCAGGCTAGCACGGAGGCGGACGGCTCAGATGCATTCACTTAGACACGTGTCAGCTCCTCCTTGCGCGATGATGCTTCGGCCGCCAATGGTCACGATTAGATCAGCGATGAAGATCGGACGGCTGGTGGCGTGGCGAATCCAACGGCAGCTGTAGCGCCTGAAAGGCGCCCTTGATCGAACGACGATGAAGGCGGGAGGAAGAACAGGGACAAAGGTGCGGCGAAGCGACCTTCTCCCAGCTCGAACTCCGACCTCCGGCAGTCGTGAAGGTTCCAAAATGGCTGCGGCTCTTCCTGCAGGGGTCCTCTATCTCCTGATGGCTCCAGAACACCTCGGCGGTGGCCGAGGCTCGCGAAAGAGGGTGGCGGAGCTATGGAGCTCCACTGAACTTCGGCGAAGCACAAAATGAGCTCAGGCTCTAATCAAAGTCCCTTTGACCTGCAGAAAGAAGTGAGAGGGTCCAGGGCAAAATGCCAGGACCCCGCAGAGTGGCGGTGGTGGCGCGATACGATGGAGGGAGAACTCGGCCGGAGGTGCACTCCGGCGAGGGGGGTCAACTGGATGATTTAATCGATGGACATGGAAATTCGAGAGGGCTTTTGATCCTAAGGATACATCGAGTAAAATGCGAAAGAAATAAAGGCAAAAGGGGGTTGCCTCGACGGTGGAACACCGGAGGGAAGTATACATCGATCGACAGCGAAGGGGGAGGTGGTGGAAGCACCTCAGGCGTCGCTCGACCCGCCCTAAGGTCGCAAAGGGGAGTTGTCACCTCCTCCTTGCTATTGGGAACGAAAAGGGAGCTTAGCCTATGGAAAGAAGCGTTCAAAATTCGAATTGAAGTCGGGGCTCCATTTTTATGGGGTTTGACTCTGTGATGAATAGGCTCAAAGAACGACGAGGATTCACAAGATCGATGATCCTCTGCCCAAGGAGGTTCAAGGGCGTGATAGACCAACGATCGAGGGAAAAAATTCATGAAGGAATCATCCCAAGAAGATGCAAGATGCATCCTCAAAAAAGGTGAGAAAACGGGGTCAAACGAGGTCTGAAAGGGCTCACATGGGGGAGGACGACCAGTTGACCGGGGTCAACTGGGGCCGTCACCTGGTTGGTCCACGTAGACCAACCAGGAAAAATCCCTCGAAATTATTTTGTAAATTCGATTAAAAATAGATAATGACTTTATTATTTTAGGTTATTTAATAAAAAAATGTTTATTATTTTATAAAGTATTTATGTTGATTTTTAATTATTTTTATGAGGTATAAAAATACAAGTTGTCTTTTTAGACCTATGTAGGTACATATACCTATATATTTTATTAATTTATTTTTATTTTGTAATTTTAATTTATTTATTTTTGTTTAAAATTATAAAGTACTTTTATACACTTAAAAATATTTTTATTTTATTTTTCTGATGTGTTTTGTACATTTAATAAAATATAAGTGTTACTTATACAGGTATAAGTATAGGTGTTACACCTATGTACTATGTATATACATGTATTTTTTTGTGTTGCTTTTATGTTTTTATTCTGATTTTAATATACATATTTATTATAAGTAATATTTACAAAATTATAAAAATATAAAATTATAAAAATAATGAATAAATAATAAAATGAATATTTAATCTGTACAAGTATACAATGAGGGTCCAAAACTCAACTTTCAAACCGTAGCTCCGCCAAATACGAAACCACCGCCATTAAATAGCTTATTTTAAATTATATACAATTAAAGTGGGTTTGATGCATTTGGAGTTTTTATTTGTGAGATACGGGTCTGGGAAGTTGGGATTCTGGATTTTTATTCAGATCATAACTTTTTATCTGTACAAGATTTTTGAGTGAAATCAATTTTGTATTTTTATTTATTTAATTATCTACAACTTTTATGTTCAAAGTTTCTTTATTTGAAGTATAAAAAGTGGAACCGAAAATAGGTCCCAAAATGAATAAAGAATGAATTAAAAAGAATAGGTATCTGGCCCTTATCTCCCCCTACTTTATTCCTTGTCAACCTATTCATCAAGATGCCTAGGTCTCGTGGGTTTGGGTCATAAAATATTTACAACATTTTAGTCTTTTTCTTTTCTTTTATTTATTCTATAATTTTGTCTTTAATTACAGTATTTTATACACTAATTGCATGCACATGCATGAATGCTAAGTTGCTCTAATTAAGGGTATTTATACGCATTTACTAGGGTTTTTGAGGTCAAAATGATAGAATAAAGATGATGAAATGTGGATTCATCTGGGACAGATTTTTTATTTGACAAATCTAGATATTCCTGTATTTGAGTCTTGTGTCCTCCCATTTGATGAGGTCGATATATTTTGGGAGGACATGATATTTGACAACATAGATCCCCAATTTTCTGATGATTCGGTATTATTCTTCGAGGATTATCTGCAGGAGGATGCCACAGATCTTGTGTACTCAGTTTCACTTTTTGGGAGTGCATCTGATCTATCGGATCACGAGACCGAGTCTTCTGACATTTCTGATCACGAGTTTGAGGTTTCTCTCCTCGACGACCCTCGTAAGGATGCCCGATCTTTGAGGTATTCGGTGATTTCACTGATTTGTCTACGTTATGTGTATCAGATATCAACCTTTTTAGTGAGTCTCCTGATCTTGATCTTCCTTATCTATTCGAGACGGTGATTGACGTGGAGAATTCCCTGATAGATCCTTCCTTCTCCATGTTCGATTTCTTCGGCTCTGCCCTTTCATTCCATTCAGACCTTGAGCCAATGATTTCTTTTGTGATACCGGAGCTCGATTTCATCTGCTCATATATTTACCCGGTAGAAACACCCGCCTGATTGTTTATCTAGGTGTTATCATTTACACTGTTGAGTTCGTTGTTGTTCTCCCACCGAGACTGCGACGACAATACGATATACACCTCACGGATACCGTCCTAAACCTTGATACGACGTTATCCTAGCCTTTGCGTCCAGCTAGGGGCATAAACTCTAGCACTTGTTGAGAGGCACCTCAACATTGTTCACAGTTGTGTAGATCCAGTCTGTCCATATCATACATTCTTTCTGTCTCACACCCCATCTCCATTTCATAATCATTCCATACTTAGGGTGTACTTTACCCTAAGTATAGGGGGTGTCAGATTTGTGATTATTCTTTTGATTCTTTTTACCTCTGTTTTGCTGCATATGCTTAGGGATATTTCACCCTAAGTATAGGGGAGGTAGACTCTGTACATTCTACTCCTCGATTTTCCACTCATATACAGTATTCTATACTTAGGATTACTTGATCCTAAGAATAGGGAGATCACCGACTCCTATTGAGTATATTCTTTTATTCGTCGTTGTAGCATAGCGTTCTTTTCACTTCCCGATACTTAGCACGAGTTATGTCTTCCTTTACAGCTCTTTGATCACTATGAGGACATAGTTTGAGCTAAGTACAATGGGTGTCATATATAATGTATATATACTTTAGCCATAACTCGTACTTGCATATCTTTAAAATGTCTAAAATATTGTATAAAATACTACATAAATACTTGTAAAAAAACTAAACTAACTAATAAAAAATGCAGATATTTCCTCAAAATTCTTTTTGTATATATTGATTAATAAATCATGTTAAAATATTTTGAAAAATATTTTGAAAGTAGTTTGAAAATCTATTTGAAAACCTTTTGAAAACTATTTGAAAAATATTTTCAACCTTTGTAAAAATATTATGGCTTGTAATTTTTTTTTGTGTGAAATAAAATTATTTGGTAAAACTATTTGCAAATGTGTTTGAAAATGGTTGAAAAATTATTTTGAAAATCTATATATACTGTTTGAAAAATATTTGCAAAATAATTTTCAAATGCTTATAAATGTTTGTAAAATTTGTTTGGAAAAATTAGTTTGGACTATAGTTTTCAAAATTATTTGTAAAATTATTTTCAAATAAATTTGAGGAATATATGTATCACAAAAAATTTCCAACTGTATGTATATACCTATTACTCAAGTTGTAAATCCTTTCATCTTATTCTTGTAAATAATTAACTCACCCCTGTGTAAATATGTGTATCTCTCCCTAACTCTTATTAATTTTTTTTATACTTATATATATTACTAACCCTTTTAAAAAAAGAAATTACAAAAAACTAAAAGTCTACAAAAATTTATAAAATTTTTTCATGTACATCATTTTTCAAAAATCCATAAAAAAGTTCAAAATTAGAAAATTATTTCATAAAAAGATTTTGCTTTCTTTTCCTTGCATTGTACATATTTCTTGCATTAGCATATGCATTTTTTAGGATAATTTTGACATTTAAACTAGTCTGGAATAAATTTGAAGAATGGAGCTTAGTTGGCTCTTAATCCACTTAATTTCACAGGAACCTTATAAGAATTGGCGTTAAGACTTTTCAAGTCCTAGTGACTTAATTCTTTGAGTCCATAAGACTATTTTCATATGTCACCTTGATAAGTCTAAGTAGAATATTTAACAACACACACATGATTCTTTCAGACCGTGGCTTACCTTGGACAATGCACTCTACACGTAGCTCTTCATGGAGGAGGTAGTGAGGGGGCAGAATCTTTTGGCTTGGGGTAGCATACGGGGGTAGTACATCTAGGTGAAACCTCTCGTCCTCCTCTAGGGAGGGAAGTGCATCTCAACCTGGTCTGATGATGTTGAGGTCTAAAGACAAGATGCTGTGGGGTTGCAATAATGCTTCAAAAGAGGGATAGTCCACTGGCTCAAGAAAAAAACTCCTGTACATGCTGCACCTTGTATATATTGTCAAAAAAAAGAAAGAAAAAAAGAGCAAAATCTCCAAAAGTGGACATGCCTGATAGAAAAGTAAAATGCCCGTCGGAGTGTATATACAAGTGAAAAAAAGGAATAAGAGCTTCAAAGTTAAATGTTTGTAATCTTGCAGCGGATGACATGGCTACACTAGTCATGCATCCAAGGATAGGTAACTATACTGGTTACCGTCCATTCTCTTTTCCGTCCCCTCTTCTTGAGTTGATTGTACTTGAACCTAAAAGGGAATATCCCCGCTCCTCGAGGAAAGAGTTGCTAGACTGGGGGATTAGAGTTACATTGTTGAGAGAGGCTATCTCTTTGCTACGTTTGAGATGAGGAGTTATATTTCACTTACACCGTACAAGTAAGAATTCATAGTCATAAGAATTTGTGTATGTAGACTTGTTTCGATCTGACTGTTAAGGAGACCTGAATAGGAGTCTTTTGGAACTTAGAGGATGTTAGGTTTTCAATCTATTTCCCATTAAGGTTCCAACACATTAATAATCCAAAGGTCTGACAAAAGCTCCATACTACATTTTTACGAAGATAAGTTTAAAAGTCAACATTGTTCTAACTTATTTCCTTTTTCTTTTATTTATTTTTATTTTCACTTATTTTTCAAAATAAGTGTTTGCTACGGGACTAGCAAAGGTAAATTATACGGGAATAATGAATCCACTATTCATTGCCTTTATTCTTTTATTTTAGCCTTATTGTCTTAGTCCAACACCTGTAAATACCCACTAATTGCATACAATTACCATTTTGCATGCATTTGTTAAATATGCATTTTTAACACTTTTTGTACATAAATAAAAGAATAAAGAAGAAAAGAAAAAGAAAAGAAAATGAAGGATGAATTTATACAATAAATGCAGACTGACCCGAACCCTAAGAGAAGGTCAATACTTGACCTGAACGATCAGGAATAAAGTAGGGGGAGATAGGGTCTTTAATCCAAAATTCCAAAAATATTTTTCATGTATATTTGTACAAAACTTACATTATTTTATTTGTACATAAACTAACTTCAAATTAATTATTTTTTTAAATAAAATTTGTAAATAAAATTGTGTTGTAAATAATAACAATAATTATAAAATAAAATAATGTACATATTGCAAATAATCATAACCAGAAAAAGCCGCAAAGTAATAACTGAAATACCAATTCCAGTTTCATATGAACTCAAATTGAATCAAAATAACTTTCATTATACTCTAAATTATATTTATTTCAAATAATTGTAGTTTCATAATTTTTGGAGTTACGGTTAAAAAGTCGGTTTTCTAGGGTATTTTGTGCAGTTTCACCATTATTTATTTTACATATTTTCATATTTATTTTTATATACATAATGTACATAATTATAAATATTATTTCCATTAAAAATAAAATATAATTTTTTTTAAAAAATTTAAAAAAAGATATAAAAAATATTTCCTTATTTAACATGTGTATATTGTATTATATGTACATAATATTTGTATACAACTAACTTCCTTATATAAAAATCACAAAAAATTAAATATCTAACATTAATTATTTAATTTAATTTAATTACTAATTTTGTATTTATATTTAATTATTTAATTCATTTATTTGGTTTATTCCATACCTTAAACATGCACCATTATGGTGGCTAATTAATTTGTAATTTATTTATTTAATTTATTTAATTCCGAATTTCGTAATTAATTAATTAATTTAATTATTTTATTAAATTTCCCAATAAACACCTTCCCTTTTGTACATTCTTTCCTTGTTTGATTTTTTCTCTTTTTATGGGCTCCTCCTCCTTCTTTCATTCTTTGATCAATCTTTGGTGGAGAGGAGCCCGATCTCCGAGAGCGATCTTGTTGAAGAAGGGTGCCCAGCCTCCGAGCCGTCCGGTGACAGTGCGTCGGCCCTCGTCAAGGCCATCACGACATTTCCGAACCCTGAGGTGAGATCCATTTTATTTCCCGTCTTTGTCTGAGATAAATCATGGAGTAAATATTTGTTTCTTGATTAATCTTTAGGCATTAAAAATTCCAACAAAAATTCCATATCATATTTCTGCCCCGCCGACCTCGCTCCGTTGCACCCCCACGCCGGGCGCGATCCCCGCGCCTCCACGCCCCCACCTCCATGCAAAGCGCAGTGCTCCAGGCGCCTCCCACCTCCGACCGTCTTCTCCGACGCCAGCCCACTCCCGATCCGCGGCCCTGCCACGTTTGCGCGCGCAATGCTCCTCTGCCAGGCCGCGCGCAAAGCGGCCGCTGCTGCGCAGCCGACGATCCTGCGTGCATCTCCTGGAAAGCCACCTATCCATCGCGCAGGCGCCGCCTGTTCGCGACCGCGCAGAGCAGCCGCGCCCTCCGCCACGTCCGGTCTCCGCCACCTGTCGCCACCTCTGCGACCTGCAAGAAGAGGGACATCGACACCCCTTTTAGATTTTGAGAGAACAGAGCAGCAGGGAACCCTAGTGGGGTTTGTTTTAAAATAAAATCTTTTGGTCAAATATCAGATAGCCCCTCAATGTTTTCGCAATTGCAAAGACATCCCTGTTCTCCATCAAGTCACGCACCTTAGTGGGTAATTTTCACTTTCTACCCGCAAGTTTGTTGTTTTTATTATTCAATGCAAAAAGTTTCGCTATTTGCACTTTAGCCCCTATGTTTCCAGAATTTTAATTGCATGCTCTTTTTATCAGGAATAAATGCTATTTATTCCAAAAATTCTCAAAAAATGTGCATGCTTCTGCTATGTATCTAAACGTTGTATAAATTTTCATAGCATTTTGTTGACTTTTAATATATTTAAAAAAATCAAAAACAACATCTTTTTGTCTAACTGAAATTAGAAAATTCATAAAAATTCGAAAATTTGCCCCAAAATTCCAAAAAAATATCATAGGTGTATTTTGGTGTCTTTTAATTTCTATCCAATTTTTGTGCTTAGATCATTTATAAAAATAAAAAAAATTACAAAAAATGAAAAACATTTAAAAAATTGTAGAAAATTAAAGGAAAATCCCAAAATTGTGATTTCAGTCTCTGTTTGTAGATATTTATAGTAGTTTTTTTCAGGAGTATTGGGTATTTAAAGTATTTTTAAGCTGCAAAATACTCTTGGCCGTGCACTTTCTCTTTATTTTTCACTGTTTGATTTTTATAAAATTACAAAAACATCAGAAAATTTTGAAAAAAATATCATAAATATTTTAAAATCTATAAACTACAAAAACATTTTCTCTGTAATTTTCTATACATTTTTTACTATTCTGAAAAATATAAAAAGAGTGTATGTGTGTGTGTTTTTATCCTTTGTGCTTATTTTAAAATTAAAAAAAATAAAAATTCAAAAACCACTAAAAATTCTTTTAGAAATTTGACTACTTAGTTTTTCAATCGTGCTCCTTATGTTTGACCCTGGTCGCTATACTAGGTAAATGGAATAGCGAATCCACTTACATTTGTTTTGATTGATTTATCTTTTAAGTGGTTAACATTATTTTTCTCGTTGATCAATTCGAGTGGTTGAGAACAACGACAATAATGATAATTTACACATGTCGACCTGTCGGAATTCGTGTCATCAACAGTGCACATCGTGCCTGAGCGTCCTCGAAAGTCACCTCCTTAGATGAAGCCCGAGATCGTAAGAGGGAGTAGAGAGGCGGTGGGAATGAGAGCCATGAATGTACGTAACCCTAGTGCACAACTTTTAGAGTGATACTTAAAGCCGTCGGTGTGGTTACGTAATATGAGAGGATTAAGGAACACATCCCTTAGAATTCAAATCATGCCGTAGTTACACAAAAATTATTTTGGTCTTTATTTGACGTCACATCACATCGCAACCGTAGTTGAAGCGGCATCCACATCGCAGTCGTACCGCACCTGAGCCCGGCCCGACGCGGCGGGCGCGATGGCGCGCACACACGTGTGTGGTGGTCCAAAGTCCTCTCTAGTCTGTTTCCAGACTGGTATCAGAACTTCCCATATAAAAAAACAAGTGCCAGTTTTGACACTCCATGATGTGAGACTAAACAACACCCACATGGTTGAAACATTGAATTTCATGAATTGAGATACATTAATACAAAGTGATATTGACCATCAAATTGCATTAAACATCCCAACAAAGTTAATTCCAACATGAAAAACTAAAGTCTCATCCTTAAAAGAAATATAAAAGGTAAACCTAGTCATCTATCTAAATTTAATCCATGCCAAATGCCTCCACCGCAAAATTCAAAAAATTTCCAACCTCATTTGAAAACTAATAATCCCTCTATCTCCAATAATTGTTAAGTAACAAAAAGAAGTCACTTTAGTCCACTTAATTCAAAACATATGATTTTCAATCAATGAATTGCATTACCACATTAACATTCATTTTTTTAATCAATATCTAATGGACACTTAGTTGTATGGATACAATATTTCTCTTTTGGTAAATACAATTTATACAACTTGTATTATTCAGATTCAAGTTATCTTAGTATGTCTGATCCGATAACATTTAGAAATGTTACAATCGATGTCGTAGTTTGAACATGGTGTTATATTTTTCATGTAATCATGATAAGCCACCGTGATTGGATGTACATTCTATGTAAATGTTCAGATATTGGAGTCCTTTCTGCAGAGTGTCGATGAACTTATCATATGTAATTTTAGACACATTCAATATGTCAAATATACTTCAAAAATTTTCATGAAAAATAATAGACATGACATGTTTAGGTTGTGGTGGCATATCTCATGAATCATGCGGTTCTGGATGGCATATCTCATGTATTTGATTGATTCAATAGCTACACTACAACACGTCATATAGGTGTTGGTGGGGCGGGGCATTGCAATATCGTCGAACATGTAGATCTGCGGGTATGTTTGTTTATTATGTTTATATGTGTTCATTTACATGTAACATATACCTGTTTTGTATTAAAATGCAAATTTATTTGTATTTTGATATATTTCAACAATAATGGATTCCATAACACATGCTTCTGCCTCCTGCGGTGGCACTCGACCTTGCGACTCTTCACCTTCGCGACGGCATCGACGAGCATTGCATCATAGTCGTTAATAGAGGCGAGGTCGCCTCGGCCAGTTTGGGGCTTCATCGGGATAGCCATGACCTTCACCGTGGCTAAGGTCAAAATCGAGAGAGAACATGATGGGTTGGGGAAGCAAAGGGAGGGGTTCATGGTGGCATTCTTACATCGTAGTATACTCGACGGGACGTGAGTCCAGGTTGCCTTGCGACAGAATGAGGATAATTAATAGGATTGAGGGACTTGAACATATAATAATGGTAACAGATAGATCATGTATAAATGCACGTGTTATAGGTAGGGATATTTTTTTAAATAATTATTAAAGTGATCATAATTAATTAAATAGACATCATGTTTGGATTTTTTTAAAATACTTATCAATCGCTGAGGTGTGATTTGAATTTCACCCTTCTTGGGTAATTTATGTTCATATCTCCCTTTTATTTCTTCAAATTGGTGAAGAAGAATAGTAAGTCCAAATCATGCAACATTTCTTTAGTTTTTCCAAAGAGGAGATACGAATATAAATATCCCAAAAGAGTGAAGTCCCAAATCGGCAAATGAACATTCAAGTATTTGGACGGAAACATATGTCGATTTAGGCATGACTCCACAAATTCCTAAATCGACATATGAGATATCGATTAATAAATATTTATTTAAATATTCAACTTGATGTTTATTTAATTAATTACAATGGGTTTTAGTAATTGATTTTTAAAGTCCAGATAATAATAATTGCATGGACACGTAAAAACCCCAACGTGAGTACAACAAAGTAACATGGCGCTTTGTAGAAAGTCTCCGCGTTAGCTACTGCCCTAAGCGAACGCGTTCCCGGAAAAAAACGCCTTGGAAATTCCCCATTCCTCTCTCTCTCTCTCTCTCTCTCTCTCTCTCTCTCTCGCTGCCGGCGAAGGCGCCTCCGAAAAAAGCCCCGGAAATTCCCCCCGTCGCTCTCTCCCTTCTGGCGAAGGCGTCTTTTCAATTCTAGGGTTTCTTCCTTCGAATTTCGTAGGCGCGATCCGGCGTCGGCTTGGATGATATCTGCTCCTGATTCACCGAAGCACAAATCGAATCCAGCGAGCCTTTAGGTAATCGTAATACGCGCAGTCGCAATTACTAGCGGATCGATGCGACACATCCGTTGACATTTTCTCTGAACAGGCTATAATATGTGTTCGGATAAGCTTTTAAAAGTTGGATTCATCAGAGTAATTAATAATCGAAATAACTTGGAAGGCGTAGATCCGACTGTTTTGTAACACCCCGAAAATAGTCACACATGGAGAACGCCCAAGAACGTGCATACGTACTACTGGTCTCGGTTTATGGAGTTGAGCATTTTGGTTTTACACGGATCATGATAAAGCTCTAGAGTTCGAAAGATGGCATTGCCATAACAAAATTTAGTACATATAGTGACATCATGAGGGATTAAGGTTTAAATTGTTTGTCTAATAATCCAGGATTTACACGAGTTAAAGTCAAACAACAAGAAAGTCAAACAACAAGATACAAGTCCCAAGTTTTTTTATTCTATAGGGAATTTCGCCTGGTTTTTCCCTTGCGTGAGCGCACAAGCAAGGTGGAATATTCCTCAGGTTTGTTTAGTTGGCATTTAGCCAACAAAAGATGACTATGTTTGATTGCAACTGCATGGTAGGCCTATTTAATGAAACATATCCTCTGTCCACATATTCCATGCCTTCTAGTTCTTGATTACCATCTAGATCCCTGTTCCTTTGCAGTTGCATGTGTTGTTTATTCGGGCTAACAAGGAGTGGTAAGTTTTGCTGGATTTTATCGCTGGTTCTGACCTTTTCTTGTTCTTCTGGGTCGAGGTTCCTATTTATTGTTTTTCTTACTTTCAATCATGTTCGGAGGAAGTGCTTTATTGTGATTTGCAATATGTTGGTTTATTCTTCCAAAATCTTAAACTGGAGATGGATGCATGAGCATGAATTGGAACATGTTATACGTTAGTAATGCTGGCACTGACAGTGCTATTGGTTTTCATCATAAATGTTTTGATTGAGGTAGATGCTAGCAATCACATGTGATAGTCGTGTTGGTTAACAAGGTTGCAGAAGTCGGTAGGTACTCGATCGGTCGGATCACTGACTAAGGATTAATTGGCAGTCGGGTGACTCATCGGATTTAGTCGATCTTTTTCTGATTTTTAAATTATTATATATAAATTATTTTTATACATATATTCTTATGATTTATACATTTCCCCTCGGTTAACAAGGTTGCAGAAGTCGGTAGTCAGTACTTGGTCGACCGGTTCATTGACTAAAGATTAATCAGCAGTCGGACGACTAATTGGATTTAGTCGACCTTTAGTCGGTTCTGATTTTTTTAATTATTATATATATAAAATATTTTTTATGCATCCATTCTTGTGTATTTTAAATGATTTGTACATTTTCTATACTATCATAACGAAATAAAAGAAGTAATTGAATTTAAATTATACATTACGCTTATTAAAATAAGTATGCTTTTAAAAAAAGCAAAAAATAAAAACTACAAAATCTCTATGCAAATATCGGCCGACTAGTTGGCTGACCGACTATTGACCGATTGGTCAATAGTCTGTCAGCCATCTTACTGACTCGACTAGTTGGACCAACTAGTTGGCCTAGTCGGCCGAATTTTACAACAATGTCAGTTAGTTCATCCCCATAGTTTAAGAATCAAATCTATGGTTCTTGGTGAATCAACGTCATGGGTCTCGGGTCTGTAACTAAACATAACTAGCTAAAGTTCGTTTATACTCAAATTAGCCATTTTCGCTTGAACTTTTTTATCAAATCATTATAAGCCTGAATGATGAACTTTTTGGTTACTGGGCTAAGATTTACATGAATTGTAACAAGTTCACAATTGCAGCCATATGGTAGCTAAAAGTTGTTGTCGACGTTCTTTCTTTCTTTTCCCTTATTTGCTGAGAGAAGTGGTTATCAATTCGCACTGATTGTAGTCTAAACCCTAAGTTGAATTTGTCAGCTTTAAATAAAACCGTCTATTATCAACAAAATTATAGAATTAGTTGTTTTATATATGTACAAAGTATGCTTTTGTTGCAACAATCAGGAGCTGAGTTCTAAGGCAAGAAAAGTTTCCCAACAGGACATTTAACATAGGACTAGCAGGTTAAGTCCAAAATTTATTACTAGTTCTTGATGAAACTATATCTTGTCCATAATAAGCAACACTTTTATAGCCTCTATATATTTGTTAATACCTTTGAAACCATTATGAGTAAACCTTTTTACTGAAACACTGAATATATTTTAGATTTTTGTTATAGATAGAATTCCTAAGTTATACATCTTTAGCCTTCCAAAAAAAGTTGTACTTTTCCCTCAAATAAAAATGTATACTCCTCCTTTGGTTAGCTTTCCACAGTTCTACACATTGCATTAGCTGTCTTACCTGCAATTAGGATTGGAAAATCATGTAAGAATTTTCACCACACTGTCTTGATTTTTTGTCTATCACTAATCACTCAGGGAAGGACTGGAAGAAGCTTACCCAAAAAATAATCGAGATTGTGGAAACAATATGACCTAGTTGTGCGATTTGTGGATGAATAAAGGGTGTTTTCTTGATAGTTAGCTACTGTCAGCTTTGCAAGAAATTTATTTTGTTAATCTCCTGTTTGAGCATTATGTGGCGTTCAAGGTTTAAAAACCTGGACTACAACAACTATGGCACGCCAATAGGTGGATCTATGGCAAGCACATGTTTTCATTACTAATATGTGACTGCTCTTGTCTTAAATGTCAGATTAGACAATGGGGCAAGCATTTTGTTGTATTCAAGTTGATCAGTCCAATGTAGCTATTAAGGAAACATTTGGAAAGTTCGATGAAGTTCTTGAACCAGGATGCCATTGCTTACCATGGATATTTGGTAGTCAAGTGGCTGGCTACCTTTCCCTCCGATTGCAGCAGCTTGATGTTCGGTGTGAAACAAAGACCAAGGTTTACACCTTCTCTATCTGTTTCCCTTGCTTATAAAGTTCGTAGCAGAAAGGTCATCATTGCTTTTGTTAGTTTCCTGGTTAACTTTCTTTGAGACCGAGTATAATATACCATAGTTCTACCAAGATTGTTTCATCTGTTTAATAAATGCTGTCCTTTTATTATGTGGACCATTTTGCACCATGATTTGCATGTCTATCCGCTCTGAATTCTCTGCGAGCGAGCATGTGTCAGAGGGGCTGGTGCCGCTGTGTTCCCGTTTTTTATGATTTTACATAACATTGGGAACTACAGAAATGAATAGTAAAGCGTCGCCCCTGGCCCTCCCCTTGGGCATTCCTGAAAGTTTTGGATAGCTGATTGGCAGTCCTTGTACAATAATATTCCTAGTTATTTTAGTGATACACATAGGAAAAATGTCACTTATTTCTTTTTGGCAAACAGTGTAGTCTTTGCCAACAAGACTGTCAGTTTCTCCCTATGGAAACCACCTCTTCCCCTCCTCTCCCTCTATCTTCTCTCTCTCTCTCTCTCCCATTTTTAAAATTGTCACTGATCTCTACATTTTTCTCCAATCCCGTCATTCTTAGGCACACTTGATGGGCTAAAAAAGGCCCCATCCTCCCATGCACTTTGTTATATCCTCTCTACGCTTGGTTTTTCTTATTTATTATCTCTTTTTACTATTGGCTTTTTAAAAATAGTATAAATCTTATTTTCTCTATAGACACAACCATCTCATGGTTTTATCTGTTACATTTCACTTTAGTATCTAACCACCTCACTAACCTACACCCTTGTTTAACCACACAACATCGATTGTAAGATGTAACCCAAAATTGCCAACATTACCAACTGCTGTTTGTTATTTTAAAATAATGTCTTTTTATATATTAAGTTCACTTGCGACAAGTCAAGGTATTTGGTGCTTCATTAAGCTTATTAGTTTGTTAAGGGCCTTTAGACTCTTGCAAATAGGAGTCATTACAATTTTCATACATCTTCACGAAGAGCCATCATTTTTTACAGTTCCTTGTGTGGGAGTTGAAGTGTTTCTATGCTTTTAAAGGCATGGTTTGTAATAGAAAGGGTAAATGGTCATATGAAAGTCTGGTTAGAATTGGGTTTATTGTTTCCTTATCCTTTTTGGTTCTTTCTTCCCCAACCCTTGGTTTATGCTCTCTTGCTCCTTATTTCCTTCAAACTCACGCGACCATCCATTCTGTCTACTCATCTTGTGTTTCCCTTTCTTCATATAGATTGCATCAATTTCAGATTCAAGCAAGTTTCTATATAGTTCTTACACATAGAGGATGTTAAATGACACACATAAATGTCGCAGATGAATTCTTTAAACTCACAAACTACTATGAGCAACTCATGACACTGCCGACGAGTGCTTTGTTGGTAGAAGTTTCTTTAACAACACTAGCCTCTCCACATCTAACATTACCATCTCCTATCATCGCCCTCACCTCTTTGTCATGCCACCTCTTATACGCATACCTCTTCCTCGTCAATTTCATATGCCTCATCTATTCATCATCCCCAACACTTATCCAATCCATCAATCGGTTCAACCTGCGTCATTGGAACCATACCATCACGATCATCCACTCCTATTTTCGATGTCATGTGTCGCCATCAATATCACAATTCATATTTCCTCTTCCACCTTGTCAGTATCATAATCCGTAGTTTCTACCTCTATTGTCATATTTTTAGGTTGCCTTCATCCCCAACTCTTCCTTTTGGTATATGAAAGCTGCTGCCTTGTAGGTTTATTGAAGTTGTTGCCACACTAATAACCATTTGCAAAGCCACCACCTTGGCCACCCAAAGCCGACACTTGTAACATTTTTCAAGCACCAACTCATCAATGACGAATTCCTAAAAGAGGCGGAGTTTGATGTAACCCAGAAAATTTTAACATCATCAAACATGTATTTATTTAAAGACCAAATTACAAAAAGGGTCCCTTAATGCCTCGATTCCTAAGTAGGGCACTCATTTTTGGAATGTTACAATGAGAATACTACACTTTAAAGTTCAGGGTTTAGAGTTTATAAAAAATGGTTATTGAAGCTTACAAAAAGTTACATTTGAGAAAAAAAAATAATAGTAGGCCCTTCTTTGTTATATTTCAAAAATAAGGACTATAATTGGGATATGATGCATAAATGGAGCCTTTTTTTTGCATATACCCTATTTAAATTGGGATTTTACACCCATAATCATGTATACTTTTAATATTACATACATAAGCTTCCATACTCACGAAATACACGTAGAACCTCGAATAATAGCTACATCTTACATGCATGACCCTCTGTTACTTTAGTCCATTAACCGATCTAGACCCTTGAGTTAATCTAACCTATATTCAATCCAACAACTATTAATAACACCTAAAAAAGAAAAAAATAACACCCCTCCCACACACACCCTTCCTCATCCTCTCACGCCATCTTTCTCCGACCCCCTCCCTCTCCATCCCCTTAGGCCACCTCTTCCTCCGCCCTTCCTTCGTCCCCACCCCCTCCATTCCTTCCATGTTTGTGGGGGAGAAATGCCAACAAAGGGGAAGATGGTGGCAGTGATATCGTGCAAAGCAGCAAGAACGACACGAGCTTGCTGTAGAGAAACAAAGGGCGACAGGCTGATGCCTTTATGGATTCTCCTCCGCGATGGAGGCACCCTCATCAGTGGTTGACTGCATGGCGGAGCACTTGCAAATGACAACGGGGAAGAAGTAACGACTTAGCATCATTGCGACAGACTTGGTGTCGGAGGTGGCGGTGTTTGATCAGGGGTCGATGCCCTCAGTTAGGTTCTCCATCCTCCTCTCTTTATAGGTGGAGTGGAGGCAAGGGCCTGCAGTTTAGAGTGGGGGCATGGGGCCCTAGTGAGGCATAACGATAGGAGGTGGTGGCAGACAAGGCCTTAAATGTCGGATTTCGGTTTCGTGTCGGTGACTGACGGAAACGACATTTCGGCCGAATTTCGGTCGAAATTCGATCGAAATTTCGGTCATTTCGGTCGTTTTATGAACTAAGGCCCCCAAATTTCGGCCGATATAGGCCATTTCGGTCACATTTCGGTGATCCACCGAAACCGAAATTCGGTCGAATTTCGGCGAAATTTGAGGCCATGGTGGCAGATATTATGTCGGAGGTGCAGGCAAGCTACCGTTTTCAACAGCTGGGGGTGGCACAACCGTGGGAAGGGGGGATCCATTCCGTCGGACCTTGCTCCATCTCCGTCGGTCAACATAGTAGTTTTCAACATGGTGTCGGAAGTGGGGAGGCAATGGAAGGAGGGACAATCATACCCAAATCACCCAAAGGGAGGAGGAAGGAGTGGCATCATGTAAATAATGCAAACTTAAATGGTGGAATATTTAAATATTTGATAGATTCCGTCTAGTTAATAGAAAAATGGATGCAAGTCAATGCATGGTGATGCCATATAAAAGTTAAGCACTATTCGGGGCTCTGTGTGTAATTCGTGATTGTTGAGGGTTATATACATAATATTGGAAGTATCCAGGGTCTAAAAATTCATTTTAAATTTAAAGATTTTTTGATGTTAATTAGTCCACTAGTGAGGAGTTAAGGCCTTTACTTCATTTCTAGGACAATCAGTTTCTGAGGAATTTTAATGGTACTAAATATGACAATCAGTTTATCAGGAGTTTTAACAGGACAAGTGAGGAGTTAAAGGCCTTTACTTCCATACTAAGATAATTAGTTTATCATGAATTTTAATGATCCCTTACTGATATAATCAATATATTAAGAGTCTTACTGATTATTAGTTTTTAATGTTTTCATTGCAATGGAGTTGAATGTTAAGAAAAGTGAAGCTTATGCCCGGTTTCAGTAATTAAGAACCACCTTGCCAAACCTCACGTTTTTAAAACTTTGGTTTCATGTGACCATGCGACCATGGATCATGGGTTTGATGGCTAAATCACCTCATGGAAATTAAGGTAAATCTTCTTAAAAACAGCCCTGAAATGGTTTCATGAATCATGATTTCCTTAACATGCAAACAGCAAGGGCTTCATTCATAATGCATCCTGTTGATAATAGGAAAATTTGAAGGTCTAAGTGGAGGTATTTATGTATATGGTTGAAGCGTAGGTTTGACATACACAATATTTTAGGTGTGCCATTTACCCCCATTTCTTCTTCTTGTCAAGCATGTTTTATGAGAGGATTACTGGCATTACTCGGCAAAATGCCGTTTACTTGATGTCAGCCTATCACCACATGATTGATTTTGAGAATTCCATGTTTAGCAAATAAAAATGATATTAGTTAGAAAAATATGAACTTGAGAATTAAAAGCAAGCCATTACCTCTATTTTGCATGTCTTGGGTCATATCCACATTTGCATTTATGCTTGCAACTTTAAACCTCTCTACTTCATTATCTCTATTAGTTTTAGGGATATATACGCACATAACCTTGAGTAGTTTCATAATTACCCCAGGAACCCTCGACAATTACGAATTACATACAAGACCTTGAGTAATGCTTAACTCTTACACCCATAATCCCGTGTTAATTTCCATCCAATTTCCCGTCAACTATGACGGTATCCGTCAAGTATTTAATATTTTATATTGTTGGGAAAAATGAACGAGATGTTTATTCCATAAGCCCTAGGCTCTCTTATATAGGAGAGTAGCCTATGGGTAAATTACATAAAGCATACGACTAGAAATAAAAATAACAGAGGGACACACAGAAGACTAATATATGCGTTAACACTCCCCCTCAAGATGGAGCATAAATATCAATCATGCTCAGCTTGGAAGCACACTTCTGGAGTGGACCTCGTAGTAAAGCCTTGGTGAATATATCAGCAGTTTGATTCTCTGAGGTGACATGAGATGTAGCAATGAACCCCTTCTGGACCATGTCACGTATGAAGTGACAATCAACCTCAATATGCTTGGTCCGCTCATGGAATGCTGGATTGTTTGCAATGAACAAGGCTGCCTGATTATCACATTCTAAGTTCATAGGAAGTGGTACATCTAGATATAGATCTGTAAGTACAGCCTTCACCCACATCATCTCTGTGCTAGCCTGGGCCATAGCCCTATATTCGGATTCAACACTAGATCTGGCTACCACCGTCTGTTTCTTGCTCCTCCACGAGACTAGAGAATCTCCAACATAGATTGCAAACCCCGAGGCGGACTTCCTGTCCTTGGGACAACCTGCGTGGTCTGCATCCGCACATGCTGAGATAGAAATCCCCTTTCCCTTCTTGAATAGCATACCTGCACCTGGAGATGATTTGAGATATCTAAGTATCATATGTATGGCATCCATATGAACCTGACGTGGTTGCTCCGTGAACTGGCTCACACGACTCACTGCAAAGGATATATCGGGCCTAGTGATCGTGACATACAACAGTTTGCCTACCAGTTCTCTGTATCTTCTCATGTCCACCTCCTCTGTGTCATCATCATATAGCTTCATGCTGGGGTCCATAGGTGTCGTAGCAGGCCGACAACCAAGCATACCTGTTTCACTCAACAGGTCCGTAACATATTTCCTCTGCGACATTACCAATCCATACGGATTTCTAGCAAATTCCAGCCCCAGAAAATATCTAAGGACTCCAAGATCCTTAGTGACAAATTCGCTCCCCAGCTTCTCTTTCGCCTGCTTTATGCCTTGCTCATCATCTCCTATAATCAAGATGTCATCTACATAGACCATAATTGCAACAATACCTCTTGAAGTCTTCTGTACAAACAAGGAATGATCAACATTGGAGCATTTGTATCCCTGTTTTTCAAAGAGGTCTGAGAGCTTCTGAAACCATGCTCTGAGGCTCTGCTTAAGGCCATAGATAGCCTTATGAAGTCTACACACCTTGGCACACTCCCCCTCAACAACAAAACCGGGTGGCTGTTGCATATAGACTTCCTCCTGTAGGTCTCCATATAAGAACGCATTCTTCACATCCAACTGATATAGCGACCACTCTCGATTGACCGCGACTGACAGCAAGATCCGTAGAGTGGAATGACAGGCTACTGGTGAGAATGTATCAAGGTAATCCACCCCGTATGTCTGTGTGAAACCACGTGCAACAAGGCGGGCCTTGTATCTGCAATACTGCCATCTGCATTTTGCTTCACCGTAAATACCCACTTGCAGCTCACCGGGGTCACATCTGGAGGTATAGGAACTAGACTCCAAGTTCCCCTAGATTGAAGTGCCGCCATTTCCTCCTCCATTGCTAGACGCCATCTACTATCCTGCAGAGCATCTTGATAATTCCGTGGAATATCTACAGCTGACAAGGCCACCACAAAGTTCCTGAAATCCCCAGATAGTCGCTCAAATGACACAGAAGCTGCCAATGGATATGTAACGCAGCTCCTCTTCGATTTGCGTATAGCAATAGGAACATCTAAATCAGTTGTGTCCTCATCTGGCCCCTGCAACATATTCTGCTCAGAAATATCATTAAATCCATCAAGAGAAGTATCTTCAGTACATACCATAGGCGAGTTAGGAGATGAGTCATGACCATGAGCTGGAGGAGGCCTGCGGGTATAATGGAAAGGTAGTGGTGAAACGGGGATCGGTGGTGGTGGTGGTGGTGGTGGTGATGGTGGTGACGGTACTGGAGGTGGTGGTGTCATGTATATGGCGTCTGTAGTCAGTGGAGGTAGCTGCTGATCACCTGAGGATGAAAAATACATTACGGATTCAAAAAATGTAACATTTGCACTAACCATATACCGCCTACGCAAAGGATCAAAACACTTGTACCCCTTTTGAGTTCTGGAGTACCCAACAAACACACACTTGACAGCCCTAGGAGAGAGCTTGTCAGTAGCAAGAGACAACTGGTGGACAAAGGCAACAGAACCAAACAAACGGGGAGTAAGGGAAAACATATCCTTCCCAGGATAGATAAGGGAAAAAGGAATATGTTCATCCAAGACAGAGGACGGCATACGGTTGATTAGGTAACATGCAGTGAGAACCGCATCACCTCAGTAAGAATAAGGAACATGACTCTGTATAAGAAGTGATCTTGTGACATCTAGTAGGTAGCGATGTTTCCTTTCAGCAATCCCATTTTGTTGAGAGGTATGAGTACATGATGTTTGACGGATAATCCCTTTTGAGGAGTAATAGTTGGCTAGGACATGAGTGCACAGTTCTAGGGCATTATCACTTCTTACAAACTTCACAGATGTGGAGAAAATATTTTTAATTTCATTCAGAAAATGGATAATAATATTGCATGCTTCAGATTTATTTTTCATCTAAAATACCCATGACACACGAGAGAAGTCATCCACAAAAACTATATAAAATCTGTGTCCCTGATGATCAGGTACACGACTCGGACCCCATACATCAATATGAAATAACTCAAACTTGGAGGTACTACTCCGATCTGGACGACTGGGAAAGGTCGACCTGTGATGCTTTCCCAACTGACAAGCCTCACATTGGATAGGTGTGTGAGGAAGACCCTGGGGTAACACACGACGCAACTTCTGAAGCGGTAGATGCCCAAAGCGCAGATGCCACAGAAAAGGAGATACTGGTCCAGTGGGAAGGGATGAGGTTCCAGCGAATGGAGTCTGATTTAGGCGGTAGAGGCCTCCTTGCTCATAGCCACGACCAATCACGTTGCCCATATGGATGTCCTGAAAAATAAGAGAAGATGGATAAAAAATTGTCCGACAATGTAGATCCTTCGTAATCTGACTGATTGACAACAAATTCATTGAAAAATCAGGTGCATGTAGCACATTCTTGAGCTGCATAGAAGATGTCAGTCTAATCTCCCCCTGACCAGTGATGGGAGAATGTGTACCATTGGCAATGACTACTGTTCGGCCTGGAGGAATCTGAGAATATCCTGTAAGTAAACTCTGATCGCCACATAGATGACGTGTAGCGCCCGAGTCCATAATCCACGGTAATGTATCTGATCTACTACTGGTAAATGCAAGTATGCTACCTGAAGCACTGGTCGACGCAGAGGCAGAAGCAGCAGCATCAGATTGACTCTCAGTAGTAGGTGCTGGGCCAGATGGGGGAATAATGCCCCTTAGACGGGCAACTAGATCATCGAACCGCTGATCCAAAGTAGCAGCAGATGGAGGCTCTATCTGCTCAGCGACTCGTGCATATGCAGGAAATCCATGCTTCGAGTAGCGTGTGTCTTCATTGTGTCCAACGCGATGACAGTAAGTACATGTTGGCCGAGTGCGGCCTCCTCTGCCACGAGGTCCACGCCCACGGCTCTGATGATGAAATCCGCGACCCCTGTTGGCGGCCATGGCTGAAGTATTCTGATTCGTGGCCGTGGAAGGAATGGTGATCCGACTCAGTCTATGGAAGGCTTCCTCCATGTGAGGAATAGTAGAGTCAGCCAAGATTTGGGATCGTACCGCCTCATACTCTGGATCAAGTTCAGCAAGGAACACACCCACCATAGTCGCATTCCGATATGTCTTCTGCTGTTCTGGCGTGGCTGTCAGAGGCATGAAGCTGTAGAGCTTCTCGGACATCCCTCTCAGGGATGTGTAGAGTGAATGTAGAGGGCGACCATTCTGCTTTATAGTGAATATATCATGCTGGAGTTGCAGAATCTTTGTCTCGTTCTTCGCCTGCGAATATGTTGCTGCCAGAATGTCCCACATATCCTTGGCCGTGGGTTGATGTAGAATATCATTGGCAATCTCAATTGCCAACGTACCAGAAAGCCAAACTTTGGCATATGCGTCATCGGCCTCCCAAGAGGCATTGGCTCCAGTCTTCTCAGCAGGCTCTGGTTCGGTAAGAATATGCTTCTTACCCGTTGACTTCATCATGCTCATGAACTGCATCGCCCACAGTTCATAGTTTGTACCGTCCATCTTTACAATAGGCGCTGGACCACGAAAGGCGCCAATGGATGGGATATCCGCCTTGCTTTTTGACATACTGGAGACTGAAGACTGGAGTGATTGACTGAAGATGAGATTCGTCTACAATGACATAGACGGGTTTAGTTGCACGTGTAGACCTCAAGCAACTAAACCCATATCGATGACGGTGTGCGCTTTAGGGCTTAGCACACGCGCACACGCACAGGGAGCACGCACGTAGGGAGTACACGCACACGCAGTCGCGTGCAACTGGAGGAGCACGCGCAGTCGCTCGCGTGGAGGCGTACGCACAGTCACACGTGGAGGAGTGCGCGCACAGGCGCAGTCGCGCGTGGAGGAGCACGCGAAGGCGCTGGCGGAGGCGCCGCCGATGAGAGAGAGGCATGCGAGCGGGGTAGGGTATGGTTAGGGTTTCGAGAACTCCGGTCTAGGACCGTCGCTCTGATACCATGTTGGGAAAAATGAACGAGATGTTTATTCCATTAAGCCCTAGGCTCTCTTATATAGGAGAGTAGCCTATGGGTAAATTACATAAAGCATACGGCTAGAAATAAAAATAACAGAGGGACACACAGAAGACTAATATATGCGTTAACATATACCCTTTAACTTTAAGTGATTTACAATAAAACCATTGTCCCCTTCCTCCAAGCAGCACCCCCACCCAGGTCGAGGCCTCCCGCCTCCCCCAGCAAGCCCCCTCCTCCTCCGCCTGTAACCCAGGTCGAGGCCTCCTCCCTTTCCTCCCCCCATGCAACCCCAGGATCGAGCTGCCTCCTGGGATCGAGCTCCAGGGCAACCACCCGCCCGCGCCTCCGCCTGCAGGTCGCGCCTCCGCTTGCGAATCCGCAACCCCTCCCCCCCACGTCAGTCGCACCCCCTCCCTGCCCATCCCTCCTCTGCCTGCAGGTCGCGCCTCCGCCTGCGAATCCCCCCTAGGTCGGACGCCTCCCCCCCCCCCCCGCGCCTCCTCCGCCTGCAGGTCGAACCCCAGGTCGTGCTTCCGCCTGCGAATCCGCCACCCCAGGTCGGTCGCAACCCCCATGCGCCTCCTCCGCCTACAGGTCGCGCCTCTGCCTGCGAATCCGCCCCCCAGGTCGGTTGCACACCCCACCCCCCGCCTCCTGGGATCGAGCTCCAGGGCAACCCCCCGCCCGTGCCTCCTCCGCCTGCAGTCCTGGTCATGCCCCAGCACAACCCCCGCGCGCCATCCGCCTGCAAGTCCAGGCCCGCTTCCCCCCCCAGGTCGGTCGCTCCTCACCCCCTGGCCGCGCCTCCGCCTACCCCCGCCCGCAAGCCCGCCTCAACACATATCGTCCCGCGTACCTTCGTCGCTGCCTGCTGCACTCTGTGGAAGACCCCATGGGCTGCAAGCCCACCTCCTTTTTTTATTAATCTCAGCCGTTAGATTATGGATTGGGTTAGATTAACTCAGGCATGTGATTGAATTAATGAACTAAACTAACGGAAGGTTATGGGTGTAAAACAGAGTGGTTATTCAGGGTCTTGTATGTAATTCATGATTATTAAGGGTTCCTGGGGTAATTACGAAACTACTCTAGGTAATGGGTGTAAATATCCCTTAGTTTTATGCCTGATTTTGATCTCAAGCAGTACATAATCTTCTATTTTGATTACATGTCCAATCTAATTGAAACAAAGCATTTGAGTGAGGAAAATGCTGTTTGGTGGGAATTTTAACATGGATCTTTACACTTGTGTCATTTCGAGTTTTGCCAATAATATTTATGCCCTTACCTTTATTGCAATCACATAGGTATTCCTAACAAAACTACATCATAACACCTAAGCCCCTCTTGTTAGTTGTTGCTTCTTCCCCTCAAAAGTATATTTGGCAAAAAAGCTAGGGCACAAGTAATTAACCATCCTCTATCTTCTCTCTCTATTACCTCCCCCCGCTCAAACCTTCACCTGCAACCACCACACCCTTGATCGTCCTCTTCTAACCATGGTCCCAACCTTCGCAGTCCATACCCCAATCTCGGTCACCCCTTGACCTTCATTAATACCCCCCCAACCTCGATCCTCGTTCCCCTAGAGCCCCCTCGACCTCCGTAGCTCGTCCCTTGAAGTTCTAGCTCCTTCCTTGAACTTCTTTCATGGGAATAAAGCTCCCTCGAGCATCGTCAATAATGAAATAGCCCTAATGGTACTTGCATCTCTGACTTCGACCATACACTAGTTTTGTAACCCTCTGCCCTCGATTGCAAAGCTCTCTCACACTCCCCCCCAAAACAAGCTCATACACCTCGTCTGCCTTCGGCAACTATAAATTCTACCAACCCCATTCTCCGATTGCTGCGATCCTTGAAGGTGACTTCCCATGCGAAGCTTCTTCTCAAGGGTATGAGATCAAGAATCAACAAAAAAGCCTTTTCCCACATTAAGTAGGGTCCACTACATGGATTCTTTACCTCCATTTAGATCTATCTTGGGTCAGTCTTGGACTTAGATCCAAAAAACTAAGATTCCTTCATATAGTCTCATTCCAACACTTCTTGGGCCTTCCTCCTGCTTTCTTAGCTGGCTTAGCATCTCAAAACTCACATCTCCTAACTGGTGCATCAATCGACCTCCTTTGCGAATGGCCAAACCACCGTAAGCGGTTTTCTCACATCTTATCCTCGATCAGAGCTACACCAACTTTCTTTCTGATTGCATCATTTCGAATCCAATCTTTACGTGTGTTCCCACACATCCACCTTATCATTTTCATTTATGTTGCAGCCATTCTCTGCATATGTCTATGGTTCACAGGCCAACATTCAGATCCATAGAGCATAGTAGGTCTCACGGTTGTTTTGTAAACCTTTCCTTTGATTTTCAAGAGTAGAGACTCCTCTCTAATTTAGCCAGCCTGCATTTATTCTATTAGTAACATCTCCAACAATTTCCTCATCAACATGAGATCAAGTATGTTGGAGTATAATTGTAATGGTTTCTTTCTTAACCAGATTCTGATATAAACAAATCATGATCTATTTTATTTCATAGACGGCCAAAGGGTCACCAATTAATAGTGCAAGAATATAGGGGCACATATGTAATTGTGAGAAAGGTTGGGGTGTAGTGTTATTGGAAAACTTGGAGGGGCACAAGTCTAGATATTCGTATAAAGAATATATCAATTCGTAATTGACATGTTATTAAAATAGTTTCAAGCACACTATATGAAGATGTCTCTTTGTTCAAATGAAGTCCTACTTTTGTATCGCGTAGTTATGTTCGAATAGAACTTCTCCACTAATCGGGATCATTTTCGTGAACTCGCACCCTTTACAACATTCAATCCGATCATCGGATGCCAATAAATCAAAAACAATCCTTTTCTAAACTAGTCAGGTTGAATCCTCACACAATTTCTATCATGTGCATAATCTCGTATACTAGTATTCCATCGATGTGGTTAGGTCTTTCCAAGTTTGGAAAAATCAACTGACTAGACTGTTTAGTTAAATCAGGGATAGGGGAGAGGGAAACTTAACTAGGCCTGATTGTCGAATAGTTGATCGATTTTTTGGATGGATTTTTTTCGTTTTTTTAAAAGCAAACTTAATGTAAGATGCTTAATGTTTGATTTGAACTCGATCATTTCTTTTATTTATTGTAATTAGGGGTGTCTATCGAGTTGAATGGGTGTAGTCAGCATCGACTCGGACTCAAACGCATCGACTCGGACTCAAACGCAATAACCAAACTTGATCTCGGACTCGATAAACTTCGAGCCTGAACCCGTTGAGTTCGAGCCTTTTAGTAGGTTGGTCTTTTATTCCTTGTTTGTAAACTCTCTTTAAAGAAACAACTAAACTTATTAGTAATCTTAATAATAATAATATTTGAGTTTTTTTTAGAAAAATATCAATCTATTTTTTCATGTCGAGAATGGGATGGCATGTGGATTTTGTTTTCCAATCATATCCATACATATGGAATAGGAAACTGGAGAGGAGTTAGGAATTAAGATAGACAATGTGTAAACATCACACAACTCCAAATAATTTGTTGATGATGCACCATTTCCTTGTATTTATACATCATGTATGCCTATATGGAATGGAAAATGTATAAAAAACTAATAAAAATGAAATCAAGTTATCGAGTCGATTTTTCTGGTTTAACATGCCTCAACTCCAACTCGACTCAATAATCCTAATGTGTCATTTATCCGACTCAGGCTTGAACTCAATAGCTTTTCGAGCCTGGTTCACAAGCTCTTGTCAGGTTGATTCCTACTCGAGCTCATCGAGGCCGAGCTTTCCTGACACCCGTAAGATAGTATAGACAATGTAAAAAATATATGTAAATATATAAGCATATATGTATAAAAAATGATTTATATGTTAAAATAAGTTAAAAATACAAAATCAACTAAAGTCCAACTAAATCCGATTAGTTGTCCGACTGTCAGTTAATACTCAGTGACTCGACTGACTAAATACCGACTACCGACTTTTGCAAATTTGAATCTTTTATAGTCCGAGGAATCCAAATAATCAAATAAAGATTACAATAAATTTTAAGTTCTGAGTAAAGGATGTAGCGAAGTTAACTTAAGAAATCATTTATAAATGTGCTCATATCTATTTTGTAAAGACTATACAATGAATATTCAAGCTGAAAGATGGTTGAGGGAATATAAAAAAGCTTGAGCAAAGCTGTACTTGCAATGTAGAGCTTTTAGCAATAATGTGGCATGAAAGTTTACTCAGTGACTAAAATATGAAGAGAAGGCCTTTTTGTTAGTTTGCAAATGTGGATACATATCATGGTCTCAAAAATTGTTTTTGACGTCTGTTGTGAAACGTGAATGAGATAGTTCTATTCCATAGCCCTAGGCTCTCTTATATAGGAGAGTAGCCTATGGGTAAATTACATAAAGAGAATAACAAGAAAATAAAATAGCAAAGAGATACTGTTACTCAATATGCGTCAACACTCCCCCTCAAGATGGAGCATAGATGTCAATCATGCTCAGCTTGGAAGCACACTTCTGAAATGGACCTCGTAACAATGCCTTGGTGAATATATCTGCAGTCTGGTTCTCTGAAGTAACATGAGATGTGGCAATGAATCCTTTCTGAATCATATCACGTATGAAGTGACAATCCACCTCAATATGCTTGGTCCGTTCATGGAATGCAGGGTTGTTCGCAATAAACAAAGCAGCCTGATTATCACACTCCAAGTTCATAGGAAGTGGTACATCTAAGCATAAATCTGTCAGCACCGCTTTCACCCACATCATCTCTGTAGTAGCCTGGGCCATAGCCCTATATTCGGATTCAGCACTAGATCTAGCTACCACAGTTTGTTTCTTGCTCCTCCATGAGACTAGTGCATCTCCAACATAGACGGCATACCCTGAGGTGGACTTCCTATCCTTAGGACATCCTGCATAGTCTGCATCTGCGCATGCTGAGATAGAAATCCCCTTTCCTTTCTTGAATAGCAGACCTTTACCTGGAGAAGATTTGAGATATCTAAGTATCATGTGTATTGCATCCATATGCACCTGGCGTGGCTGCTCCATGAACTGGCTCACACGGCTCACTGCAAATAATATATCTGGCCTAGTGATCGTGACATATAACAGTTTACCTACCAGTTCTCTATATCTTCTCCTGTCCACCTCCTCTGTGTCATCATCATACAGCTTCATGCTAGGGTCCATTGGTGTCGTAGCAGGTCGACACCCTAGCATACCTGTCTCACTCAGTAGATCTGTAACATACTTCCTCTGTGACATGACTAATCCATGCGGATTTCTAGCAAACTCTAGCCCCAGAAAATATCTAAGGACTCCCATGTCCTTGGTGACAAACTCGGTCCCCAGCCTTTCCTTTGCCTGCTTAATGCCCTGGTCATCATCACCTGTAATCAAGATATCGTCAACATAAACCATGATTACAATAATACCTCTCACCGTCTTCTGTACAAACAAGGAATGATCAGCATTGGAGCGTTTATATCCTTGTTTCTCAAAGTGGTCTGACAGCTTCTGGAACCATGCTCTAGGGCTCTGCTTAAGGCCATAGATGGCCTTATGTAATCTGCAAACCTTGGAACACTCCCCCTCAACAGCAAAACCTGGTGGCTGTTGCATGTAGACTTCCTCCTGCAGGTCTCCATACAGAAATGCATTCTTCACATCTAGTTGATAGAGTGGCCAGTCTCTAGTAACTGCAACTGATAACAGGATCCGCAGAGTGGAATGACGCGCCACAGGGGAGAACGTGTCAAGGTAGTCTACCCCATATGTCTGTGTGAATCCCCTTGCAACTAGGCGTGCCTTGTACCTGTCAATGGAGCCATCTGCATTGTGTTTAACTGTAAACACCCATTTGCAACTCACCGGGTTGACATCTGGAGGTATCGTAACCAAACTCCATGTTCCTCTAGACTGAAGTGCCGCCATCTCTTCCTCCATTGCTAGCCGCCATCTAGAATCCTGCAAAGCCTCATGGTGGTTCCGTGGAATGTCTGTAGCTGAAAGTGCCAATGCAAACGTCCTGAAGTGTCCAGATAGCCTCTCAAAAGACACAACTGCTGATACTGGATATTTGGCACAACTTCTCTTCGGCTTGCGTAGAGCGATTGGAACATCCAGATCCTCTGTGGTATCACCATGTTCCTGTAATGCATCCTGCTGAGAAATGTCGTCAGATCCATCAACATTAATATTTTCAATACATACCATAGGCGAGCTAGTTGACTGGTCAGGACCATGAGCTGGATGCGGCCTGCGGGTGTAATGGAATGGTAACGGGGATACTGTTGATGGCGGTGGTGGTGGTGGTGGTGGTGATGGTGGTGCCATGAATACGGTATCAGGAGATATAGGTGGTGGCTGCATGTTCCCGGATTCTGAAAAATACATAATGGATTCAAAGAATGTAACATCTGCACTGATCATATACCGCCGACGCACAGGGTCAAAACACTTGTACCCCTTTTGAGTTCTGGAGTACCCCACAAAGACGTACTTGACAACCTTAGGAGAGAGCTTGTCAGAACCAGGCAACAACTGATGGACAAATGCGACTGACCCAAACACACGAGGGGTAAGAATGAACAGATCCTTGTCCGGATAAATAAGTGAAAAAGGAACCTGTTCATTCAAGACAGACGAGGGCATACGATTTATAAGATAACATGCAGTGAGGACTGCATCACCCCAGTAGGAATACGGAACATGACTCTGAATGAGAAGTGACCTTGTGACATCAAGTAGGTGACGGTGTTTTCTTTCTGCAACCCCATTTTGTTGAGACGTATGAGCGCAGGATGTTTGGTGAACAATTCCTTTAGAGGAGTAGTAGTTGGCTAGATTGTTGGTGCACAACTCTAAGGCATTGTCACTTCTCATAATTTTGACAGTTGTGGAAAAAACATTCTGAATCTCATTTAGAAAGTGAATAATAATATTTCCAGCTTCAGACTTATTTTTCATTAGAAATACCCATGATGCTCTAGAGAAGTCATCCACAAATACAATATAAAACATGCGCCCCTGATGATCAGGAACACGACTCGGACCCCAGACATCGACATGAAACAACTCAAACTTGGAGTTACTACTCCGACCTTGACTGCTGGGAAAAGACGACATGTGATGTTTCCCCAACTGACATGCCTCACACTGGATAGGTGTGTGAGAGAGACTATAAGGTAGGACAAGACGCAACTTCTGAAGCGGTAAATGACCAAAACGCAGATGCCACAGGAGAGGAGATACTTGTTCAGCAGGAGAGGCTGTGATTCCGGCAAACGGTGTCTGGTTCAGACGATAAAGGCCTCCTTGCTCATAGCCATGACCAATCACTTTGCCCGTACGGATGTCCTGAAAAATCAACGAAGATGAATCAAAAATAGCTCTACAATGGAGGTCCTTCGTAATCTGATTAATCGACAAAAGATTCATAGAAAAATGCGGTGCATGTAGGACATTCTTGAGCTGCATAGAAGACGTCAGTCTAATCTCCCCCTGACCCGTGATAGGAGAATGCGTGCCATTGGCAATAACTACTGTCCGTCCTGGAGGAATCTGAGTGTATCCTGTAAGTAGACTCTGGTCGCCACAAAGATGATGTGTAGCGCCCGAGTCCATGATCCATGGCAATGTATCAGATCTACTACTGTGGAGTGCAAGTGTACTACTTGAGGTACTGGTGGAGGCAGAGGCAGAAGCAGCAGCATCAGTATGACTCTCTGTAGTCGGTGCTGGACCAGATGGTGGTATAATACCCCTGAGGCGGGCAACCAGGTCATCAAAACGCTGATCCAGTGAAGCAGCAGACGGGGGCTCTATCTGCTCAGCGGCTCGTGCAGATGCAGGAAATCCATGCTTCGAGTAGCATGTGTCCTCGGTATGTCCGATGCGGTGACAATATGAGCATGTTGGCCTAGTGCGACCACCCCTTCCACGAGGGGTACGTCCACGGCCCTGATGATAAAAGCCGCGACCTCTGTTGGCCGCCATAGCTGAGGGATTCTGATTCGCTGCTGCTGAAGGTACTGTGATCCTGCTCAATCTGTGAAAAGCTTCCTCCATGGGAGGAATAGTCGAGTCCGCCAGAATCTGTGAACGTGCTGCCTCATACTCTGGGTCAAGTGCAGCGAGAAACACACCCACCATCGTTGCATTCCTGTATGTCTTCTGCTGTTCTGGTGTGGCAGTAAGAGGCATGAAGCTATAGAGCTTCTCGAACATCCCTCTCAATGATGTATAGAGAGAATGTAAAGGACGATTATTCTGCTTAATCGTGAAGATATCATGTTGTAGTTGCAGGATTTTCGTCTCGTTCTTCGCTTGAGAATACGTTGCTGCCAGGATATCCCACATGTCTTTGGCTGTAGGTTGATGTAGAATGTCATTGGCGATTTCAATAGCCAATGTGCCAGATAGCCACACCTTGGCATAAGCATCATCGGCCTCCCATGAGGCATGAACTCCAGTCTTCTCTGCAGGCTCGGGCTCGGTAAGAATATGCTTCTTACCCGTAGACTTCATCATACTCATGAACTGCATTGCCCACAGTTCATAGTTCGTACCATCCATCTTGACGATGGGCGCTGGACCACGAAACGCGCCCATAGATGAGATATCTGCCTTGCTTTCTGACATACTGGAGATGGAAGACTGGAGTGACCGAGAGACAACAATCTTTGTCTACAATGACATAGACGGGATCAGTTGCGTGTGTAGACGTCAAGCAACCAACCCCATATATATATCAAGATCTGTGCCCTAGAGTTTTAGGGCTTGGAGCACGCAAGCACGTGCAAGAAGCACGTGCGAGCGAAACTGGATGCAGGTGCAGGCGCTGGATCAGTGGCGCACGCTGCGCGCAAAGCGCTGGAGTGCAAAGCGTTGTGGCTGGAGGATGCGCGCTAGGCGCACATGCGCTGGAGACGCGTTAGGCGCTGAAGCCGCGCCACACGTAGCGCGAGATGCACTGCGCGCTAGATGACGCTGCACGCTGGAGTGCAACTGGATGCACGTTGCGCTAGATGCGCTGGAGGCACGTTGCGCTCTCGATGCGCTATGCGACGATCGACGAGAAGCGCGCGAGAAGCGCTAGGCGAGAGGCTCTGAAGGGCGCCGCAGGTCGGCGATCGGATCGGATCGGCGATCGGAGAGAGGAGCGGCGCCGAGAGGGGAGAGAGAGAAGAGAGGCCGGCGGGTGGGGCGGGTTAGGGTTAGGGTTTCGAGAACTCCGGTCTAGGACCGTCGCTCTGATACCATGTTGTGAAACGTGAATGAGATAGTTCTATTCCATAGCCCTAGGCTCTCTTATATAGGAGAGTAGCCTATGGGTAAATTACATAAAGAGAATAACAAGAAAATAAAATAGCAAAGAGATACAGTTACTCAATATGCGTCAACAACGTCTTTTCACCCAAGTTTAGAAAGGGAATTTTTAGATAATTTCATTGATATCGTCAGAAATTATGGAAGTGGATCTAAACATCATCCCCTCATGAATTAAGGCCCCCCCATATTCTTAAATCAATAAATAAAATAAAAATAAACATTTATTTTCTAAAATAGAGCTTTAATTAAGAGGCTTCACTCCTACCATATGTATGCCACATACTGATGTGCATCTAAGTTTAGGACCCTTTTATGACAAAAATAATTTAAACCAAAGCTTGACAAACTTTTTATGTGGTTCCAAACCTTTTCTTTACTATAGCTTGAAGTGTCATAGAGCTTCTTCTTGAACCTTATGAATATAATCAATTGTCTTTTATTTGCTTCTGAAGCTTAAACTCCATTTAGCTTGAGTTCAATGTACTTGATGCTTGTCTTGACAAGTTATCTGAAATGCCTTAGTATGCAACCACTTGCTAAGACATCAGATACGGGTTTGTTATCATGATATGTATGTGCATAGACGTATGCTACAACGTACAAAGCATCCCATAAACCTCACTTTCCACTTGTGGGTGTTGAACAATTTGATATTTGACCTCGTATACCATTGCCAACTGCAGTGCTGTTTTTTGTTTGTAATTTTTTATTTGATTGAGCAAAATATTTTCATATTTTGGAACTATGACACATCTCTTAGTTTTGACATGTTTGCTTCTATATGCATACAATTATTAATCTTGTTGAAAAATAAAACCCAGCTAGTTAAAATAATCTATTTTCGTCAGACAATATGATCCCTAATTTACTTTTGTCTTATACATGTTACCTGTCGCAAGGAACATAATTGGGTACTTGACTTCTGGTCTATTTTGTTGAAGATCTTGAGCTTCAAAGGTTTCTTGGCAGTGCAATTAGTTTTTTATCGACACTTCTTACTATCACTGCCACTAGCTTAATGTGGTCTACTAGTAGCATGCACAATGTCCGGAACATCCTGAACTAAATTTTTATCAAGCATGATTTGTATACATTTCTAGCATAGGGATTCCTTTTCATCTTTAACTTTCATGCAGTAAATATTTATTTTTCGGTTTACAGGACAATGTTTTTGTCAATGTTGTCGCATCTGTGCAATACCGTGCTTTAAGTGACAAAGCAAGTGATGCTTTTTACAAGCTAAGCAACACAAGGTCTCAAATTCAAGCATATGTTTTTGATGGTATGACTCCGGGACCTTCTTATGTCTGTGATCTATCACGTGCACATTTATAAGAGTACACACGTATATGTGTGAATGTATGAATGGAAGTTTTGCTTATGTTCACTTCACAACAGTAAGTGATGTTAAGCTTTATTTACATATGATTCTATGCATGTTAATTTCATGGAAGGGAATGAAAACCTTGATATGAGGAATTAATCCACGAAACTTGCCGATCTTTGCAAAGCAAGATTCGGGGTTACATTAAAGCTAGTTAAAGTTTGCTAGCTATTTTTTTTGTTTTAAATCCATCACCAGCGCACCATGTACCTCTACAAGTACTACCTGCAACTCATGTCCCGCCTCATCATCTCCATCCTACAATAACTAGAGACAAAGGAAGACCCTCTCCAATCTGCACCCCTCCATCCTGCAACAGCTCATCCTCCTCCGTCCACTTCCCTTCTCTTTCATTTGTTCCTTCGGGAAATCTTGCTTCTTCGGTCCTCCCTGCAACCACTCCATCTATTACTCTGCTCCCCAACCACCATTACCCTTGCCTCTATGCAACCCCATTAAAGCTCTGCCTCTTTCTCTCGTGTTGTGTGTGAGTTCATTACAAGAAGGGATGGAGTGAATTGTGCACCAATGATGTTTCCAAAAGACAATTATAAACAAAATTCATGTGCCGCAAAGATAGAGACTGGGATTTGCAAACAACAATGTACACATCGATTATATCATGGAAGCCCAAGCGGGTAAAACCACGACTAGAACTTCTCGTTCTAGGATATCCCCTTCGCGCTCTCTGTGAAGCTTGCATCCACTCACACCACTTGAAATCGAGGGTAGACTGACCTCACGTACAACTTGTATCTCTCCTTGGAGATTCTCAAAGGAGATTTTATCTCTCTAAGAGAAATGAATCCGTAACTTGCTAGCCTATGTAACAATGTTATAAAAAGAACAATGCCTTATTAATATATAAATCAAATACTCAAGCTTACTCGAATCTTATGGAGTATGAACATGGTGAGCGAAGTGCAAAGATGTTGAATGCGGGCTTGAGAGCATGAGAGCACTTGAGAACACAATTGAGAGCTTGAGAGCCTGAGCACTTAAGTATATACACCCAATTTTGGCTCACAACTTTACTTAGATGAGTAGATAAGAGTTCCTAGCATAAGAGAAGTGAAGTGGGACTTTAGGAGTCCTGTTTATAAACTTAAGAGTTTTAGTGATTGTTTAGAGAAAGTAAATAGGGTTAGGTATAAGGTCACTAATGACTAGTACCCAATATTCATTCACAGGACGAAATAGTCGTATGAAGGAAATGATTAATTGACTGAAATACAAATTAGTCAAATTGTCAAAAAGGTTAGTCGATTGAGAGTCTTAATGATCTTGGAAATCATGATCAACATTTTTCATAAATTGATCTTTGTGGCAAAATTTAGTCGATTGGATTTTTAGGGTGGTCGATGAAAAAAGAAGACATTGAGCATGTTTCATAGTCGATCGGGGTTTTAAAAGTAGTCAACTGAAGGATATTTTTAGTCGACTGACAAGAACATATAGTCGATTGAAAAACAAAATCAAGTAGTGATTTTGTGAATTAAGAATAGTCGACTGGAGAAATTCAATAGTCGACTCAAGGTGTAGTTGACTAGAAAAGCGACTAGTCGACTAATATGATTTTGACTTAATTATGCTTGTGCATTAAGAATATATAAAAATTACAACGCAGTTTTTCAACAACAATAAAAAATTATGTAATATGTCCAACTTGGCAATTTTCGCAAAATCATTTATGCTTAGTCATGCACTTGTTCTTGAGCTTGTAAGACCCCAAATCTTTTTTCTAAGTGTCTTTAAGCTTTGGACTTTAAGCCTTGATTTTTCTGGATGTTGATGCTTTGATCTTAAGACTTTAGGAGTACTGCTTTTTTTTGCCTTGATGACTTTGAAGTTCTTAAGTTTTAATAGGTCCTCCTCATGTTTCTATCTACTCGAAATGTTAGTCATACGACTCATACCAAATCAAATATACAAACTTTTCTTTGTCACTATCAAATCTAATTCACTAACAATCTCCTCCTTTTTGTTGATGACACAACTTATAATTATTTTTTAAAATATTTTGATCTTTGATTTTCCCCCTCTTCATCATAGATTAATAATTCGAGTTTCCTCTCCCCCCTTTTATCATTATCAAAGCAATCAATGTTTTTATCTTCCTTAGTTCTCCCGTTATTAAAACAGAGTTGTCTCTCTCCTTTTTTTGACTCATCTCTCCGTTTTTAACTTGTGTATAGTCAAGGATTTATAACTCTCCCTTTGTTTATTGTAATTTAAGGGTAATTTTCTCCCCCCCTCTTAATGGGTGCTCGTATATTTTGCCTGACAACAAATGTTTTGATACAAAGGGTTTAGTATTCTACGTAATATTACTTATTTTTATAGGCTTAAGTTTCTACAAAAAGTATAAAAATCCCGCAAGGATTAAAGGTTTAGTGAATATATAATCAAGTTGATTATTAATGTTGATGGAGTTGGGTGTTATTTCTTCTTTTGATACACAATCTCTTAAGATGTGACACCTGATGTCAATGTGTTAGTTCTTCAATGTAGAATTTGACTTTTAGATGTGTTAATTGCTCTCGTGCGGTCATACAATATTTTAAATCTATCAAAACTTAATCCAAAGTCATTTAAGGTCTGTTTTATCTATATACTTGTGAACAAGCAAAAGATGTAGACATCCATCTTCTAATGTGGATAAGGCTACACAACTTTGTTTCTTGAAAAATCAAGAGACCCAGTATATTTCCGAGGAAATAATACGTTACTGCGCTACTGGTACTTTTTCTATTAGTCTACTACCGACATATCATCATCTTTATAAGATATTAATTCAAGGGCTGGTCATCTAGGATGATAATACAAGCCATAGTTATAAGTATCTTTTTAGTATTTTAGTATCATTTTAACAACTTTTAGGTGACTTTCTTTAGTGGTGGATTGAAACACAAGGAAGTCTATTTCATGTGCTAGGTTCCATTAATGCGAAAAAGGTTAATTTATAAATGAGTTATTTAAAAAACTTAGAAGCTTTTTATCTTTTTATCTTATTCTTCTTTTGTTGTAAGAGGTTCATGTAGAAATAGATCTTGATCTTAACAAAGACCTAATCTAAAACCTATATCAATAGACAAAGGTTTATTTAATCACCTAGTTGGTCAATGCCAACAATAACATACTTGAGATAGTTCCCAACCTCTTCTTCCTTCTCGAACTTGATGGTTATGCATATGTCCATCATGGGCATCAAGCTTCATTCGGCATGTACGCCATCCTATATTGATTTTCGTTTGCTTGTGTGCCTCCTTTGTTGAAATTCTTCTTTTCTTTTCTTGTGGCACTCATCTTCTTTTGTCACCTACAAATGAATTATATGGTCTCATTTTGTCTTCAAGCCATCGTGTTACTTCGTGGATTTTCCATTTTGTTCTTGGGAATCCAAACCTTCCTTATCCTTTGAACAAAACATTAGATATGTAATGTTCATTAGAAGCAAAAAGAGTTTTCCTTATAATCAATATTATTCTTAGAATTACTTGGAAAAGACGAGCTCAAAATTTATCTTTTACAAATCTAACAAGATTATCATCTAGTCTATCTGTATTTTCTTTAATACTATCAACTTCATTTTCAAAAGAAAATGTTCTAGATTTTAAAGAAATCATTTCATTACAAAGATAATTATTTTTAACATGAGATTTTGATTATCTCGTGTTAACGTTTTCCTTTCGTTTTCACTTTTCTTATAAAAGGTAGATAATTAATTGAAAGCTTCAAGAAGTTCATCATAATAAGGTGTGATTCTTCTTCAAGATTGTATTCTTTAATTTTTCCATCTTCATCTTGGATTGATATGAATGCAACGCGAGTGACTTCATCTAGTTCAATGCCATGCCATGTTTATTGTACATATCCTTTTTTAAGTTGAGGTTTGATTCATCACTTTCTTCCTTGGATTTAAAATTTCTTGATTCGAAGTTGGAGCAGTCTCTAATGTGTTCTCTAATTTATATTCTTCTTCATCACTTGAATTGGAAAACTTCCAATATAGATGATTTGGAGTCCTCCAAATTTTATTTGCGGTTTTGCAAAGTGCCACCTTTTTTACTCTTCGGGTGAAAGAGCACAATATAATAAGTTCATCACTTTGAGTTCATTTCTATCTCTTGGATTTGATTCTGGGAGAAGTTTTCTTCTCCCTTATTTGGCCCAGGAAATGTGGAAGACTTCAAAATTTATTTTCAAATTTGAAAATCTTAACCTTGCACAAAAATTCTAACCTGTCGGTCCAAATAATAAAATCCTTACCTAAAAAATAGGATGATCGGTTGATCATGTATGCCAATGAGGTAGAAAGAGTGGAGGATTGCATTTAGGCCATTCTCGGATATTCAAGTAGGTAATTACACGTGCAAAACTTGCACCTACTTTGATACCAAATGCAATTTTGGCATAAGGGGGGTGATTTGTGTGTGAGGGGGGTGAATTATGTAACAACAATCAACACAACAAAGCCTTTTCCCACTTTAAATAGGGTCAGCTAAATTATGTAACAACAATATTTTCAAAAAATAATTATAAATAGACATTTACAAGCGATAAATATAGAAATTGAAATATTTACACTACAAATGTACATTTTGATTTTAAATGGAAATCCAAGCAGGAAGAACCACGACCTCAAACTTTTCATTCTAGGGTTTTCCTTTCGATCATTTGACGAATCTTTGCTTCCACTATCATGTTACTTGAAGCCGAGGTTAGCATAAATTCACATATTACTTGTACCTCCCCTTGGCAAAACCCTAAATGAGATTTTATCTTTTATATTTTAGAGAAAGCAATCTACAACCCGGGTATTTATACAACCATCATAACAAAAAGAATAATGGCTTTTTAGTATATAAACCTAAAGTAAGCCTTGTGAAGTATAAACAATGAGAGTGAAGTTCTAAGGAGATGAATGAGAGCTTGAGAGCACTTAAGAACACAATTGAGGTCTTTGGAGCTTGAGCACACTTGAGTATATGCACACATTTTGGCTCACAACTTCACTTAGACAAGTAGATAGGAGTTTTTAGCATAGATGAAGTGAAATTGGATTGAGGATTCCTATTTATAGGCTCAAGAGTGCTCAGCGATCTTATACCTAGCCCTAAAGTTATTAAACCATGAATATCTTTAAGCAGGATATATTCTTTAAGCATTATATTAAATCACGGAACAACCATGCAAGGTATGTATTATATTTTGTATCTTTGTAAATCAACATCATTGTCTGAACAATTCGATACTATTGGCAATTTCAACATCAATCTTTTAGCGTTAATGATTATATATATATATATATCCATATCATATGACATGTTGGACCTTGACAACAAATTTCTCTTCTTTTCTTAATCAATCTAGAACTGTAATACTTGCAGTGAAAAAGTAAACCTAAAATTAGACATAAGTTTATAATATTGTTTTGTGAACATTTTTCTTTATCTGAGGCTTATGCTTCGCCTCAATGAAAAAAAATCACCTCGATACTCATATTTTTAAAACCTTGGAAAACTCATAAATAGTGTCAATGAGCATGTTTACTAGACTTGATAGTAGTTGACCGGGGTTCTAAAAACAGTCGACTGGAGGATATTTTAGGCGACTGAGAAGAATGCATAGCCAGCTGGAAACAGAATCCACTGAGTGAAATTTTGGGAGTCGAGAATAGTTGACTGGAGGAACTCGATGGCCGGCTCAAGGTGAAATTAGTCGATTGGAAAAGTAATTGGTTGAATAATATGATTTTGACTTGATTTTACTTGTGCATTAAGAACATATAAACATATAAACATGGATTTGAGCAAGAATCCTTGTAGCCGACCCTACTTAAAGGGGGGAAGACTTCACCTTTTTTTATTACGAACATATAAACACTACAATACAGTTTATTTACATTACAGCTATAAAAACTATGTGAAATCATCCGTCGTGGCGATTTTCGCAAAACCACCCATGCTTGTCCTGTACTTGTTCTTGTGCTTGTAAGACTTCAAATCTTCTATCTAAGTGTCTTGAGATATGGGCTTTAAGTCTCGAGCTCTCCAGAAGTTGGTGTGTTAAGCTTAAGACTTTAGGAGTATTGCTTCTTCTGGATTGTTCTTCTTAGGTTTTAGGAAGTTCTTCTGAGGTTTCCATCTCTACTTAAAATGTTAGTCATACAAAAACAAATATACAAACTGCTCTTAGTCATTATCAAACCTAATTCACTATTACTTTCTTTCTTTGTTCCTCTTCCCTTGAATTCTTTACATGTAATGTAACCCATCTTTGCCATCATTTACTTCCTCCCACCTTTCTTGTCCTTTTGCCCCTTCCTCATCCCTTTCCGTGCTCCTTCGTCCCTTCCCTTTCTTCCACATCCCATGCTTCTTTACCCCTTCTCTCCTACCCTATCTCTCCTCCCCCTTGCAAAGTGGTCGTTCTCCATCTGGTAGATTGCATCTACTTAAGATTGACGTTAAGTCAGGGTCAAGATAAAGATCTATTAGAAACAGAGGGAAGCAATATTTGTGGGCCGTGGTATAGTGTTAATTTCAATAAGATCTGACGAGAAATAAATATACGCTTGCACGGCTGCCGTTTAAGAAGCTCTTTGATATGTACATTAGTGGATATTGGGCACATATTCTCGTGTCCGAAGTGCTATAAATCCTTTTTGTTTCTTCTGGTAATAAATTAATTGGTTTTTGCTTGAATAGAAATATGATTTATGATGGAAACCTTTAATTGTTTGAAAAGAAATAGGATATGTGATGGAAAATGTTATCTTGAAAAAAACTGGCATGATTGACGGAATGAATGGAAAAATGTAATGATTAAGCCTACCGAAGTTATGACAGGGGTGGAAGGGATTGCTTGCCTTTCCCTTTAGCTAAGATTTTCAAAAAATAAATGAAAAAATGAAACTTTTTTAAAGGGCTGTCTGATAGCTTTTTAAACACGATTCTGTATTTTTTGTTTAATACTCTGAGGGGAGCATTTTATTGTCTACTTTTCAGTCATTAGAGCAACTGTGCCAAAACTCAACCTGGATGATGCCTTTGAACAAAAGAATGAAATTGCCAAAGCGGTGGAAGAGGAACTTGAAAAGGCCATGTCAGCTTATGGTTTTGAGATTGTGCAGACATTGATTGTTGATATTGAGCCAGATGAACATGTGAAACGAGCAATGAATGAGATTAATGCTGGTAAGTTCGTATTCTCAATGGCATCCCCTGATAATTCGGACAATTAGATAAGTATATCTACAACAAAAAGAATCAGGTCAACAGTTTATCAACATAATGACAGTTAGGATGAATTTAGGAATTCCAGAACTGTTGTTGCAAATCAAGTGAAGGTGTGGGGCGTGAGCGAACTTTCATGCTTACATGTGACTAGATTTTAAGATATATTCCTGCACAGAAACATGGCTCTTCAGGGTTCATACTTTTTTTATCCAGGACATATATTTAACATGTCGGTGGCATATGCAACACATATCAAAAGTTTCTTGCGTCAATTTGCAGCTCATCGGATCCCCTTGCCCTCCGGAGATAACTTGTTCACTAGACTGATGATGTAGATTGTGTCCATGTTTCCTGACAACAAACCATCACTTCATCTGTCGGGATCAATATGATTTGGTTTCAACGGTGGCTCCAATCTATGATTTGACAAAAACCAGTTTAAAAGCATGTCTAATTGAAGCTTATAATAATGTGTACATATAAGTATTTTAACATGCTTTTTCCGACGTGGCCAATTTAAGATCTGAAGGCAATTAAAAGTATGCATACCTTCAATTCTGTATTAAATTGTCCTTGTGATGCTTTTCTGGGCCTTCCTTTTTCTTTAAAAAGTCCTTCCCACTATTTTTATCATCTCTTACTGGATATTTGTCTAATTATAATGCTATGTATATATCTGTGCCTCCTACTAGGCAGTAGAGATGGTTTCCTTGAATGTGCAAACATGTAAATGGCTGATCGATTTTCCCATTGCACCATTGCCTTCTGAATCAATATCCACAAGTTTGCTATATCTGATAGAATGATAGGTATATGATTCATGTGGAATCTTATTCGCAACGAAGGACCAGTTACATGATTGGATTCCGCGGAGTACGTACAAGGGTGGGGGATTCTGCGGGTCATACTAACCGAGAAGTCAACAAGGATGACCTGTTGGCTGCTTTTTGTATCCCCCAAATTGATAATTCTCACACATTTCTCTTCTCTTTTTTCTTCTTTATGGAAGAAACTGACTATTTTTATTTAAGCATGCGCTTTTGAAGAAACACTGTCCAAATTAGTTTTTTTGAAGAAACGCTGTCCAAATTAGTTAGGTTTGAAAACAATGACGCTATGTAACCAGGGACCGTTTCTGATGGCTAATTCAATATACACCCAGTGTTTATGTGCAATCGAATTTCTGTTCTTCCCTACACTACTTGATTTTGGTCAGCTGCAAGGCTAAGGGTTGCTGCTAATGAGAAGGCAGAAGCTGAAAAAATCATCCAAATCAAGAGGGCTGAGGGTGAAGCAGAGTCCAAGTATCTGGCTGGTCTTGGAATAGCTCGGCAACGCCAGGCCATTGTGGATGGTTTGAGGGACAGTGTCCTCGGTTTTGCAGTAAACGTTCCAGGGACTACAGCGAAGGATGTGATGGACATGGTCCTCGTGACACAGTACTTCGATACCATGAAGGAGATCGGAGCTTCGTCCAAATCCTCTGCAGTCTTCATCCCACATGGGCCCGGTGCTGTCCGTGATGTAGCCACTCAGATCCGTGAGGGGCTGCTGCAAGCGTCTTCTGTTGATCATCCTAACTAGGCATGAGCTGCATCTGCCTCGCTTGCAAGACATCAGGTTACATAAGCACGCCATTGTTTTTAATATCGCCTTTGGTTGCGTATCTGTAGATACTGTCTTTATATGTTTGTTTGAGGTCGCCTAAAGTTGGATTTTCAGCTGCTGAGATGTGTGATGGATGTATGTATATTGAGGACTTGATATTCTGTATTCTTCCCTTTGTGTGTCTGAATATTTTCTGCATTTTCTATGTCCGTTGTATATAAAAAGATGGTGGTGCTATGTTTGATTGCCTTCTGCTTTTTATGCAGCATCTGATTTTGGACAAAAATTAAGTATTCAGTAGTTGAAATATAACATTGCTCTTTAATTTTGGTGATTTTTTATATATTAGCTTTTGCTACGTTTCATGTGAATTCATGCTTCCAACATGGTTTCTATCGTATGTATCCTACAAATCTTTTGATAATTAACATATTTGGCAAATATTTGTACTTGTATTTAACCGTAAAATTATATAAATGAAGTGAAATCTGATTCCTATTTAAAATAAACGAAGTGAAATTGACTCAGGATTCTATTTACTTTGTATCTAACCCTAAAGTTGATAAACCAAGAATATCTTTAAGCAGTATATTAAATCATGAATCAACCATGCAAGGCATGTTCTATATTCTGTATTTTGTATCTTTGTAAATCAACAACATTGTCTGAAAAAAATCGAAACTATTCGCAATTTCAACGTCAATTTTTCGGCCTTGATAATTATAAACTAAGGTAGCGTTTGGTTCGCGAGTTACCCGCGGGTTAGGGGAGTTTACCCTCCTTAACTCACATCCCCCTCTCTCCTCGTGGGCCCCACTTTATTCTTTTTTAAAAAAATTAAATAAATCAATTTTACATCATCAATCCTATTAAAAAATAATATATTATACCATCATATCATATAAAAATTATAAACTACTCCACTTCTACTCTCTTTTCCAAACTTCAATACAATCACATCACAATAACTATTCACTTTTTCAAACTCCAATACAATCATATCACCCCAAACCCACTTCTAACCCACCCCCAGTTTAACCCTCTATCCAAACACCAAAACACAAAAACAGGTTACCATCTACCAGTTTAACCCGCCTTAACCCGCCAACTAAACGCACCCTCAGTGTTTATACTCATACCTCATGGCATGTTGGACGTTGACACCAAATTTCTCTGGTTATAACTAACCTAGAGTTGTATGGCTTGCAATGGAAAAAATTAAACCTAAAATTAGACATATAAAGTTTATACATAGTTTTTGTGAACATTTTTCTTTGTCAATTGAAGCTTACGTTTTGCATCAATGACATAAATTTTCCTCAATATGCCTCACGCTTTTTAAAACCTTTGAAAAATCATAAATAGTGACAACGAGCATGTTTACTGGACTTAAGAGTACTCGCCTATGGGTTTTAAAAATAGTTGACTGAAGGATATGTTAGTCGATTGTGAAATCAGACTATTGAAAAAGTGATAGGTGACTAATATGATCTTGACTTGATTTTGCTTGTGCATCGAGAATATATAAAAATTACAATAGCGTTTTTTAGAAGAATAAACATCATGTGAAATTCTACGACTTGCAATTTTTGCAAAACCACCCATGGTGGCACGAGAGGCGATTGTGGTCATCCTCTCGTTACTAATCAGAAGGGACGCTCGCAACCATATCCTCTTTAAGAATTAGATGTGACGGCTATGAGCATCCTATCCAATGTCATATAGAAATAGCATGATTGTCCCAAGGCCTGGGCAACCCCTTTCGCTAATCAGAAAGGAAGATGATAGCGACGGTTCTCTTTGGTCTAACGATCCCAATCTCAGGAGACAACAAATCGATTCCTTCTGATCAAAGAAGGCACAATGTAGCGTAATGGATGATGAGGATACTCGCCTTTAAATTTCACTTGTTTGTAGTGCATGGTTGGCCCTTTCTTTGCAATCTCTCCACATGCTATGACAAAAGTATTGCATGTAAATGATAATCATATATGTCAGACGATTCCTTATGTGTGCTTACCAATCATACGAAGATCGTGCGATAAAAAGAAGGATGATTTGCAACCAAGTACTAAGTTGATTGTGCCTCCTTCAAAAGTAGAGCCCATGGCCCTCAAATGAAGGCTTTAAAAATAAAAAAGCAAACAAATGTCAAGGCCATCAACGAACCTTCCTCAAACAACCCTCTCTCTCTATCTCCTATTCCATAAAATGGGAAGATGAAGATGACTTCTTTCAAAAGGATGATGGCTTGAATCTCTAAGGGTCATTTTGGTTATCGGGTTATTTTGGGGTAACCTGATATACACCCTACATTCTTGGGTTGGAAATCCATCACAAATCAAGGTGACATCACATTACATTCCTTATTCTAACCCTCTCCCAACCCTCATAACCATCCAAACAACTACTATTCACCGGAGGATAACCCACCCCATCCTAGTAAACAAACATGCCCTAAAAGGCACAACATAGCATTGCTATTAGTCAACTCATCCCAAATATTTGAGAACTCGGACTTCCCTCATAACTCTTATGAAAGCCCAAGCCTTGGAAGACCATGAGGTTCATGGGTGTCCACAGATCACATATAATTCATTGTGCAAATTGTATAATGTAGAACCTAGTAAAACTTCTAGCATTGTGCTTTGCGTAATTTGTAGCTCTATCCCCACATCTTCTTAAGATGTACTCGCGGATTCGTGTATCAAAGTTATAGGGAGCAACACGGTCACCGCGATCAACCATTTTTAATAAATAGATGCTCTCTTTGAGAAAGAAATATGTAGCTTTATTTTAACTGTATCAACTAGGGATATTTACACTCATACCTTCGAATAGTTTCGTATGTATGTACATAACCCTCGATAATCACGAATTACACGAGAAACTTCGAATAGTCACTGTGTCTTACACCCATACCCGTCTGTTCGTTTAATCCATTAACTCAGTCAGATCATTGAGTTAATCTAACCTATGTACTATCAAACAACTGCTGATAAAAAACCTCAACCCCATCCCGCTTTCTCCTCTCCCATCATCTTCCTCCTCCAGTCCCCCTCTAGCCACTTCGACCCGACACCCCCAGTAACAGGGGGGGAGGGGGCACACCCTCACCTCAGAATTTGGCAAAAAAGTTAGACTTATTTTACCATATTTGTATAATTTTTATGATATAAACATATTTAATAAATTTATATCATGTATTTTCCATCCAATTCATATATATTAAAGTTGTTTCTATAGAGTATTTCTAACATTACTCGTATGCGATCAATATTCGTTTTACATCTGTATCCGTTTTTTAAGGATTTGGTAAGATAATTTTAATATCCTTCAGTATCCGTATCCGCATCCATATTCGTATTCAAAAAACGGATAAGGATATTGTAATATTTATATTCGCCGACCGTTTGCATACCTACTCACGACCTTTTCAGATTAGAAAATTACTGAGCACTATTCGTATTGCCTATATAATAGGAAACATATGATGTAAATAATCTGTAATTACTGAGAGAATTTTAATTTGTTTCCATCTTTGCGGATCCTCTTTTGAATCATTGTTATTTTCATTGGACGTGCAATAGTGCTAGTAAGTTTTTTTTTGCATCATTCTATCTATAGCATATTAATTACTTGTGCATTACTATTTTTAACAAATACTAATAGCAACATATTATCGAATTTTAAATCGAATACTCTGTAACTATTTATTTTCCCACCGCTATTTATTTATAGTTACATTTTTATTATTAAATTATCTATATGGGCATAGTTATATACTGCTAATAAATGCTAATATGCTTTAGGATCTGATCACGATTATATTTTTTTAAAAAAATAAATCATTAATAGTATTTATATGCTCCTGGATTAGATCATGAATTTATTTATTTTTTATTTTTTTTCAAATTGTTTGTTTTTTAGAATGATGCTTACAATGTACCTGCAAAAAATGAGTGAAAATATTTTGACATCAGTTAGTATTAGAGATTTACCAATGTTGATTATACATAATGTCTACAGAGTAATCCCAAAATCTATTAGACTGTGCATACGAAAGAATTAATGTGGATATATATGTATCAGATCTGTTGTCTTATTCATTTTAAATATATATTACCATTTATTTTTATAACAAATTTAAAAAGGTTTATAGATAAATATATCTTCTTAATATACGTGTATATTTATATTCCTATTCAATTATCAATCTTAATTTATGTATTTAGTTATAGATCTTCCTTTACAATTGTATGAAATAAATTTATTTGACTTTTGATTCATATATATTATATTTGTATACATTTTTCTAAAAAATAGCAAGATATTCTTCATATAAGTCAATATTTGTATCTACAATGGTATACGTATTTTAAATAATCGATGAATATGGTAGCACTTATATTCAAAGGTGAATCTCACTATTTCCACCCTACAATTTAGCATATGCAAGTAACTCTAGAGATGAATTAAAGAGAGAACAAATAGCAATTGTTCTTAGATTTCTATATAAAGAAGGCATATTACGTGAACATTTCTTTGATATAGCTCACATTCTTGATATAAAGGCCTCTATATTGAATGATAGACTATTTGGAGTACTATTACGAAATAATCTCGATTATAAAAGACTAAAAGGTTAAGGTTATGATGTAGCTAGCAACATGCGAGATGAATGGAATGGGTTGCAAGACATGATTATAAACAATAATAAATATCCTACTATATCCATTGCTTGGCTCATCATATACAAGTGGCTCTTTTTACTGCTTCAAGAGGAGTAATTCCAGTTCATAAGTTCTTCAATAAATTGACATGCATTGTTACATTGTCAATGCATCTTCTAAACGTCATGATGAATTACAAGTTGCTCAAGCTGATGATATTTCATATATTCTTTCTATAAATGAAGTGCATTCAGGAACTGGATCTAATCAGATTGGCACTCTACAACGTGCTGGTGAAACTTGATGGAGTTCACATTATAAATTTATATGTAGCTTTATGAAAATGTATAGTGCAGTGTGCAAGTACTTTTGGCTATTATAGATGGAGGTGATAATTATTTGCAGCGTGGAGAAGTAGATGAATCTTATGATGCTATGCCATCATTCGAGTTTGTTATTGGTATGCATGTAATGGAGAATATATTGGGAATCACTGAAGACTTATGTCAAATTTTACAGCGAAAAAATATAAATATTTTGAATGCTTTAGAACTTGTTTCATCAACAAAAGAACAGCTTCAAAAGCTAAGAGATGATGGTTGGAATGTCTTATTTGATAAAATTATATTATTTTATTAGAAATGAAGCATTGACATTCCAGGTCTGAATTCTTATTACTCTGGAAGTCGAACGAGGAATCATGGACAAGTACAAGAAATTAAACTACTAGACCCTTATAAAGTGGACTTATTTACTGCAACTAGAGACTTTCAGTTATCAGAATTTATTAGCAGATTTAATAATGATGCTACTAATCTTCTTGCTCTTATTGCATCTTTGAGCCCTACAGATGGTTACAAATTCTTCAACATTGCTGACAAATGCAAATTAGCAAGAGAATTCTATCCTGTAGATTTTACATATCAAGAAATATTATTATTGGAAAAGCAATTAGTGCACTATAAATCAGATGTCACCACTCATCCTACTCTGAAAAATATTTCAAATCTCGTATAGAAGAAATACTGAAGGTTGAGATTTATTATTTGGTCAGTTGTTTGATCCGACTTGTGTGGGACTTTTTTTTAAAATAATAATAAAAATATTTGTAATTAATTAAATATGTATCTTTTATTTTAAAAAAAATAGCTATCAATCGGCACCTGAGGTGCCGATTTGGGATGTAAAGTCTAAATCGGTACCTTAGGTGCCGATTTGGATTTCTCTCTTTGAATATTTTATGTGCATACCATCCTTTTTATTCCCCATTCAAAACACCTAGCACTCATTTTATCTCTCAAATGGAGGGATATGGATGTAAATGACCCAAATGGGAGCAACTCAAATCAGCACCTCATGAGCCGATTTGGGTTGCTCCCTTTTGGGTCATTTACATCCATTTCCCTCCTTTTTAGAAGCACGCTTTTGCTGTATGCATCACATTAATTTGTTAAAATCATTTCATCTATCTCTTCCACTTCTCGATTTATTTATTTTATTTAGATCAACAAAACTAACCACCGATCAGAGGAAACAACAAGAGCACAAGTGAGGCCACTAGCCAAGCTGTCTTCACACTCAGAATTGCCGGTCGAAATAGCTCACCAGCTCCCTAAGCAAATTAATAATATATTTAGCCTAATCATACCTTAATCATCTCAGAAAAATCATGCATACCTGGTTCATGACAACGATCAGATAAATCGACAACAACCTCAAGAAGAAGCACATCAACATCCTCTTGAAACCGGTCATGAAGTAGACGATGTCCATGAAGATGGTTGAATAGAAGAGGTGCGCCGCCATGTCGCAAAGCATGCTGCACGCATTGTACACGTCGATCTGGTACATGCCCGCATTCCTCTCCTTGACCAGGTGCACCTTCTCGAACGGGAAGACGTACAACGCAGTGAATATCGACGACGACGTCCAGAAGATGCATATGTAGAACATCAATCCAACCTGTAACAACAATTGATCAATGCCGATTTTTTCAGCTTATTAATCATATGAATAATTATGGTCTTAATTAATTACTTGATCTTTCAATAATCGGTGGTTAGTTTGTTGATCTAAATGAAATAAATCGAGAAGTGGAAGAGATAGATGAAATGATTTTAACAAATTATTTGATGCATGCAGCAAAAGTGTGCTTCTAAAAAGGAGGGATATGGATGTAAATGACCCAAAAAGGAGCAACCCAAATCGGTATACATCCATATCCCTCCTTTTGAGAGACAAAATGAGTGTTAGGTGTTTTGAATAGGGAACAAAAAAGAGGGTGTGAACATAAAATATTCGAAGGGAGAAATCCAAATCGACACCTGAAATGGTGATTTGGACTTTACATCCCAAATCGGCACCTCAGGTGCTGATCGATAGCCATTTTTTAAATAATAAAACTTGATACACATTTAATTAATTACGAATATTTTGATAATTATTTAAAAAAAGTCCCTTGACCTTACATATTTCAACTGCATCAACAGAAGGAGCATTTTCGTCTATGAAAATAATAAAGTCTAGACTTCGTAACAAGATGGAAGATGGTTTTCTTAGACGTTGACTTTTAACATACATTGAGAAAGAAGTTGCAGAGAAATTCTCAATAGATTCAATTATCGATGACTATGATTTAAAGCCACGACATGTATGAAATAACTTCATATTTAGGTAAGCCTAATATCTTTCTCTTATTCACATATTTTTTAATTTAAGCTATTTTGGATCAGTAATTACTTATGTTTTCTTCACAATGAGATTAATATGAATCGCTATACGAAATGCCGGATTAGAAGACGTGCATCACCAACTCTACATTATGTTAAAAAAATCATACTTAGTTTCATTTTTTTTAATTTTAAGTAATATTTTTAAGTATCACCAATAATTTTTATAGACGTTTATAAATTTGTAAAGGAAGATATCTTTACTATTTTTATTTATGAGATATTTACACCCATAACCATGAGTAGTTTCATAATTACCCCAGGAACCCTCAATAATCATGAATTACATACAAGACCCTGAATAACCACTCCATTTTACACCCATATCCTTCCGTTAGGTTAATTCATTAACTCAACCACATGCCTGAGTTAATCTAACTCAATCCATGATCTAACAATTGAGTTTAATAAAAAAAGAAGGAGGTGGGCTTGCAGCCCATGGCGTCTTCCACGGAGTGCAGCGGGCAGCACGAAGGTACGTGGGGCGGTATGTGCTGAAGCGGGCTTGCGAGCGGGGGTAGGCGGAGGCCGCGGCCCGGGGGGAGGTGCGACCGACCTGGGGGTGGGGTGGGGGGGGAGCGGGCCTGGACCTGTAGGTGGATGGCGTGCGGGGGTTGTGCCGGAGCACGACTAGGACTACAGGCAGAGAAGGTGTGTGGGGGGGGGGTTGCCTTGGAGCTCGATCCCAAGAGGCTGGGGGTGGGGGGTGCGACCGACCTGGGGGGTGGATTCGCAGGCGGAGGCGCGACATGGGGTTGGGGGGGGAGGCTTGCTGGGGGGGCGGGGGGGGAGCTGCCGGCAGGAGGCCTCGACTGGGTGGGGGTGCTACTTGGAGGAAGAAGGGGGGGAAGGAGGAGGAAGGGGACAATGGTTTTATTGTAAATAACTTAAAGTTAAAAGGTATAAAATATTAAATACTTGAAGAATACCGTCATAGTTCACGGACAGCTCCTTCCTCCACCTGCTACCCCTCCCCTCCTATGAGGGATGTCAGCAACGCTTCAACTCAGGTTGGTTCGTTTCCTCCTCCTCGTCGTTGTAATGATCCAGATGCTGCAAAACTCCAACAATGCTTGTAGGGTGAGGGTCTTCTTCATGCGGGTCGAGGTTGGTGGCGGAGCTTATGGTTCGCTACTGCAAATAGGGGTTGTTGTAAGCTTCTATGGTTGCTCCTGTCTTCTGACGGAGGCCTAATCTAAAAAGGTTCACGACCGTGCTGCTCCGGTCCGTTCTCAAGCAGAAGTGGTGCTAATCCTGAAGTAGGTCGCTCGGAGTGGTGGAGCACGGATGCACTGCTTCGATGGATCTTACCCCGACCGACACACAACCACACCAAGGCGAGGCGAGGCGAGGCTAGCGAAGGAGCAATAGCTAGGACCTCAGGGATGTAGCTCCTGTGTGTTTCCTCGGGTCTGATGGTTCTGGTTCTTGGTGCTAATGCGTTGGAGCTCAAGTGCTCCAAGTGGGCTTCTTTATTGGATCATGCAATTGGTGTGTACAACGGAGCGATTCTTGGGACGGAGCTAAGCCGCCGATTAAGCACCGTTGGAAGTGGTCGGTGGCTTCTTTACGAGCGAGGGAATGGAGTCTAAAACTCCAGTCGAAGATTCGGGTGGAGGTGGAAGGTTGTGAACGAAAAGAAGAATAAGGCGATTAGATGAGGGTGGTTTGATCAATGGAGGTGGTTTAGGCTTAAGCAGAACGAAGAAGATTACAGAGGAGAATCATGAAGATTGCAAAGATCGTTAAGGACGAGTTGTTGCGAGATCGTGGAGAAGGGGGGTGTGCAGGTCGTCCATTTTTCATCCGACGCATCCCCTGCGTTACAGCAGGAGAATGCTACAGCAGACGGCCCGATCCTGGGGAGGATGGATGGCTGTCTGATTGGCCGATGATCAGTGGTTGAGAGGAGGAATGTGTGTGTGGGGGGATCCTTTGTTGTAGAGGGAGTGCAGCATAGGTGCTGTAACCCTCAATAATTTTTTTGATTTAGATTCTAAAATCCAACCTTACATGTTCTTCTAATTTCACTTAAATCCGAGATTATTTGCTATTTTATTTTAATGGTCAAATAATCGGTCAACATTTAAATAACCTAAACTCCATTTAAAAAGATCTGAATCTACAACCAATAAGATAAAATAGCAAAAAATCTCGGATTTAAGCGAAATTTGGATGAGATATAGAGCATTACTCTAAGATTCAATCTATAAGGTTGGATTTTAGAATCTAAATCGCAAAAAAAAATATTAAGGATTACAATACCTCTGCTGCAATCCCCTCTACAGCAGAGGATCATCATCCATGTGGGGGAGGATCTTGACAAAGTGATGGATTACAGTTCAGAGAGGAGTGAAGGAGCACCATGCGGTGATGGGTTCCGAAGAGAGGGAAGGGGAGAGAAGGAAGGAGGGGTATCATTTGTATATGTTGTGAACTTAGAAGGTGAAATTTGTCAAACATTGACGTAATTCATCAAAGTTAATGGGAAAATAGATGTATGTTAACACATGTTATATCATGTACGAGTTAAGCATTATTCAGAGTTTCTCGTGTAATTCGTGGTTATCTAGTGTTATGTACATAAATGTAAAATTATATAGAGTTATAGGTGTAAATATCTCTATCAATTACATGTATGTTTTTTTGAATTGCACTCGTACCCTTATATTCATACAAAATTCACAAGAGTGCTCTTCATTGTTACACTCGTACCCTTATACACAAAATTCACAAGAGTGCTCTTCATTGTTACACTCGTACCCTTATACGCACCGACGTAAAGGCAATATAGGCTGCATTTGGTTGGTGGTGTGGGTTGGGTTGGGGTAACCCTCTCAGAGTGGGTTGGTAGGGTGGATAACCTGATTGTAATAGTAGGTGTTTGGATAGGAAGAGGGTTGGATTGGAGTTGGATGTGACAAGATGTGATGTAATGATGGATTAGAGTGGGGGGGGGGGGTATGATTGAGTTATAATTGTGGATGAGGCTAATTTAAAGTTGATTTCTTTCTTTTGTAAAAGGTTACCCTTGAATATCGAGTATTAAGGTATTGTGTATATTTTTTTGCGCTGAGAGTGCTATATTAATGTACATCGTATATCCTTAAATCATTGAGATAACATATTGACACATGTGTCACGGGTTGAACATATTTATTTAAAAGATGATTTTCCCTTCATAGGATATGCTTGCAGATTTGGTTGACATGCCTTCCCATCCAAGGTTGTCACAAATTACAGAAACGTCACTCAAATTACGTGTTTTTCCACTACGTGGTCATCCACCATCGCAATTCCTGCATCTTGCAGTTACAGTCGAAGTGTCTCAATCGTTTCCTTCATTGAAGATCTATGGCCACCTTCATCTTCCAACTCAGAGTAAAGGTAACCTAGTTCGATGTCCTTCTCCTCTACTTCCTTCAAGCTAGATTCCACCTTCCGAGACAGTTCCCTATTTAAAGTTTCCGATTCCCACAGACGCTCTACAACGAAGAAAACTTCATCCGCCAAATTTTCCAAAGTCCTGCGAGCACGCACGTACGGCTTCCTATTGTCGCATCCACTGATCGAGCATACGTAGAATAGGTGTCTAACTGGATGTTCTGAGCCCTCCTCATAACCGAGAATCATTGGATATCCATAACTGCATTTATCCGTTGTCGGCTCCATTCCTTTCTTCCTATAATTAGTTAATAAGATGATTTAAAAAAATACTTTTACATCAAATAGGAAGTGTGACATATAAGTGACTGAAATGTAAAGATCCTAATGGAAGCAATACAACTCAAACACGTTAAAATGGTTTTCAACTATAAGAAATAACCATAGATGAAGCAATGTACTATGATTGCCTCGTTCGTCTATTTACTCAACATAGCATTAGCAATTCTATCTCGCAACAGTTGTCTACGCCTAATATCATCACGTAGTATGCCGACAACCTAATGCTGCTCTTCGTCCGCCTCCTCGGGCAAGACCTCTTCCTCGTCGTCGTTGGATGTTGAATCTCTCCCATTGAGCTGTATGAAGTTGTGTATTATGCATGTGGCCCTAACAACATCCCTTTATATGTTGAAAGGATAAGCAGACATATCACGCAGGCAACGGAATCTTTTCTTCCAAACCCCGAATGTACGCTCCACTACATTGCGAAGACACACATGGCGATGGTTAAATAAGTCCTTATGGTTTTTGTACAAACATCCACGAGCCCTCCATGCAAGAAGATGATAAAGGAAACCTCTATACGGAGCTAGGAATGTGTCAGTATTGGCGTATCCACAGTCTACCAAATACTTGCAACCTTCTGGGACGACAAACGAGCCACTCTCCACTGCATTACGAAGTACGGTCATATCTGCACAATAACCCTCCCAACCTGTGACGATACACGTAAAACATAGGTTGAAGTCAACAACGGCCATAACATTCTGGGCCGTGAATAACTTCCTGCACCGATATGCTCCTTGTTCCTCCGGATTAACCTGAGCTGGAATACATACCATCAATAGATCCGATAATTCCCTGTGGATATGAGGGAATTTGAGAAAAGAAGAACGACCCTAAATATGAAAGCATCGTAGGCAAATAATTTACTTTGAAGTAAGGGTAGTATCGGAGGTTCGATGTGATTATCTCTGGCGTGACGGGCACTGCCAGTCGTATATATTCTCCTTCCAAAGTTAGTATCTTGGAGAGAACGTTTCTTATATATCTCGATACGGTCTCAGTGCTATGCTGGAAGGCCTCCTGAATTACTCTATTGGAATGTGCATTAGCGAATGCATACAGAAAGATGAAGACCTGCTCATCGACATCCATGTGTCGTGTCGGTGATAAGCCATGCTCTGATAGGAGACGAACAAACCTTCTTAACATGTTAGGTTTCATGCAGAAATTTTGATATGCATGGTCATCATGCCCAGCTAGCATCTCCTTTATCCATTGTCGGCCACTTAGCGGCCTTGTATGCAACGAACGGGGGATTTGTCTGTCTTTCGCTTCCCACTCCTCTATCGCAAGAGCTCCAACTATTCCAACACACGCTACTAGGATTGCATCTCCAAATTCCACAAAAGGATTGTAGGACCGAAGTGATATTCCTATGAAATGATTAAAGCGAAATCAATGTTCAACAAGATAAATCATCAAGCAAGTATTTTCGACAACTCGCACGATGCAGAGAACATGATAAATTTTCATCCCTGCAGGAAAAATATTCTAATTAAATAACCCCTACTGCAAAACAAATGTAGATGCTTAAACCCTGCTACCAGAGCTGTTCCATCCTTGGAAAGCGCTGAACCCATCAAACTGCAAGCAAAATTCTTTCCAATAACCCTATCCATATACGGTCAACAACAAAAATAATTCAATTTGAATAAGCCCTACAGGAGAATAATTGAATTTGAATAAGCCCTGCAAGAAGACAATTACGTCTAACCACCATCTGCAAGCAAAATTCTATTTTCGAAGTTTGGGTAGTTAATGAATCTCGTATTCATCATGCTAAAATTGATAATTTAGGCTATGTCCCCTAAAATTCACATGCATTTAATCATTAACAGAGCATCATTAGCATTCATACATGTGTAAATAATATTTGCATTTTATCATGCATAATTGCATTAAAAATTCCAATTGTAAAGTAGCCCAAAAAGCCACTAACTTCTCTTATTTTAGTTAATTCATCCTAAATCCAATTGACCCCAAACCACCTCCATTGTGTAGATATCACTAACAAGAATAAATAAAAAATACAAAAAAATTACTAGCTTTAACAAGTGTCAAATAATCCCAAAGTCTGATTTCACATCTGACGGACTAAAACGAGCATATCTCCCTCATACAATGTCCGATTTTGGTCTACTCACTTTTAAAATACTTCATTTTCAAATACCTTCAAAACAAGATTGATTTCATAAAATTCGGAGCTCTTATGTGAAAGTTGGATTTTGGGCCTCTCTTGACCTTAATTTTTATGTATATAATTAACCTTTTTAATTTTATTTCATCTTCATTTATATTCTTTGATGAAAGTTTTATTAAGCGACACAAAAATCCAAATCCAGATTAAAAACTGACCGTATCCAAGTGTCCGTTGGGAGTCTGTACAAAAACCTTAGATTGCACACTTCTATTTTATTTTCCTATTTTCTTACTTATTAAAAATCCAAAAAATCAAATTAGTGTGTTATTAATTTCCTTGTATTTTATTGTATTTTTTTTAGAAATTTTATCATCTTTAAAACCATAAAAAAATACAAAACCCCAAAAAGTCGATTTCTATACACATGGAGAACCACCACAAAGTCCACTTCACACAGATGACCTCTTTTGCTCACGGATCCTTCATGAGTTGAGATCTTACCCTATCTCTTTTCTATTTTCTTCTTCTTTTAATTTTGAAATTTTTGGGGTGACACGTGGCATCCCCTAGGCGTGCCACGTGGCACCCCACTCTCTCTTCCCTACCGCCCCCAGGTCATGTGCCTAGCACGTGACCTGTACCTCTTCCACTTCCTCCAGCCGTTCCCACGACCCCCGCCGCCATTAAGCTTCTCTGCCAGGCACGTTGATCGACCATTACGCGCCTCCGCACGACCTCCACGCCTCCCAGCCGTTCACCTTCCCCTCTCGTAACGTGCGACGATCCAACTCCTATAAAATCTCTGCCACCAGCCTCCTCTAAAGCCATCCGCCATATTTGAGAGGGTTTGGACCAGCGTCCATCTCATACCTTGGTGACAACAAGGGGGTGTTCGTGCGAAGGCGAGAACGACCATCACCCATCTCTAGGGCGTGATCCAATGGCCAACCAAGCTGCTGCTGCAGCTGCTTCCCGAACCGCTGCTTGAGCTTCGTGTTCCCTTCCGCCGAGAACCACTTGAAGCGAAGATCTCGGCTGAGCTTCTTCAAGCTCCAACCATTTTTTGCGAACATCTCCAGGTAAATATTTTCCCCTTCTTATCTTCCCCACCAAACCGTGTCATTGTTCTGCTACCTATCCCTCTTGAAAACCCTATTTTCTTCTCCTTCTCTACCTAATCTAAACCCATTTAGAAACTCCTCTCATTCCGACAACCGATGACTATCAACTTCGCCAATCTCCCTCCTCACTTCTTTCTCGACTTCCGTGATCTCCCAACTCCTGTGTCTACGCACTAGAGCTTCCAGCTCGGTTCTTCCATGCACAACAAAGAGCTGCCGCCCATTTCATCCGCGTGTTAAACCATCAGGCCGAGAACTTGTAGATCAAGCCTCCCCATCTTCACTTGCGGGTTTCAAAGCACCACACATCGGAACCCTATTTTTTGTAGATTGACAGAGGCTGGAACCCACGTCATCTCCACCTTGTCAAACTGAGGTACCATTCACCATTCATTCTCATATGCAATGCAAAAACAATAGAGATCCTCTGTAGATATCTATCGAATAATGCATATGATCTTTCTGGAATGAAGTCTGCTGAACAATAAATCTGATGTATATTGCTATTACATGCAAGAACCCCATGTATTGTCATGATGATTGACATTAATTTCACATTGCCATCATGATTTGAACATTGGATTTAATACTCGAAGATAATGGTATGCATGTTGACATTGTTTCGGTGTTTTAATATATATTTACATTTCGACGTGTGTGTGATTTGATCACAAATTTGCTTATCATGTTCGATTGATTTCCAATGAGATTCTTCCTTAGACACGACATCCATGCGCATATGCAAACTGCAGATACTGCTCGTTTTCGTAACTTTCCTTGAATTTATACTGAGAGCAGGGCTAAATAGATCATCGATACATCAGATATGATTGAGGTACATCATTCCGCAGATAAGGTCTGTGGAAATTTCAGATTCATTTGATTTTGTTTTGTGCCTCGATTCGAAATCTTCACATACATGACTGCTGGATGCCAACTCGAGAAACTCAAATCGGAGCAGCTGCAACCTTGTCAGATTCATCCTTCAACAGAAGCAACAATAGCCAACAACAACCTCTCACAAAGGATCCTCAAGCAGCAAAGAAGACATAGAGATTGAAGGAGGAGGACCCAGGCCATCGAGATCATAAGTCCACTTTAGGCAATTTGTATAGAAGTTTTCTACACAAACACCCCCGTCTCCAGGATAACTTTCATAAAGACCTAGCTGCATTTGCATAGCAACAGATAAGCTCCAACAAAGACTGTTTTGTGAGAAAACTTCATTTTTTGCATCTTTTATCAAACATGCAAAGTTTTAAAGCTTATTTCAGCCTCTATGTTGTGAGATACTATGGATATGATTTTGATGATGTTGAATTTGGATTTTTTTATTAAGACTATCATTGTGGAATCTATTTCTCTCATGTTTAGCTCAAGAAATTTTTCCGAGAAATAATATTTCTTGCAGGGAAGAGTTGAGAAGATCCTAGGCACCATATCTTGGAACAGTATTGATTCTAGTGCTTAAATAATTCGAGGAAATTTATTATTACAGGAATTTGATTGGATAAGTTTTGATTGAAAATTTTTAGAATCAATTTTTTTGGGATCAGGGGCTATATAGAGGAGGATTTAATTCTCGATATTTGATGTAATTAAACATTTCTTGAGGATTAAAGTGGTGAAAATTTGGAGATCAAATCGCTATGTGATTTCATTAATTGCAGGATTAATCTTATATCTATTTACTCTTGCATGCATCAGGAATTAATTTGATACATCTTGCTGGATTTGATATTATCTGATTTGTGATTTCATTTCGAGGATATTGATTAATCTTATTTGGATTAAAAATCTTATTCACGGATCTTGTGCTGAATTCATTCGCTCTGTTTAGTCTTCTTTACATTGCATCACATCTTCATTGCATTGTATTATAGTTTTTCGACATAGAAATTAATCAAACAAACAATTAATTATTTAATTTAATTTAAAGCCACGTAACTAAAAATCATTGTTCCTTGTGTTCGACCTTGGTAGACTTTCCAAGTTAAAAATAGTCCACAACATTCGAAGATTGTGGTTTTTGCTGAACCGAATTTGCCTCCTATACTGCGACAATTCCTGATTATTAAAGAGGAAGATTTCACGTTCATCAGTTGTAGAGCTGTTCACGTCATCCCACCACCTGTAAGTAAAATTGTCTACAACAATGCAAATTTCTATCTGCCTATGACATGCAAGCAAAGGTGTTAAGGCGCCCCAACATCCCACATACATCTTCCATTAACAAAGTTCTAATAGCAACAAGTAAAAGGTTCTACGAGTTCAGACATCGAGATGGAATTAGCAAAGTTCTAAAAATGTTCATCGAGATGAAATTAAAATGGCTATTAGGGGGCAAAATTATCCTTTCAATCCACGCATTCAGTTTTGATGGATCACCACGGAGAAGCATGTAAACATTCCTACCACTTGTCGTCGCTAACTTTTCCGCGATCTTCTCAAACTGGTCTACGTCAAGGTCAGGACCATGGCGCTAATCTCCTTGCACGCAGCATGGGCTACCTCCTCTGGACCATTCTTGCTCTCAGTAATTTTTTCTGACAATGAAGACATAAAGTTCTCTAGTCTCTCCTGTCCGGCTACAGGTCTCGACCCTCCACTCTTCGATTTCTTGCTACCGGTCCGTCCCCACTCGTATTTCTCTTCCGAGAGGGAGTAGGGGTCATCTCGTCGCTACCTTCCATCTCATTCCCGGGTTCTGGCGTACATTCGTCAAGGTTCTCGTCAAAATTTAGCTCTCTCTGGCTAGAAGGTGAAAACGACGTGGATGCTCCAATTCCTTGGTTGTCCCTGGGTGGTCAAGAGGAGATGGCGTGCACGCCTGTGGCAATGTCTTTACTGAGAAACCTCTGAATGTCTCCAAAGTAAAGGAACGGCTTGTTGTGATATTTACGATATTTATCTGCAAGCTGTTAATGTTATATTTGTATGAGACATGAAGTAAACGTACATTGCGTTATAAATAGGTTATATATCTGTAAACTATGAATGTAGATGTTACCTCAAACCAAGAAGAGTCTGACGGAGGAATCGGTCTATTGTAGATGCCATCCCAGCCCCATCCAGACTTGTTGCGAAGGTATAGGTAAGCTGTGTAGTCCTTCTTCAACATTTTCCACCTATACAACAGTTGTGCCTTGGTATAGTGAAGACAACTGACATGGTTGAACCTTGTCACAATCATCTGCCATCCAGGTACTGTGAATGTGCTTCCGGCCCACGAAGACTCATATTCTAGCATTGCATCAACAAATATCCGATCCAACCCTGGATTCCAGTGCGTATTTTCGCCAACAACTGTCTCTGGGCACTCAGTTGCTTCGGATGCAACTCTCTCACCATGTGGCAATCTCGCAGACATCGCGCTTAAGTTTGTACTCAAGATCTTCAATCAATGTAATATGTAACAACAAACATAATACAAGATATAGTTGACCATCTAATGCAGGATGTAAAAAAACAGTCGGTAACATACGAAAAACTGCATCCCCAACAGAGCCGTGTTGTGCGAATTGATCGTGATAAGCGAACCCAAACAAGATGTCTTGACAACTACTTATTTTGATGGAAACATGAAACCTTATTCATCTCAGTATTACTAAATCGAAGGATTTGCTGATTTATGTTCTCAACGAGTATCCATACACTCAAATCAGATAATGGAAACCTTCAAGTTGCAGTCTTTCCAATTACCCACAAGATATAAGCATCAAGATCATTTGCTTATGGATTTCATACAGTGGAATTCGAATCCAATCAAAAGTTGCAATCTTTTCCAGCAACCCACAATCCATAAACCCTAATCAGATCAATAGAGAAGACGGCCAAAACCATTGCAATCTTTCCAACTACCAATAAGATATGACCATCAAATTAGAATCCAATCAATAAAACCTAATCGGATAAACAATAGTGACCAAAATCATCATGTTGCAATCTTTTCATCAACCTGAAAACTATGAAACCCTAATCAAACGAATGGACGATGGATTCGACACAGTGGAGTTAAAATCCAATCAAAACCAGCAGTTTTTCAGCAACCCACAAAACTTAGAACCCTAATTCAGAACATAATTCGGATTTAAATTGATTGAGAGGCAATCCCATGTTACCCTCATGTTCGTAGCACCTTATACTCAAATTAACCACGATCAATCAATTCGTACACTCTAGCCAGTACTAGTTACAACTGCTCAACTACAGATCGTATTTTCTTATTACATGGTCTTTAATCACACGCCTGCATAATCACAGATGAAGAGAACAAAACCCTGTATAAGTAATATTAAAATGCTCATATACTACATGTGAACACAAAAATATTTTAATAAATTCAAGATTCCTTCACAGAGGCCTAAAGAAACAGAGAGCGTCAAAAAGACGAGGGCTTGATCGATCAATAACAGAGAAACATTTTATTTGTTTCTGTTAATATTTTGTAAATGAACAACCAGAAAGTCGAGGAGATGGAATGACCTAAAACCATGGGATCGATCAATCGTTACTTAACCCAATTACCATGAGCAGTATGTACAGCCAAAAAGTCAAGGGCCTGATTATGCGTCTAATAAACTACCCAAAGAAAAGTCCCTCCTTGAACGGGACCATAGATCACTCTACGAAGGGGAGACATTTCGGTCATCAACCATAAATCGGAACACAGCAGAGAAGAAGGGTTTGCAAGAACTACCTTCCAAGCAGACGAGTGAGGGTTCTCACAATCAGCTGCAGCTCGTCCTCTCCAAAGGGTACTCCTGCGTATGCCAGAGCCCACACCACGATGGCACAAATTTTATAGGGGGAAAGGTCCTCCTCGATCTGCCTTGTCCTCCTTCTCCCCTCAATGGTAGAGGGGATACGGAGGGCGTTGTAGACTCACATGACGACGCTTCTTGCTCCATCGTGGCGCAGCACAGTGGTGGATGATGGGATGTATGCGTCGAAGCCAGCGCAGGGGATGAGAAGGCGTGCATACTGCATCACGGAGAAGATGAGATTCTGCTTCGTATTGTCACCTTGAAGGTGATGGCAGCACTGGAAAAGGAGGAGAAAAGGGGTCGGGGGGAGAGGAAATGGAGAGGTTGCATTGTCGGGTTTTCAAGGGGAGGAAGGGGAACATGCACATTCTTCAATAAAGTGGGGGCAGGTTGAAGACGCGATGGGACAGATGAGAAGGCATTTTCAATGCGACCCGCATTCACCAAAAGATGCCTTCAACCGGTGTGGCGGGCAGGGTTGGGGGTGGGTGACCCGGTCCGACCGGAGTCACCACCACCAACCAAACGCAGCCTAAGGGTCACATTGTAATTGAAAAAAAAACTGATGGCACAAGTATTATTGGAAAAACTAGAAGGGCACATGTGCAGAAATCCCTGCAACTAACGGAGATTTTGAAGCTCATATTCCAAATTATCATTAACCGTATAAAAAGGAAAATAATCAAAATATCAAGAGGTAAGATGAAAGCCGAGAAGATATCCATACAATAGACGCACGACACGTGTACTCACCCCCCTTAATCCAAAGCGGTCCTTGTAGAGAGCGACAAAGAAACCCGTCCCAAATCCCATCAGCCCCATCGTCGTTCTCCTTTCCCGTCAATGAGAGCGATCGCCGACGAGCTCCCTCCGGCCCTCCGGCCTCCGCCGCACCTCATCGCGAAGATCTTCTCGCAGCTCGATTGCGTCGATCTCCTCCACTGCTCCCTCGTCTGCAAGTGAGATTCCCATTTCGTAGCCTCTCGTCTTCGATTCCTAGGGTTTATGTACTAGATCGTATTTGCCGATCGTCAACAGTGACGAAAAATTTAAGCATCGAGAAAAATCGATTTGGCGTGAAAAGTGCATCAATTAACCCTATATTCCGTTTGCATAAGGAATATTTGAGTTCTGTTCGTTAACAGTTTGTTAATGATTTAATTTGAATCGGACTCCGAAGATGATATTCGATATTTAAGTTAGTCTAAAAAGGAGCTTTTTGAGGATGCTATTGAAACGTAAAAATTAAGACACCGAACTTAGAATTGAGGGTTTTGTGTTTGGTTCATTTTGGAAATGAATGAGATTTTTCTGAAATATTATTGGACGAGTTTGAGTTATATATGGACGTGTTTAGTTTGTTGCGGTAGTCGAACTCTCATGCATTCTTAACACGAAATGTAGATACTTGAAAAACTGGTTGATCCTCTTTGGTTAAAATAAACAAGAAATGTCATAAGGGTATCTCTATAGATATTTTTTTAAGGGTGATGTCTGATTAGTGATTACCAAATGTAGGAAGGAACCTAGGAGACAGCCTGTATTTTTATCGGAATTTCTCCTTTTAGCTGATGATGGGTACATTAAATATCTGCTCTCCTGGGCAGAGGCACGCCCACCAGCTGACCTACAGTAAGATTGCTTTCTTTAGGTCCTTTCTGTTTGCCACATCTTTCTCTTGAAGTGACTTGAGTAGTTGATCATCGAAAACTTCCTTGATACCAAATGTAGACACTTTAATAAGGGATTGATCATCTTCGATTTATTAAACAAAAAAGGTCATATGGGTCTCTTTAGGTTGTTTTTTATTGGTGATGACTGGGTTGTTTTTTTTCGTACTTGAGATCACTATCCTTGTTGAGGGCCGCAGCAATCTGTTTTACTATTGTGGAAACAACACTAAAACATGTTATCCATGCACGAGGAGTTTTTAGAATCTTACAGGGAAGTGGGAGTTGTAAAATACATGGCAGATCAGGAATTATTTTTCTGTGTCGTAATCAAATAGCTGATGCATGGTTGAGCTATCTTGTTCATGAATATTTAATGTCAAAAATCGGTTTTGCACTTGCAAAAAGAATACGAGGGATGTACTTGTAGATAGAAACATTTGTTCAAAGTTTCTTCAACTTGCATGGTACACCAAAAATATAGGTGTAATATATTCCCAGGTGTATGCAAATAACGGTTCTATCCCATCTTTTTGTGTATATGGTGTGGGGTTATGGAAATCGATCGGTGTGGCTTTTTCATATTACAAGCATGTAGGACATGGCAATGTGCCTTTTTCTTAATTATTGCTCTATGTGGCATTCAATAATGCTAATATACCACTGTGGGTCTCTCCTCATCATGCAAACAATTGCTATTCAGATGCTTGCCATTTTGATGATGGGTGAAGGAGAACCTTTGTGGCACAACAACGGTCATGTCGAAGTGACATGGTGGTTGGGTTAAGGCATGCTTGCTTGTTTGCAAAAAATGAGATAAGGTTACAACAGTCCCAGGTTCCTGTGAAAAGCTGGCCATGTTTTTTCATAAGGATTACCTAAAGATTCTTGCAATTTGAAGATATTTGTTTTGAGGACATGCTGTTAATTCCCTGCTTTGAAATGGTGGAATAACTGATATGCCTCAACCTTGATAGTGTGATGATATACGAGCCTTATATAATTATGCTAGTAAATTGACGCTGGCGATTTAAATGCTTATTATTTGATAAGATTTTAATGCGGCTGCAAACACAGAGATTTGTCTTTGTTTTTTTCAACTTATGATCATATTGTGAGTTGGGGAGGCTTTGTTTCTAGGAAGTACTGCTTTACTGTCTTTAACTGTTTGGATATGCCTTGTAGTCCATGTGATTATGATGCTGGATCTTGATAGTGGGGTGTGAGCTGAACTAGATATGGTCGCTGTTATACAATTTGTATTACATGTTGAGATAATGTCCAGGGATTTCCTGTCTTGCATAGGGTGCTTGTTGTCATGGCAATATTAATTAATTCTCTTGACGTCGAGGTATTTTTTTCCTAACAGGCAGTGGTACATAGATTCTGCAGAATTGAGAGAAGGATGGAAGAACGAGTATTTGGAGGCATGGAAATTATATGGTTGGCGTGTTAAAAGGGAAACCCATCCACCATCCTCAACTTGTTCCATAAGAGGTTTGCATAGTTGGTGCCCTTGATCACATACCCAGTCAATTTGTATCCAGGTCTGTATAGCTTTTGTCCATTAATAGATCCGATATCTCTGAAAATTAAAGTTCTTATCAGCAGCAGCGGAGGCATTTTTTTGGGTTTTGATGGTGTCAATAGATTGAAGATTCGATTTAAGGGATGATCTTTCAACAGTATCATTTAGTTCATGTTATCTTCCCCCTCAAAAAACATTCTTGATACTTCTCTATGTACAGATCAAAGTTTATCTTGAATCTGCTATGTTTTGGTGGATGAATATTTTTTTACAACAGAGTTTGCTAATGTATTCACAAATGCAGTTTTTTTACAACAGAATTTGCTAATGTATAACTTTTCAGACAGTCTCAGTCATTTGGGAACCCTTTTGACCTGCACTTTTATGGAAATGATGAGGTAGAGATCATGGACTAGAACTTCCGAACATCAAGCTTCTGTGTAGTCATTGCCATCTTAAGAAGAGTCTAAACATGGGATTTCTACCCATAACACACGAGATGTGGTGGCCAAAAAAAGAGGAAAAGAAGTATCCCTGTAAGTTAGATTGTCCCAGTAATGGCAGCCCTTATGAAAGGGAAGTCGATGAAACCAAGAGATTGATTGATCAAGAAGATAAGGAGTCGAAATTGCCTATGCTGAATAGGATGCCAAAGGGTCTGGTTGGTTCCAGGGTTACCTCAAGGTTAAATATTTCCTAGATGTCTTGGGTTGGGGGTATAAGGATATCCCTCCTTCTGGGGGTTGCGTCAAGGTAGCTGACAGCCAGCGTACAAAATAATCGGATCTTTGAATGTTGATTTGAGCAAGAATCCATATAGCCGACCCTACTTAAAGTGCGGGAAGACATTACCATTTTTTTTTATATTGGGGATATAAGTTTGCCATCTTTTCAGGGGCTAATCATTTGAAACATTGAGTCATGGTGCTGCTGCTGAACTGAAGTTAGCACATAAACTAGTTTCATGTAACTAAGCATGGTTTTTAATCTATCTTGAGAAAATGCACATGCATCACATAAGACTATAAAGAGATCTTTTTTCCAGCACATTTTAACTGGATAGTTTAGGAAAGAGCTGACTTTAGCAATACCCATAGGGGATTGAAACTTAGTAAACTTCTGCCGGAGATAGAAAATGTATCCGCACACATGCATCCTCGCACGTGCACGTTCACGTTCACAGCTCATGTTGACGCTCCCAAGTGCCACCAGGATCTGCATGTGAGATTGAACTAGACTCCAGATGCAGTTATTCCTGACCTAACTTTTGTCTTCAACATCCCTTTCATCCAGGTTTGCGACCTTAAAGGAAATTCTTGCATAAACCGACAATAAGTGTTACTTTCTCTTTTCAAAAATCAATTGCTCCTTTTTGTTGTGAAAAAAGGGCATGACTCGTGGAAAAGGACAAGAATGTTTATATTGTTTTGCCAAATCCCTGTTTTAACAGGATACATGCATGCACATGTTGCTTATCTGTTAATTTTTTGTAAATTTTATGGTAATATCGACGAAGCCCCTTCTTCTTCTCCGAGAAGGGAAAGATTGAAATCCATGTATCCATCTCAGTGGATGAAAACTTGTTTTATCAATTGATATCGGAAGTATCAATCTGAAAAACAAATCCAAATCCGAGAGCAGGCAGAGATTTTCCTGGATCTGTTTAGTTAAAATTCTTTGCAGGTTAAGAGTTCATCTTCAGCTGGCCCAGGAACAGCATGTTCCATTACCATAGCTGTTGCAGTGGATAATAAACACCAAAAGAAATCACACGAATAGGGATTTATGATGTTTATCGGTAACTGGACTACATCCTTGTGTGGTGATGATTTATCTTCACTATGTGGAAGGAATAAAGGAAGTAGAGAGGATTAGAAGACGGTTCTCATGTATTAAAATTGGGATTTTTACCCGGCAGACCCTGTAATCTTTTGCAATTACCGCTACGACCTCTGAAACATCTTAATTCCTCTCTCGACCCCGTAAACTTGCTAACCGTTACCCTACAGACCCTGTGGTTAACCCCCGTTCATGTACCCGTTAAAATTAACCGGATTCCGTTATATTACCTTTTTATACCCAATTTGTTTACCAAATTTACATTGAGTGCCATTCCAGGAGGACCGTCCCCCGCCAGCGCCAAAGCTGAGCTCCTCCATCCCTGCTCTACCCATCGACCGCCGAGGAGGCCCGAGCCCAGCTTTTTCCCTCCTCCCCTGCTCGATGTTGGCCCGTAGGAACCCAACCCACGCCCAGGTCCCCTGGCGATGGAGCCCCCGCCGTCGATGCTGCTTGATGCTGCTTCTGCGTACCATGCAGGGTGCCATGAACATGAATGCATTTAACAGAATAAGCCCCTGGCAGCGGCTTTCAGCCCCGTGCTTCGATTCCGTCCTCATCTCCAGTTATCCACTCGCTTCCGATGAGACCAGTGAAAGGCGTTCTCGCAGATCCCCAGCCTCTAAAGACCGCTAACATCATGTTCCATGCATGCATGCAGGAACTTGAGATGGTTCATATCTCGACCCCTTATAGCATGGGGTGGATTCGAGCCACCGAATCCTGATCTCGATGGCCAGTGTTTTTAACAATTTTACCTCTGACTTTGATTTGAGGTTTTGCGATCCACAATCCGACCTGAACGTCGTGTAAAAAGGCAAATTAGAGACGGAGAACATGAGATTTCCAGAGAGCACATCGATCGGCGAAGCTGAAGGCTTTCTCCAGGTTCTATATGCTGCCTGTGTCCAGAAGGATTCAGTATATGTCGATTTTGATATGGAGCGCCCCCCCCTGCTTCTTCCCCGTCCACTCCCCCATCCGGCGATGGAGCCCCCTCCCCCCACACCCGGCGATGGAGCCCCCCTCCCGGACCGATGGAGCTCCTCTCCCCGTTGCTGGTCTGACCCGGAGCTCCCCTGCCGCTGATGGAGCCCCCCCCCCCCCCGTTCGCGCCACCCTGCCGACGATGGAACCCCCCGATGGGGCCGCCCCCTCCCACCCCGGCCGACGATGGAGCCGCCCGACCGCCGTCGCTTTGCTGACACCCCCCCCCCCCCCCCCCCGCGCGCTGGAGGCCCTCCTCCCTGACCGTTTGATGGTAAATTGGTTAGGTTAACTCATGACTAACCCAAGTCTTTGACTCAAATATAGTTAAAATTGACGGCAGGGTTTATTGGGTAAGACGGAACAAGTTTACGGGGTCGAGAGAGGAATTAGGATGTTTCGGAGGTCGTAGCGGTAATTGCAAAAGATTACAGGGTCTGCCGGGTAAAAATCCCAAAAAACTAAGTTTATGGAGTTTATATACACTTGCAATCAATGTTTTAAAACTGAAATGGACCGATGAGTTCAGTCAATAAAAGAGAAATCATCAAATCAACCAGATTTTACTTGGAAAATGAAATTAATCAAAGCTCGGTTGAACTGTATGGTTAAACCAAACCTCTGATTCAACCATTCTATGAAAAAAATATTTTTTAAGTATAAATTAAAATGCAATGCTTAAAAATTATTCGGATTCTAGTTTCATCCTAATTCCTAGTGTGATACTTCTTTAATCTCTTTCCCTTCCATATTTCATTCAATGCAAGTCTCCTTCCATCTTTAAGTTTTTGTAAGAAATTTTTAACAGTAGGGCCAGTAATTTCGAGGGTCCGGAGTGTTAATAAGAAGTTGCTATTGTCACAGAACGAGAAGCATCGAGTTACAAACGTTTGTTGTTTATTGTTGTTTTAACCACTATTTTTAAAACTTTTGATTTTAATTGTCACAAATGTATTTACATTAATTTTTAAATTAAAAAAATATTCATATGCAAGCCGTAATATAATGCATATTTATTCATTATGAAGTTTCGGTGATTCAGTCTGATTGGACCATAAAAACCAAATCAACGGTATCACATTCGTTTTTTTTTTTAATTTTTATGACTGGTTTAAGCAGTTGCTCTCATCGGTCATACAATGAAAACACGAAACCACTACCTGACCAGTTGTGTCCGGTTCGATTTTGAAAACCTTACTTCCAATACAAACGGATCTAGCATAAATAATCTGACTTTTAATTTTGTTTATGGGAATTAGATTGTGTTGTTTGCAACTTTGCATTTTACTTGAGAATGTTGTGACAAGAGAAGAATGCCCTAACAGAGGTTTCACTCCTCCCTTTTCTAGATTGAGAAGCATCAATTCGTTAGGTGATTCCCGACCTGCACCTTTATATACCATCATAGCACCTTGGACCTCGGAAGGCTAGAGAAGGCCGTTCCTGATTTGTGAAGCGGTGTCCTTGACGGCACCATGGCCGCGGTTGATGAAAAACGACGAGGGCATGGAGTTGGAGGAGGCCCCGATACCCTTTGGCATATCATGTCTACGATCAGTTGTCATGGTCATGCTGTTTTCGCAGCTACCCTGAGCCTCACACAACAACAACAAAACCTTTTCCCACATTAAGTAGGGTCGGATACATGGATTCTTTGCCTCCATTCAGATCTATCTTGGGTCAATCTCGGACTTAGATCTAAAAAATTAAGATCCCTTCGTATAATCCCATTCCAACACTTCTTGGGCCTTCCTCGCCCTATCTTAGCCGGCTCAACATCTCAAAACTCGCATCTCGTAACTGGTGCATCAGTTGACCTCCTTTGCAAACGGTCAAATCACCTTAGGCAGTTTTTTCACATCTTATCCCTAATTGGAGCTGCACCAATTTTCCTTCTAATTGCGTCATTCCGAATCCAATCTTTACGTACATGTCCACACATCCACCTTAGTATTTTCATTTCTGCTACTTCCATTCTCTGCACATGTTTATGATTCACAGGTCAACATTCAGATCCATAGAGCAATATAGGTCTCACAGCTTCTTTGTAAAACTTTCCTTGGTTTTCAAAGGAATTTTCTTATCATAGAGAATAGTTGAGAATCCTATCCACTTTAGTCATTATGCATTTATTCTATTAGTAGCATCTCTATCAATGTCCCTGTTATGTTGCAAAATAAATCTCAAGTATCTAAAAGAATATCTCTTCTGAATATTATCGTCACCAATCTTTTCCTTGATTCCTTCACCACTGCTTCCATCAAATGTACACTCAATATATTTAGTCTTAGCCCTACTTATATGAAATCCTTTAGTCTTCAAAGCATGTTTCTAAGCCTCAAGCTTCTCATTTATTCAATGTTTAGTCGCATCAATCAACATAATATCAACTTGTTCATAATCAAAGTAAAAATGAACGGACTCAAAGCTGAACCTTGATGCAGAACAATATTGATGTCAAAATAATTAGTCTTCCCAGACTGGATCCTTATACAAGATGAAGCCCTATCATACATATCCTTTATGAGGTTAATATATAAGATATGTACTTATCTTCTTCAAAACTCTCCACAATATCTCTCGTGGGACATAATCATAAGCCTTCTCCAAATGAATAAAAATCATATGGGGGCTCTTCCTTTTAGCTATATAAATCTCCATCGCTCTTCTGAGCAAGTAGATGGCTTCAATAGTTGAGCAACCTGGCATGAATATGAATTGATTTTCTTTTACTTTGGAAACTTGCCTCAACCTTCTTTCGATCACACGTTTCCAAATTTTCATAGTGTGACTCGTCAGCTTGATATCTTTGTAATTTGAACAATTTTAAATGTCTCCTTTGTTCTTATAAAGAGGGACCACGGTACTTCTCATTCAATCTTAAGACATTTTCTTGTTTCGTCAATTAATATTGAATAAATTTGTAAACCAAGCCAAAACACGCTCACATAAAACTCTCCATACTTCTATAAAAATGTCATCAGATCCTACACCTTTTCCAAGTCCCGTAACCTTTAAAGCATCATTTACTTCTTTCTTTTGTATCCGTCTATAGCTTGCACGATTGCTAGCTAGATCTCCCAAAATGACCTCTCTATTTCCTCCCCCAATGAAAAGTTTATGGAAATACTATTTCCACTGAATAACAATCACGTGACCTCATCATCCTTAATGCATCTCACTTGAGAAAGATCTTTGGTATTTCTTTCTCTTGCTTTGGCCAACCTGAATTTATCCTTCTGACCCTCCTTAGAATTGAAATTTTTATACAAAACTTCGTAAGCTTTTGACTTAGCTTCTCTTGCAACTTTCTTTGTTTCCTCCTTCGCTATTTTGTAGTTTGTGACAATTTTCTCTATTCTATTCTTAGACATAGCTTTAAGGCATGCTCTTTTAATTGAGATTCTCTTGCACCCCTCCACTCCACCACCAAGCCTCCATTTGGCCTGAAGATCCTCCCTTTGACTCGCCTAGCATCTCTTTGGCCACCCTTCAGATACAAGATGCCACCGCCTCTCACATCTCATTTGCACTTCCGTTACAATCCCAATACAAGTCTTCTAAAACCTTCTCTATGAAGCTTGATTGCTTCAATTGAAGATTCCACCATCTAGTTCTAGTGATGTTAGAACCCCTCATTTTCTTTACCCATCCTTTTATTTGCACATCAATGACCAACAAACGATGTTGGATTGTCAAACTCTCTCATAGGATTACTTTGCAGTCTTTACAACACAACCGATCTCTTCTCCTCAACTCAAAGTAATCTATCTGTATTCTAGTCGGACCACTCTTATAAGTAATTAAATGCTCCCTCTCTTCTTGAAGAGAGCGTTTGCTATGAAAAGATCATAAGCTGTTACAAACTCCAAAATGACTTTTCCCTCTTCATTTCTATCCCCCTGAAGTCATGGCCTCCATGAACACCTAAACTACCCTGCACCTCACAGCTGACAAAAAAATATATTTCAGCAAAGTGAATGTTAATGATCTACAGCTGATATAATAATGGAACTTCTATATGTTGGCATCTGATGTAATGTATCCCGTGATCAAGCTCAGTTTTTCTCGATAAAAGACTCAGTTATCGTGAACACCACATGATGCTGTGTTCAGATAACAGAAAGTAAAAATGTCTTGAGCACAAAGAGTTTGAACCTGATGTTGTTTAGCTTGTAAAAGGCGTCGACAGCCTTGTCAACTGATGCGCGATATTGGACAGATGCTTTGACAGTGACAAACACTGCTGCCCTGAAAATAGTAGAATACCAGTGACCTGGACATCAATGAACAGACAAGAAGCAGAGCTTGGTCTACGTCTCGCAGCGAACATCATCGAGTTGCTGTAAGCGCATGGAAAGAGAACTGTGGATCTTCTGACTGCAACACCGCAGCAAACAGTGGCATCCTGTGTCCAGAACAGCGTCATACCTGCCGAGGCACTCTAATGGCCACCGTCGATCAGACGACATGAATGCAACACAGTAGCTGAGCCATCTGTTGGTATCGACACAATTTCAAAAGGTAAATATACTCACGGGAAATAAAACATCTTGAGGAGCAGATAATCTCATCAGTTACAGAAAAACTGATAGTTTCTTGAGACCAGGCTTACATTTTTCCGCTGCAATTTACTTGCTTTTTCGTGGCAGGAAAAAGGTAAACACGCAAAAAAATTGCAGGTCGAAAATTGAGCAAGTGATTTGTACTGTTCTGGCTTACGCGCGAAGCACCATTTTTGCGATTTTCAAGTTTAAAAATCAAATTAAAATTCAATTTCCTCGACGCTGGCCAAGAAAAAAATCAATAAAGATTCAATTTTTGTTCTTTGTCATATCACACAAAGATGCGAAAAAACTGCTTAAGGTGATTTGGTCATGTGCAAAGGAGGTCAACTGATACAACAGTTAGGAGATACGAGTTTTGGGTTTTGAACTATCTAAGAGAGGGTGAGGAAGATCAAAGAAGTGTTGAATGAGATTATATGAAGGGATCTTAATTTTTTATATCTAAGCCTGAGATTGGCCCAAGATGGATCTGAATGAAGGCAAAAAATCTATATAACCGACCTACTTAACGTGGGAAAAGACTTTGTTGTTGTTGTTATATACTACTACTACAACAACAAAGCCTTTTCTCACAATTAAGTAGGGTCGGCTACATGGATTCTTCGCATCCATTCAGATCTATCTTGGTTCATCTCGGGCTTATATCCAAAAAATTAAGATCCATTCGTATAATCTATGTCCAACACTTCTTGAACCGTCCTCGCCCTCTCTTAGCCAGCTCAACATCCCAACACTTCTTGTTGTTGTTTTATATCATAAAAAAAAATCAAATGACAATGTAAATTTGAATTCCATTTTAAAACACCATCAAAATCTAATATTTGATTTTATTTTACATGAAAAAGTGAGTGACATTAATCACATCATCAAGGACACGACGTCCACTTACAGCACAAAAAATAAAACGTTTTCCCCCCTGTTACTTCCATAAAATATTGTAATTACAGTATTAAACTCGTGTCCCTATCTTTTTTTCACATTTACACCATGATCCCTCATTGCTTACTCTGTGAAGTATGAACTCTATTAACATCCAACAAAAATGTTCAGCAGTATGGCAGTACTCTTTCATTATTACACGTGTGCCCTAAATTCTTACAGAGTGAGCAATGTTGTTGCATAATAATGGCTAGCATCCGAGCTAGGACAATAAGTTCATGAAAAGCACAAGGTTCGGAGTAGGCACCCCCTCCCTCCCTCTCTCACCGACGCACTACTACATCTGTCCACACGACTAGTGATTGAGAAAGGATTGCGACACTGACATGAAGGGCCTAGTGATCTAGTTCTCTTCGTCTTAGCCATTGCCTTCCCAAGATCGGGATGTAGGTAATCGGAGCCGTAAGTCTTGATCTCAGTCCCAACCCTATATGAAGACTCACTCTTTTGCGGGCGGGCCTCTTGTAACCTACTGATGAAGTGGCAGTTGTTCCCTAAGCGGGGGCAGACTGTGACGCGAATGGAATTCGGGGAAGATGAATTTAAGCACGAACGTTCAGTGAGGGGGAAGTAAGAAGTTCAACCATAGTGTAAAGGAGCAAGTGTGGTAGTTAACATAGCCTCGAAGTTCATCTTCGAGGATCTTTTAGTTAGTCTGTCGACAAATTAATTTAATAAATTGTTCTTTGAAGAGAGAAGCTTGATGTTGATTCCTAAAGCACCCTTTTTTGAGCGATTCACTTAGGGCAAAGCCCACGAAATCAATTCCAGACCCGATAAGTATGACCGAGGAGGCGTCATGTTTGACATGAGGTGATCATTGATGAGAGGAGATGAAATGAGAGTGCTTGGAGATATATAACTAGTGTGGTAAGATCAATTCTTAGCCCATGGTCTAGTAATTGGGAGTTGTGGTGGCATGAGATATTCCCTGTAGTCTTGGGTGCATGAAAGAAAGATTGGTGGATTCAGAAAGCATGCATGTCTAATCATGAGTTCAGGCTTAGGACCTTCATGTTTTTCTTCTTCCTATCATAATCACATCGACTGGTAAAGAAGGATATGATTCGGTAAAGGTAGGAAAGAGATTTCTCTCTTGCACCAGGGTCCCCCAATAACAACTTTGTATACTTTTTTTATACTATAACGCGAAGAAGCCCTTGTCTCCTACCACCTGCTTCCTTTCCTACCTCTTCTAGGAAGCTATATGACTTGGTTGAACAACGAAACTCCTGGCTACATGAGGAGTTTTCTTCTTTGAAGGTCTCCTGATGATCTGCCCAAGCCATATTACATACTTGACACTCCTTAGTCCATGAACCATTAGCAAACTTCCCAGCTACTCAAAGCTAGAGCATGTCCCCACGAGCGTATGAGGCTTCGCTAGAGTTGACCTACAAGAGTTAGAGTGAGAAGGTAGGTAGATTCGTTCACCAAGCATTGAGCAGAGGATATATTGACCAAAGGCCGATCAACTGACTACCTCAAGGGAATGTGAAGCATAGTCAGTGTCTGATGAAGGAAGGTTCCGGGTGCAAGGAACGTCTCTACAAACTCAGACTCCAACTATTAGTAGAGAGTGGGAATTCAAGAGTAGTCGATGAGCACAAAGTAGTTAGATAGCATGGAGTTGTCGATCGAGTCGTAGGTACATAAAGAGAGAGAGAGAGAGAGAGAGAGAGAGAGAGGTCACTGACCTTTTCTCAAAAGGGCAAGTGATGGTAGACTGTGATACCATAGTGCCGAAGAATTTAGCAAGAAGTCATCCTCCACGATCTACTAAAAAACAAAGTTTCAGAAATTCGCTTTCCCATTCCTCAAGGGGCAAAGCGCAAGAATTCCGTTACCTTTTTCTGAAACATAGGTCCTGTTAAAGTACAATTTTCATATCTGCATTTCCAAAAGCAATCATAATCTACTAAAGGATTCCAACGATAAACAATTTTCTCTTCTGTATACACAATGCACAAGGAAAGAAAGAGCTTCAACTCAAACCACATGAGATAGCAGAAAGAGCATCACAACAATTGCGGCAAAGGGGTGGATCCCTTGTAGGCCCAATGTTTCACAGGAGATGATCTCCACAGCCCGAACTCGTGACCTGCAGTTGCCATCGCTTCAGTATTTGCCAATACACGAAGAGCATGAATGCCTTTTCTTGGAGAAAAGCGATGACAATCACATGACGACCCTTCCCAAGCATCCTGCTCCAGTCTGCCTTGGCCAATATACACAAACCAATCATCAAACTAACCACCTAAGATGTAACTATATATTTATCTATATTTGAAAATAAACAACTTGTTTTCTCAAGAAAAAGGTGCAAATCCATCTCCTGTACCATAATTTATCTATATGTATATTATGGAAAGAAAGATAAGGATTAAAGGCAAAGTCACATTTTGAGCACACTACAGAACAGTGACTTCAATGACGACGAGAACCACAGCGATCCGTTTTACCTTCCACCATATAAACACAGCAACTGCCAACTTACCACTGAGAACTGACATCCTCTCGTCCACCAAACAGCCGTTCTCGAGATATTAGAGCAGGACAGGAAACAACTGAGCCGATCTCACACTGGATGTTTCATGTTGGGCCTAGGAGATTGACGGTATGGAGAGGCATGCGATGCACCGGTAGAGAGACTTCGCACTGGGGGCTGAGCATTTCTTGAGATCGATGCATGTGCCTTCATACCGATCCGGGAGTTTAGACTGTTGGACCGTGCTGCGGCGTGTTCCGCCTGCATTGTCTGGTAGAGATAAGAAGAGCTGGCCATGTCTCGGAGACCTATCAGCGGTCTCAGGATTTCAACCACTTCGCTCATCAGTGGCCTGGCCTTCGGATCACGGGTTAAACAGTGCTGCGCCAGCTGAACTATCTTCTGTGCACCCCTGATGGAGAATTGCCCCTCAAGGCGAGGGTCGATCAGCCGATAAAACCTCCGCCTTTCTCCCATGTAAGGTCGAGCCCATTCCACCAAGTTATGCTCCCCATTCGGTCGGTTTTTGTCCATGGACCTGCGCCCTGTGAGCAACTCGAGGAGAACGACACCAAAACTGTAGACGTCGCTCCTTGATGTCAAATGACCTGGAAAAAAAGGAAACCATGAAACTGTTTGCAGTTGAAGAACTGGTTAGATTTATGTTCATCGAAGACAAAAATTAACCAGAAGCACAACTCTTTCTAATCTAGGTCGAGCTTAGATACCAAGGGATGTCGTGAAAGGATCCGGTCAACAACACAAGAAGAAAAGCGATCAGACAAGAAAACACACACAATCGGCGAAGTGCATATGCCCACTGCTCACACCATGCTCTCCTCTCTTTCACGAAATTCTTCTTGAAGTACAATAAACGGCCATCCCCAAGTTCTATACTGCAATGCTAGGGTTAAGGTTAAAGATAAGGTTACGTGAATTTACCAATTTCAGTATGGTACAATAAAAGATTCACCGAGGTCGACTCATGCATATACATATATATCAGACTTCACAGTAAAAAACCTAATGGAGAATGCTTTAAGTTTTGCATACATCAAGTATCCCAAATCATTGGAATTTGAAGTACAGTGTATTGGATTATGTTCACAAACACGTCAATATATACTGACAAGGAAAGTGATAGCTGACCTGTCATGACATATTCAGGAGCTGCATAACCATATGTCCCCATTACTCTAGTGGAAACATGCGTCTTATCGCCCTCGGGCCCATCTTTTGCGAGCCCAAAATCAGAAAGTTTAGCGTTATATTCCTGGATTAAAGAATAAATCATTCAGGTAGCACAAAGAAGCAAAGATCAAATTTGGAGAAGGCATGACATTAATAGTTACCGCATCTAATAGGATGTTAGATGTTTTAAAATCACGATAAATGACAGGCCTTTCGGCTTCCTCGTGTAGAAAGGCAAGACCCTTTGCTGCACCAAGTGCAATTTTCATTCGCAAAGACCATGACAGAGGCAGAGATCCTGTCCAGAAATAAATTTAATGATGAACAGCTTGCTGTAGGAAGATAAATGTGAAAACCAGATAACTCCATAAATTATAGAGGAAATATTGATGATGAACAGCTCGCTGTAGCCAGTTTGCTGCGAAGATGTTGGAGCCAGATGTCTCTTGCGCAGAAGAGTTATTTAGAGCTACAAAACTCCAGGTATCCCATTTCTACAGAATGGGAATGGGTTCTAAATTTCATGCATTATGCACAGCATATACATCAAGAATATGCAAAGTTCTCCAGCAATAAATAATATCTGATATTACCATTTTTCCGCCAGCAGCATGAAATCAATGGCATTTATTCCATCTCATTCCTAAATGAAGGATACCGAATAATGAAAGAATATTTTTATTTCAAGCCAGATAAGAAAAACATATCCTTCCATCTATGCAAAGGAAAGAACTAAATTGATAGGGAATATTAATCATGTTACCATATAGACCCCAACCATGCATCATCTAGTAAACGGTACAATAACAAGCAGAAAAAGTTGATGCCCTGAGAAATTAGATATAGAATTATCAAACGAGTAATACATACTCCTGAAGAGATGGTTTTCCAAGCTTCCTCGGGGCATGAATTCATATACCAACAGTCTCTGGTCATCTTCGATGCAATACCCAACCAGTTTGACTAAGTTTGGATGAAGAAGTTCGCCCAAAAAATTTACTTCTGCCTGCATTGACATGGATCTTTAACATCCAACGGGGAATAAAGGTGGTTTCCAAGGAATTACAATGACATGAAATAGGGAATGGAAAATTTACAATACCAGCCACTCTTTGTGTCCTTGCAGTCCATCATGGTTAAGTGTCTTGACGGCAACTGTGAGCCCCGTGCCAGGCTTCACCGGCGCAGTTCCGTTCTCCTCGACCCAACCCTTGAATACACAACCAAAGCCTCCCTCCCCAAGAAGGCTCTCAGGTTTGAAATTTCTAGTGGCACATTTGAGTTCATTGAAAGCAAACCGTCGCAGCTGAGAAGATATTCTTAACTCCTCGCTTATTTTGGAGGTTGGAGAACTACTTGTGGCATAGCTAGCCGCTGATCCAGACGCAATTGGGACAACCGCCTGGCTGCTACCATCATTTGTAGACTTACTTTCCGCTGATAGCATAGAGATAGAAAGCATGGTCAAACTACAATTTGAATTAAAAAAATGCATTTCTCCCCAGAATCATGTACCATGAAACAGAAAAGAAATTCAACTTCTAAAAGATAATGAAAAAGAAATAACCAGGAATCGCAATCAACAAAAGAGAAAAAACAGAACATGCATGACAAGTATTAAAAAATTGAATGCATTTTCTTTATCTGGCAATTGCCCTAAGTGGGTACATTCAAGTATCATTCACATCTACATTTTGATGAAAATGTATTTTAGCATAAACCTCCATTTGCCCAACCCGGTTGCATCAGTTTTTGTGCCATGTTTATGGCATCAATGGTGCAAATGGAGCGAAGATTGTTTCTTCATCAACGTACTTCAAATGATGTTTAGGAGCCACTTCAACATTGCCACCAGTGTTGACATCATAAAACATTGATATCTATCTTTGAAATCATAAACCGGTGATTTCCGTATTTTCGCCGAGCCCTTTTTTGGGTTGTTTTAAGATGCTTTAGGTCTTGGTATGTGACTGTGTGGGTGGATGCAAGGTTTTAAGTGTCAATGACATTGTTTCACCAAGGTCGAAAAAAGATATGTGGAGGGCAAGCCAACAAATCCATGAATAGTGTCAAAACTAGGTGAAATCAATTTACTTCTAAAAAATATATTTACTACTAGTTCTTCAATGTATGAATATGTAATTTTAAAATGAGCTTACATTTAAAGGGAAATACACAACAACAACAACAAAGCCTTTTCCCACAATTAAGTAGGGTCAGTTATATGGATTCTTCGCCTCCATTCAGATCTATCTTGGGTCAATCTCGGGCTTATATCCAAAAAACTAAGATCCATTTGTATAGTCTCTTTCCAACACTTCTTGGGCCGTCCTCGCCCTCTCTTAGCCGGCAAAATTGTGTGCATTTACTATATCGGAAGTCCGTATATTGACACATTTTGTACAATATTGTTTATGTGAAAAAACATAAATTGATAAAAACTTGTGTAACACATAAAAGATTAACAAGAAAACCTAACATGTAGTGAAATATGAAATCAAAATCACAACCAAATCAAGTCTCAAGTCAAGAAAGTGAAAATAGTGAAAAAAGGCAAACAAGAGAGGAGCATTAGAGTAATGACAAGGTAAAAAGAAGTAAGGAAGAAACGAGATAATGGGGGAAAAAATCACCCTTGCAATGTTGCAACATCTCTGGAAGTTTTGAAGTCAAACCTACCAACAGTAGTGGCAGTCCCCGCTTTCCCCGAAACCTGTATTGCATATTTCAAACTATCTATGCAAATGCCTCCTAGTTTTTCCTGCTTTTAGCAAATTTACTAGCATGTCCATAGAAATGTCACATGCATCTGGGAATTGGGGCACTCCAGCCACCTCAATACGAGAAATGCTGGGAGATGGCACATGCTAAAGACATGATGTGGCATCTAAATCCATGGGTGGGTAGGGTTGTGGTGGATCAAGAGAGACCTCATTGCCCACATTTATGTGTTTTAAATAATAACCAAGATTTCGCCTTTTTAAGGTGTATGAGCTAGCAAACTTGAATGACCATAACATAGACAACCAGATTAAGTACATGCGACTCTAAACAAATTATAGAAAGATGAAACTCTCTCTTCTAAAGCCATCTTCATAGGTAGCTAGCCAATTTAAATGGATAGTCCCTTCATTAACGTCCTATACATTAACCTTATAAAGGATGTGTATGATGGGGCTTCATCTTCTGTAAGGATCCAGTTTGGGAAGACTGACTATTTTGACATCAGCATCAGTCTGCATCAAAGTAAGCTTTGAATCCACCCCTTTTTACTTTGATTATGGACGAGTTGACTAGTCGCATTTAAGATGAGATACATTGGTGTATGTTGTTCGTCAATGATATTGTGTTGATTGATGAGACCAGAGATGGAGTAAATAAGAAGCTTGAGGTTTGGAGACATGCCTTAGGGACTAAAGGATTTTGTGTAAGTAGGGCTAGGACTGAATATATGGAGTGCACATTTGATGGAAGTCGCGGTGAAGGTCGAGATGAAGATTGGAGAAGATAACATTCAGAAGAAAGATTCTTTTAGATACTTGGGATCTATTTTGCAATATGGTGGGGAAATCAATGAAGATGTTCCTCATAGAATAAATGCAGGTTCGTTAAAGTGGAGAGGAGTCATATTGTTTTATGTAATAAGAAATTCCTTTGAAAGTCAAAAAATATATATTACAAAACAACCATGAGACATGTTATGATCTATGGATTTGAACGTTGGCCTGTGAACCATAAACATGTGCAAAGAATGGAGATAGTGTAACATCCGGTTTCCAATCAAACTCGGACCCGATCCGATTTGGATCCGATGAACCCAATAAAGTTGTTGGTCAATACCAAACAACCTAAAACGATCAGTTGATCGTGAATCAAAAGTCGTTCGGACGAAATCGACCAAAAATCGGTCCCTTCGTAATGCGTGCCGTGAAAAGCCGCGACGCAAATTCGGAAACCGCAAAATGAACCGAGACCATCAATAGATCCGATTCGACGATACAAGACCAACGGAATCGACCGTTCGTCAATCGGAGGTCGTTTGATATTTTAAATCGTAAAATTTAACCTTAAACAAAATCCGTATCCGAAAATTTCGGGTATTCAAAACTCGACGAAAGTATATCAATATTATACTCATTTTGATCGTCGTTTAGAAACGGTCAAAACGAGATATTACGCGTCGAAATCCGAAGCTCGAGGCATAAGTACGGGTGACTTTGGTATCTTAATTAGAGAGAGATTACAAATAAATATTTTATTTATAAATAAAATTTTGTTTAACCTCATTACAGCCGTGACAGTCTCTGCTATAAAAAAAAAATAAAAATAATACTTAATTTACTGCTGTCGGCAGACAGCAGTTGGCATTCCTTGCCTTTCCATTTGGCAGAAAGGTAATCTCCCTCTTCGTTGTTTCTATCACCAATCCTTCCAATACAAATGCAAAACCCCTTCTTCCCATTCCTTTATATTCTCCCCACCCTCTCTATTTCCAGCCGATAGAACCCTTTCCTCTCTTTTCTTCTCTTAAAATTCCAGTTCTTTCTTCCCTACTCGATATATTTTAATGCTGGAAACGCCTCTCTCTTCTCCTTCAGCTACGGGTGCAGCTCCTGCTACTACTCCCAAGATCTACAAACAGGGACTGCTGGAAGCTCAATTAAGTCTACCACTGCATGCAACCTGCTTCCTCCAATTTAAAGAGTCTAAATAGGTACAATCCCTAGCCATCTCCATTGCTGCCATGCATGTACCCTTCTCATTCCATCTTTTCCCTCAAATTGAATGGGAATGGTTATATCAGAAGATACTGCTGAAAAGTGAGTTCTTGGTTGTAGAATCATTAGTGTTGTGGCTTCCAATTGGATACTCATATACATGATTTATTACATGCTCAATCTAAATTGGTGGAGATTCATATTCTGTAACAGGATTTTCATAATCAAAGTAGTGGTAGTGAAATTTTTTTAAGGTAATGATAAATCTTCACGTGGTCCATATTATAAATCTTTGTTTAAAACATTCTTTTGAGCAATTCGTATAATCTATGGATAAAAAAAAATATGTTTTTTATTCACTACGACCAATATGTAATCAATACCAATTGTACGATTGAATGGATGAACACAGTAGTTATTTTGTTTATTGAAAATTTTAAATATAAAACTTGCACATGTAATAACTAATGTTAAGTTTATGTAAAATTCAGAACAGCCACAGTTGAAGGTCCTTTTATTTGGTGTATTTACATATATAAGGGGATTTACGAGTTGGCACACAACCTTTTACACATAAGTACTCTCCTGGGGATTAGGAGCAATTTTTGTTACTTTGTAAACCAGCATTATAAAAAAAAATGCTATTATATATATGTAAATATATATCCCTCCTACTGTAGAATATATACACACTGAGATATTCTCTACGGTATGATATAATATATAGATTTATTGTCACATAAATATATATACATATATGTATATATACTTAAACAGTAGCTACTTTCACTTATGAAATTTGATTTATAATAAATGTGTCTGTTTGAAAGTTGATTTAAAAGAGTTGAATATATTGTTAAGGGCTTGAATTTCAGTCTGGAAATTCATTTGAATAAGATAAAATGTAATAATTTAGTTCGAAAATAAAATGTTATTATATATATTTAGATATATAGACTTTCGTTGAATATACAGTGCTATTATCGAACTTCGAAATTTAAACATTTGCTATAAATTCAATCTTTTAATTAATTATACTATTTCGATTTCATTCACTTTTGAAAATCAGAAATTGTCGTGATAATACCCTACGCATACCGGATGTCTCATAACTCTATTAAGTAGGGCTAGGAAATGAAATTATGTTGTATTTTGAATATAATGCTTGATCTATTGATATCAACCTTGAAGGAGGTTGCTGATATAAATAACCCTAACCATTGTCCTAACATACTACGATGGTAAGTTGACTAGCTTGAGGATAATTTAACCTAAGATTCCAAATCATTGCTTGTGTAAGTAAAGAGTTGATGACTTTCTTTCAACTCTTGGTGCGCAATCAAATCAAGGAATTTTAATAACATGTGTTACTATGGAATCTGAAAATCACTTGAGAATCAGTAATGTCAAATATTGTGCCGATCATGGTGACCTTACACCTGACCGTGCGAGGGTGCGGTGACCCTCAACTGGGCGGAGGAAAGGAAGCCCAGTTAGGGCAGCGGCCGCCAAGTGCGCGGGTCTAGGATTCCAGTCTTTTACACGGTTTTTACGCGAGCTCGCAGTGTTTTTACGCCTCGTTGGGATCCAGACTTTAGACCAGTTCCGCTGACCCTGTCTTTTAGGATACCCAGGCGGGGGATCCTTGGTTTTCAGTTTTACGTACGAGCTCGGTTGCCCGTTACCGGTCGGGCTGTTTTTCTAGAGCGACTTCCCGGGAAGTCCCTCTCACCCGTCTCAGTGGCGTAGTTGGGGAGTAGACCTATCCCTCTATTGGACCGGCCTTCCAACTAGAGGGCGAGACGGAAGAGCCATTTGTAGGCTTCTTCACCGCTTGAGTTTACTTTCGCCAAACAGACTTGGCGATTCTACATCCAGATCATCCATATCTACATCTATATCTACATCTAAATCATCAAGAGTTGCATCTGAGAGAGTTAGAGTGAAGGATTGGAGGAAATTACAATTAAAATTGAGTTGATTGGAGGTGACTTTAATCTGATTTGAAATCCCTATAAGTTAGTGGACGTGTTGGGAACTTAGTTAGGATGCATTACACAACACCGCATGCCTACGGAGGCCCCCCAACCCTAAGGTAGTTAATACCTTAGAGTCATAGTGTGAGGCTACACACAGACCAAGACCACGGACTATACACTAACTTAGAAGGAGTAAATAGAACTAAGAATCAAATTCATCATCATCATATCAGTCCATTATCGAAACCCATGACATGATCTCAATGACAAGAAAGTAGCCATTAAGTTCCGCAACATGATCTCCAAGACCCAAAATCATGATCTTAAAACACATGAAATCGTTATATGTTAGGGTCTTTTATCTAAACTTTATATAAATATATATATATATATATATATATAAATATGGGATGAATGGGAAAAAGGGGAGAACAAATGAACTTAGTACCAAACAGTTGAAAACATTTTTACTTATGCAAGTAGATGTAAATAGTGCTTATTCCACCTTTCTACTTGCTCTCTTTTGCACATTAAATTACTTGTCATTTATTTTAAACTACGGGTTTGTATTCACGTTTGTGACTCCTTTTCTTCCTTGCACGCATGGCAGGAAAGGAGTCTATTGTTCAGTAGCTATACAGGGTTCCAGAAGACAAGGTCTATACCAGACGGTATGTGGTTTTTGTTACAGTCTTTAGTTCAATTGATATTGTAATTGCTTCTTCTCTTCAGTCAAATTTTTGGGATGTTATATGTACTGTCAGACATTGTACATGATGTAAAAATACATGCAAATTAATGAAATATGATTTTGGTGCCAAATTTCTCTTTTAGCTGGTGGTTATGAATATCAATGTGAATGTCAATTGTTGCAGAAAAAAAATTTCCCCATAAAATTTATACTTTTAATGCGATGTCATAAAAGGAATATTGCGAATTGTGTCGTAAACGGGTACCCGGATCCTGAGGGGTTCACAGATAGTAAAAATGAAAATGCTAAAATAGATGTGTGGTCATACACAAAAAGATCAAATTCAGAATGTAGCTCTGATAGAGGATAAGATGAGAGAAAACTGTGTAAGATGGTTTGGCCATCTGCAAAGGAGGTCGGTTGCTGCACTAATTAGAAGATGCGGGATTTGGGATGCTGAGACGGTTAAGAGAGGGCTAGGACGGCCCAAGAAGTATTGAAATGAGACTATCTGATAGGATTTTAGTTATTTGAATCTAAGCCAAAGAATGACTCAAGATAGAACTGAATGGAGGTAAAGAATCCATGTTGTCAGCCCTACTTAATGTGGGAAAGGACTTTGTTATTGTTGTTGTGCCATCATCTACGTCGCCAAGTGTTTAATTCTTTTCTTATTTCTCAAGTTGGTAATTTTGGCATCTCATTAAAGAATAAAAAAATGTGCAAAATATAGAAATATTCTCGGTCTATATGTATGACAAATCCATTGATCATTTTAGAAACCATGTTATATCCAAATCCAACAAAAGCTCAGTTGGAAGCCTTTCCATGCATTGGCATTCCATGCTCCCTACTGTACATGAACCATATTGCAACATAATTACCCAACTCAATGTTTACAAGGCTTGATATCAATTAGCTTTTAAGACAAAGTTTCTTATATCTATGTGAATATTCAAGCCCAAGCTTGACCTCAACCTTGTCTCCATGGATTCAAATTTCGTGGGTTCAAATACAAGTCGCTTCATACACAATATATATAAGGGTTTTCCATATATATACGAACTTTAGATTTTGGAAGGGTTAGTTGTTCCCTTAGGAAAGTTGGTAAACAAGTTTACATGTAAAGCGAAGTAGGGAAGAACAAACTGCAAATCATAAGTAGGCCAGATCCGCAATCACCAACACAAAATATTGCTATGAATTTCCCTATATTGGTGTATTAGAGAAATATCTAATCCCATCTTTTGAAGGTGCAATGATAGAAAAAACTCTTATATCAAGTGTGTACTCGTCAGTAGCTTCCTCTTTAGAATTCATATCTCGCTTCATTAATTCTTCTTTTCTTGTAGTAGAGAACCTAATATGGTGAGGTTCACACACTTTGCCTCTAACTACAAAATTCCAGCCTTTTTAGAAGTAGAGTTGAATTGGCAAGAGAAAGGGAGGACAACTTGAGTTAAAGACGTGGGATATTATAGTTGAATAGATTTTTAAGTCAGGTACCACAAATTGTATATGCAACATGTAGAGAAAAGTGAAGGGTAGTAGAAATCGGAAGAGAAGTCGGCAAACCCACAGTAATTCATCACTACTCTTTCCATTGGCAACTAAAGGATCACATTTCTATCGCTACTTACAACTATTCTCTCTTTTCTCTCTCCCCTTTTGTTAGGTGGCTCACAATGCACGAAGTAGAGCCAAGCAAGTAAAGAGATACCTGGTCTCAAGAAAGATACATTGTCAAAATTCAGTATCTCACCTTCACCATTGGACTATAGGGATCAATGATTCAACTCACCCATACGTAAGGAGGCAATATGACATGTGATTTTGTGTAGTCAAGCTAAGAAATCCATTTAAGGTCTCATTACATCAGAAGTTGTTGCATAACATCATAACAAGGTGTGAACAAAGTCGGCATGTCTTAAAAGAAGCATGTATTTGTTATAAATGTACTAAGCCTTCTCCCACTATACGTAGGGTCGGCTACATGGATTCTTGCTCAAATCCATGTTGAAAGATTCGATTATTTTTTACGATGGTTGTCGACTACCTAACGCAACCCCTGTAAGAGTGGGATTTGAACCCTGATCTTTTGTGTGGTAGACATACTGTACTACCACTAGACCATTAAGTGGGTACAAGCACGTATTTGTTATGAATATTAAAATTCTTCTCTGTTGAGGTCTTTTAGGGAGTTTTTATAAAGAGTGTTAATGCAGATTATAGCAACATAAGTAAGGGCTAACATTTTCATAAGCATGTGCAGCTGAACTAAACTATAATGTAACCGTGAATTGAGATTAAGTCATAAATATATGCTTAGATGACAAACTTTCTTTAACATAAATGGCAAACTATTGAAATCCACTGATAACCAAAACAAAAAACAATGAGAAAATATATTCACTGACCATTAAATCGGATTAACTGAATTTGTGATAACCCAATGATGCCATGAAGAGTGTTTGTCATCATGTTTTTCTTACATACCAAGACGCCACCCATAGGAATTTCACATAAGCATGCGTGCATGGAGTCTTCATAAAACTTACTATAACAACTTCGAAAGTTAAAAGCTGTTTTATGGCCCTTCCATTTTACATAGGCCCTTGAATTGATCATGTCCCACACTCTCCGTACTCAGATGCTAAACCATGTTGTGACTAATCAATGCCAGTCATGAGATACGAATGAGCACGTAAAAACATGGATTCCAAAGGTTAGGCATGATCTTTACTTCAGGATAACAAGATTCCCGAATGAAAAGCATGATCTTTACTTCAGGATAATGACATTCCCAATTGAAAGCTAATGGTGCTAGACTTGGCAATGACTAATTTTTAGTTTCAAACAAACTTCAGTGAGTGTAGCTTTCCGCAGAGATGACAAACCAAAGAAGCAAACATCACGAGACAAAGATTTTATGCAGACAACCCTTCCCATATAAAAGGAGAAACTACAAGCTGAGAGAGGGGAATGCTGTATTTCTTGAAAGAAAGTATCATATTAAGGTTATCATGGAGTATATCACCATGAAAAAGACACTTTATCCAAAGTCATAATGGAAACGTCAATCAAAACCTACTGAAACTAGGGCAATGTAATTCCCATCAATTACACACACGTTAATCGCCATGTATGCCAAATAACGAGTTTCCAACTTTGCTTGAATTTAACTGCATGCTCGGATAAATAGGTAATCAGATTCAATCACAAGATCTGATTATTTTATTCTCTAGTCGCAACGGGTGCAAGGCATAATCGGACTATATTTCAAGGCATAATCAGCAAAATGCATGACTTGAAGGCATTTTGGTGCTCCTTAGAAATGCCCTCTTGGTTGCTATAAGGAATAGATTACCAACCTATTCTTTAATCTTGTTATAGACTGACTGCAATTTAATGATCTTATTTACTTAAGCTAGGAAACTGAGGATACTAACAGCCTTCTTAGAGGTGGCAACAATGTACGGGTCAGGAAAGTAATGGCATGATTTTTTTATTAAATAAAAAAAAGGCAATTTTCAAAAAAGAGAAGGATGTGGCAGCAGCCAAAAAAGTTGCTTTGAGGCCCTAACGGATCCAGAAATGCTAAATATCAGCCATTTTAATGAAGGCATTGGGAATGTCCAACTGGAATGAAACTTGATTGGTCATTATCCCTGCATCATGATTCTATTCTCCTAAAACTTGCACCAAAATGAAGAAGATTGGCACTTTAACAAGTGTTCACAGCAGCCTTCTTGACTGTTGCCACACAGCAATCTCATTTTATGGCCTGTCATAAAGAGAGGCCGATAAGCTTTTACTTGCATTTTAGCATTCAGCTTCCAAAAATAGTATCTCCTGTTAGGAAGATTCTATCATTCCTCTCCCACCACATGACTTGTGGCAAGACTGTTGGGTCCTTTCTAATTTTAAAGAAGTATGGCATCGTAACTTGTGGCAAGACTGTTGGGTCCTTTCTAATTTTAAAGAAGTACGGCATCGTTGCATTTTGACAGCCAACGTAAAAAATAGTCGAATCTTTCAACATGGATTTCAGCAAGAATCCACGTAGCCGACCCTACTTATAGTGGGAGAAGGCTTCGTCATTTTTATGACAGTTGCATCCCCATGCATGGAACCCCAAGGGGGGCACATGTCCTATTTCAACATGAACAGATGGGTGTCTGCGGAGCTCCCCACAATTGGCATAGATGGAATATAGGAAATAGGTGGTTGATTTACCATACATGCAAAAGATGTGTCCAGATATCCTTCAAGGAAGATACTTCTAGTGACACATCACCTTCATTCTCGATCTTGGTGCATTAAAAGGCATCACATCGCTTACAACTCTAAAAAGCACTCCCATGGAGACGGAGAATAAACAAAATACATTCTAGTCCATCTATTCATAGCCCCCTATATTCGTGAGAGGCTCCGAGGTTATATGAGTTGTAAGCATACAAAAGAGTCTACCATGGTTGCAAAGCACAAGATGAGTCACTTCACCAGCCACCCGTGATTGAAAGTGTCCAATGCATCACAACAACAAAACATATTTTACGGTTGCAATGCAAAATAAGGAGCATCGAGATCGTCAAGCTTGCAAAAGGCTGGTATTTGGTATTCAGTCGAAAGGATCGCTAAATAAAGGTATATATGTGTTGTTTATTTGTTATTATTTCAAACATTATTTCGAGGAATTTATTATTTCAAACATAAAAATCTTTTTAATAAATATTTTTATGTAGATTTCAAAATTACTTGACAAGATTAAATTATAATGATTTTTCATCAAGACATTTTTTGAAAGAAATTTTCATCAAAACGTTGTTATTAGAAATCGTGTATTAGTCAGACTTACTATTCCTTCGAGCTAGTAAGTGGTCGAATAGAATTATTGTTGAAAATCGAAACAAAGATAACAAATGCAACAATACAATATATATGACAAAGCCTTCTCCCAATTTAAGAAGGGTATGCTATATGGATTATTATCAAATCCATGTTGAAAGATCCAACTGTTTTTTATGCTAGTTGTCGATTACCTAACACAACCCTCCTCAGGGGAGATTTGAACCCTGATATTTTTGGTGGTAAGTACACTGCTCTACCAACAGACCATTGAAGTTGAAATGCAGCAACACAAGTATCAAAATATTTATTTGCGTGGCTCAAATCATGAATGATCATCCTACTCTAGGGGAGAAGGGATCCAATGGAGTTAGATCCTCATAAACTACTCAAGTATTACAATAGGTGGGAGACTTTATATTTAGCCCAACTAATAACAAAGTCTCACCAAAGAAAATGTGGGACTAAAACACGAGAGTAACGTAATTGTATATTGGAGATATCCAATTATTCAACTGACTCAACCTTCACTATTCTCACCACTCCTAAAGTTGGAGCACACAATACTCAATGTGAACAGACAAAAAAACAAGTCAATCATATTTGACGACCAAACTATCTTGAACCAATATAATTGCATACTTATTGGTGCTTGAGCTATCATCATATTAATGAGGTTTCCTCATGTGAACCCGAATCATCCATGAGAGTTGTTGATAACGTTGTTATGAGAAACCATCATATGAAAATCATGTTGTCACACAGTGCCCCTAGTCACCATCACCTGCCTATGACGAGAAGCATTCGTGATGCATCATCATTAGTTCCTCCTCGTTCACCTTTTGTGCACCACCTATGCGCATTGTCACAAGCCACACCTCTTGTTTTGAAGATGTTCTTAACATGCGTGCCATTGTCCACCCCTTTTTGTGATATGCTTGATATCATTGTATTATACTGCTAATGTTGATCTTTGGGGGGTCGACTACAAGTTTTTCCTCTTCTTCGAGTCAATCGACCTCGTGAGACACAACTTTGTCTTCCATCTAGCACTCCAGGTGTTTTGATCACCATCACATCATCTTTGCATGGTAGGATCCGAACCCTGCCAATCATGGCAAGGAGCACACATCTCTATGATCGTCACTCTCATGCATGCGTACTTCGCTCGATTTGCAATGTAGTCAGGATGTATTGCTGCGATATGATCGCAGCCGATGAAATGCATGAGTTTGAAAACACAAATAACAAGAATTTGAAACAAAACCAGATCATGAAAAAATGATCTATGAAACAACTTGCTCTGAAACCATGATGAAAACTGAAATAAAGATAAGAAACACAACACATGCACCAATATAATTATTTACATGGTTCGAGACAGATTCGAAGAAATGTTCTATTATAGTAGAGAAGGAAACTAATAAGGTCAGATGTTCATATGAACTTCTCAAAGACTACATCCATGTGCTGTAGTTCATAATCTTCTGAGTGTGTTCCAGATCTTAAATCATGTTATTTTTGTTTGGTACACCATATTTACATTGTATTATGCCTTTCTATAGATAACAACAAGGAAACGATTAGAATGCAGTGTAGATTAGAGCCCATATACAATCCATAATAGACATGTCAACGACAACGAATCCATAAAGCCAACACTACGTACAAGAAAATGGCTTGAAATTTCATTTTTGCATGCATATCTTTCAATTTCTAGAACTCGCAAAAGGAGTACGGGCATATATGCCTATTATATAACATTCTCTGTGAACAATGCATGCCCCTCCTTTAATCATATGCAAAAACTACAAGACTTGATGGCTTTATGGCAAAAAATGTTAAGAGTTTGAAAACAAGTACTAAAGCCCTCCCCATCTGACCCCACCCAAGTGCACATGTACCCTCCACTCCAATAGAGTCATGCACCTCCTAATCACTCTTTTTCATGCCATATCTCATATTTATTCACCTTAAATCCATCCCTCCAGTTATCCCCCTCCCTAATCCATGTGGACGGGTTAGCCCAAAAAGGGTCAACGAGGAGATCCAAATTGCAGCAAGGATAAATGTGGACATGGTAGACTATCTATGGTGATGTCAAAGGATAAATTGGCTTGCTGGACACATAATGGATATTGTTATAAGTGGGAGAGAACTCTCTCAAGGAATCCAGGAGGAGAATAGTGCAATAAACATGCTTAGCTGAGGAAGGATGGAGGAAAACAAGGTAGAAGATCTAGTCCACTGTGTCCCAAGAGTCCTAGACATGGACCAAACGAGTGGACAGAAATGACTGGTGGCAAAGAGTTGATATGAGTTGGACAAAGGTGGACAGTTGCAATGGTTGTTTTTATCTGGTGCGGTCAATGAGAGGTTCACGGATTATGTTGAGAAATACTAAAAGGGAAAAGTTGATGGTAAGGTGGCTCAAGATTTGAGGTCGAAGATGAAAAAAGAATGAGAAAAATTGCACCCTAGGCATACACCTCACCTCGCCTCGCCTCATTGCATTACAACTACCTCGAGCACCCGAGGTGCACGCCTCGCCAAAACTACCTGAGGCGTCAGCCTCTCGCCCCACCTCGGGCGTACGCCTTGACCGCCCGAAGCTAGCCTTTTTATACCGTGCTCATGGAGGGCGAGCCTTGGAGGTGGCAACAGAGAATCAACCAAGGAAAGACGAAACTAGTGAGGGTGATCAATTATCCACCAGATTAAACGATGACGATGAAGAGGAGGAGCTTTCTAAGAAAAGAAGGAAGAAAGATGATCCTAGTTTTTACCATTGCTGTCCTCAAGATACTGTACGTTAGATATTGTTGAAGCAACATATTCGGAGGGAATGTGTAAACTAGCAACATTACATGATACGTGCATAAATGATTTTTTTGAAAGGCATTCATGTTTCCAAAAGATACAACCATGTACATGTAAAAAATCAAAACCCAAGAATTTGAAGAACACAAACAGCTGAATGAGGTTTTGCTATGTAAATAGAAAAAAGGCACTGAATCTATTCTAAGGCTATCAATCATGGCCTCAAATTTCAGCGAAATTCGGTCGAATTTCTGTCGAATATCGATATCCAGTCGCAATCGAAATTCGACCGAAATGATCGAAATATGGGAGTCCTAGTACAAAAAATGACCGAAATGGTCGAAATTTCGATCGAAATTTGACCGAAATTCCATCGAAATTCTGTTTTCGTCGTCACCGAAATGGTGACTGAAACTGACATTTAAGGCCTTGCTATCAATAGACTACATGTTTTCATTCACAATTCCATTTCCACATTGCGGACTCCCATTTGGTCTTCTAACTCTCAATGAAAACAATACTAAGAAAGACATATAGTGCTTTTAATGTCATTTTATGGTTTTATCTATGTTTTACAAGCTAGATTGAAAGGCTAAGCTACATCTAAAGTTTACTGCACATACGTGCCAAGGAAGTCAAAGCTGTTCCAACTTAATTTATTTTGCTCACAAATATTAGCAGCAATAGGTGTTAGAAGCTCTCACTATGTGAGGATCCAGGAAAAGACTGCTATTGGAGCTAGTGCAAAAGGCTAAGTAAGAAGGTTTTATATAATATTATTATTCAGATCTCAACCGATCCTCAATATAATTCCCAAAAACTACAACAATGGCATGCCCCATATGTTAACGCATATATTAGGTTTCTGTGTGTCTCTCTGTTATTTTTATTTTCAGCTGTATGCTTTATGTAATTTACCCATAGGCTACTCTCCTATATAAGAGAGCCTAGGGCTTGTGGAATAAACATCTCGTTCAATTTTCCCAACATGGTATCAGAGCGACGGTCCTAGACCGGAGTTCTCGAAACCCTAACCCTACCCTACCCCACCCGCGTGCCTCTCTCCCATCGTCGGCGTCTCCGCCAGCGCCTCCACCAGCGCCCTCGCGTGCTCCTCCACGCGCGACTGCGCCTGTGCGCGTACTCCTCCACGCGCGATTGCGCCTGTGCACGCACTCCTCCACGCGCGACTGTGCGTGCGCGTGCTCCTCAACGCGCAACTGCACGTGCGCCTCCATGCGAGCGCCTGTGCGCCTGTGCGCGACTGCACGTGCGCCTCCACGCGAGCGACTGCGCGTGCTCCTCCAATTGCATGCGACTGCGTGTGCGCGTGCTCCCTGTGCACGTGCTCCCTGTGCGCGTGCGCGTGTGCTAAGCCCTAAAGTGCACACCGTCATCTACATGGGTTTAGTTGCTTGAGGTCTACACGTGCAACTAAACCCCTCTATGTCATTGTAGACGAATCTCATCTTCAGTCAATCGCTCCAGTCTTCAGTCTCCAGTATGTCAGAAAGCAAGGCGGATATCCCATCCAGTGGCGTCTTTCGTGGTCCAGCGCCTATTGTAAAGATGGACGGTACAAACTATGAACTGTGGGCGATGCAGTTATGAGCATGATGAAGTCAACGGGTAAGAAGCATATTCTTACCGAACCAGAGCCTGCTGAGAAGACTGGAGCCAATGCCTCTTGGGAGGCCGATTACGCATATGCCAAAGTTTGGCTATCTAGTACGTTGGCGATTGAGATTGCCAATGACATTCTACATCAGCCCACAGCCAAAGACATGTGGGACATCCTGGCGGTCACATATTCTCAGGCGAAGAACGAGACAAAGATCCTGCAACTCCAGCATGATATATTCACTATAAAGCATAATGGTCGCCCTCTACATTCACTCTACACATCTCTGAGAGAGATTTCGAGAAGCTCTACAGCTTCATGCCTTTGACAGCCACGCCAGAACAACAGAAGACGTATCGGAATGCGACTATGGTGGCTGTGTTCCTTGCTGCACTTGATCCAGAGTATGGGGCGGCACGATCCCAGATCTTGGCCGATTCTACTATTCCTCCCATGGAGGAAGCTTTCCATAGAGTGAGTCGCATCACCGTTCCTTCCACGGCCACGAATCAGAATACTTCAGCCATGGCCGCCAACAGGGGTCGCGGGTTTCATCATCAGACCCGTGGACGTGGACTTCGTGGCATGGGAGGCCGTACTCGGCCCACATGTACCTATTGTCATCGCGTTGGACACAATGAAGACACATGCTACTCGAAGCATGGATTTCCTGCATCTGCACGGGCCGCTGAGCAGATAGAGCCTCCATCTGCTGCCACTTTGGATCAGCGGTTCGATGTCTAGTTGCCCGTCTAAGGAGCATTATTCCTTCATCTGGCCCAGCACCTACTACTGAGAGTCAATCTGATGCTGCTGCTTCTGCCTCTGCGTCTACCAGTGCCTCAGGTAGCATACTTGCATTTACCAGTAGTAGATCAGATACATTACCATGGATTATGGACTCGGGCGCTACACATCATCTATGTGGCGATCAGAGTTTACTTACAGGATATTCTCAGATTCCTCCAGGCCGAACAATAGTCATTGCTAATGGTACACATTCTCCCATCACTGGTCAGGGGGAGATTAGACTGACATCTTCTATGCAGCTCAAGAATGTGCTACATGCTCCTGATTTTTCAATGAATTTGTTATCAATCAGTCAGATTACGAAGGATTTACAATGTCGGGCAATTTTTGATCCATCTTCTCTTATTTTTCAGGACATCCGTACGGGCAACGTGATTGGTCGTGGCTATGAGCAAGGAGGCCTCTATCGCCTAAATCAGACTCCATTCGCTGGAACCTCATCCCTTCCCACTGGACCAGTATCTCCTTTGCTGTGGCATCTGCGCTTTGGGCATCTACCGCTTCAGAAGTTGCGTCGTGTGTTACCCCAGGGGTCTACCTCACACATCTATCCAATGTGAGGCTTGTCAGTTGGGAAAGCACCACAGGTCTACCTTTCCCAGTCGTCCAGGTCAAAGCAGAACTTCCAAGTTTGAGTTATTTCATATTGATATCTGGGGTCCGAGTCGTGTACCTGATCATCAGGGACACATATTTTATATAGTTATTGTGGATGATTTCTCTCGTGTGTCATGGGTATTTTTGATGAAAAATAAATCTGATGCAGGCAATATTATTATTCATTTTCTAGATGAAATTCAAAATGTTTTCTCCACATCTGTGAAGTTTGTAAGAAGTGATAATGCCCTAGAACTGTGTACTCATGTCCTAGCCAACTACTACTCCTCAAAAGGGATTATCCATCAAACATCATGTGCTTATACCTCTCAACAAAATGGGATTGCTGAAAGGAAATATCGCCACCTACTAGATGTCACAAGATCACTTCTTATACAGAGTCATGTTTCTTATTCTTACTGGGGTGACGCGGTTCTCACAACATATTACCTAATTAACCGTATGCCGTCCTCTGTCTTGGATGAACATATTCCTTTTTCCCTTTATCTATCATGGGAAGGATATGTTTTCCCTTACTCCCCGTGTGTTTGGTTCAGTTGCCTTTGTCCACCAGTTGTCTCCTGGTACTGACAAGCTCTCTCCTAGGGCTGTCAAGTGTGTGTTTGTTGGGTACTCCAGAACTCAAAAGGGGTACAAGTGTTTTGATCCTTTGCGTAGGCGGTATATGGTCAGTGCAGATGTTACATTTTTTGAATCCGTAATGTATTTTTCATCTTCAGATGATCAGCAGCTACCTCCACTGACTACCGACGCCATATACATGACACCACCACCTCCAGCACCGTCACCACCATCACCAACACCACCACCACCACTGATCCTCGTTTCACCACTACCATTCCATTATACCCGCAGGCCTCCTCCAGCTCATGGTCATGACTCATCTCCTAGCTCGCCTATGGTATGTACTGAAGATACTTCTCTTGATGGATCTAATGATATTTCTGAGCAGGATATGTTGCAGGGGCCAGATGAGGACACAACCGATTTAGATGTTCCTATTGCTATACGCAAATCGAAGAGGAGTTGCGTTACATATCCATTGGTAGCCTCTGTGTCATTTGAGCGACTATCTGGGGATTTCAGGAACTTTGTGGTGGCCTTGTCAGCTGTAGATATTCCACGGAATTATCAAGATGCTCTGCAGGATCGTAGATGATGTCTAGCAATGGAGGAGGAAATGGCGGCACTCCAATCTAGGGGAACTTGGAGTCTAGTTCCTATACCTCCAGATGTGACCCCGGCATGGAAGGCCGTATCGATATCAATATCGTTTCGATATCGATATATCGGCGATATATCGACGATATATCGTCGATATATCGGGATATCTAGGAATCTGTATGAAGAAAATGCAAAAATCAGATATATCGATATATCGATTTCGATATCGGTCCCATGTCGATACCGATATATCGACGATATATCGCCGATATATTGGGATACGGCCTTCCATGGACCCCGGTGAGCTGTAAGTGGGTCTTTACGGTGAAGCAAAATGCAGATGGCAGTATTGACAGGTACAAGGCCCGCCTTGTTGCACGTGGCTTTACACAGACATACGGAGTGGATTACCTTGATATATTCTCGCCAGTAGCCCGTCATTCCACTCGACGGATCTTGCTGTCAGTCGCAGTCAATCGAGAGTGGCCGCTATATCAGTTGGATGTGAAGAACGCGTTCTTATATGGAGACCTACATGAGGAAGTCTATATGCAACAACCACCCGGTTTTGCTATTGAGGGGGAGTGTTCCAAGGTGTGCAGACTTCATAAGGCTATATGGCCTTAAGCAGAGCCCCAGAGCATGGTTTCAGAAGCTCTCAGACCTCTTTGAAAAACAGAGATACAAACGCTCCAATGCTGATCATTCCTTGTTTGTACAGAAGACTTCAAGAGGTATTATTGCAATTATGGTTTACGTAGATGACATCTTGATTACAGGAGATGATGAGCAAGGCATAAAGCAGGCGAAAGAGAAGCTGGGGAGAGAATTTGTAACTAAGGATCTTGGAGTCCTTAGATATTTTCTGAGGTTGGAATTCGCTAGAAATCCGTATGGGTTAGTAATGTCGCAGAGGAAATATGTTACGGACCTGTTGAGTGAAATAGGTATGCTTGGGTGTCGGCCTGCTACGAGCCTACGACACCAATGGACCACAGCATGAAGCTATATGATGAAGATACAGAGGAGGTGGACAGGAGAAGATACAGAGAACTGGTAGGCGAACTGTTGTATGTCACGATCACTAGGCCCGATATATCCTTTGCTGTGAGTCGTGTGAGCCAGTTCATGGAGCAACCACGTCAGGTTCATATGGATGCCATACATATGATACTTAGATACCTCAAATCATCTCCAGGTGCATGTTTGCTATTCAAGAAGGGAAAAGGGATTTCTATCTCAGCATGTGCGGATGCAGACTATGCAGGTTGTCCCAAGGACAGGAAGTCCACCTCGGGGTTTGCAGTCTACGTTGGAGATTCTCTAATCTCATGGAGGAGCAAGAAACAGACGGTGGTAGCCAGATCTAGTGCTGAATCCGAATATAGTGCTATGGCCCAGGCTAGCACAAAGATGATGTAGGTAAAGGCTGTACTTACAGATCTATGTCTAGATGTATCACTTCCTATGAACTTAGAATGTGATAATCAGGCAGCCTTGTTCATTGCAAACAATCCAGCATTCCATGAGCGGACCAAGCATATTGAGGTTGACTGTCATTTCATACGTGACATGATTCAGAAGGGGTTCATTGCTACATCTCATGTCACCTCAGAGAATCAAACTGCCGATATATTCACCAAAGCATTACTACGAGGCCCATTCCAGAAGTGTGCGTCCAAGCTGAGCATGATTGATATCTATGCTCCATCTTGAGGGGGAGTGTTAACGCATATATTAGGTTTCTGTGTGTCTCTCTGTTATTTTTATTTTCAGCTGTATGCTTTATGTAATTTACCCATAGGCTACTCTCCTATATAAGAGAGCCTAGGGCTTGTGGAATAAACATCTCGTTCATTTTCCCCAACACAATATGTTATTTTGTGACTCTTCACTCCCAAAATAACACGACGATATAAAGGCACCTTTCAGCATGAGCAACCCCTAACACCTGCTCTGTTCTTGTTCTTGTATACACTGATCGGGATCCCCAGAAGCATGGGGAATGCCAGTCTATAGGTGTTCATAATATCATAAACGACCAGCAAAAACTTAAAAATTTAAAACAGCAGATGTTTTACTAGGCAGCATGTGACAAACGAGAAACATTCTTTTGGCAAGAATTTTTTGGGAAATTATGTTTAGGATAAGAGAAGCACAATTTGGGCAAAGAATCCATGTAGCTGACCCTACTTAATGTGGGAAAACGTTTTGTTGTTGATGTTGATAAAAGAAGCACATTTTCATCAGAACACCATCAGCTTAATACCAGAGTGTCACTTAAAGGAAACTAGAATATCAAATAGCATTGATGGTAAGGTAGAAGTAATGCAGCAAAATAGATGAGCAGTATAGCCTTCCTGTTTCTATAATTATTTTAATATTCAAAACATCGTTGACCGTGTGGTAGAAAGTTGACGAAGTGTCCATAAACAAACTAATGACTATAGGGAAGAAAGAAAAACAAAAGAAAAATGTTGAAGGAAATGTCTTATAAGACATTGTACTTGTATTAAAAAAGATTATCCACAACGTAACCTTAAATTTTTTGAAATTATAAAAAATACTATCAAAATCATAACCATTATTGTACCCTTGCAAATTAGCCAATTCAGGAAATCTACCAAAATACGGTTATGTTCCTAATTTCTATCCAATATAGAGAATGGGCAATTTTGTCTCACAATCTATACCCTCCACCCCTTTTAATCACCTGGACTATATGGAAATTGGCATTACTTCCTCCAAAATTTCTTTAAAGATATCCTCCCCTACAGTTTTTTATTGCAATTTGGAAATCCCACCATAATCAATTCTCAAGTATCCCAACACAACATACTATATGATCATAAAACCTGCAGCTCTTGTTACAATTTGGAGCGGACACCTGCATGTTTCCCCCTTTTTTGCCTCAAAAAAAATCCCAACACAACATACTATATGATCATAAAACCTTAGGCTTGCATTTTTAGTATGAGTTCTATAAATCAGCATCTAGATATGTAACCACAGAACATACCCCATACGCTAACATCCAGATATAAAGGCTCTGGCCACTAAAAGTTCCAATCTTAGGATCCTAGCAGCATCTACACTTCAAATGTTCATGGATCTGATTGTGAGGGATGCCTAAAGTAACTTCTTTCAGCAATGCATGACCAATCCCAACAACATGATGTCTATAGTTATGTAATTGACAGTTGTGATGGCAGCAAAAGCTTATATTTACTCTGTGTGGATCGAAGTTAGGGCAGCAGTGACTGGAGGAAGCATGTGCAAGGAGAACGGCAGAGGACGTGAGAGAGCATAGAGAAGAGGCTTTTAAAGAGGGAGAGGAGGTAATTTTGCTACTGAGTACATGCCAACTTATGCATCATCCTTAGATGGCTTTAAGATGTAAACTAATCCAATATTGATTAAGGGTAACCATGTTTTGTTAAGTGGTGAGCTCTTGCTCGATGAGAAAGAAAGATGGCAAAATAAAACAACTTCATAAGAGGTCAGAGGAAACTTGAATTTTATTGATGAGACCAATCATGTAATTCCAAAGTTTCACCAGACATATGTGAGAAAACCATATTAAATAAGAATTTTGTCACCAGAAATATTTAAAAGCTACCAATTTCTAAATTAACCTAGTTTATGCATGTCCGGTCATTTGAAGGTTTCAATAATTCTCAAGCACGATAAATTACCAAAAATCTTGATTCCTTCATCCCCAAATTCTTATATCTGTTTAGCTGGAAAGTCAGCATAGTAATGACTTTATAAGAAATTGAGTCGAATCCATGAATGTTATCTCTTATTCAGATCTCCAATTTCATATGTAATACGATACGAGAGTTGTTGTAAGAATTCAACATGGAGTCTCTCACTCTTCTACATTCATATGGTCTCTCCATATAGATCCTAATCCACAACTCAAGTGGAATAATCTCTTCCAAGGTAACTAACTGTCCCACATTTAGAATAAGCCTTTCCCTTCCACTCTCACTGACCCTATTAACTTGTCCTCAAGGTAAAGCTTTCTTAAGTTCATCCAATTCTTAAGAACCTGAGAAATATTGAGTCCCACAAAAGGATAGATCTTGTTTATAAATTTAACTCAACGAGTTTTGACAAAGAGCGCCTCCGTAACTATCAGCACTTCCATTGAAACGTTGCATTCCCTAATTCATCCTCGACATATGATCATGGATGGCATGAACGATCTGCAATTCTGTGCAGCCAATGTTCTATTGCTGATGCATCATTACTGTCAGTTGACCATATAGTTCATACTGTATCTTGAGTCATTGTTAAACTTCTGTAGAACCCTTTCCAGGGTACCCAGACAGTAACATGAGCAAAAATTAGAACATCACAACAGTGTAAAATTAGTAAGTGGAAAACAGAAAGGTCTAACCTTTAAAACAATAGATCTGTTGCATCTAACCACATCATGTAACTATTGCACATTCCTTCCAAAATTAGAAGCGTTAATGGGAATTAAACAATCAAGCTGTCAACAGCGAGTACAATGCACACACAGGATAACACAAAAAATAATCTAAAACTATAGCTTAGTCAAAAGGCCCAGGGTACGCCATGACGAAGCCACCTCATGAGTCATATATCATATATGAAGCAACATAGTGGACGACAAATCGAGGCCAATAATGGAAAACTGTGATTCTGTAGCATATAGGCTATGGTTCTAGAAGAAGCAATAATCTAAACATGCCATAAAGATGTCCATGTCTACTGATAATAAAACATGAAAAGCAGAAAGAGAGCAAATAAAAAAAGAGGATTTTAGTTCATAGAAACTGGATTAAAATACAGAGGGTGCCTTATCCAACTCCAGAGTGAGCTGCAAAACAAGCATATTACCGTAAGGAGTGCTGATGCTACTTAAGGTAGTGTCCACTTTAGACCCAGGAGAACGGCAATTCCCGATGAAACAGGACATAAACCCACATCCAGTTTTACCAGAAGCATTGGCCGTCTTCTTCTTCTTCTTCTCGTCATTGGACGTGCTCCCTCGCCACGCATCCATCTCAACAACACCACCTGCAAATGCTCACCCTCAATCACCTATCAATTTAATTACCCATTTTGCAGAAACGTCATAAGATTCCATCTTCACCGTCAAAATTAAAACTTAGATTGAAATTTCAAATCCGTAATTAAAGGGGCGAGCTTTCCTACCTGAATGTGCCACCCAGGAAACAAAAGAACAGCTCCCCTATCCAGCCAACCACTGACCTGCAAGCAACAAAGCCCACAGAATCCCAACAATAAACACTGAAAACACAAATCCCACAAATCACAAATCTCGCAGGAACCCTCAGCAGCAGCAAAAAAAAGATCACATCTTTCCCAAGACCCTAAATGGGTTCCCCTCAAATGCCCACAAGAAGCCCAAAGGAGTCACCTTTCGGGGCAGAAACGACCGGACTCCTCCTCCCCACACCTCCCAGCTCGAAACCTCGGGCACGGGGACCGAGGAGGTGATCTGGGCATGTAGTGAGAGCCACCCACACCAGCAGTGTGAGGAGATGGGGATCAGAGGGAAGAGGATTGAGGTGGGGGAAGAAACATGGGTATGGGAGGTTGGAATTTGGCAAAGAACGAGGGAGGGAGCAAGTGAGGAGGATGAGAGTTAATGCAGAGAGAGAGGGAGAGGGGGGGGAGAGAGTGGCTGTTACTAATAGTGTAATTATGCTGTGGGGGATATCATCACCCTCCTTCCTTATTCTTCTTTGTTGTTGGTTTTCAAGGTTTGGTGCTTTATTTGCATGCCCACCTCTATTGATTTGTAATATCTTTTTATAGTTTTTACACTTTTGCCCTCCTAATGATTAAGTTTCTTCAAACGAGTCCTTAGACTTATAATGAGTCCTTAGGTAGCTTTCGGCTACCGGGGTAAACTCTCCTCCCCTTAACCCACATCCCCCTCTCTCCCCGTAGGTCCCACTTTATTCATTTTTTAAAAAAATTAAATAAATCAATTTTACATCATCAATCCTATCAAAAAATAATATATTATACCATCATATCATATAAAAATTATAAACTACTCCACTTCTACTCACTTTTCCAAACTCCAATGCAATCACATCACAATAACTACTCACTTTTTCAAACTTCAATACAATCATATCACCACAAACCCACTTCTAACCCACCATCAGTTCAACCCTCTATCCAAACACCAAAATCCAAAACGGGTTACCCTCTACCAGTTTAACATGCCTTAACCCGCCAACCAAATGCACCTTTAGAGTGCTTGTTTATTTATGATATTGCAATATGAGCATGTGTTACTTGTGTGAATTTACTTGAAGAGAAATTTTCTATCGTGCTAAGATTGCATGGAAGGACTAACATGTCACAGCCTCGCAATTTTTCTTTTATTATTTATTATGTTGTGAATTTTTTGCAAGTCATACAAGAATCTTTTTAATACTTGTATAATGATTAGTGTGTTTTTATTTTTTTATGATTTGAGAGTTACGAATAAGATTTTGCATAATCTTTTGAATGACTATCCTCGTGAATCTTATCTCCTTTGAAGGTGGTTACTAATGCATTTAATATATGACCATTATTGCCTATTACACATAACAATATTTCAACATTTGTGTGAACCATGTCAAAAGAGTCTTATGTTAAAGTTATAGATCCTTTCTTACATGGTCTTCTCTCTTAATTTCCTTGCTATATATTATGTTGTAGGTTTTGTTATGAGGATCCTTGTTATATAATTATTCCATTTTTACTGTATTTTTTTTCATTTTTGTTCTTTCATGTTTTGATTGCATTTTTGGTGTGTTTTTGTATTTTGACTCTTGTTTGTGTTGATTATAACGGATAAGCTTATAGATGATGCTTCTCATGATCATTCTCGTGTGCCTTACTTGTGAGTTGTACATTAGCATGCACATTCATTCCTTTTACATTATTGTTTGGATTGGAGCAAAAGAGAAATACTGCTAAGATTTTTTATAATGCATTTGGTTTCTTCCATTAATTGCTTATGTATTTAGTATTATGTATTTTGCGCGTTGATACGCATGCCTCAAAGTATTTTCATTTTTCTTGTGATTTTGTGTTTTTCTCTTGCTTGAGTTGGATATTACATATATTACTCTTCCATGATATTTTGCATGTTCATCTTTGTAGGTGATTATTTCCATTTATAACATATTCTTCCATTGATTGCTTATGTATTTAGTATTATGTATTTTGCACGTTGATACATGTGCCTCAAAGTATTTTCATTTTTCTTGTGATTTTGTGTTTTTCTCTTGCTTGAGTTGGATATTACATATATTACTCTTTCATGATATTTTGCATGTTCATCTTTGAATATTTCCATTTATAGACATATTCTTTCCTTCAATGCCCACAACTTGTGTCTAACAACGAGAACTAAAGGAAATACAAAAATTGAAACTTAGTGTATTGACTCTTATTATAACACATATTTCATTTGTAACTTCATAATAATTAGCAATTATGAGTTACACCACAAAATAGAAATATGTATCTCCGTCTTCTTCTAGAAGTCAATATTACATATTTTCCTACAAATTTATCATTCATATTTTAAAAGATAATGGTGAAATCACATGTCTAGTATTTCTTTGAACATACATTGCCATGAATGACGATAAGGATATAGGACATGCGAGCCCACGACGAGCCATTATGCAATAAATGTTATTGCAAATATCATTCCCTGATCTGAAATGAAGAATAACTAATTTGTATAATAGATCCCTTAGTACAATTTGGGTTATGTATCATGGACATCTTGATTATCATACATCTGTTGATTCAATTATTGAATCATAAAGGCTGGTGCTATGATGAATATCTAAAGAGTTAGATTGAGGACTCATCAGGCACCGTCAAATGATTATTAAGAGATGATCTCCAGCCTAAGTAGGAGATGGCAATCCTTTCTCATTTAGGCTGATATCTGACCGACCTCTTGATGTAGGTCCTCTGCATGGGAATAGAGATTCGGAGGTGTCAGATTAGTTAGGTCAAAGCGTTGACTTAACGAGATCAAGATAACCAAAGTCCTATGACGTATGTTGTCACGATATATGCACGCATCCTCTGACCTGAGACAGATGTGTTACTATATGTCTGAGAATGTACATTTGGCAGACCAATAGGTTGATGACCTAATCAAGTTCTATACACCGGCGTGTTGGTGTGCATACAAGAGCATATGAGTAATACGATCTCTCAAAGGGATCATACAGGTTCGGTTACTGAACCAGAAGACATGAGCTCACTTATGAGATATTGGAAAGAATCAAATTCTGTGCATGGTCGTCTCGCTTTGGAAGCTTGACTGAATTTGTAGGTTTGATATATACTTTTGGAAAGTATATGATTAACACCTAGGTATGATATATACTTTTGGAAAGTATATGATCGATACCAACTCCCAATAGTCAAATGAGAAACTTGATGATAAAACTCTGAAGTAGACAGTGTAAAATTGATCTTATACTTCAGGTTTATTCTGAGTCTTCCAATATGTAGGATGTACAGGTATTGGGAATACCTAAGGGTGATGTGATCATAAATGGTTGTATAACCATAACGCTTCCATTCCTAAGGAATGATGAAACGGGTCTGGATTTTAGTGACTCCTCTCAGTAGAGAAGTAATCTGATCTTTGTCCAAATGTTGGACATTGATCTGAATGTGATTCAGAGGCAATGAGAAGATTAGATTTGGGGTCTTGATTTAATCAAGCATCTATGGGAGGCCCGAGATCTGGATTTGAGATGTAATCTCAATATCCAAGTCACTATGCGTGGAACAATACAATCACCATGTCCTTATCTCCAAGTATTCGCGGAGAAAGCGCATTATCCTTGAAAGAGTTCAGAATAATTTCATTGTTGATATATGTATCTGAGTATTAAGAAAATGGATAATTAAATGTGATTTAATTGTCATGAATAATATGAATTTGATTCATATTATAAAGAGAGTTATCTAAGATAATAAATGTGATTTGATTATCTAAGATGTAAATAATGTGAATGTGATTCACATTATTTGGGCACATGAGAATAGAGATCTAAGATGATTAAATGCGATTTAATTATCATGAATATGAATAATGTGGATAGGATTATCCATATTAATCATATGTATATTATAAATGTGATTTATAATATTTAATAGAGAGAAATTTGTAATTTATATTTGTTAATTAAATATTGATGTGAATTGGATTCGCATTGGACAATTAATTGAAAAATGTAATTCACATTTTATTTTGGGTTGTGAATGTGATTCACAATTTTCCAATGGTAAGATTGCAATATTCACAAAATAATTATGAATTATTTTTGTTGAATAATTTACAACAAATGTTGTTATAAATCTTGGAGATTTCCATGGAATAAATGTATCTCATGAGATATCATGAGATTACATGAGATTGCAACCAAAACCCATATTATGGAAGGAAGCAATCTTCATTCCATAATCTCCATACTTGATTGATTTAATTTGGGATTGATTTATATTGATTTATCGATATAGATTTAATTTAATTTAAATTAATTGTTGTTGGTTTTTACCAACACAAATCTTAGCCATTAAAAGAAACACAAATCAATGAGAGCCATTGGATTTGTGTTGCCTATGGATTGAGATCCATGGATCCTAAAATATTATAAATAGAAGGGCATCCCTTGCTCTACATATGAAAAAGAGAATATAAGTCTCTCTCTCTCTACACACCCTCTCTTCTTCTCTCATGTGGCCGTCCACCATGGATGCCCTAGAAAGGTTCTCCATAGCCGCAGCGTCGTCGTTATGCTGCCCGATCGTTTGCTCGTGGATCTCTGTCTCCTTTGGTGTGCCTCGCTCGTGAAGAAGACATCGGATCTCGTGTGTCGAGATCAGGAGATTTGCTGCTTGGATCATTAACATGTATTGCGAGAAGCACGTGTTTCATCAACATGCTCGCAAGCGTCTCCTCCGTCGGATCGGACTTGAGACAGGAGGTATCTTCGTTGAGAGACTCGATCGCAACCACGCTTCAAGAGGTTATCCTATTACTTATTTGTGGTTTAGACGAAACGATCCGAGAAGTGTTCTTGGATCATGTGGTTTCGTCACATGAAAAAAAATTAATTTCCGCTTCATAGAACAACTAGTGCGAGTAGTCGTTCCTCGTCGTATTCGATACGACGCTCATACTTCCGTGATGCGCTTGAGGATTATCCCATATCCTTCGAGTGGTATCAGAGTCGAAGGTTTTGGATACGATCCGTAAACCTAGGACGACTTGGGTTCGTTAAGGTTGCGAAAGTTTTCATTGCATTTCATTTTCGCACATCTGTTTAGTGAATAAATTCGATCATGTTTAAAATGTTTAAATACTAATTAACCACTTGTATTTTGTTCTTCATTAAATAAGGAAACCATAGGATCTAAGTTTACATAATTTGGATTCCGTTTGCTCGAGATATGGTTGTTTTAATGAACATGTATTCACTGTTGCGGGAACTGCGAATCTTAACATGATTAATGAGTTAATTAATATTTTGATTCACCTAAAAATGCGTGAAATATCACTTAATTTTGTCATAAATCAAATTAGCAATCTTCGAAAACTGATTTTGTCTAATTTGGATTTGAATTGATTGAGATATCTTAATTTTAGTAAGTAGGGGTCACTGCTGAAATTACATTTCTAATCAAGAACCATGTGATTGTCAATTAGTGAAGTTAATTGTTAATTTTATGAAATAATTATAGAAAATATTTGAAGAAATATTTAATGATGATTATTTCCTTAATTGACTTGGCCTCAACCAATAAATTGATTAGATTTGATCTAGATCATAATTGGAAACTCAATCAATAAACAACTTGCTTGAATAGGATTGAGAATTTGTCTAGCAAATTTCCTTATAATCAAAATTGTTTTGATTATTACTATATAGTATAATTTCGATTGAAGAACCGATGATCATCTCAAGTACACATTGATCTATTTGGCATTATCCTTTCCTAAGGTGGATATGGTGTCTAGTCGGGGAGCGTTGGGGTAGCAGGTCGCACCGGTTGCGGTCTGTCCCACTCCTGCCGCTACTGAACATGACAACGGGTAGGGACTCGATAATGCCGGAGAAATCAAGATGTATTTTTCTAATTATTATAATTCAAATTAATACATACTTTGAGATAATACTGTATATATATTTAGGTAACAAGTTTGTTGATTGAATTGGTTTGATAATTGATTTAATTAGATTGAATTAATTATATCCAATTAAAATACTCTATTATGAATAGATGTGTATTTCCCTTGGAAGAATTAATTATATGAATATGATTCATGATAATTAATTAAAATTTGAATATGAGGTGGAGGATCACATAAGTGACATCCATGGTCTCCCTCAACGGGTTTCCGTCGCTAGGGATTGCATATAGGAGACGTCTGTCTGAAGTGACAGCTCATGTATGCAAGCACATCTGGATCAGGCTCTTTGCTTCTCGAAAGAGTAAGGTCGTATGCGTAGTGATCCCAATATCGGATCCTCATATTATTGAGGCGATAGTGGATTGCGCATAGCGAGTTCTATTCCTATTGACGGTTGGTTCAATTAACGACGGGTCAACATCACCTTAGGGGTGGTGGGCCGGGTGTTAAAGACCAAATTGGGAGATGCAAGTTGGACTTGCAAGGCGGAATGTGTTCCCGCTTCTTTTTATCCGAGTTACAGATTCTCATATTATTGGAATGTAACAAAGATAAGGAAGGAGATCCCAGATCTTGCTTGAGATATAATGGTAAGTATATCTCTTACATTGAAAGTGATTAAGGGAATGCACTTTCAGTGTTGACAAGGCAAGACAACTTTGATATAAAAATTCCTAAATCAAAGTAAAATATGTATATATATTTATATATTTATGTAAATTTCTTATTTCAGATAAATCTTCATTAAACTCACTCAATACTATACTCAATAATAACCAGTAAAATATCATGGATTGGATCCATGATCAAGATATTGTACTTGCAGTTGGGCACATAATGTATGTGGTTGCAATGTGCAATCTTCCTCATAATAATGAGGAATGACAATTAAATAGATAATAGGACTACTACCCTAGGGTTTGTATGTCTCTGCAGTCTTGATCTCTCATCGAATGTACTTTGGAAGTGACATGTCGATGATGATCGTGATTGTCAATTAATCCTTATAAAATCTAAGAAGATGTTCTGGCATACATATGTGCTCTTGACATTTAATCATGAATGACATGGTTCACTGCATCATGCAGAATGGTGGCTCTATAAGAGACGATGTATTCAAATTATTTGAGTACCTGCCTGAACCAATGTTTTAAGTGTTTAGATGGATGTAGATACGATGACTGTCATCATTCTGCTGTCTATACTCTGGTCATTCATGATGCTTCATATTATTCATATTGTATGAATTGAATGAAGCACGTGTATAAATGTTGAAATACTCTTATTTTGATTTTTTTTATTTCGACATAAGAGATCCTCTGTCTTGAGCAATGGTTGCTTATAGATAAAGGGAGCGCAGTGGAAGCATGGGTTGGACCCAAGTGAGAAGTATAGTCGAAGAGTTGGTTGCACTTCTGTGACTTCCATATGACATCCAAAAAGTTGGATGAATGCAAATACTGCAATAAGTTGATGTGTTGATAGTATGACTATCAAATCTATCTAGAATCCTTAGAGAAGGATCAGATAGTACATCAGATAATCAACATATAATCGTTGAAATTGACTTACTTATTTGATAAGATAAAGTCTATAATTGTATCTCAATCTACTATGACACTTGCAATTGGTTGCATATGTATTAGAATATTAGAAATTTGATCTTAAGGTTAATGGTCATCCCTGTTGGAATTGATGCAATTGTTGCAACAATTTCTACTAAATCAATAGACTTCTATTTTCAGTGGGAGCCCTTAGTCGTAGAGAATGTCTCTATGACCTGGATATTAGAATACATTCATTATTTTATTTCTAAATGTTGAAAATAAGCATGAATTCTGGAATTAGACCTATCATAAAGAGTTATGATGGAGATATTTCAGATAGTAATCTAAAATCTTGTGGACTCTACTAAATTAGAAATATGAATGGTTCATTAACATTTCTAATACTGAAATTAAACCTTAAAAGATCAATAGGAGAATGAAGATCATTTGATAATGATCTAGCATCAAGCTTAGACATTGTCTGTTGATTTGATCAATAAACTAGTGAGAGATGAAACTTTAGATTGTTTAAAGTTCAAATCTTACATACTTGTGAATATTGTATTAAAAAAAGTAAAAATATCCAATACACCTTTCCTTAGAATGGTGTAAGATGTCAAGGTATTCAAGATCTCATGCATATTAATGTATGTGAATCATCTACATCAGAATAAACATTATGGATATGTGATATCTATTGATGATTATTTGTGATATGAGAATTTCTTCTCTTCACTTAGAAAACTTTGAAATGTTCAAAGATTTCACAATTTTGGTTTAGAACCAAAGTTTGAAGGAAGATTAAATGAATTTTTATCTAATCTAGGTAGTTAGTACCTATAGAATAATCATGGAATGTCTTATATAGATATGAATGTCATTTCTATCTCAATCCTCCTAATGTACCTAAAATCAAGAGAATTGTGGGGAGATACAGTTGGATCATGTATGGCATGATTTAATCAATGATGAATTCCTAGCATAATTACCTATTAGTCTCCAGGTGTATATGTGGTAGACACTACAATATATCCCTAATAAGATTCCAAGCAAGTAAGCTGGAATTTAACACTTGAAAGTGCTACTTCATTAAGAAAGTAAAGGATGGTATTGGATACCTACTTTATGACCTTGAGATTCTTAAAAGATCTCATCTTTGAGAATATGATTCTTATAGGATAACTCTCTTGAGAATCAAGATGAAAATGAAGTAAAGGAACTCATTTAATCTTGAGATGATAATGAGGCTCCTGGAATCAGAAACTAAAAGGATAATTAAAAATGAAACACTAATACCTCTTCAAATGAGTCTAAGGGATGGATTTCATGTGTCAGTTAAATCTGACATGATCTAACTTCATATGATGAAGCTCTGAAGATCATGACATGGAAAGATGGATGTTAGCAATAAGTCTAAAGGAAGACTTCATATACAAATGTTGTATATGACCCTCGAGGATCCACCTATAAGGGTAAGTTCCATTAAGGTATAAATGGATCTTCAAGAGAATGATGGAACATGATGAGAAGGTAAAGACCTTCAAAGCACGTTTCATATCCATGAGCTACACACCGAAGAGAAGACATTGCTTGCAATGAGACTTGCTCTTCATTGACCATGCTTAAACCCATCAGAATAATGCTAACCATAGCTACACAACTTGACTATGACATCTTCATGATGTAAGTCAAGATTACATTCACTATGAATACCTCTCCGAGGATATTCATATGAAGTACCCCAGGGCTTCATGGTTGAGGAAAGCAAGGTGTGCAAGCTAAAGAACTCCATCTATGGACTCAAATAAGCTTCTTGTAGTTGGAACAATGGATTGATGAAATCATAAATTTTATGCTTTCAGATAGAATCATAATGAACCGTGTGAAGCTTAGTGGGGTGCCATTGTGATCATCGTGTTTAAATGTAGATAATATCTTAATCATTTGGAATGATATAAGGATAATAATAAGTGTTTTATAGACTGGCTATTCCATACATTGAGATATCTCAATGATACCTCTTTAGATCTTAATTCTGAAGATGTTCAGAAGCAAAGAGAAGAGGGTATTGGGACCATCACATTAAAGGTACGCCTTGAACATTTCCTCTTTTTTCTGGAAAATTCCAAGAAAGGCTTCTTTCCCTCAAGATAACACCTCAAAGAGTTGAGGATGTGAATGCAAAAACTGCTTGCCCTTGTGCATCAGTTCCGAGAAGCCAATGTATGCTAGATGTGTACAAAAGCCAGATGTCTGCCATGCAGTGGGAGTAGTAAACTATTACTAATCCTATTATGGTGATAAAACACTTGATTGCAATAATAACAATATCTTCATAGAGGAAATACTTTTGATATAGCGATCTCAAAGTCTTATCATCAAGAAATTAAGACTTTATAGATAGTGATCTAAAAGGTCTTAACTGTGAATACCTTAGGAGATAGAGATCTCCAGGAATAAGGGTATTCTAATAAGGATAATAGAAATTACATGCTGGTTAAATAATTATTGAACTGTAGTGTCAAGGATATTATGACTGATATGATTGAGTATTGGTTGCATAAGATGCAACATTCGCATTGGATGCGAACACTGTTGCTAGGAGATATGCAAGTGTCGTAAAAGGACTTGGCATAATCTCTCGGGAACATAGTGACTGGTCATCTTACCTAGCTATTTTTCTAAATAGCATATGATTGTCACATGGGTGTAGGTTTAAATGATTAGCCCATTAGTGGCTCTTTGGGCTAGTGGGAGATTGTTGGACATGCGAGCCCACGGCAAGCCATTATGCAATAAATTTTATTGCGAATATCATTCCCTGATCTGAAATGAAGAATAACTAATTTGCATAATAGGTCCCTTAATACAATTAGGGTTATGTGCCATGGTCATCTTGATGATCATACAGCTGTTGATTCAATTATTGAATCATAGAGGCTGGTGCTATGATGAATATCTAAAGAGTTAGATTGAGGACTTATCAGGCACCGTCAAATGATTATTAAGAGATGATCTCCGGCCTAAGTATGATATGGCAATCCTTTCTCATTTAGGCTGATATCTGACCGACCTCTTGATGCAGGTCCTCTGCATGGGAATGGAGATGCGGAGGTGTCAGATTAGTTAGGTCAAAGAGTTCACTTAACGAGATCGAGATAACCAAAGTCCTATGACGTATGCTGTCACAATATAGGCACGCATCCTCTGACCGGAGACAGATGTGTTACTATATGTCCGGGTATGTACATTTGGCAGATCAATAGGTTGATGACCTAATCAAGGTCTATACACCGGCGCGCTGGTGTGCATACAAGGCATATGAGTAATACGATCTCTCAAAGGGATCATACAGGTTCAGTTACTGAACCAAAAGACATGAGCTCGCTCATGAGATATTGGGAAGAATCAAATTCCGTGCACGGTCGTCTCGCTTTGGAAGCTTGACTGAATTTTAGGTTTGATATATACTTTTGGAAAGTATATGATCAACACCTACGTATGATATGTGCTTTTGGAAAGTATATGATCGATACCAACTTCCAATAGTCAAATGAGAAACTTGATGCTAAAACTCTGAAGTAGACAGTGTAAAATTGATCTTATACTTCAGGTTTATTCCGAGTCTTCCAGTATGCATGATGTACAGGTATTGGGAATACCTGAGGGTGATGTGATCATAAATGGTTGTATAACCATGACGCTTCCATTCCTAGGGAGTGATGAAACGGGTCTGGATTTTAGTGACTCCTCTTAGTAGAGAAGTAATCCGATCTTAGTCCAAATGTTGGACATTGATCTGAATGTGATTCAGATGCAATGAGAAGATTATATTTGCGGTCTTGATTTAATCAAGCATCTATGGGAGGCCTGAGATCTGGATTTGAGATGTAATGTCAATATCCAAGTCACTATATGTGGAACAATACAATCACCATGTCCTTATCTCCAAATATTCGCGGAGAAAGCACATTATCCTTGAAAGAGTTCAGGATAATTTCATTGTTGATATATGTATCCGAGCATTAAGAAAATAAATAATTAAATGTGATTTAATTGTCATGAATAATATGAATTTGATTCATATTATAAAGAGAGTTATCTAAGATAATTAAATGTGATTTGATTATCAAAGATGTAAATAATGCGAATGTGATTCACATTATTTGGGCACATGAGAATAGAGATCCAAGATGATTAAATGCAATTTAATTATCATGAATATGAATAATGTGGATAGGACTATCCATATTAATCATATATATATTATAAATGTGATTTATAATATTTAATAGAGAGCAATTTGTATATTACATTTATTAATTAAATGTTGATGTGAATTGGATTCACTTGGACAATTAATTGAAAAATATAATTCACATTTTATTTTGGGTTGTAAATGTGATTCACAATTTTCCAATGGTAAGATTGCAATATTCACAAAATAATTATGAATTATTTTTGTTGAATAATTTACAACAAGTGTTGTTGTAAATCTTGGAGATTTCCATGGAATAAATGTAATCTCATGAGATACCATGAGATTACATGAGATTGCTACCAAATCCCATATTATGGAAGGAGGAAATCTTCATTCCATAATCTCCATGCTTGATTGATTTAATTTGGGATTGATTTATATTGATTTATCAATATAGATTTAATCTAAATTGAATTAATTGTTGTTGGTTTTTAGCAACACAAATCTTAGCCATTAAAAGAAACACAAATCAATGAGAGCCATTGGATTTGTGTTGCCTATGGATTGAGATCCATGGATCCTAAAATATTATAAATAGAAGGGCACCCCTTGCTCTTCATATGAAAAAGAGAATATAAGTCTCTCTCTCTCTTTCTCTCTCTACACACCCTCTCTTATTCTCTCATGTGGTCGTCCACCATGGATGCTCTAGAGAGGTTCTCCATCGTCGCAGTGTTGTCGTTATGTTGCCCGATCATTTGCTCGTGGATCTCTGTCTCCTTCCGTGCGCCTCGCTCGTGAAGAAGATGTTGGATCTCGTGTGTCGAGATCAGGAGATTCGCCGCTTGGATCATCAACATGAATTACGAGAAGCACGTGTTTCATCAACACGCTCGCAAGCGTCTCCTCCGTCGGATCGGACTTGAGACAGGAGGTCTCTTCGTTTAGAGACTCGATTGCAACCATGCTTTAGGAGGTTATCCTATTACTTGTTTGTGGTTTAGACGAAATGATCTGAGAAGTATTCTTGGATCATGTGGTTTCGTCACATGAAAAAAAATTAATTTCCGCTGCATAGAACAACTAGTGCGACTAGTCGTTCCTCGTCGTATTCGATACGGCGCTCACGCTTCCGTGATGTGCTTGAGGATTATTCCATATCCTTCAAAGGAGTGATATATATATTCAATCAATAATTACATTTCTAAGATCAAATGTCATCTCCCTAAGAATTGATTCTAAAGCCCAAAATTAGGGATGGTATCAAGATCCAAACTCATATATGCAAATTTATGAGGTTAGTCCCTCAAATGTCGGGCCAAGTAGACTGCAACTACGTAACTTAGTCTACAACATGATAATAAATATGTAACTCACTTATATTGTAATGAAATTTTGATCTAAATTCCTAAGAAAATACACACATAAAATAACAAGACAGTCCAAAACACTTATAAAAAAATGAGCTAATTATGCGGTAGATATAAACTCCATCAAAATCTCTCCTTTTTCATAGTTTTCAATCAATATTTTTACGGACATTTTTCTCCATTTTGCCCTTCCCTGGTGACTTTTTTAATCCAATAAATTGTAGCCTTGAAGCAATACAAATAAAAAAGAAAATAAGCATGAATCTTGCCATGGACTTTAATTTAATTTTTAACATCCCCTTTATTTGTTTTTTCTCTATTATTTACAAGTCAAGTCATTTTTGTATTGATTGATTATTTTTCGTCCTTTTTTTACTTATTCACCTTTTTTATTACTTTCCTTGTAATTTGATGGAGTTCATAAAAATCCATCCTCACTCAATTTTAAAGTTGAACAGTAAAAATATACTATTAATTAGTATATTTTTCGGGTGAAAAGAGGTCAGATATGGATATTACAGTTTGGAGCTAAGTATTATTTATCTATCTATTGATTTTAGCTCTTGTAAATTAATTCAAGCACATATATCAGTCATCCACACTTATATATTTTTTATAATTTATTATACTATATATTTTATCTAATAAAAATATGGGTTTTTAACCCGGTAGACCCTATAATCTTTGCCAATTACCTCTATGACCTTCGAAACATCGTAATTCCTCCCTGAACCTCTTAAACTTGCTCCGTCTTACCCCACAAACCCTACCGTTAAATTGACACATCTTGACCTAACTTGAGTGGGTTAAAACCGAGTTAATCAAACCATATAAAATCTAACGATTGGAATTCTTCATATCTTCCTCTTTCCTTCTTCTATCTGCTTCTTCATCTTCACTTCACTTCACCAATCCACTGATGACAGACCCAATGCGGGCCCAGCTGTAGGGGCAGAGAGGTGCAGGAGGGGAGCTCGAATCCAACGAGGGCGGCTTTCGAGCAGGGGTTGGTGCTTTCGAGCCAGGGGAGGCAGCGACGACTTTGTCGGAAGGTGAGGCTTTGCAGGGAGGTATGAGCCACATGCACGAGGGGGGGGTCAGTGCGGGAGGCGCGGGGGGCTCCACGGGGGGGGGGGGTGCGGTGCAAGAGGCGGTGCGGGGGGCGGGGTCAGTGCGGGAGGCGGTGCAGGGGGCGAGGTCGGTGCGAGAGGCGGTGCGGGGGGGCGGGGTCAGTGCGGGAGGTGCGGGGGGCTCCACGGGGGGGGGGGGGGGAGGGTCAGTGCGAGAGGCGGTTCGGGGGGTGGGGGGGGTGGTCGTCAGTGCGGGAGGCGGTGTAGGGGGGGCGGGGTCAGGGCAGGGTTGGTGCGAGAGGCGGTGCGGGGGGGCTTCGACTCGAGCGGGGCGCCGGTTCGGGGGGAGGCTTCGACCTGGGGACGCGGTTCTTCGAGCCCTTGCAGAAGACACTTCAATCCTTCACAAAGTCCCAATACAACTGGTGGATGGTGGCAATGGTGGAGGTGAGGATGACCACTCCCAGCCACGCTGCTGTTGGTTGCACCTCGTACTTCATCCGAGCATCGGCTACCACTGGAGAGAAAGGAAGCTCGAGATGGAGGTGGTGGGTGCTGGGTGGTGGGGAAAAGGAAGAGGGAGTGACAATTGATGTAAAATCGATAAATAAATAGGTATAATATAAAAGAATGTAACGGAATCTGGTTAGTTTTAACGGATAAATGGATGTGGGTTAACCACAGGGTTTATAGGGTAAGAGTTAGTAAGTTTGCGGGATCCAGGGAAGAATTACGATGTTTCAAAGGTTGTAGAAGTAATTGGCAAAGATTATAGGGTATGTCGGGTAAAAATCCCTAAAAATATAAAATCACAAAATCATTATAAATAAATAAAATAAAGTATAAATTTAGGATTCATAAGTATTTTATACATATGAATCACTAACATTTAAAAAATTTCACTAACCTAATCAACAAAATAAAAATATATAAATGTGCCTAATATTTATTTTATGTAGATAAAATATAAAGTAATATCTAAATACAAAAATAAAAATCCTTAACCCAAAAAAGTTATCTCGAGTTATCCGCCAAATTAGGACTTGATGTTTCATGAAAAATGTAGAGAAATTGATTTTCACCTATTTTCATATTTGAGTTTATTGAAATTCATGTCGTACCTATTTCTTCTCATTTATCATTGAATTTCATCTAGGGTTTTTTTAGTGCTGGCATATGTTAGCACCAAAGTTACCCCCAACCTCGGCCGACCATTGTTCTCTGCTACACCCGTGACCATTATGTGCATCGTCCCCTCTTTTTAGTCGAGCCACTATGACCTCATGTCATCCCTCTCCTCACTACCTACCTCCCCATATTCTCCTCAATTATTCCTTTTGGGTGGCATAATCTAGGAATCATTCTCACTATTAGAGAGAAAAGGGTTTGAATTAGAACAAAGAAGATGAAGGAATAATGCCATCAAGGAGAGAATCATCCTCGATGGTGATAAATGAAGGATATGCATAGGTTTGACTTGTCTCAATAGGAAAAAGGTTTTTAATTGACTCGGAAAGAAAGTCAACCCAAATTGGAGGTGATTTGAGAAGAGGGCCATCATTAACAAGTGAGAACATCGACGGTGGGTTGGTCAATGAGAAACTCATGAAGTTTGAGCAAAAAACAACCCACTCCTCCGTTATAAACTCACAAGGACATGAATAGGAGCATGGAAATCAAAATAAAAAGATAAGGGAAAAGGCGCAAAGGGCACATACACAAACCACAATCAATACACTATCACAAAACACGAGTTCACACTTAACGTGGTGAAAGCTGTAAAAGCCCGTCTTACCCAATTTTTCCAATGTCAATGTGAATTTTAATCAATCTTGCAATTACAAATGCACAATGAGTCCCATTTAATGATCAATACAAGTTAACTTGATCCATCTAAAGGTATCCATCTTCCCACGTCTACCATGTTTGAGATATGTTTACTTTTGAGACCTTGAGCCTTCTCTCCTAACCCACACACCAAATTATTTTTAGGATGAAGAATGTATGTCGGTCAAATAAATGTTAGAATACATCTTATCCCATGAATACAAGAGAGGAATGCATTTATCTAAGTCTTGATGAGATGAATACCCTATATACCCTTGTCTCCAAATAGTAAACAATATAGACGGTAACCAACCAGGTAGTGAATGTACTTTATTACTTCTGAAAACCCAACATGATGATTGGGAGTTCCTACTCTAAGCTAGGCTAATAAATATCTCTCTCATCCATACTCGCAGAAAAGGGCTAACTGCGTCAATTTTACAAAGATACATAGGGTTTTAGGCTCTAATCCTTAAGGATATGTGCATCTCTTGATCTGGAGTGTACATACTGATAGGGACAACTTGTCAGGTGAGGAGGGTCTTGTAGTCCACACAAGGTGGAAGCATAGTCGATGTGGCAACCACTCACAGAGACCAAGTGGCCAACCATTAAGGGTTCGTTTGGTTGCAGGGTTGGGTTGGGTGAATAGTAAACTGTGAGGAGGGGGTACCCCTGTGAATAGTACCCCAACCCAACCCAACCCTGCCCAACCCTGCAACCAAACAAACCCTAAGTACCCACAATATATGAATAATCAATGAATAACAAAAATGTGTAGTACAATTTATTTTACTCTACAAACAAAGATGTATAATGCATAAGCATGTAGAGGTTGAGCCACTATGAGCAAACATGGTAGCTAATTTTTAGTAATTATAAATAACTAATGAATAATTAATAAAGGTGTATTTGTACAAGTACAACTATCTACTTAATAAATGAGTCAATGAATGAATTAATGTTTTTGTGGGTTTTCTATTTTAAATTTTTTATTATATATATTTTTAATCTTTATTTATTCTGATTTTTAATTTCTTTCTAATTTTAAATAGTATATAACATTGTATAGATATATACATATGTGAGAATATATGAATATATATATAACATAATGTATATATGCTATAAGGTATATAATTAGAATATATAGAATAAATATACAAAAAGCAGAAAATAACTATAAGAACAATCCTTTTTATTTTTTAGTTTTCTAAAGATTTATAAAATATCTATAATTACTATAATAATATAAACTATATATCATACTTATAAATATACCTAAAAATAAGAAAAATTTACAAAATAAAATGTTTTTGGTTTTTTTTATATTTTTCAACTATTTTTGGAAAATTTTTAGATATTTTTGCGAATTTTTAGGCATTTTAAAAGATCAAAATATCCCAAAGCATGGATTAAATAAATGGGTCGAATATTTTAAGATTTTAAAAATACTAAATAAGTCAAAAAATCCTTAAAACTGATTTTAATAGATAAAAATAATATAAATAAATTTCAAAGATAGATATAACTATTTTTTTGATTTTTTGAAGAATTTCTATAATTTTTATAAGGATTTTGGAGCTTTTTAATTTTTAGTGATTTTCTATTTCTATTTTTAGGGATTTTTGGTGTGGAGTTATAAAATACCAAAATAAACGAAATATTTTTGCAATTTTTCAACAAGATTTTGTAATTTTTTGGAATTCTAAATGCAAACAGGGACAATATGTGCTCTTTTTCATTTTTAATAAATAGGATATGTATATAAAATGCAAAATAAAATATGTAGCATGAAAGATACTATGTACATTATTCTATTTTTTAATAATTTTTGGAGCACGGTGATTTTTTAGAAAATAGAAAACACAAAAAAATCTTTAAAATAGTAGTGGCATAGTTGCAATTTAAATATAAGGCAAGGGTTTACGTGCAAATTTCCCAAAAATTTACAACTGAAATTTAATATTTTTTGACTAATTTACAATTTACAAAAACCAAGGGTGTACCCCTGTAAATTACCCACCTCACGTGGCCGCCCACGTACAGTGAGCTGGCATGGACCAAAATGTGAATTCTAAAAAGCACGAGGACCTTATTGCAATTATTACGATATTTTACAACTACGAAAATTATTTACATGACTAAAACAGAAATAAAATAAACAAAGGAGTATATGTAATATTTACCCCTTTAATCGGCAGAAGGGAACGACCATGAGTGCACCATGTGGGCGCACTTAGGTAGATCGTGCGGCTCAGACCCACATCAATTTGCCTCAGTTCAAATGTTGTGGATTAGACCTGACAATGTCCCATGAACGAACGATGGAGGGTTTTCCCGAAAGAACGTGGAAGAACACCTCCCCGTTGGACTTTGATCTTCAAATACTCCACGCTTCTTCAATACCCGCTCCTTTGACAAGCCCATGAGGTTCATGGGCTTCTTCTGCCCCTGCTGGTACCGGCCAATGATGTCCAAATCCCAGTTCTAGGGATCTAGGAGTCCTTCTCGCTCAGGCTACCTGGGAGTTCTAATGGGCCTCAATTCTTTGCTCTAGGGCATCCTATTGACCTGGTGACTTGCGCAAGACAAAGCAGGGCTCGAGGTGATCCTCCTCGACCCGGATTGAAGTTGAAGAGCCTGGGAAACGGGCAAAATGGAGGTGGCTCCGGCATGTGGCGGAGGAAGGGAGCATGATCCTCTGATCTGTGCAAGATCAGAGGGTGTAGGTAGGTGCAGGAGGCGAAGAACGCATCGAGGAAAGATATGGGGGTATCAGGGGGTCGGACATGGTGGGAAACATGGAGGAATAGAGCTGAAGCTGAGAGCTCCAGCAATCGAAGAATTGAAACTATAATTGATCTAAGTATCTAACTACGAAATAAATGACAGGAATAAAAAAACTAGAACTAAATCTACCTAAAAATATATAAAAAGGGCGCAACTCAAAATTAGAAACCAGGGAGTAGAGATGTCACTGGCGCTCCACCTTGGGCCACCTGCTCTCCTCCTAGCATCGCCTCGAACCCTTTGGGATGCTCTCTCTCTCTCTCACTGGGAACACACACAAAAACACGATGGGGGATTTAGGGCTTAAAGAGTGATCAAATGGAGAAGGGAGGCGAGGAGGGTTATTTATAAACAGAAATGAATGTCATTGTTGACCGGTGATTTCTGGAGAATCTATGGCATGTACAAAAGATCTTAGGTTTAGGCGTGTATTAGGAATGATCGACAGAGAGGCTTCGTGAAAAATCGAGTCGATGCGAGTGATTACTCACCCGGAATATAAGGGATAATACATGGGGTCTTTTCAGTCAGATAGGTAGGTGGCATGGGTCAAAGAGTTGACCCAGGTGAACAAAGCAAGCCCTCTGGTTCGTCCACGTGGACCAACTAGAAAAAGGAGCTCCAGAAAATATTGAAAAATCAATAACATAGTAAATGATTTTATTAATTTCATGTTATAAAATAAAAAAATGTTTATTATTTCATGTAGTATTTAATTTCGATTTTTATTTAATTTTTTGTGGTTATTTATTAGGTGTTTGTATTTGCATGTATACATATATGTATATTTACCTATATTTTGTATATTTTATATTTTATTTTATATTTTATTTTTTTATGCACATATTTTTTATATTTATAACTTATTTATGTACACATATATATTCTTTATTTTATTTTCTGAATTTATCTGTACACGTAATAAATATATGTATTTATTATATAGGTATAAGTATAGGTAATTCATCTTTATATTTGTATACACTTATTTATTTAAGTTTATTTTTAATAATTTATTTTATTCTAATTATGTACATATATTATAAATAATATTTAGAAAATTATAAAAAATAAATAATGACAAATATAAAAAATAAATAAAATGAATATTTTATTCATGTATAATGTACAATAGGGGTCTAAAACCTAACTTTTGCATCTTAACTTTTAATTAGATGAAATCACCTTCATAGATAGCTAATAAAAAGTTATATACAATTAAAGCATTGGTGCATTTTGAGTTTATATGGAGAAGATATGGGTCTGGAAAGTTTGGGTTTTAGCTTTTTATTCTGAGTGTATAATGAACACTGTATATTATTTTACGTGAAATCAATTTTGTATTTTTCTTTGTATTTTTATCTACAATTTCATGAACAAAATTTAATGATTTGATATACAAATAATAAAGAATAAAATGGGTCCCAAAATGGTTTTATAAATGAATAAATGAATAGGGTTTTATTGTATATTTTGCCCTTATCTCCCCCTACTATATTCCTTGTCGACCAAATCAATTCTTGACTTGGTCTCACGGTTTAGGGTCATAAATACCTTTGTCATTTTATTTCTTTTTCTTTGTTTCTTTATTCTTTTATTTTGGCATTAATTACAATATTTTATACAATATTTATACAATAAATAATGAATGTTAATTTATGCAAAATAATGATATTTACATGCATTTTTGTTAATGATAATAAGGACAAAATGAAAGAATAAAGGTGATGAAATGGAGATTCATCACATATGTCTAATGTTGGGGTTGTGACCAACAATCAATTAAGTCCAGTTAGCATATTTTATTTAGGTCAAAATTAATTTAACAATCCCTCTTATATTAATCTAGTCTTTACTTTGTTTGAGTATTTTATGCAATGTACGATGTGGCTCTTCTCCTTTTAGAATAATAAATGTCATGCACATGGGAAGAAGAATCATATAATGCAAGTTAGATAATAATGATAGATGCTCAATAAGAAGACTTACAACGCTTCCCAATGTTCTCGATATGGGATGCAAGATAGAATGTAAATTTACACTACATGAATGAGGATGAAAAAGTGTGTCTTTAGACAAAGTAGGAAAGATTTAATGTCTTTGATTTCAATATAGGTTAACATCTAATGGTTTTTTGAAAGATAATTAATTTTTAAAACGCTTACACCCATATGAACATGTAATCCTAATGACTAAACATCCACATAAAACCACATAAATAAAAAAATAAAGGCAAGAAAATCACTGAAAAATGTAAAAGGTCGACCACCCACTTATGGACGAAAAAGGCTTGATTGTCCAGTCCAAATTATTACAAATTCTACGTTATTAGAACACAAAATCTTAGGCTGAAAAGAAGATTCTACACTAACTATATCTTTATACAACTTCGAGTCTTGCACCTTTACAACCGGTTCGACTTGAATTTATTATCTCTCATTAGCCATCTCCCATACTTCCTTGTCCTCGGTATCTCTTCCTTCGTGAGCTCAAAAATCGCCATCCAGATTTGGGTTCTAAGTAATCCCACAAACTATCGATGCTCTTACGTTCTTCTCCGAGTAGTTTGTGATGACAACAACTCAACGATGACCTGCCACCTCCACATGCTTGGTTGATAAGTGAAGGATGGTCTGAGTGCAATCAAGCCTTCGCAACATGTGCTAAGCATGAATTTTGTGAATTTTTTATAGAATTTTTAATAAAGTTTTCAAAGGAGACATGATTTAAAAAGTTATAATATGTCGATATTATTTTTTATTTTTAATAAAATTTTTATTATTTTTTATTATACCTTTTTATTTTAGTGCATTTTTAAATCTACTTTTTGTTTTTAAATGTTTCTGAGTTCTAAAAAATAACAAATGTTTTAACATTAAAATAAAACTATGGTAAATTGGTGGATGATAGATGAATGCTATGTAATTTTCACTTTGAAAGATATTAAGAAATGTACTTGTTTAAAATGAATCGGTGAATTTTAAAAATTAATGTGCACCTTATATTTATTAATTGTCTTTTGAAATGTTTATGGTGTGTAAGTACAGTGGATACCTAATAATGGTTCATTTTTAAAGTCTTCGTTCAACAAAAATTATTTATTCAGTAGTTAATTGAATTAAATCTCCAACCGTTGATATAATTATAAGAGATAAATATAATAACTAGAATCTCTAAATTAATGTTCTACGTAATGGGGATACTTAGTACAAACCCTTGAAAATGAAGCAAAATGATGAATATTAAGTGCTCAAATGCAAAAAATGCAAGGATTATTTTGTAATAAAAATAAAGAGGTCTAATTATGTTTAGGTCCAAGTTCAAATGATGGTACTCTATTTCCAATAGATTGTCTAGAGAGGACCATTTAGACGCTCTATAGAAATTGTATTTGGACCTTGCAAATTTTCAATTCATTAATCAGTGATAGAGTTTAGATCTTTGAGATTGAGTATAAGCCATCAACATTAACACGCGTCAGCTACTGGGACCTTCTTCTCGGATGTGATTCACAACGAAGGAAAGCTCCTTAGGTGGAGCTTCGATGAGGGTTGTGTTGCTCCACTTCGATCCAAGAAGAGCTCTAGTGCTTAGCTCATCTCACTAAGGGCATTAGATCCCCCCTCCCCACCTTTCTTCTTTCCTTTAGGTTTGGAAGCTCAGGACTCTCTAGAAGGGTCGTAAGCGCTAGAAGGAGATTAATGAAAGGAGCATTATTAGGTCCTTTGACCAATCAAACAATGGTATTAGATGGTCTCATTAGCAATATGTACTAGAAAAATAGTGACACATTAACATTATTGATTCTAGTAGAAATGAACAATATTAAAAAGTGAACTAGATATTGGAGATGGGATTCCTTAAGCTCGATTGGGAGGCCTGGATGTGATATATTGAGGCTCGAATTGATTTGCTAAGTGCTCCAGGTGAGTACATGTTTTGTTGGGAGATTCCTTGCATAAACAAAGTAGAATATCGAAGCAAAGGGTGCTTAAGTTCTGAAGAACACCAGACCTAAATGGTATATGGTGATAGGGTGGATGTAAGGTGATAAATGGGTGTGATTCTTCTTGAATGTGTGCGAATAGACAAGGAAAATAACCACGAACAGATGAGATGTCCTAGAGTGACCAAGGATGATCAATGATAGTGTATTTTGTTATAAATAAGGAACATAGTGTAATACTCAGATTTGAGTGTAATCAGAAACTAGAGACATCAGAGTCACAAGTCAACGAATTGAGATATAAATTGAGCTCATTATAGTTAAATATACTTGAAAATACAAAGAGATGAGAAGATTGAGGGATCTTCGCCTCCATGATCAACCAAGCTGGAGGATCCTTCATGTACAATAGTGCTTAGATAGGTGATGAATCCACATTTCATCATCTTTATTCTATCATTTTGGCACCAAAAACCCTAGCAAATACCTGTAAATACCCTTAAATAGAGCATCTTAGCATTCATGCATGTGCATCTAAACAGTGTATAAATTACTGTAATTAAGGCCAAAATTATAGAATAAATAAAGAAAAGAAAAAGAATAAAATATTGTAAATATTTTATGACCCAAAACCCCCGAGACCTAGGCATCTTGATGAATAGGTCGACAAGGAATAAAGTAGGGGGAGATAAGGTCAGAAATACAGTCAAAATACCTATTCATTTTATTCATTCTTTATTCATTTTGGGACCTATTTTTGGTTCCATTTTTTGTACATCAAATAAAGAAACTTTGTACATAAAAGTTGTAGATAATATCATAAAGAAAAATACAAAATTGATTTCACAGAAAAATCATGTACAGACAAAAAGTTATGATCTGAATAAGAATCCAAAATCCCAACTTTCCAGACCCGTATCTCACAACTGACAACTCCAAATGCAGTGTACTCACCTTTAATTGTATATAGAATAAAATAATCTATCCAATGGCAGTGGTTTCGCATTTGGCGGAGCTGCGGTTTGAAAGTTGAGTTTTGGACCCTCATTGTATACTTGTACATATTAAAATATTCAATTTATTAATTATTTATTATTTTTTTTATAATTTTATATTTTTATAATGTTGTAAATAATACATACAATAATTATGTGCATGTAAATCAGAATAAAAACATAATTAAAATACAAATAAAAATACTTGTATATATATTCAATACATAGGTACATTACCTGTATATATACCTATATAAACTACCTTTATATTTTATTTAATATACAAAATACATCAGAAAAATAAAATAAAAATATATTTATATGTATAAAAGTATTTTCTAACTTTATAAAATTATAAACAAAATTAAAGAAATTAAAATACACCAAATAAAAATAAAATACTAAAATACATAGGTATTATACCTATATAGGGTTAAAAAGGTAACTTGTAAAAATAAATCTCATAAAAATAAATAAAAATCAGAATAAAATACTACATAAAATTTTAAGCATTTTTTATTTTTTAACTTTTAATTAATTCGGCCATTTAGTATTTTTAAATGAATTAACAAAATAATAACTCAGGGTTTTTTCTGGTTGGTCCACATGGACCAACCAGGAGGCGTCAACAGTTGACCCCAGTCAACTGGTCGCCCTACCCCTGTAGCTCGTGTCAGGCTTGGTTTTTTGAGCCATCTTTTTGGCTTTTTCCAGGCCAATTCTTTCATCTTTTCGTGTTGCATCCTTCTGCAACATTGTCCACCAACCATCTACCTAACTCGCCCGAGCTTAATCTTGGTCGTCGGACCCAAGATTTGCAAGATATTCCTTGATCTTTGGACCCCTGCAGCTCAGGGTCAAACCACTTAAAACCGACCCCCTTCTTTCCTTTTGATTTTTGAGTCCCCTTGGTCCACCCTTCAGCGCCACCTTCGTGCTCCTGAGCTCCTTGGAGGTGACAGCTCCATCGCCAGCTCCTCAGCCTAGGCGTTCGAAGTCGAGGGAGCCTCCACCACCTCCGCCAACAGCCGGCGTCGAGGTACCTTTCTTCCCTCTGGCTCCGGCCATCGAGGGCTGGGTTCTCTCATTTCTTTCTTGCATTCAATTCCTGTTAGCCTTAGGATCAATATCCCCCAAAAAAATCGAAGCTCCATCATCTGATTCGCTCGATCACCCACTTTGGCCGGAGCGCACCTTCGGCCCTTCGCCGCCACCTCGTTGCACACATCCCCACGCCTCCGCGAGGCCCAGGCAATTTGCCCTGGGCCTTTTCACCACTTTTTGCAGGTCAAAGACCCCTGAACGCACCTGGAGGGCCATTTTGATTCCTCGCCGGAGATACCTGGAGCGTAAAGCTCCGCCGCCTTCGCGCCAGCACCTCGATGCTCCTCCGGCGAATCCGAGCCATCCAGTCCACAGAGGGACCTTCCAGGAGTCTGCAGCTCCATTTTGGAGCTCATCCATCGCCTGAGGAGCGAGATCGGAGTCGGGGAAGTGCGCCTCCGCCGGCCTTCTTCCCTGTTCTTCCTCCTCGCTTCTCCACCGTCCGATCGAGCCGCAGCTCCAGATCGCGCATCGACCGTCCGATCTTCCACGCCCAGCCACCGTTGGATCTCTTTACGAGATCTAATCTCAGACGTCGATGCCAACCGTCATCGGCCGTTCCCAAGCTGCCACGTGGATAAGTGGCTTGTTCCCCGCCGCTGGATCACCCTTCGCCGCCAGCCGTTGGATTCGAGCCACGTGTCGTCGTCGGAGCGCCCTAGCGAGGGTATTTTGCATCCCAACCCTCGCACTTTTTGTATTTAATATTTAGTATTTAAACTTTTGTCTGTAGTGTAAAAGTCTTGTAATATTTGCACGAAGACCCCCGGACTTTGTTTATTTGCACCTAGGTCCTTCGCCACGTCACCTCACGTGACCTGTACACGTGAGGGGGTGGGCATTTTGCAAGGACACCCTCGGGCTTTTGTGTATTTCGTTTTAGTCCTGAAACTTTCGTAGCAAGTGTAATATTTTTTTGGATATTTTGCAAGTAGACCCCTAGGGTTTTGTGATATTACATTCCAGTCCTCGCCAGGCGCGTGCAAGTCACGCGCCCTGGTGGGTAAATTGTTTGCGTGCCCAGGCGGTTTTTGTAATTAATATTTAGTGCTATAAATTGAATATTCAGTGTATACTTTTGTGGAAAATTGCATGTATGCCCCTGGAAGTTTTAGATATTGCACATATACCCCTGCCAGGACTGTTTAATGTTTGGATGATTGTTGTAATTATTTGACCCATCATTTTAACTCCAAAAATTCCACAAAAATAGGGTTAAGCTCCTGGACATGTGTACTTTCATGCCACCATTTTAGTTTTTGATTTTATTTTATTTTCATATTTATTAAAAATCAAAAACTTGCTTTTTGTGCACTGTTTAGCTTAGAAAATACCAAAAAATATTAAAACACCTCTAAAAATTCCAAAAAAATTACCTAGTGTCTATTTTATCATATTTTAGTGTCAGTCCAAAAATCATTAAAAATCTCAAAAGAAAAACATTAAAAATTTAAAAACACTCAAAAACTTCAAAAAAATATATAAAATAGTAGAAACTCCAAAAAATCAAAATCTCAGTTCCTGTTTGTTCCTTATTTTGTTCTTTTTACTTGAAAAATAGTGTGAAAATTTTTAGCTACTGGTTGGTATTTTTAAATCTCCTTTTACTCTCAGCCAGTCTCTTTTCCACTGTTTAGCTTTATTTCAGTATTTAAAAATACCAAAAACACCTTGAAAAATCCCCAAAAATCACAAAAACAGTAGAAAATCATAAAAATATTAAAAACAATTTATTTCTGAATTTTTGGTTATTTTTACACCATTTTATAATTATTTTAGCTTTCCCTTTTATTATATTGTCTCTATTTTCCAATATTGAAAAAAGAAATAAAAAATATAAAACATAAAATTATAAAAATCAGAAAATTTAAAAATCAAAATACAAAATTAAAAATTAAATTAAAAATAAAAAAAATTAAAAAAATTAAAAACCCACAAAAATTCCTTTCCTTTGCTTGATTGCTTAGTGTAGACATATTACACATCACACATTCACTTGAGCACATTTTTGCTTGAACTACCTTGTTTGCTCCCTGTGTTCGAACTCTCTGCATACTTGACACTATACACCATTTGTGCAGAGTTAAAAATAAATTTTAGCTCCACATTAGTTCTAATTTGTTGATCTTTAGTGTGGGTTAATTGTTGATCAAATACGAGATTCCTTTGTGAGTCGCCACAACGACGGTTGTCTCCGCCTTGTGTGAGACACCATTTTAGACCGCATCGAATTTCGTGTTTATCAAATGGCGCCGTTGCCGGGGAGCAACAGCGAATAGTTCACATTTTGTTTGATTGTGTGATTGTTTATCATAGCATTATTTTCCATCTCTTACATTTTTGATATATCTTGTTGAGCTATCTGACCACTCTTCTTTATCTTCTTGCGAGGGACCGCGGAGCGAGGCGGATCGCCCAGGCGACCCGACGCAACCTTGGGACGTGGAGCCGGCTATTCTTTAGCCAAGCCGGCAGGAGAGAGCAAGGAGAGCGAGAGAGAGTGACTAGCTTAACTTTTCATTTATTTTTGGTGAGAGAGTGATCTATTAATTTGTAATAATATAGGTACACTTGGACTTGGACACTCAGACTTTCGGGCCTAATTTCCGGGTGTTTGTTCACCCGGGGGCTCACCGCGGATTTCATCGAGTTTTTATCGCTGTTATTTTCCGGTTTTGTTTTCATTTTTCACTTTCTTTTGTGGATTGAGCTTTTAGTTCTAGGTCCTGCTTGACTCGATTAGAATAGGTCCAAACACCTAATTATCTTTGCATGCTCCTATAGATTCGTATTTGGACTTAGACTAATTAAACAGTTAGCTAGTACCTTCCAAATCCACGCGTCGCGAGCTCACACCCGAACAAGCGCTTTCTCCTACCCCAAATGTGTTGGGCAGAGGAGGGGTGAGCCTAGACCGGACACTCGGATTAGGAGTTACTAGTTAGCTTGTGGTTCTTCACGCTAGCAGCTGCCTGTTCTAGGACGATTTCCGCATGCATATCGCCATATAGCTTAGGTTTAAAAATTCTGCTTTGCATCCCGCATGGAGAGAGCTGGGATTCGCTGTAAGTCCTCTTACTTTGCACGCATCATCTAGGCACAAAGGTGAGATTTCCACCTTGGTGTCGACTTGCACGGCTTTTCCGACTCTATTCTCCCTCTGTTTTTGGAACAAAGTAGGATAAAGGAAAAATACAAAAACCGTTAGGCGCTTGTTTGAATCTACTCAAAAGAAGCGATAACACCAAAAGAATTAAGAAAGGGACTGCTAAAGAAAACTTGACCAAAATAAAATTGGTAATTGGATTCATTGCTTGGGGAGAGTAACACCCTCACTTGTCTTCAGGTTGCATGGGAAGGTTTCCTTCCAAGTGAGGTGAGCGCTTCGTAAGGATTAGAGCCAAAAACCCAACTTGTGGCTGCCTTGTGTATCGCCTGGATTTCCGAAGTATTGGCGCTACTATCGTACGTAGTCGAGTAGGGCTTGGTCGTCATTGGTGACTCACTATTGTGTGAGCGCCGACCTTGTCCGAAGTACCGAGCCTAGGCCACGCCTTCACGGGTGTGTCTGTCTCACCGGCTGCGTCCGAGTAGGACCTTGTACGCTCACGGGTGATTCCGTTGCGAGCGAGGTCCGAAGTATCGGTTTCGCCTATTGGCTTCCTCCCTCTATTTCTTTGGCTGAGTAGGGATCCAGGAAGGGTTACAAGGACCTTAAAAAGCGCAAGTTACAGGTTACACAGGAGGAGGACAAGTACGGGGACACTTTCCTGGCAGTACTTTCGCTCCTATAGGCGTAGCGTTCTAAGGACTCGTGATAAGATAAATACCTGAAAACAAGCTAAAATTGACAAGATAAAAGCCGAACCTTCACGGCTTCACGAGTTGAGTTGGTGAATTCACCCTTGCTTTGCGTTTGATTGCTAGATTTATTTAGGTCAAGATCAAAAACACCGCACAATTGTGCACAATTTTGTTGCATATCATCTTCTTCTTCTCTTGCATTATCCCCACTCTTCTCGAATAATCAAGATGATGGGACGAAGATCTCTTAGGCCGACTTTGTCGGCACCGCTATCTAGCACTCCTCCTTACTCATCTAGGAATGCCTCGAAGAGTCCGCTCTCCGAGCCCGAGTTCACATCCACCCTGTTCCCCCTGGACCACCCTTCCCATTCTCCTTCTCTCAGTCCAATTGTGTCAGAATTCAGTGCATCACAGAGTTACGCTCATTCGACAGCACCTGAGATGGCCTCTTTTGCTTTTTCAGAGAATCCAGCAATGGCAGACAGAGGCGAGCACCCAGATGACCACGAGCATCCCCCGTTCATTATTGATCAAGTGGCCATCAACAATTCCTTGCTAGCATCCCTGGAAAATATGCAAAGACAGATCCGTGACCAGGGAACATTCATGGGTGACCTGATGAGAGAGATAGCACAGCTGAGAGAAAACCGACCTGGGGGCGGTGGCGGTGGAGGAGGAGGAGGACCCGATGCAGGAGGAGGCGATCCAGACGCTGAGCGACCGCCACAGACTATCATGAGGGAACTGCACAACCCAGCTTCGTCCCTCACTCACCGGTGGATCAGACTTCCGCCAATCCACGGAGATTTCGAGCTTCGGCACCACACGATTCAGTTGCTACCCAAGTTTCACGGGCTGCCGACCGAAGAGCCGCACCTCCACCTCCAAGAATTTGAAATGATATGCAGTACTATCCATGATCGGTTGATGACCGAGGACACTGATGAATCCACATTTCATCATCTTTATTCTATCATTTTGGCACCAAAAACCCTAGCAAATGCCTGAAAATACCCTTAAATAGAGCATCTTAGCATTCATGCATGTGCATCCAAACAGTGTATAAATTACTGTAATTAAGGCCAAAATTATAGAATAAATAAAGAAAAGAAAAAGAATAAAATATTGTAAATATTTTATGACCCAAAACCCCCGAGACCTAGGCATCTTGATGAATAGGTCGACAAGGAATAAAGTAGGGGGAGATAAAGTCAGAAATACAGTCAAAATACCTATTCATTCTATTCATTTCTTTATTCATTTTGGGACCTATTTTTGGTTTCACTTTTTGTACATCAAATAAAGAAACTTTGTACACGAAAGTTGTAGATAATTAAATAAAGAAAAATACAAAATTTATTTCACATAAAAAGAATACACAGATAAAAAGTTATGATCTGAATAAGAATCCAGAATCCCAACTTGCCAGACCCGTATCTCACAACTGACAACTCCAAATGTAGCAAACTCACCTTTAATTGTATATAGAATAAAATAATCTATCCAGTGGCGGTGGTTTCGCATTTGGCGGAGCTGCGGTTTGAAAGTTGACTTTTGGACCCACATTGTATACTTGAACATATTAAAATATTCAATTTATTATTTATTTATTATTTTTATAATTTTATATTTTTATAATGTTGTAAATATTACTTATAATAATTATGTGTATTAAAATCAGAATAAAAACATAATTAAAATACAAATAAAAATACTTGTATATATTCAATACATAGGTACATTACCTATATATATATACCTATACAAAATACACTTGTATTTTATTAAATATACAAAACATATCAGAAAAATAAAATAAAAATATATTTATGTATATAAAAGTACTCTATAATTTTATAAAATATTAAACGAAAATAATAAAATTAAATTACTCAAAATAAAAATAGAATACTAAAGTACATAGGTATTATACTTATATAGGGTTAAAAAGGTAACTTGTAAAAATATAACTCCTAAAAATAATTAAAAATCAAAATAAAATACTACATAAAATTCTAAACATTTTTTATTTTATAACTTTTATCTAATTCGGCCATTTAGTATTTTAAATAGAATTATTAAAATATTTTTCCAGGGTTTTTCCTGGTTGGTCCACGTGGACCAATCAGGAGGCCAGGACTGTTGACCTAGGTCAACAGTCTGACCTACCCCCTGTAACTCCTGACAACCTCGGTTTTGACCCAATTTCATGGATTTTTCGAGGCCAAAACTTTCATCTTTTTGTGTTGCAACCTTCTGCAACATTATTCCTCGATCCTCCCTCTAGCTCGCCCATGCTTAACCTTGGTCGTCGGACCCAAGATTTGCAAGATATGCCTTGATCTTTGGACCCCTGCAGCTCAGGGTCAAACCACATAAAATGAAACCCCTTCTTCCCTTTTGATTTCGAGTCCCCTTGGTCCACCCTTCAGCGCCACCCTAGTGCTCCGGAGCTCCCTGGAGGTGACAGCTCCATCGCCAGCCCCTCAGCCAAGGCGTTCGAAGTCGAGGGCGCCTCCACCACCTCCGCCAACAGCCGGCATCGAGGTATCTTTCTTCCTCTGGCTCCGGCCATCGAGGGCCTTCTCCCGCTCATTTCTTCGCACCATTTTATTCCTGTTAGCTGTATCTTCAAAAACCCCAAAAGAATTCTAAGTTCCATTACGTATTTTGCCAATCCAAGCATCATCGCCGGAGCGCAACTCCGGCCACTGATCGTCACCTTCCCTCGCGCATCGATTAGGTCAACCCAAGGTCCAGGCACTTTGCCATGGACCTTCTAACGCTTTTTGCAGGGTCAAAGCACGATTGATTCACGCCTGGGCGCGTTTTTGAAGCTCGCCGGAGCTCAGTCGAGCTCTCCAGCTCCGCCGACCACCTGCGAGCAGCACGGCCAACGCCGTGCACTTTTGGTGCCCCCAGGAGATAGAGGACGACCCCAGGAAGCTCCAGCCCGCTTTTGAAGCCAAACCGCTCGCCGGAGACGGAGCTTGACCTCGGCGAACCTCGGCTCGCCGGAGTTTGTCGTTGTTCTTGCTCCGGGCTTCGCCACCGTTGGATCAAGGGTGGAGCCCCAGATCGCACAGACACCGTTGGATCTCCATCAGCCTCGGTCGTCCATCACTCGAAGATCATCTAATCCAAGCCGCAGATCCACGAACCGTCATCGGCCGTTCCCCAGCTGCCACGTGGATAAGTGGCTTGGCCCCCGCCGCTGGATCGCGCATCACCGCCAGCCGTTGGATTCACGCCACGCGTCATCGTCGGAGCGCCCGAGCGAGGGTATTTTGCATCCCAACCCTCGCACTTTTTGTGTTTAATATTTAGTATTTAAACTTTTGTCCGTAGTGTAAAAGTTTTGTAATATTTGCACAAAGACCCCCAGACTTTGTTTATTTGCACCTAGGTCCTTCGCCACGTCACCTCACGTGACCTGTACACGTGAGGGGGTGGGCATTTTGCAAGGACACCCTCGGTCATCTGTGTATTTCATTTCAGTACAAAAACTTTCGTATCAAGTGTAATTTTTTTTGTTATTTTGCAAGTAGACCCCTAGGGTTTTGTGATATTACATTCCAGTCCTCGCCAGGCGCGTGCAAGTCACGCGCCCTGGTGGGTAAATTGCTTGCGTGCCCAGGCGGTTCTTGTAATTAATATTTAGTGCGTTAAATTGAATATTCAGTGTATATTTTTGTGGACAATTGCATGTACGCCCCTGGATGTCTTAGATATTGCACATATACCCCTGCCAGGACTGTTTAATGTTTGGATGTTTGCTCTAATTATTTAACCTCTCATTTTAAGTCCAAAAATTCCACAAAAATAGACTTAAGCATCTGGACATGTGTACTTTGACGCCACCATTTTAGTTTTTGATTTTACTTTATTTTCATATTTATTAAAAATCAAAAACTTGCTATTTGTGCACTGTCTAGCTTAGAAAATACCAAAAAAAATATTAAAACACCTCCAAAAATTCCAAAAAAATCACCTAGTGTCTATTTTATCCTATTTTAATGTCAGTCCAAAAATCATTAAAAATCTCAAAAGAAAAACACTAAAAATTTAAAAACACTCAAAAACTTCAAAAAAATATATAAAATAGTAGAAAAATCCAAAAATAGCAAATTGAGGTTCTGTTTGTTCCTTATTTTGTCCTTTTTATTCGAAAAATATTGTGAGAATTTTTAGCTACTGGTTGGTATTTTTAATTCCCATATTTATCACAGCCAGCATTATTTCCACTGTTTTGCTTTATTTCAATATTTAAAAATATCAAAAACACCTTGAAAAATCCCTAAAAATCACAAAAACAGTAAAAAATTATAAAAATACCAAAAACATCTTAGTTCTGAATTTTTGGTTATTTTTGTGCATTTTTATAAATACTTTAGCTTGTCATTTATTATATTGCATCTACTTTCCAATATTAAAAAAAATATATGTATAAAACCTAAAATTGTAAAAATCAGAAAATTAAAAATCAAAATACAAAATTAAAAATTAAATAAAAATTAAAAAAAATTAAAAATTAAAAACCCACAAGAGTTATTGGCTTGCTTGCTTAGTGTAGACACATCACACACACACACACACACTTTAGCACTTGCTTGAACTACCCTGCTTGCTCCCTGTGTTCGAACTCTCTGCATACTTGACACTATACACCATTTGTGCAGAGTTAAAAATAAATTTTAACTCCACATTATTTCTAATTTGTTGATCTTTAGTGTGGGTTAATTGTTGATCAAATACGAAATTCCTTTGTGAGTCGCCACAGCGACGGTTGTCTCCGCCTTGTGTGAGATACCATTTTAGACCGCATTGAATTTCGTGTTTATCAGACACCATTAAGATGATCGCCTTCCCGTTCTCATTGGTTGATAGAGCCGCATATTGGCTCAAACATCTTGGGCGATTCGTCGATACTTGGGCAGATCTCCGGACCGCGTATTTGAAGAAATATTATCCTCTCGGCCGGACCAATGCAGCCAGAGCTATGATTAGCAATTTCGTCATGATCCCAAATGAACAGTTCCATGAAGCCTGGGATCGATTCAGAGAGCTCATTGACCGGTGTCCACATCACGATATATCCAAGCCCAACCTGGTGCAGAGTTTCTTCTGTGGGCTGACACCGGAGCTGCAGGGGCTAGTGAACGCCTCTTGCGGTGGGTCTTATTTCTCCAAGGGAGAAGACGACGTCTGGGCCATCTACGAAAGCATGGCAGAGAACTCCACAGTGATGACCCAGGCCCGAGCCTATACTCAGCAGAAGCCCCCGCAAGGAGCGGGATCATTTCAGAGGATCGCCCGCATCGATGCCGGTCCCAGCACAACGTCGGTAGCCGCAGCCCAAGCCGAATCAGCAGCAGCCGACATGGGCATCATTAGCGAAAAGTTAGACCGCATGGAGATCCTTGAAAAGAAGCAGAACCAAGGTCTAGCCCAGATGGACCTTCTCACCAAGACCATGAGTGACCTGAAGACTCAAATTCTATGTATTCAGGAGGCACAGGCCCATTCCCAACAGCCTCCCAGGTCACAGGTTGCTTCCAGCAGCAGCAATCCCAACCAGGCCTCCACCTCATACCGCCAGGTGAACCATATCCAGGCAGAGTCGGTTCCATTGCTGCAGTACCATCCAGAGCAACCGCCATCTCAGGACACGCAGATGGTGGTTTATCAGCCAGAGCAGCCACTGGCAGTTCTTCCTCCACCCTCCTTTGAGCAGGAACCATTGATGGAAGTCAATGGGATTTGGTATGACCGATACCCTCAGCCCGCAATTCGTAGGGATCACCCCGGATTCCGTTGGGGGAATGGTGGATCCTCGTCCCAGCAGCATCCTCCTGCCCAAGGACAGCAGAACAGCCAGCCGACACAGCAGCAACAACCCCAGTATGCCCATCAGCAACAATACCAGAGTGGTCCTCGTCCCTCCTATCAGGGACAGCAGTGGAGGCAGCGACAGCCGCCTCAGCAGTCTTATCACCAGCCTTCCCCCCAGTATCAGCAACAACACCAGCAGCAGCAGCCCCATTTCCAGCAGGGACAGACATCCGGTTCTCAGGGTCCAGCCTATGAGAACCCAGCCCTCGATGATCTTGCCCGCTTGCTATCTGAACAGCGAGCATCTTTCAGGCAAGAAATGGATGAATTCCGGCAGGAGATGCGGGATATCGTCAAAGGCAAAGCCGCCATACCCGCTCAGATCGAACCTAATCCTAATAACCTAAAAAGAAAATCTGAGCAGGTAGAGTTCACATAGGATACCTCTCCTAGTGACGATTTGAATGATATGTCTTATTCTTTGAATGATGCTGATTTTGTGACTACTAGGAGCGGTAGGATGCCAGCCGGCGGCGCCTCTTCTGAGCGACAACCAGATGCTGAACCAGGAGCGCCAGAGGAGCAGAGGAGCGGTGCTGATGCCGCTAATGATGATGTTGAAGACGGTGGTGCTGATGCCACCAATGATGGAGTCCAGGACGACGGTGTTGATGCCGTCGTAATACCAGATGCAGACGGTGGTGCTGAAGCCACCATTTTGAATGATGAACCAGAGCGCGGTGCTGATGCCGCGAAGACCGGTGCTAGTGGTGGTGCTGAGGCCACCACATCTACTTTTGTTGAGCCATCAACTGTGATGTTACCACATTTTGTACCTAGAGACTGTGGGAACAAAAACAAAAACAAAAATATGAATAAAGGAAAGGTTTCTGTTCAAATTACGGATCCATATGTGGTGAATGATGATTATTGTATGGATTCTCCGTCTTCACAAGCACAGGGACCGAGTCCTAGACCTCCATCTGAGGAGGCACCTACTATCCCCTTCCCTGAGGCCCTCCGCCGAGCGAAGGGGAATAAAAAAGAAAATCCTAAAAAGAATCAGCAGGTAGAGTTTGGCAATGAAATGATTGACATATTTCACATTCAGCTGACCCTACGAGAAGCATTTGAGCATATCCCCTTCTTCAAGAAGAACTTAAAAGAGACAACTACTGTCCGAAGGAAGAAGAGGCACAGAGATCAAATCCATATGCTCACTCATGACACATGTTGCATCATCCAGAACAAGCTGCCAGCCAAGCGACCAGACGCAGGAGCTCCCTATGTCAGATGCGAGATTCAGGAGCAGCAGTTTGATCGTACTCTATTAGACAGCGGCTCTTCAATTAACCTCCTTCCGGCAGCCTTACTCAAGCAGTTCGAGTTTGGCCCTCTTCTTCGAAGCAGAACCGTCCTTCAGTTTGCTGATAGGTCGATTAAGAGGTCGAAGGGGTTATTGAAAGACGTGGTCGTTACCATTCAGGGCCTGAAATTCCCCGTGGACTTCGTTGTGTTGGACATGGAGATCCCTGAGTCGGTAACTGATGCCCCCATCATTCTCGGACGTCCATTCTTGGCCACAGCCAAGGCGGTGACCGACCATGATAGCGGGAAGGTATGTTTTCGCGTAGAGGGCGAAACCATACAAATAGAGACGATCGAAGAAACCAAAGCTAGAGAGTTAGAGTGCTCAGAACAGTCCAGCGAAGCCGAGCAGATGACAGAGGAAGAGCTAGACATCCACCAGGTTTGTGACTTTGAGATGACTGATGATGAATCCAACTGGACAGATCCCGTAGCACCGACCCTCGCCTTGCCTACAGATTCACTGTATCTCAAGCTCATGGCAGTCGAGAGCCGGGAGAGCACATCCCTGGATGAGGATATCTCTGAGGCTGACAGTGTTGTGATGAGTGGTGTTGAGGAATTTCAATCTTGCTCATCTTCTTCTGATCCCTCGGATTCAGACATTGACTGGGATGACTTTGATGACTATTTACCTTGTCTGATTCCTACTGAGCCAACAACCATGACAGAGTGCGAGCAAGTGCAGTTTATTGATGATTCAGCCGGCCGCCCTTCGTCAGAAATTCATGCAGAGCGAGAGTTCTCCCATGCAGACCTGTTAGCATTTACACAGACATATCAGAAACCAGATCTGCCACCTCCCAGTTGCCCAGAACGGAAACCTCTGCCGCAGTCGATGAAGTACAGATTCCTTGCTGGAGAGCCAGAAATGCACCCAGTCATTATCTCAGCAGATTTGACTGGAGAGCAAGAATCTCGTCTGATGGAGGTTCTTGAAAGAAACCGCAAGGCAATCGGTTGGAGTATAGCTGATCTCCAGGGGCTGAGCCCAAATCTTTGCTCTCACCACATTTATCTTGAGGATAACGCTAAGCCGTCGCGTGAGTTCCAACGACGGCTGAACCCGAATCTTCGAGACGTAGTCATGAAAGAAATTTCCAAGTGGTGGAGTGCTGATTTTATCTATCCCATCTCCGACTCCAAATGGGTAAGTCCGTTACATGTGGTACCCAAGAAGACGGGTATCACTACAGTTGTCAATGAGTCTGGAGAGGAGATCGCTACCAGAGTACCGACTTCTTGGAGGGTCTGTGTGGACTACAGACGATTGAATGAGGCCACCAAGAAGGATCACTTCCCGCTACCATTCATTGATCAGATTATCGAGCGGCTAGCTGGGAAGAGTCATTACTGCTTTCTTGATGGGTACTCTGGATACAATCAAGTGGCCATTGCGCCCGAAGACCAGGAGAAAACGACATTCACCTGTCCGTTTGGGACTTATGCTTTCAGACGGATGCCCTTTGGTCTATGTAACGCTCCGACGACATTCCAAAGGTGCATGTTGTCCATCTTCTCGGACATGGTGGGTGACTGTTTAGAGGTCTTCATGGATGACTTCTCGGTCTATGGCGACGGGTTCGACGCTTGTCTTGACTGCCTAGACCGTGTGCTGAAGCGCTGCATTGAGGTTAACCTTGTTTTATCCTGGGAGAAGAGTCATTTCATGATGACTCAGGGGACGGTCCTTGGTCATATCGTCTCCAACAGGGGCATGGAGGTCGATCCGGCCAAGGTGGATATCATCAGAAAGCTCAATCCACCGTCCAACTTGCGTCAGTTACGGACTTTTCTGGGGCATGTCGGTTTCTACCGACGGTTCATTCAGGACTTCAGTCGAATTGCCCGACCGCTTACTGACTTGCTGACCAAAGACACCGAGTTTATTGTTAATGATAAGTGTCTTGAATCTTTTGAGACTCTCAAGAATATGGTTGTTTCAGCTCCTGTCCTTCAGCCACCCGATTGGTCTCTCCCATTCGAGATCATGACGGATGCTTCAGATTTTGCCGTGGGGGCTGTGCTTGGACAGAGGAGGGATGGTTTACCGTTTTCCATTCACTACGCCAGCCGGACTTTGGATGCCGCGCAGCGGAATTACACTGTGACCGAGAAAGAAATGCTGGCTGTAGTCTTCGCTCTTGATAAGTATCGATCATATATTCTCGGATCTAGAGTGACCATTTATACTGATCATACCGCCATCCGGTACTTAATGGCTAAGAAGGATGCCAAAGCACGTCTCACCAGATGGATCCTTCTACTCCAGGAATTTGATATTGAGATTAAGGACAAGCCTGGAGTCAAGAATGTGGTGGCGGATCACCTCTCCAGATTGGAGAATCTTGAGGAATCTGAGCCCAGCGCACCTATCACAGAGACATTTCCAGATGAGGCGATCTTGGCTGTCACCTCACTCCCATGGTATGCTGACTTTGTAAACTATCTTGTTGCCAAGACAGTCCCTCAGGGTTGGCCCAGGCAGAAACTTGAGACCTTCCTAGCTAAGGCCAAGTTTTACCATTGGGAAGATCCCGTCCTTTATCATGAAGGAGGGGATAGTATCTGGAGGAGGTGCATTCCTCAAGAAGAGCAGCATAGCGTCCTCACATACTGCCACAAGCTTGAGGCAGGAGGACATCATTCTGGAAAAAGAACAGCACAGAAGGTGCTTCAATCCGGCCTATGGTGGCCTACTCTCTTCAAGGATTCTGATGAGTTCGTGAAGAGATGTACTGACTGTCAGAAAATGGGAACCTGCGGACAGAGAGACACGATGCCCATGCAACCCATTCACTTCTGTGAGGTTTTTGATGCATGGGGAATTGATTTCATGGGCCCATTTCCTAAGAGTCAGGGATTCGAGCATATTTTGCTCGCTGTGGATTATGTCAGCCGATGGGTTGAGGCCATCCCCGCCCGAGCCGCAGATGCTAAAACCGTTTGCAAATTTTTGAGGAAAAATATCATTTCACGGTTCGGGGTACCTAGAGTCTTGATTTCAGACGGGGGGTCTCACTTCATCAATGACAAAGTCAGGGCCCTTACAGACGAGTTCGGCATTGACCATCGGGTTGCCACTCCTTATCACCCTCAGACTAATGGTCTTGCTGAAGTATCGAATAGGGAGATAAAGACTATCTTGCAGAAAGTTGTCCGCCCAGACCGAAAGGATTGGTCACAGCTTTTGGACTCGGTCTTGTGGGCTTATCGGACTTCTTTCAAGAACCCATTGGGAACATCTCCCTTTCGTCTTGTCTATGGCAAGCCATGCCATTTGCCAGTGGAGATCAAGCATAAATCTTTTTGGGCAGTTACTGAGTTACTTTTAGATCTCGAGAGTATAGGAGACCAAAGAAGAGCAGAACTGGCAGCCCTGGAAGAATTGAGAGATACAGCCTTTTCCAACAGCCTATAATACAAGGAAAAAGTGAAGACATGGCATGATTCGCATATCAGCCATAAACAGTTTGAGCCAGATCAGAGAGTATGGTTGTTTGATTCCAGGCTGAAATTATTCCCAGGGAAATTGCAGAGCAAGTGGAAAGGACCGTATGTGGTCAGGAAGGTACATGACAATGGCAGCATCGACATATCTGAACCGTCATCTTCCTCTACCTTCCGCGTCAATGGTCAACGCTTGAAACTATATCTTGATCATGATCCTCCGACCATTGACGTTGACCACATTCTTCTGGTATGAGATGTGCCCTTTGGTTCTCATCATTTACATCTCATACACGGTGATCAAATTCTATCTTCCACTGAACAGATCCATCTGTTTATATCACTCTGTTGCCTGTTGATTTAGTTTCTTATTTTCTTCTTTTCTTCTTTTCCTTTTCTATCTTCTTCATCTACCGAAAAGGTGTCGCCCTTGTAGACAGTTTTCCATACTTAGGACGTACTTTGTCCTAAGTATAGGGGGGCGTGCACCCCGAGCTTTTCTATTCTTTTCGATACTCTCCATTGTCTCCTCTTTTTGTCTATACTTAGGGATATCTTACCCTAAGTATAGGGGGAGACAATCTGAGTACGATCTGTTCATTCCCACCCTCGACCCTCCCTGCTTTGTGTACAGTCTGCTATACTTAGGATTATTTGATCCTAAGTATAGGGGGGACGGTCAACTTCTCATTCATTGATTCATTGCTTCATTCCTTGATTCTTTAGACTTGTCTATACTTAGTACGAGTTATGTCTTCTCTTTTCTCTCCGATCTATGAGGACATAGCTCAAGCTAAGTATAGGGGGGTCGTATATACTATGTATATACTTTAGCCATAACTCGTACTTTCGTATTTTCCTAATAATATGGCTAATAATTCTTTAAAATTCATTAAAAATCTTTAATAAAAAGATGTGGTTATTCCTCAAATTCTTTTTGTATTTACTGATTAATAAATAAGGTGAAAATGTTTTTTGCAAAATGTTTGAAAAATAGTTTGAAAATCCGTGTGAACATTTATTGAAAACTATTTTGAAAATATTTTGTTACACGATTTCAACCTTTGTGTGAAATAAAATGTTTGGAAAATGATTTGCAAATGGTTTGAAAAATGGTTGCAAAAATGATTTGAAAAACCTATATATACTGTTTGAAAAGCCTTTGCAAAATGATTTTCAAATGTGTGTAAAATGTTTGTAAAAACTAATTTGGACTATAGTTTTCAAAAATTGCGTGTAAATTGTTTTCAAATAAGTTTGAGGAATATACACATCACACCAAAATCCAGCTTATGTATATATGTATAAAATTGATCACTTACCCTTGTAAATTCTTAAAATCCACTTCTTGTATATATAAGAAGCACTCCCGTGTACATATTTTAACCTAGTTTTCAGCCAAAATCTTTTTGTTTTCAAAAACCCCAAAAATATTTGCAAAATTAAAATCCAAAAACATTTGAAAAATCTTTTTGAAAAATACAAAAAAATGCATATGCATCACCATCATCTTTTCAAAATCCATAAAAAGTTCAAAATCTTTGAAAATTGCATCACAAAAATATTTTCTGCATTGCATTGCATAACATTCGCATTTTTTCGGATTGAGTTTGATAGTTGAACAAGTCTAAGTAAAATCCGAAGATTGGAGCTTGATTGGACCTTATAACCTACCTAATAACAGGAACCTTATAGGAACTGGGTTTGAGGTACTTCAGGTCTAGTTGAGTTAATTCTTTGAGGATCACGGGACTTGGTTCAATGGATTCTTGACTGCCTAAGTAGAATATTTCGGAGCACACGCACGACTCTTGTTGATAATGACCTAACTTGAACACCTGCACCTTTCACATGGCTCAACTCAGTTGGAGTGGTGAGGGGATTGGATTTGCCGGTATGAGACGCACACAAGTGGAAACATTTGTCCTCCTCTAGGGAGGGAAGTGCACCCCAACCCGTCCAGTGATTAGGAAGTCTAAAGACAGGAGGCTGTGGGTTGCGATAAAGCTTCAAAAGAGGGATAGTCTACTGGCTCAAGAGGAAAAACTCCTTATGTAAATGCTGTTGTATATAGTATTCAAAAAAAAAAAAGTTCAGGCATGTACAAAAATAAAAAGCCTGCAAGTATGTACAAAGTCAATAAGCAAGCTTGAGTTCCAAAGTCATATCATGTGAGCCTGCAGCAGGATGACTTGGCTACACTGGTCTTGCATCCAAGGATAGGTAGCTACACTGGCTACCGTCCATTCTTCTCTTCACCCCCTCCTCTTGAGCTGGTTGCCACTTGAACTTAGAAGGGAATACCCCGCTCCTCGAGGATGGAGTTATTGGATTGGGGAATCATTGGGTTGTCGTACTGGAGAAGTCAGTTTCTTTATTATTCTAGTTGGGGAGAGCCACCATCACTTACACTGTACAAGTCAGATTCATTGTCATAAGAGTTTGCGTATGAGTTGAAGTATTTCTGACCTGGCTATTGAGGAGACTTGGACAGAGTTTTGGGATTCTCGAGGACTGTTGAATTTCAAACACGGTTCTCACTAAGGCTCCGCCCGCACTAAAATTCCAAAGGTCCGACTTAAGCTCCAAACTTTGATTTTTCGAAGACAAGTTTGATAGTAAACTTAATCCATCTTTCTTCTTTTTCTTTTCTTTCTTTTCTTTTTGCACTTATTGCATAAGTGTTTGCTAGGGACTAGCAAAGGTAAAGTATAGGGGGATGATGAATCCACATTTCATCATCTTTATTCTATCATTTTGGCACCAAAAACCCTAGCAAATACCTGTAAATACCCTTAAATAGAGCATCTTAGCATTCATGCATGTGCATCTAAACAGTGTATAAATTACTGTAATTAAGGCCAAAATTATAGAATAAATAAAGAAAAGAAAAAGAATAAAATATTGTAAATATTTTATGACCCAAAACCCCCGAGACCTAGGCATCTTGATGAATAGGTCGACAAGGAATAAAGTAGGGGGAGATAAGGTCAGAAATACAGTCAAAATACCTATTCATTTTATTCATTCTTTATTCATTTTGGGACCTATTTTTGGTTCCATTTTTTGTACATCAAATAAAGAAACTTTGTACATAAAAGTTGTAGATAATATCATAAAGAAAAATACAAAATTGATTTCACAGAAAAATCATGTACAGACAAAAAGTTATGATCTGAATAAGAATCCAAAATCCCAACTTTCCAGACCCGTATCTCACAACTGACAACTCCAAATGCAGTGTACTCACCTTTAATTGTATATAGAATAAAATAATCTATCCAATGGCAGTGGTTTCGCATTTGGCGGAGCTGCGGTTTGAAAGTTGAGTTTTGGACCCTCATTGTATACTTGTACATATTAAAATATTCAATTTATTAATTATTTATTATTTTTTTTATAATTTTATATTTTTATAATGTTGTAAATAATACATGCAATAATTATGTGCATGTAAATCAGAATAAAAACATAATTAAAATACAAATAAAAATACTTGTATATATATTCAATACATAGGTACATTACCTGTATATATACCTATATAAACTACCTTTATATTTTATTTAATATACAAAATACATCAGAAAAATAAAATAAAAATATATTTATATGTATAAAAGTATTTTCTAACTTTATAAAATTATAAACAAAATTAAAGAAATTAAAATACACCAAATAAAAATAAAATACTAAAATACATAGGTATTATACCTATATAGGGTTAAAAAGGTAACTTGTAAAAATAAATCTCATAAAAATAAATAAAAATCAGAATAAAATACTACATAAAATTTTAAGCATTTTTTATTTTTTAACTTTTAATTAATTCGGCCATTTAGTATTTTTAAATGAATTAACAAAATAATAACTCAGGGTTTTTTCTGGTTGGTCCACGTGGACCAACCAGGAGGCGTCAACAGTTGACCCCAGTCAACTGGTCGCCCTACCCCTGTAGCCCGTGTAAGGCTTGGTTTTTGAGCCATCTTTTTGGCTTTTTCCAGGCCAATTCTTTCATCTTTTCGTGTTGCATCCTTCTGCAACATTGTCCACCAACCATCTACCTAACTCGCCCGAGCTTAATCTTGGTCGTCGGACCCAAGATTTGCAAGATATTCCTTGATCTTTGGACCCCTGCAGCTCAGGGTCAAACCACTTAAAACCGACCCCCTTCTTTCCTTTTGATTTTTGAGTCCCCTTGGTCCACCCTTCAGCGCCACCTTCGTGCTCCTGAGCTCCTTGGAGGTGACAGCTCCATCGCCAGCTCCTCAGCCTAGGCGTTCGAAGTCGAGGGAGCCTCCACCACCTCCGCCAACAGCCGGCGTCGAGGTACCTTTCTTCCCTCTGGCTCCGGCCATCGAGGGCTAGGTTCTCTCATTTCTTTCTTGCATTCAATTCCTGTTAGCCTTAGGATCAATATCCCCCAAAAAAATCGAAGCTCCATCATCTGATTCGCTCGATCACCCACTTTGGCCGGAGCGCACCTTCGGCCCTTCGCCGCCACCTCGTTGCACACATCCCCACGCCTCCGCGAGGCCCAGGCAATTTGCCCTGGGCCTTTTCACCACTTTTTGCAGGTCAAAGACCCCTGAACGCACCTGGAGGGCCATTTTGATTCCTCGCCGGAGATACCTGGAGCGTAAAGCTCCGCCGCCTTCACGCCAGCACCTCGACGCTCCTCCGGCGAATCCGAGCCATCCAGTCCACAGAGGGACCTTCCAGGAGTCTGCAGCTCCATTTTGGAGCTCATCCATCGCCTGAGGAGCGAGATCGGAGTCGGGGAAGTGCGCCTCCGCCGGCCTTCTTCCCTGTTCTTCCTCCTCGCTTCTCCACCGTCCGATCGAGCCGCAGCTCCAGATCGCGCATCGACCGTCCGATCTTCCACGCCCAGCCACCGTTGGATCTCTTTACGAGATCTAATCTCAGACGTCGACGCCAACCGTCATCGGCCGTTCCCAAGCTGCCACATGGATAAGTGGCTTGTTCCCCGCCGCTGGATCACCCTTCGCCGCCAGCCGTTGGATTCGAGCCACGTGTCGTCGTCGGAGCGCCCTAGCGAGGGTATTTTGCATCCCAACCCTCGCACTTTTTGTATTTAATATTTAGTATTTAAACTTTTGTCTGTAGTGTAAAAGTCTTGTAATATTTGCACGAAGACCCCCGGACTTTGTTTATTTGCACCTAGGTCCTTCGCCACGTCACCTCACGTGACCTGTACATGTGAGGGGGTGGGCATTTTGCAAGGACACCCTCGGGCTTTTGTGTATTTCGTTTTAGTCCTGAAACTTTCGTAGCAAGTGTAATATTTTTTTGGATATTTTGCAAGTAGACCCCTAGGGTTTTGTGATATTACATTCCAGTCCTCGCTAGGCGCGTGCAAGTCACGCGCCCTGGTGGGTAAATTGCTTGCGTGCCCAAGCGGTTTTTGTAATTAATATTTAATGCTATAAATTGAATATTCAGTGTATACTTTTGTGGAAAATTGCATGTATGCCCCTGGAAGTTTTAGATATTGCACATATACCCCTGCCAGGACTGTTTAATGTTTGGATGTTTGTTATAATTATTTGACCCATCATTTTAACTCCAAAAATTCCACAAAAATAGGGTTAAGCTCCTGGACATGTGTACTTTCACGCCACCATTTTAGTTTTTGATTTTATTTTATTTTCATATTTATTAAAAATTAAAAACTTGCTTTTTGTGCACTGTCTAGCTTAGAAAATACCAAAAAATATTAAAACACCTCTAAAAATTCCAAAAAAATTACCTAGTGTCTATTTTATCATATTTTAGTGTCAGTCCAAAAATCATTAAAAATCTCAAAAGAAAAACACTAAAAATTTAAAAACACTCAAAAACTTCAAAAAAATATATAAAATAGTAGAAACTCCAAAAAATCAAAATCTTAGTTCCTGTTTGTTCCTTATTTTGTTCTTTTTACTTGAAAAATAGTGTGAAAATTTTTAGCTACTGGTTGGTATTTTTAAATCTCCTTTTACTCTCAGCCAGTCTCTTTTCCACTGTTTAGCTTTATTTCAGTATTTAAAAATACCAAAAACACCTTGAAAAATCACCAAAAATCACAAAAACAGTAGAAAATCATAAAAATATTAAAAACAATTTATTTCTGAATTTTTGGTTATTTTTGCACCATTTTATAATTATTTTAGCTTGCCCTTTTATTATATTGTCTCTATTTTCCAATATTGAAAAAAGAAATAAAAAATATAAAACATAAAATTATAAAAATCAGAAAATTTAAAAATCAAAATACAAAATTAAAAATTAAATTAAAAATAAAAAAAATAAAAAAATTAAAAACCCACAAAAATTCCTTTCCTTTGCTTGATTGCTTAGTGTAGACATATTACACATCACACATTCACTTGAGCACATTTTTGCTTGAACTACCTTGTTTGCTCCCTGTGTTCGAACTCTCTGCATACTTGACACTATACACCATTTGTGCAGAGTTAAAAATAAATTTTAGCTCCACATTAGTTCTAATTTGTTGATCTTTAGTGTGGGTTAATTGTTGATCAAATACGAGATTCCTTTGTGAGTCGCCACAGCGACGGTTGTCTCCGCCTTGTGTGAGACACCATTTTAGACCGCATCGAATTTCGTGTTTATCAATAGGTCCATGAAGGCCCTGAATCGACGCCTAAGGTCATCGGCATCTCCCTCGAGGTCCTATAATAGGACACATGCTCTATTGTCACTAGCTTTTGAATCTTCGAACCTTAGGGTAGCATGAGCCTTAATGGAATGGGTGGAGTACTATTTTGGCCAAGGTGTAGGAAGCTTAGCACGCGAGGTTGTGGTAGTTAGGATTTTCGTGAGGTAGAGGGTTGAGGAATGGTTAGGATACGGTTGAGAATTGGGGCTCGATCATGGTGGATCTCCTAAGGAGGGGGTAGATTGTGGGAAGAAGATGGAAGGCGCCACCTCAAAAATCACATTAATCAAATCTTTGTAATTAAATTAAAATTAGAAAAGGACCTTAAAATGAAAAGGTGTGAAAATGAAAATATATGTAACCTTTTGAGCTCTACAATACACTTATGTAAAGATGATTGGTGCAAATTTTGCCATAAATTAAAGAGAGAGGGGGGGCTTTTTTAGGCATTTTGTCAAATATAAAATACCTATATTTTGGATTATTTTCTTTTCAAGAGTATATACATATTATATTTTAGGGTTTTTATCAGTTGTGCCCTTTTGAGATATTGCAATTTCAGTTATGCCCCTCCCTTTTTAGGAATATCAGTTATGCCCCTACCTTATTGCAAAATTCACAGTTCTGCCCTTTTGTAATATCGTTTATGCCCCTACTTTACCTTAATATAAGGGTAAAATTATGAATTTTGCAAGAAGGTAGGGGCATAAGTGATATTTCAAAAAAGAGAGGGGGCATAACTGAAATTACAATATCTCAGAAGGGCACAACTGATAAAAACCCTATATTTTATTATTGTTGTGTAATGTATTAAGTATTTATTGACATTTATGTGAACTTTCAGTTGCACAATATATTTTAGATATAATTTGTATAATTATATCCATATGTATATCATAAATATAAACCTATCTTATTATTTTGTATATCCTTTTATTTTAAAAAAGAAAAACAATTAAAGTGTCTCATGTATAAATTGATGAAATTTAAAGTGCAATTGTATCGTGTACAATAAGGACCCAAAACCTATTGGACCTATTTAACTCCAAAGTATTTTTAGAATTGGAGGTATCATATATGAGCAATTTTAATTGTGAATGGAGTTGAATTGGAGTTAATATGCTCATGATATCTGTCTTTGATTGTTTGCATATTGGCAATTAAGATTTGGATTTTAATACATGCATGATGGCAGAATTTAATTTATTTTTGTATTTTCTGTCATTTATATTGAGATGTAACGAGAAGAATTAGATTATTTAGTGTTGGAAAAAAGTATAGAAAATCTAGAATTTTTATATATATTAAGGCTGCTATACAAGAGTGACCAAAATCCAAACTCACTGCTTTTACTTATATATTTTTGGAATTATTTTTAGAAAAAAGTATTTTATGTACAACAAAGTTTAAAGGTGAATTTAGACCATTTGGAGTTCTAAAAGATAGTTACGGGTCCAAGAAATCATTATATGGCATATTAGGATTTGGTTTTTCTTCCTAATTATTGAAGTTATTATTTTTATTAAGTTCTTATATTTTTATATAAATTTGTAAAAGATGCAACAAGAATTATTTCAAAATAAGTTGACATGATTTGTTTTGACCATGTTTTAATGCAATATATACATTTATTTTTATCAAACTTTAAACTTTTTTGGGTTTTCTTGCCTTTTCTTCTATGTTTTTTTGACAACTAAGATAGTCTGACTTGGTCATTAGGTATTGGTCATCAATATAATCTACAATCATATATTATTATTTTTCTTTGATAGTTTGTAATAATATCCAAATAATATATCATTTATCCTTCTTTTTGTATTCTTTTCTTCTTGTTGTTGAATTTTGTTGTTAATTTCGAGAGTTCCTTAAGATCGAGTTACCACTAGAGGAGGTGAATAGTGTATTGATGGAAAAATAAAATCTTCGAAATATATTTGAGCATGATACAATCAACTAATTAATCAAGCAAGTTGCACGTGATGTTTACAAAAAGTCAAGCCTGTGAAAACCACAAGCTAATTCAACCTACTTGGAATTTCCATTTAACCAAGCCAACCAACTGCTTCACTGTAAGACCAAGATATGCAGATATCTCAACCATATACAAAGATTAATGCTTTACAACTTTGAATCAAATACCAAAGTTAATACTACATATCTGGCATTGCAACAATGTTGAGGGTAGACAAGCTCTGACTGTTCTTAGACTTCCTCAGATAGAGTATGCTATAATGCTCCAAAAACTACCTGCAAACTTTAGGAACAAACACCAAAGGTTTATGTGGATATGGGTAATAGAAGGAATATTGAAATAATGTTTCACAATATTTTTCTCAATAATATCATAGATAATTCTTAATATAAGTTAATGATATCTTAAATAATTAGTAACATAGATAACTGTAGATATCACCACAATATAGGCACATGTTATCATTATATCTCATATATCATAAGTGAATATTATATATTAAAGGAGTAATATCACCACAGTTGTAGCCTGCTAAAAGTGTTCTGACTGTTGCAAGAAGAACTAAAGAACCTGGAGGTTATTGAACATTGATTCATGATAGCTTTTGGGATAAGGGTATCTTCAAATGTATTCTTCTCAGAAATGACCAAAAAATGAAGAGATAGAAAGAGAATAGGAGAATAATACTTAGAGAGAATTTTTCTTCACCTGTAGAGAATGAGATCGAATCGTATGTCTTCTACCGTTGGGTATGGATTCCTTAATATAAGGATTGTAAAAATATGACCATTGGAAACAAAATATACAAGAAGTCATCGAGATTATATGCAACTTTGATGGATCTGGTAAATGAGTATGTTTGATCATTTCAAGTTGATCGATTAGTCAAAAAGACTGATGGATCATTCGATAATCATCGGGGTACTAAATTCAAAATTTTTATCCGAATGATCATCGATCAGTGAAAATGTGGCCGACCACTGAACAAGGCATGATCGATTAAGGCAGGTTGATCAATGAAGTTTATTGATCGGTCGGTCATGAGTTCTTTACCTATTGTTATTTCAAAAATTCTGAAAGCATAGCTTGAGACTACAATTTTATCAAGTAAAATGTCAATTACAAAATTACAACTTTGACTGAATAAATAAACTAGGAGTTTTTGTAATTTGATCAATGTAGTTTACTTCATAATGAAGTATGAGCTTTTGCAATCTGATCATTGTAGTTCACTTCATGATTACTAACGTCTTCGCTAAAATATCATGCAGTCATGTAAATAAGTATAGAAACGATCAACTATGATATATGTGTGGGCATCTTTAAAATATACTTGGATATACACAAAGAATTAACAAGCTCCCCATTTTTAATGATGACAAAACATTTAAATTCTTAAAGAGAAAAATGTAAGCACGGAATTTTGAAAATATTTAGAGCAAATTTGAAAACTTTAGTTTCAACAAGTTTTTAATATCTCAAATTTTAATTCCCCCTTATAAAAGAATCATAAATTAAGTGTTTGATTCTCTAATTGTAAGGTGTAGGAATATTGCTTGATTGTAAACCAATACAAACCTATTTTTAAGTTCTCCCCCTTAATCCATTAGTCATTTAATAAATTACTCATTGATTTTATATACTTAACTTTTTATAATCCAAAGAATTTTTATTTCTCCCTATTTATTATCAATAAAAAGGTAAACAAGATAAAAGAAATAAAATGTAACTTTCATTAATAAAAGATGAAACTAGTACAACATGAATAGTATTCCATGACATAGATGCTTGAAAAGATCTTATTTAAAAATACAAAGAAAATAATAAGCAAAATAAATTAAAAAAGTATTCTTATATCTACAAAAATACTATTATGTACGTATTCTGAATAAATAAAAAAATTCTAAAACGGTTAAAGACCAATTAAATCTGATTAGTCATCCAATTGTTGATTAATCCTTAGTCAGTGATCCGACCAATCGAGTACCGACCACCAACTTTTGCAACATTGAATACATCAAATAGATGTGGAGAATGTTTTTATACATTACTATCTTGAGGAAGAGATCTTTATGGACTAACCCAAGGGACTCATAACACCTGATAATGAGAGAAAATTTTACAAGCTTAGGAAAATCCTTTGTGGATTAAAAAAACATAGAAATAATGATATGAAAAGTTAGATAAGACTATCCAATCTATGGCATTTGTCACGAATTCAATAAATATATGTATTCTATGATTAAGAGTGATATTTCTGTTGTCTTGTGTAGATATGTTAATAATATTTTGATTTTTTAATCGAACATAAGGATAGTAGAAGAAACTAAGATGTTTTTGAGAGGTAAGTTTGAGGTGAAAGATTTAGGGGTTGCTAATATGATTTTGGGGCTCAAGTTGATTAGATCATCTAATAAGATAGCCGCTTCTATGACACACTACACTAAGAAAGTTTTGGCAAAATTTGACTATTAGAGTTGTAAATTTGTATGCACTCATGATTCATCTAGATACATCTATAAGAACAAGAGTGGAGTACCGCTAGCACAACTAAGATATTTCAAGAATATAGGAATCTTAATGTACCTTGTGAACTGCACTAGATCGAGTATTTCTTTTGTGGTTGCAAAGCTGAGTAGGTTCGTGAGTTGTCCTGACCGTACTTATTGGGAGACCTTAAACTGAGTGTTATAGTACCTTAAGGGTACTTGACCTCTTTGACTACATTACGGTAGCTATCCTTCTATTCTGGAAGGATATAGTGATGTAATTTGGATTTGTTAAATGGAGGACTCTATGAGTAATGGTGTTACACGGTATTTATTTACCATAGAAACAGTAGAATTTCCTAAAGGTGTGTAAAACATACCATTTTGGCCAGATCTACTTTCAAGGTTGAAAAATGTGTGTTGGGCACTATGGGTATATAGGATGAATGGCCAAAGTAGCTTCTCTCCGAGATGCCCATGGTGGGTAAGCCAATACTGACAATATCTTTGTGTTGTGATAACATTACTACAATTATGAAGATAAAGAGTTCAAAGTATAATAAGAAATCAAGAAGACATATCCAGGTTACGCTTACATTTATAAGGGATTTGGTGCCTCCTATAGTGATTGCTATGGTTAGATGAAATAGTTAATTGAGATTTGATTTCCGTACTAGTTGGCTTGACCCAACTCAGCATATAGTGAGTGCTCGGCTCATAAAATGTGTTGCTATTTTTCGAGGAGAATATGATAATTTATTTATTTACGGTTCAAGGCGAGTTATTCGCCTTCCAGAAGTTGGATTGATAAGAGACCGATGATTTATATTAGAAGGATATCATCATGCCCACTGGAATCGATGATTGGGGTTGCAATTTACTTATATCAGATTGTAGTAAAGATGGAACTTGTGAACTTATTATGAAAAAGTTTGTAGTTGGATAATTATTGCTCTTTATTCTATTTTTGATTTAATGTGTAACGATCCCGACGTGTCTCCTTGTCTCTTCTGCATTATTTTTACACGATTGGGGTCGTTTCAATAATTCAACAAATATATGAGTGATTGCTTATAGATTTCGTTTGTCCTATCGGTGAGTTTTCATGGTTTCCTCTAAAAATGTGTTCTATGAATGGACACTTAATGGCGACTTATTGGAATGGAGTTAGGTGTCGTAAGGGGTTTGTAATGAACAATAAAAAATGAGGTCTAGATTCGATGAAATGAAAATAAATGCGAAATCGTATTAATGTGAAGGGAATAGGGAAGCTGTTGCATGTAGCAGCTATGTTAGCTGCTCCGTCGATCTGGACCGCCCATCACGGTCGAGATCAACCGTCCGATCAAAGGGAATCCACACCCCCAACCCAAGCAGCCCCTCGGCTTCTCCCCTAACCCGCCCAAGCCGCCACTCGGCCTATTCCTTCCTCCCCCACACGAAGCTCGTCCCCTCCCCATCCACCTCAGACCTGGCCGCAGGTAGCCTACCCTCTCCATCTGGCTCTCTCTTCACAAGACGCTCGCCCCGCCCCCCCCCCCCCCCCCACCCCATCTCCTCCCCGTGTGCGCCCTAGAATGCCACGTGACGTGGAGCACCCCTGCCCAGCGCGACTTCTTCCCCGTCCGAAGCCTCCATCGTCTATTGATCCCATTAAGTGGTCAGATCGAATGTATGGAAAACGAAGTTCTGATCACACATTTATCCCATTTAGTGGTCAAAGACGAGGCCTCCATGATTACCCCTTGAGTAAGACTTCATTTTTCTTTTGAGGGTTTGCAGGAGGAAATTGCAGCAACAACATTTTTGTCCAGATTGTTTTGTTATTGTATTTGTATGAGAAATTGCATCTGTGTATCCCTATACTATCTAGGGATTGCGATTTTGCTACCATGTTAGACTAAATATTTAAGATTTAATGTTGTTGGACCATGATTATTGTATAATTTAGATTCTTATGATGTTTTCTTCTATCAATTCAGATTGAGTACTTAAGCTTTTACGTTGATGTTCATATTGTTCAACTTCATTGCTTGTTATCCCTTTTTAATAATCATAAAATGGTTAAGATTTATCTATCTGTTGTATATCTCGGATATTTTATTTTCTTTAATTTTTTGCAGCCACAAATGTCATTTATTATGGAGGGAAGGGATGATAACACATATATAGATGATGGTAGCGGTTTGAATAGTCGCTCACAGTATGATAAAGATGCATATGAGGTTATCTCTAATGAGAGTGCACATGTGGGTGAGGATGTTGATACATTTGAGAAGCCATTTGTTGGAATGCAATTTATTTCGGAAGATGAAGCATTGAAATTCTACAATCTTTATGCAAGGAAAATTGGTTTTTCTACATGTAAGAAATTTTTACGAAGATCTTCAAAAACGAACCTCGTAACAGGTCGGAAAATGGTTTGTTCGAAAGAGGGATACAAAGATCTCAAAGATAAGCGACGTGTGGACCGCGAGGTCAAAAGAAGACGAGATATTCGAGAAGGATGTGAAGCCCACATAATTGTCTGTGAAAACGCTGAGGGGTATTGGGTTGTAAGAGAGTTTCACGAAGAACACAATCATGAATTAGCAAGTCCATCCAAAGTGGCAATGCTTCGATCACACAGAATTGTATCTTCTTCTGCAAGAAGTCTGATTGATACATTGCACACTTGTGGTTTATCAGGCTCCAAAATTTTGAATTGTATGCTCATACTTACACTTATCAATCTTGAATTTGTAGCTGCCAAGTACTCAGTAAGACATTGGGGAGCCGTAACTGGAGTGCTTGAAGTGATGCTGTTGATGTATCGAATGCAAGAATTGTTGCAACAATTTTATATATCTACTGCGACAACTGCTATTGATCTATATGATGCTTATCTATCTACTACTAATCTACTTGTTTCTACCAATCCAACCAGTAATACTTAACAAATGTGTTCTCGGTTCCCTGTTTGTGTGTCCTGTTATGTGTTAGATGGAATATTAGATGAACTTCTTACAATGTTATAAATCTCTCTTTGGATACTTTTGTCAGATGGAATATTGGATGAAGATCTATTTTATATGATCAAATTTTTGTTGTTAATTTTTTTGTGTACCTTTAACTGCTATTCTAGTGGCAATAAGGAACATGTGACTATTTACGGAGGCAAGCTTGATATTATTAGCCAATGCTAAAAAGTAATGCAATATACGCTATGCATGTTGATTATGGTTCAGATCCAGTTTCTACTCGCATGGATTATGCTATACAGTCATTGTGCCTATTTTGAGCCTTACAGGGATCATTGACTGCTTGCCTGATGGGGATCAGGTGGCTCAAGCATACTGTGTCCAGACACAGGCTATTTAGCAAACTACAAACTACACTCAAGAAATTTTGAGAATGCCAGACAGGCTATTTTGAGCCTTACTGGGACATGCTTGCTGATATGGGGACAATATTAGTGCATGAATCTAGTGAAAATCTTCTTGTATTTGTGTAGTTGATTATTTGATATGGGACATGCTTGTTGATTCTCTTAAGTAAATCTGAGTTTAGGTCCACTAGGTAGTGAATGAGATATGGAAATTGATTGGCATACTTTTTCCAGTTTGAACAAAAAGCTGCTTGTGGATGGTGCAGGAGCACAAGCCTTTGAGATGGTTATGCCACTATTACTGGGAATGCGAAATTTACCGTTACAACGAGTAAGTTGCAATTTGCAAATGTGGTATCACAACATCGTATTAGTAACTGTTTTTTTGCAGGAACTGGTAGTTCAGGATGCATAACATGTTTTCCCATATTTTTTAACGTGTTTTCTTGCATATAAATGTGCCCAACTACTGCAATTTATGAGTTTGTCCATAATATCCACCAGAAATGATATGTAAGCTTGTTGATTCATACTGGATCAATTAGAGTATTTTTATCAGGTGTATTTTACCTAATGTTTTTTTAAATGTTTATAACTTTACATTTATCTTTGAGAAAAAATATGACACGTCTAATTGTAACATCTTAAATATAGTAGCACGGATAACGGTTCTTGTTACATTCACCCATAGCTCAAAGCAGCGGAAGGAATATACCATATTTAAACGTCCATGATAGAACTCTCCAACTTTTGAGAAAGAGACCCATACACAGTAACATAAAAAAAATACTGAAATCGTGGTTTAGCAAAATGGATGCACAAAGTTACTTTAATTTTCACGATTTATGCGCCTGTCCAAATCTAAATTTTTGAATAGACTCATATTTATAATCCATTGTGCAGTTGTTCCGTTATATTCAAGCATTGTTTACGGGAGGCAAAGGATGAAATAATAGTAAATTTAGATCACATTTTTGGTGTTGAACCGAAAGTTAGTAGTCCTGCAACCACTACAGTACCACATTGCATACCACATTGCAGTAAACATACAACATCCACTACAAATTACATTACATGTTACATAAACTACTAGCAACTACAATATATTTGCAACATAATTGCAAATATAACTACAATAAGAATAATATGCTTCAGTTTGCGGAATTCCATCTGCAAGAGCTTCATCTGTTGCATCATGTCGGCTTGAAAAGTTGGCATTACATATGCCGGCTCACTATTGCTATCATCAATGGCATCCATCCAAACAAAGAAATTACATGAATTTTGCTCCTGCTTCACAAAAAAATAGTTTTTTTTTTATAAATTGATTTAAAAAAATGCACTCTTATTGAGCTTATACCTTCCATCGTGGATAATGAATAAATCGTCTACCCCTGCTCCATTCTCTCTTTGACATGTGCATTACGGCCTTCAAGCCACAATGACATGTGGATTCCACCGTTTGCCTCAAAGATGTCGATGAAAATGATTCACTCATTTTCCAGTAAGAAAATTACCCTACAATAAATGTGTTATCAGCAATATCAATTTGGTTCAGTAGATACTGTGATATTACGAGCTATTCAATCTGTAAAGCTTGCCACATGCTTTATGATCCCTCCTCAATAATCATGTACAGTTCATTACTTAAACTTTTCAGATGTAAGTGTGGTGTCAATGGCCCCTATCCCATCCGCTCCTTTACTGATTGCTCTATGTGAGTTGGCAACTAAAGTTCATTAATATTTTAACAGAACGAAGAGATGATTCAAACATGATTTTGTTGAAGCTCACATATATCCACGACCTGTAACTAATAGACACTAAATGAAAAATAAAATGTGAACTTAAACAAAAGAAACACCCATTTGTCGTGAGAGCACATGCTTATGATGTTTTGAAAATATTTGGATTTTTCACAATCTTGTCATGTTTGCTCCATGAAGGGCACCTGCTTGAAAACCATCTCTGTCTCTTCCTCATAAGTGGTTTATGCACTAATTTATCCATGTCCATCACATATGGGGATTCATTTCGTCATTGACCACTTAATGGGGTCAATGTACGAGCATAACTTTGTTTTGCATACAATCTAAACAGAATTACTACGGCTGCAATTTCCATTCATCAGCAAAATCGAAAGTGGATATCATAGATAAAATTATAAAAAATTAGATGATAACATGCATAATCAATATCACTTTGATTCCATGAAAATTATCACAATATACACTTCTAAACGAAGCATATGGCTTTCGAATTAGACATGTTAGAAATAGTATAGTCAAAAAATATTACTCAAGAGCAGGCGATGGAGGCTTCGGAAGGGGAAGAAGTCGCGCTGGGCAGGGGTTCTCCACGTCACGCGGCGTTCTAGGGCACACACGGGGGGGGGGGGGGGGGGGGCGGGGGGGACGAGCGTCGTGTGAAGAGAGAGAGCCAGATGGAGAGGGCGGGCTACCTGAGGTCGGGTCCGAGGTGGATGGGGAGGGGACGGGATTCGTGTGGGGAGGAAGGGGAGGTCGAGTGGCGATTTGGGCGGGTTAGGGGAGAAGCCGAGGGGCTGCTTGGGCGGGGGGTGTGGATTCCCTTTGATCGGACGGTTGTTCTCGACCGTGATGGACGGTCCAGATCGACGGAGCAGCTAACATATCTGCTACATGCAGCAGCTTCCTATTCCCTAATGTGAATGCTTGTTTTATATCAATGTGATTAGAGAACTTAATATACCCGAGAATGGGTCCGCAACTTACACCACAAGGGTCTTAATTATAATTTGTATAGATAAATACTTCACGATTTAATAAAGTATAGATGGATCAACCCTCTGATGGTATAGAGCATTTATTATAACATTTTAGCTTATCGATATCGTGATTTGATACTTTTGTGGAATGTTGATAGATCTTATCAGATCGAAAATAAAAAAGGGATCGATGTTAAACAATTGAAATTGATAAGATGCATAGGAGATTGAAAAGGAGATAAGGAGTTTCCTAATAACAAGTAGCGAGAGCCGAATTTAAAATGCCAAAATGGATAAATATATCCGACTTATGTTCTCTTTTATTATTGATCGTTGATAACATGATTGTATTTAATGGTAAGCATTACTAAGTGGTAACTCGATTCACTTTCAAGACTATCATCCCTTGAAGTTAATACCTTAAATCTCTTTAAGATTGTTATCACTAAGCGTGATAATTGTAAGAATTTTATATCTTTACTCATACCTTCGATGAAATAATTTGAAATTTTGAGATGATCGTCATAACTTTATCCTCGTTAAGATTGTTATCACTACTTGTGACACCATGACCTTTCTAGAGTTCTACTTTCACCTCAGAATCTACTACTTGACGATAGTTATCTAACTTTAAAATAGATTATTTAAGATTGTTATTGAAAAGTTCGACATTTGAGACTTTCATTAAGGTTGTAGTCAACATGGTGATAGCACATGACTTGAGGTGGTTATGCATCCTACCAAAGTCTCGAGTATGAGATTTCCTTTAAGATTGTTATGATGTAAGACCTCTGACTTTTTGACTCGAAGATTTAGCCGAATCTCAAACTAAATTTTATCAAACATATGCAATATATGACTCAATAAAATCATCTCGTTGTGAGCTTTATAGTGCATCCAAAGATTTTGAATTCCAACTCTGGATGAAGGAGATATGCTTATTTTAGTGATGGGGTATCATGTCTAAAATTTCGTACGTGGGAACAAAATTGTAATCGCTCAATCCTTATTTAAGAGATCAGAAGGACGGTCATCGGAACCCTACTCATCTCTTCCTTCCTCCCATCATCCCTCACCTCCATGACCATCATTACGGTCATCGGAGACTAGCCGAAGACCATCAGGACAAGTTCTTCATGTCATTCTCCCGAGGATAGCATAGTGGATAAGATGATCCTCTTGGTTTCAAGTATAAAGGTAAGATCTCATCTTTAGATCATAGATTTAGATTGGGTTCTTGATATTTTTATTCTACCCCTACATATACAAATCATGATCTAATTAAGTTAAGTGTGATGTTAGTAATCGGATCGAAAAATGGAAGATGTAGATCATAGAAAAATAACATGTAGACATATCATGTGCCAAGGTAACATAGTCCTTTTCCTCGTTCTATCCTTTGACATATGTTCTTCTTGTGATTGTGCCATATTCGTTTCAATGAAGGAATTATTATTTCATACCGTATGTATGGTTTCCTAACTCATAGAAAATCTACTTGTTGATTGGGAAAACAACCTTGAATGATATGTTAGGATTAGAGTCATTAGGATTGGGAATCCTAATAGGATTGGACTCCTAATCTTAATAATAGTAGTTGAATTGTATTCTATTTATAGTTCTATTGGGAATAAGACTATGGGGTTGTATTTGGGCTATATATAGAGGATGTGGGAGGCATTACCTCAACACCACAGCAAGAGGGAATACCACAAGGGAAAAGAAAGAGAGAAAGAGAGAGAGAGAGAGAGAGAGAGAAAGAGATAAGAGAGCGAGGGAACAGAGAGAGTTGTACTCGTCTTCTTATAGTGATCCTTCTTCTCCGGTGGTCGTGAGAGGTGACCGACCACCGCTATATCTGGTGTTCTTTCTTTTACGTGCTTCCGTGGTGGTGGTGGTCGTATCTACATCTGCTTCCGTATCCGAGGGTCTCGTATCCAATAACCGATATCTGAGAGCAGACGGTACCGACGGGTTGTGTGCCCATCAAGTGGTATCAGAGCGAGGTTCGACGACAGCGAAGGATACGACGTGGCGTATCAGAGCCAGGTTCGACAACAACGAAGGATATGACGTGGCGTATCAGAGCTAAGTTCGACGACAGCGAATGATACGATGTGGAGTATCAGAGTTAGGTTCAACGTTGTTGAAGGGACACGCCGTTGCGGATCAGAGCGATGTTCGACGTCGACGAGACGATGTGACACGACAGATGTGCAATCCTCAAAAGTCGTGATATGGTGGTCTCTTGGAATCGACCAGAGGCGTCGAAGAATTCTGCTAGTGTTGGTTGGCAGGAGATCGTGCAAGGTGGCATGTTGAGGGCACCCAGTGATAGGTGCATCACCTAGAGGTGGTGAGTTCCTGCTAACGAGATTTGCAGATGACGAGGATGACAAACACGGTGTATAAGCTCAAGGGGATGGTCGTGACAGGTAATGGAGCTCCAGTTATTCCCAGGACAAGCAGTACGATGAGAGAGCGATAGGTTATCGGCATCTCTGCTGCAGAAGCGTGAAAAAGGGAGAAGCGGGTGTGATTCGCTTTACCAAAGGATGTCGGCACAATCTCCAGTCACGAGAGATTTGTGGTACCGCATCATGAGGCACAATGCTGAGTTGTGCGAGTGCCCGAGAGGAGACACGTCGAGGGCGTCCACTGACGGGTGCATCACCTAGAGTCAGTGAGTCACTGCTAACGAGACTTGCAGATGACGAGGATGGCCCAATGCAGACCCAAGACGATAAAGAGATCGTGATGGAATTCAACTCAATGGGGAGATTGTTAGGATTAGAATCATTAGGGTTGGGAATCCTAATAGGATTGAACTTCTAATCCTACTAATAGTAGTTGAGTTGTATTCTATTTATATTCCTATTGGGAATAGGACTATGGGTTAGTATTTGGGCTATATATAGAGGGTATGGGAGGCATTGCCTCACAACCATCGACAAGAACAATGTAACCCCTAGAGAGAAAGGGGGAGGGGAGAGAAGAGAGGAAGAGAGCGAGGGAACGGAGAGAGTTGTACTCGTTCTTATTTTAGTGATCTTTTTTCTCCGGTGATCGCGAGATGTGACCAACCACCGTTATACCCAGTTGTTCTTTTCTCCATGTGCTTCTGTGTTGGTGATCGATTGCGCATCCACATCTGTATATGTATCCGCTTCCGTATCCAGGGGTCCGATATCCGAGAGGAGACGATATCGACGGGCCATGTTCCCATCAATTAGTATCAGAATAAAGAATTGGTGTCGCTTCTGCTCCGAACATGATATGTGGTTATTTTTATTTAATCTATCATTTTATCGTGCCTTGTATTTTCTTGTGAATGTAATTTAGATTGGTGGAAAAGATGGGATTTATATGGTGATATATTTTGTCTTATGAGACTTAAAATGATCATGAAAGATCTGAGCCTCCAAATGACAACAATATCACATTATACCTTACATGATGGGAAAATAAATTTATTTATGGAAATAATGATTATACTTTCAATCTCAAATAAAAAAGATCAACTTAGACATCAAGTTAGTAATATGCATTGTTGATATATTAGAAACTCATTGTTGTAATGTTTATAAATATCCTTACGATTTTATATGTGTACAAAGCATAAACTCGGCACGATCAAATATATAAAGGATCTTTGATGGTATTAATGGGCAAAATGTTTGTGGTAAGAATCGTGAATCAAGTATTCTATATTTTCTAAAGATATTGTGGATATTGGTAGTATTGTTCTTTCTTCTTTATGTTTATGAATGGTGACTGTATGTACTTGTTATGATTATTATTGGGTATCCAGATCCGGGAAGTTAAGAGAAGCAGACAAAAGACAACCGCACGTCCCGTCTCCCTCATTAAAATAGGTCGTGAGGGAGCAGAACATTACAACGATCCTATAGTTAGGGTGTCATATTGCTTGAGTCGTTTTTCAGATGTCGGATGATAGTACAACACTTGTCGAAAGATTTATATGTGTCGAAAGACTTGTACTTAGAGAGAGTTGTCTTGCACCCCTCGGCATTCTCTAACCACCCACATGTGTCGGTTTGGAGTACATGTACCCTTTTGTTGAAGGTCGTTCAAGATTTTTCTGGGATTATGGCATGTGTTATTTCAACGCCTTAATGCCATGTACTCGAACATTGGTTTGAAGTCTTTTCTCTACCGCTTCTTACGCTGAAAAATAATGCGTACGTGTGTGCGTGTGTATGTGATTGATTGAACCTCTAATGTGATTAGTGATTTAATGAATATAATTACATGACCGAGCGTAATGTGCAAGCTTAAACTCTAATTACCTTCTCGATCTTAAAAACTTTGTCAACTACCTTCTCGATTCTGTAAACATCGTAATTGCAGGATCTAGAAGGCAACTTTGACTGTAATTCCATGATTGATTGAACCCCTAATGTGTAATGTGGATAAACATATAATTGGTGGTTGTGTGTGTGCCTGTGCATGGAAGATTGGATTTAACGAGAGCGAAGGGTTGGATCTCGATGAGTATGGATGAGAATAACGCGCACATCACAAAAAAAAATAATATATTTGAAGCGATATCCTAAATATAAAAATGGCAGTAACTTGCGGCGAATTGGAATATGCTTTGACGGAGAAAATAGAGGCGATGTTCGCCTTTTTAGTACATATTGAAAGTTAAAAAGAGCACGGATTGGTTTGCTATGCAGTAAGCGAAGAACAGCAAAAAACAAAAAAAAAACAAACGAAGAACAAGATATTCCAAAACAGAGGCTTGGGGAAACACCGACAGAAATCCATGGTTTTGTTCCAGCAAGAACCTATCTTTATCGAACGCAGGTGATCTTATCGGAATCCCAGAGGTACCCAATTGACCGAATCGAGAAACAGATGGGAATTTCCACCAGAGGGAGGAAAGGAACCTGAAAGGCGATGTTCTTCATAAACAGGGCATTGGCCTGCGTCCCGAAGCTCGCCGCCTCCATTATCGAATGGGGTATATCGTTTTTTTCTCTTTGGTTCGACTGGAGCAGAGGAGAGCGCCACTCTCTCTTTCTCTCTCTCTCTCTCCTGTGGTTGAGGAGGGCCTCCTTTGCCTTCTTCCCCGTTGTCTACAGTTTATATACATAGAGGGAACGCCATAAACCCCACTTAATTACTTAATTACGCGCAAAAAAAACTATTTTTGTCAAATTGCAGCTTCATTAGTGCACGTAAATATTTCCGATTGTCCTGTGGATATCGAACCTGTTTCATTAAAAGTTGGGTTTGGCTTCCAACTTAAACGACCAGAGATAATAATGTAACTTATCTCAACCTTCGAACATATTCCCACGTCTAAAATTGATGGTGTGATGTGAGTTATAGATGATATGTATTACTACTTGACAACTTGGACTTAAAGCATTTTGGACGGTTGTCAGCGAGTCCATCTGAGCTCGTAATCAACAAGTTGTCATGGTCAGTTTTCTCCGTTAATGGACCGGATACCTAAACCCGTGACGTTACAAATGGTATAGGAACGAGTTTGCTCTGGTAGTGGATATAGCTACCCGAAGGGACCTAAGCCGGCAGTGTGCAACTGTCATTATCACTAAGAATAAATGATGAATTATGTCATAACGAGAACATTGCCGATATAACTAAGGGATGTTATAACATCCAAACCCCCAAACATAGTCCCACATCTAAAATTCACAACGTGTAGGTGTGGATTATAAGTAATGGGGAGGCATAAGCATTTTGGGTGGTTGTCAACGGGTCCATCTGAGCTCCTACCCAACAAGTTGTCAGTGCTAATTTTTTCCGTTACCCGAAGAAACCGAAACCATGAGTGTGCAGTCTCCACTATCATTGGGAATAAGTGATGTATCATATTTCTCAACGAGGACACTACGAATATAAGTGGGAGAGGTTGTAACAACCCAACCCCTAAATATAATATGACATTTAAAACTCCTGAAGAATGGATGTGGGTTATAAGTGATGGGAATTATTACTTAATAACTTAGGCTTAAGTTGTTAACGGGTCCATCTAAGCTTGTACCTGACAAGTTGTGAAGTTCAGTTTTCTCCGTGAACAGGTCGAAAACTTAAGCCCGAGACGTTACAAATAAAGGGAGAGAAAAGATAAGTGGGATTTATCTCTTTGTCTTCATCCGTAAGTGAAGAATAAAAATTGGATAAAAACTCTCGATAAAGATGTAATGGATGATATGTAAATATAATGCGACTACTTTATGGAAGATGATAATTCATATCTAAAGAATTTTGGATTTTTATTAGTTGTGCCCCTCCGAAATATTGCAATATCAGTTATGTCCTTCATTTTTTTAGTATATCAATTGTGCTCTGGACTTCTTGTCGTTCTGCCACGTGTGCCCTTCTGTTACTTTAGGCATCAATGAGTGAGTTGAATTTAAACATATTTTTTTCAAATCATGGTGCGGTTAAGAGGGACATAAGTATCCAAACACTCCCCCCACCTATCCTCCTTCACCCCTTTGATCACAGTTTTGTACAAATACATCATCAATATTGGTGCTGGCATAAGGAACGATGGAGAGGAGTGTATCGTCAACGTCAAAGATCCACACATCCTTGTCATCTCCGACGAGTGCAAACTCAAAGGGTTCGAGTCACAGATACCCTTGCAGGTCCCTCATCGAGAGTCACCCTTGTTTGGAGGATCAATCACAACTTGAGAGAGTGCGATAGAGGCAAGTGCATGACGACCGTCACGAAAGAGTGGGAGTAGAACCACCGGAGTCACCCTGGCTTGAACAATACAACCCCCCTTCTCCGTATCTCTCCTCCTCACGTGGGGTGGACGGGAAGAAGGAACAACGACCATCTTTGTTTGTTGTAGCCCCAAGTCGTTGCTTCTAAACTCTTCTCTCTACCTGCATCTGAAACAAATGATGAGAAGGGAGACATTAGCACCATATGTTCTAACTTCCACTCCATTCTGGTCATTCATAGGAGGAGGCCTTGGAGACCTCGGGGCCACACCACACTACGTCGAGCATTGGATTCCCTTGCGAACGAAGCAACAGAAGTGGAGGAGCTTGAGCCTCCTTCATCGGACAGATGTCCATAACTCGAGACTGCCAAGGGAATGAAACAAAGGAGGAGGGGGATGGGATAGAGGTGGGGCGGTGGAGGAGCAGGGGGCAGAGGAGGACGAGGGGGCGCAGGAGAGGAGAATGAGGGCGGAGGAGGATGAGGGGGGCACGGGGGAGGAGCATGAGGGCAGAGGAGGATGAGGGGGCGCGAGGGAGGAGCATGAGGGTGGAGGAGGAGGGGTGTGGGGAGTGGAGGAGGAGGAGGCGGGGGCATGGGGGGAGGAGGGGTGTTGGGGGAGGAGGATGCTAGGACGGAGGAGGAGGGGGAGGGGGGAGAAAGACCTTCCAATACTTTTTTTTAAATCTAAATCATTTGTCACTAAAGTTAGTGCCAGTTTATGATGGAGATGGACGTCAACTAATCTGAGCACAAGTGGTCATTGTAGAATAAGTCAGAGGCTGAAGCCGCTGAACTGATACCAAAAAAAGGGTGAGCATAACTGATAATATCTCATAAAGGCGCAACTAATATATATCCAGTAAATTTTCGAACAAAAATAACTTGAAATTGGAACGTTACAAAAATACCCCCTACAAACTTGTAATGTAATATTACACAAACGCCCTATGCAAACTTTGTAATACCGCTATAAAAACTCGAGAAATAGTTCCATGAAAAAGGAGGCGTTGATTTGGGGGGGGGGGAGGTCGAAGAAAAAGGACATGAAAGTAAGCAATAGGAAGATTTAGGCGTATGTATGAAATTTTCTTTGCCTTATATATTTTCAAAAATTAAAGACTAAAATGAATGCCGTCACTAAAGGCAATAAAACAGAGTGGTTTTTTTCGCAAAATGGCAAGTATTATGAATCTGTAAAATCCTTCTTTTAAAGATAAGTATAAAAAAGACCTCAATTATACCCTGATTTTCAATTAGAGACATCATTTGTCAATTGCGACAAAAAAGAGCCTGAACTTTCAAGTTAAGGGTTTAAGGTCAAGATATAAAAATCGTTGAAGTTTATAGAAGCGTGTACTTGAGGTAGATAATATATAAGTTCTTGCCTCTCTTTGTTATAAACAAAAAACGAGGCTCTTAATTGAGTAGCAAGGCATAATTGAAGCCCTTTTTGGTAAGTTGCCCTCTTTTTAAATAGTCGCCTTAATGAGCTTGGATGCTTCTCGAAACCTCACTACACCCATTGGGAAGATGATTTGCTTTGACATAACGAACGCGACTAAAATATTAATTTATTTCAATCTAACGGGTTCACTATTTGATGCAAGCGATCACGTATCATGGACTTTACATGTTTAGGGATGGAAAATTAATAAAAAAAAGGAATTTTTACCTTATGAATTCTATAAACTTTGTAAATTACCTTCTCAATTTTTGAAATAGCGTAATTATCCCCTCTATCTCCTAGACTTGCTAACCCTTATCCCACATATTATGTAGTTAACCCCACTCCATTCACCCGTTAAAACTAACCGATTCTGTTACATTCTTTTACATTGTACCCATTTTTTTATCAAATTTACATTAAGTGTCACTCTCCCTCACCCTCCTCCCCATCTCCCTTTCCCCATCCAGCACCCGCCTACATCCTCAACCTTTGTTGTCCTCGCGATCCTCCTCCTCGACCTCCGCTCCTCCTCTAGGTCTGCCGCCCTCGCCCTCCTCCTCCCCGACCTCTACTTCCTCCTTCAGGTCCGTCCGCCCTCCCCTAATCCATGTCTGTCGATCTCGCCCTCCTCCTCTAGGTCCGCCCGCCCTCACCCTCCTCCTCCCCAACTTCCCCCTCCCCTCCTCCACCCCAACCTCGCCCTCCTCCTTCAGGTCTGCCGCCCTCATCCTCCACCTCGAGGTCTTCCCGCCCTCGCCCTCCTCCCCTACTTCCCCCTCACCCTCCAGTTCCGCCCGCCCTCGCCCTCCAGTTCTACCCCTGGCCCGGATCTTCCAGCTCATCCGCAAGCTCGACCTCACATCCGACAGCGAAACAATTCACTGGTTCCTGGAGCAGGAGGAGCTCGCCATAATCACTATCACTGGAATCGAGATGCATGAGGAGGCTTGGTTCTATCAGAGTGAAGAAGGAAGGAGAGAGAGTGGAAGTAGGGGGAGAGAAGAAGAAGAGAGAGGGGGGGAGGGAGAGGAAAAAAAACCTACCATTGGATTTCCTATGGTTTGATTAACTCAATTTAAATCCAAGATAGTTAACTCAAGAAGTCTCAAATTAATGACATGGTATGTGAGGTAAGACGGAGTAAGTTTATAGAGTCGAGGGAGAAATTACGTTTTTTAAAGATCGAGAATGTAATTTACAAAGTTTATAAGATTTATAAGAGTAAAATCCAATAAAAAATATTCGGAGAGATTGCCCTCATTTTGAAACCAATCGTACATTCTTGGGTCTTTCTCAGCCGCGTCGCCACCGGGATTTTCTGCATCTTATCCTGGATAAAAACATCACATTTCTATTCGATCCCCGAAATTTGTTTTGCATTTCCTCAGCACCAAAGTTTCGACCATGTTACGATGTGATCCGAGTCGTCGCGATCGAAATCGACAGACTCTGGAGATGGGGGGCTCGTCGACTCAAACGAGCCCCCCTGGTATCCCACCCACGCACCTGCCGAGAATACACAATCCACCTGATTAGATGGACAAGTTCAATCGCAGGCGAATTCATTAGCAACCTCCGTTTTTAAATCATGATGTAAGCACACTGTTTTGGCACTAATTAACACGACACGATGAAATTGAGCAGATTGCAGAAAGTGGGACCTTCCTCGGACTGTGCATCACGAAAGTTTCCGAAAGATTAGTTCACCTCTAATCCTTGTGTTTAAAGTTGACTTTTCCTCCCATGCACCTTCATCACCATTCCGCATTTTTTTCCAATCTTGATCTTATACATCAGTTTATATTGAGAGAATAAACCTCCTGCTGCCAAACAGGGGTTGGTATTTGATTTTTCATGTTTCAAGCATCTAAACCCTATCATGACATCTCCAACTTAGAGCTGAGCTGACATCAAGGAATACTGTCTCTAACAACTTGTTCAGCGAAAAAATAACTAGAACCAGTCAGTGACCACTGTCCAAAATGCGTAAATCCAAGTTGTCGAGTAATAGACGTCCACTTATATGAACACATCCAGCTTTTCCTCGGTGTTTGACGTGGTACTATCATGTGGACGGCTTCCTACGTATACGGATAAAAGATCATCCATGGGAGGTGATTATATATATGATCTGACTAGTTCATAAAGACCAGATCACTCATGCAGTAGCAGTTGAAGACATACTCCAAGGGTTGCAAGCATTCAAATAATGCAGGAAATGACTGGACAAACGACAGAGAGAACGAGAACTATGTCAATAGATAGGATGCGAGAAAACCGCCCGGCCAGTCTTTGTACACAACATCAAGATACAAGCAGCAGTAAACACCAGAGAACATTAAGCACAACACACACACATTATTCCATCAGAGGGAGACAGGTTTACATCAGATCTTTACACCCGCAGCAGGACATTATGCAAAAGAACGAAAAAATGCAGAAGTTACGGCATTTACCTCGTCAACGAGCACCCCGAATCCACGGTCAAGGATGGATCACCGCCTCCACTCTACTCGAATCGGACAATCTGATAGATGCAGGGTAAATATCAGAATGTGAAAATGCTAGAAAAATAATCGGGCTCTGAAATAAATTCTGCTAAAAATATACAAGATGATTGATAAAACCATGTAAGTTAACATGTTTTCGATTGGTTACAAACTAATATTCGACGTATTAACGTGAACATCAACCATAGGTGTATCTTGTAAAACAATCTATAACCAGAAGGGATTTTTACAATTGTGCTCTTCCAATGTCTCACAGTTACATTATGATTCTACCATTTTTTGCAATAACAGTTGTGCCCCTACCTTATTTTACCATTTGATTGTTAAGCTCATTGGATTAGTTTGTCATCCATTCTCTCCTAAACGGACCATAATGTAAGGATGACAACATAATTGGACAGAATGGAGAGTACAAGTGTGATTATGTATTCTTCTTCCCCCACCCTCATCATCCTTCATACCTCTCTCCTCCCCCCTCCAACCTCAATCTGCCACCTCTGACCTCCCAAGCCACCCTCCTCTGCGCCCCAAGCCCTTCCTCACCTATTGTGACAGAGATGAATTAGGCAGGTATGTCCGCTGGCTTCGCTCCTATTTGTGTTGTGGCAGATGCGTTAGCAGTAATGATGGGGTTGGCAGTGCAGAGGGACTGGTGTTATGGGTATGTAGGTAGGACATATCCATTCGGATTCTTCAGTACGCTAATGACACTATACTTTTCCTGGAGGCTGAAGAGGAGAATATTCGAAGAGCATATACTATTACGGATATCTTCGGGAACATTTCTGGGCTTCGCATCAACAGGGATAAGTCGATGGTGGTGTCTTTCGGCCTTGAGGAGGATGAGTTGCGGCGTGCCTCAGAGTTACTTGGCTACCCAACTTCAACCTCCCCGATCACTTATTTGGGGCTCCCGTTGGTGGTTGGGAGGCCGAAGCCGAGGATTGGAAGATGCTACTAGAAAGATTGGAGGAGAGGCTAGTGGGATGGAAGGCGACGTTGCTCTCGAAGGGTAGAAAGTTGGTAATCATGAAGCATGTTCTCTCGACCGTCCCGATATTCTTTTGTTCCACTAGATCTCTACATGTCTGCACCAAGATTGAGGTTCTGATGAGGAGATTCTTTTGGTCGGATGGGCGGTAAGGCAAGAAGGGCATCCATCTGGTGGAGTGGGGCAGGGTGACGACAACAAAGAAGAAGTGTGGGCTCGGAGTGTTGCATTTGAGGGACATGAATAAGGTTTTCATGGCAAAGTGGGTGGTGCAAGTGTGGGGGAAGTCGCAGGACCTAGTGTGTCGCGTGCTCAGGAAGATCTATAGTGTTACCTTGTTGTTGGAGGTGACCCCGGGGTGGTTTCCATCACCCCTATGGAAGGGGATTACCTCGATCGTTCCAAAGATTACTTCTAAATTAAGACCATCTCTAAGAGATGGCTCGGGATTTCGTTTCTGAAGGGATGACTGGACGGGAGATGGGGTGTTGGGGAAATGACACCCACGCCTATTGAGGTTGGTGGATGACATGGAGGTACGCATGCAAGAGGTTTGGGAGCATGTGGCCTGGTCTCCGACGTTTCTATCTGCTTTGTCGGAGCAAAGGGTTGAGGAGTTCCTTTCTCCGTAGACCGAGCTGCTTCAGAGTGAGCGCCCGTCCTCGGGAAGAGATCATCTTATCTAGGGAGATGAGAGGTTTACGGTGCAAAAGGTTTATCATTTTCTGGTTGAGGACGAGGAGGTACAGGAGGAGGTTCGAGTCGACACGAGTCTCATATGGAGGTATGATACCTATCAGAGTTACGATGGTCTTATGGATTTTCAGACTTGGGAGGATCCTTACTGAGGTTCGCTGATGACATTTGCTGGGCCTGGAGGATGTTACATGCGATAGGTGCGGAGGGGCAAGGGAGGATGCGGATCACTTATTCTTCTCTTGCCCTTTCTCCCAAGAGATTTGGAATCGAGCAAGCATCGCATGGCTTACACGGAGCGAATGTCCCGCATTCTGGAGGGATTTCCGATCGGTCTGCGGGTTTCGCCATGAGGACAGTATGTACCTGTTTGCGATGGTGTGATCGATTGGGTGCGTTGGGAAAGGTCATTTGGGGAGGAAGGGTTTCATCAAGGGCTCAAATTTTGATTTCGGACACCATTTCGATGAACGACCGAAATGAAATTTTGGCCGAATTTCGATCTAAATTCGATCGAAATTTTGATCATTTCGATCAGTTTTTGAACTGGGGCCCCAAATTTCGGTTTGTATAGGCCATTTCGGTCGAACTTCGAACACCTATCGTCGGTAAAATTTGAACCCATGGGTTTCATACGAATAATGTACTGGGGCATTGTAGGGCGCCTTGTTTATCGTGGCAAATGTAAAGTGATGTAACTTCTTTTCATTCCCTTTTATATCTATAAAATGTGATGCGGTGGATCCGACTTTGGGATGCCACCCTATTTTTCTTCAAAAAAAATGCTTGAATTTTGTTTATCTCACAAAGGAATAAAAATAATTCTAGTAATCCCCGATTGAATTAAATTCCAATACGATCTTCACATCCCTTTGATTATGGACTAGACCATCATTATCATTCGCAAGTATCTCTTGCAAGCACTCATTTTCTTTAGGTGTTGCACTTGTCTCTAGATGATTGTGCCTTCTCTAGGGCATGTCCATACAACTCAGTGTTACGCCCTCTGACATAGCACCACGCATCTCTCGTGACTAGAAAATATAGCATCGACTTATGGTAAAATGAATTGCATGTGCTTATACTTCTTGTACGCTCATGCAACAGAGACATAGACAACATGCTGCTCTCTTTGTGTATTGTTTGTTTAAGACAAAATAGAATTTACAACCAACGACCCTTCCCTCAAGCTTGTACACCTTTCACCACACATGCTTTTGTTCTATAGATTAACGATAACCGTCACATTTTCTGACTTCATGATATTAAACCTCTATCAATCGTACGGAAGGTGTGCATTTCATCACACATGCTCTTGTTCTCAACGATTAACGATAATTGTCACATTTTGTCAGTTTATGTTATTAAATATCTAACAATCGCACTGTTGGCATGCATTCATGCATGATCTCTAGATGATCGTGCCTTCTCTCAGGCATGTCCATACAAGTTCAATCTTATGCCTTTTGACATAGCAACATGCATTTCTCGTGACAAAAAATGTGGCATCATCGTATAACAATGCGAATAGCATGTGCTTATTTTTCTTATACGCTCATGCAACATAGACATGGACAACATGTCTCTCTCTCCTTGTATTGTTTGTTTAAGAAAAAATGGAACTGATCACAATTGACGACCCTTCCATCGAGCTTATGCACATTACACCACACATGCTCTTATTCTCAACTATTAATGGTAATCATTTCATTTGTTACTTTTACGATTAAATGTGACATGCACAAGGTTACAGAAGTTGAAAGTTGATACTCGATTGATCGAGCCACTGACTAAAGCATAATCAGTGTTCAGGAGGATTTAGTCGAACTTTAGTAGGTTCTGAATTTTTTAATTATTTTAAATATATATACATATATATATATATTTATACAAATATTATATATTTCTATAAAGTTAGGCATTTTCATTACTATAATACGTTCATAAAAACATAACAAGAATACTACACCTATTAAAAGCATAAAAAAAACTAATCAATAGCATTAGCAGTGAATAACATATGAAAAATCAATCCCATCTAGATGTTTACAGTAACCAATAACATAGCATTAACAATAATACAAAATTGAATAGCATGAACTACTGATGTGCCTTGAATCCTAACTACTTGTTCTGTTGAACCCAGTTGAAGAACCATGTGATGCCCCCCCCCGCCACCATACCCTAATAGCATACAAAAATAAATCGACTATATATAGATGTTTATAGTAACTAATAGCATTAGCATTAACAATAATACAAAATTAAATAGCATGAACTATTGATAAGCCTTGAATCCTAACCATCTGTTATGTTGAACACGGTTGAAGAATCGTCTGATGCCCCCCCCCCCCCCCCCCGACCACCACACCCTACCAGGGAAGGGGTCAGCCAACTAGGCCTAATCGAGGCTACCCCCTCCCAACTCAAGTGACTACCTTGCTAGTTGGTCGAGCCACTCTTACCATGTTCCTTCGACAACTCTCATCATTTTCATGCATGATCTCTAGATGATCGTGCCTTCTCTCAGGCATGTCCATACAAGTTCAGTCTTATGCCTTCTGACATAGCAACACGCATTTCTCGTGACAAGAAAATGTGGCATCGTCGTATAGCAATGCGAATAGCATGTGCTTATTTTTCTTATACGCTCATGTAACATGGACACGGACAACGTGTCTCTCTCTCCTTGTATTGTTTGTTTAAGAAAAAAATGGAACTGATCACAATTGATGACCCTTCCCTCAAGCTTATGCACATTATACCACAAATGCTCTTATTCTCAACTATTAATGGTAATCGTCACATTTATGACTTTTACAATTAAATGTGACATGCACAAGGTTACAGAAGTTGAAAGTCGATACTCGATTGATCGAGCCACTGACTAAAGAATAATCGGTGGTCAGGAGGATTTAGTCGAACTTTAGTAGGTTTTGAATTTTTTTAATTATTTTAAATATATATATATATATATATCTATTTTTATACAAATATTCTTATACATTTGCATAGAGTTAGGCATTTTCATTACTATAATACATTCATAAAGACATAACAAGAATACTACACCTATTAAAAAAATTAACAGTCATAAAAATGAATAGCATAAAAATACTAACCAATAGCATTAGCAATGAATAACATATGAAAAATCAACCCTATCTAGATGTTTACAGTAACCAATAGCATAGCATTAACAATAATACAAAATTGAATAGCATGAACTATTGATGTGCCTTGAATCCTAACTACATGTTCTCTTGAACCCAGTTGAAGAACCATATGATGACCCCCCACCATCATACCCTAACACCATACAAAAAAAAATCAACTATATATAGATGTTTATAGTAACTAACATCATTTTTTTTTGACACCATAGTAACTAACATCATTAGCATTAACAATAATACAAAATTAAATAGCATGAACCGTTGATAAGCCTTGAATCCTAAACATCTGTTATGTGGAACGCAATTGACCGTATGATCCCCCCCCCCCGACCCAACCAGGGGAGGGGTCAACCAACTAGACCTAGTCAAGTCGGCTACCCCTCTCTTACCAGGGTCGACTCAAGTGACTACCTTGCTAGTTGGTCGAACCACTCTTACCATGTTCCTTCGACAACTCTCCTCATGGCTTTTGAGAAATGCACGTGTTGCACTGTGTTCCACTAATTAATGCCGAACATCCTCTTATATTGATTGTTAGGGACAAATAAACACATGCATCATAAATCACCACGAAAGCTCGTGTAGAAGAGGACATATTGTATAAACGCGGTCGGATCCCTCTCACAATCAACAAAGAAGAAAATTTACTAAGATAACAATTACAACTTTCTATGTTCTCTCGCTTTCTTTCTCCCTTCTCTCTTGTTGTGTTTTGTGTTATGTAGAATTACTCTATCCCTTTTTTATATGCTCAAATGCAATCTTAAATTGATTCTAACCATCAATCTCAATCGAGCTTACGAAAGTTGATAGTCGGTACTTGATCATTTAGGTCACTAAGGATTAAGCGGTAGTCGGGTAACTAAACGGATTTAGACTGACTTTAGTCAGTTTTGTATCTTTAAATTATTTTAAACATATAAATCAAATTTTTACATATATTCTTATATATTTGCATAGGTTTCTACATTTTCTATACTATCATAATGAATAGAAGAAATAATTGAATTCAAATCAAATATTAAGCATGTCAGATTAAGTTTTCTTTTAAAAAAGCAAAAATAAAATAAAGTATATCCATGTAAAAAAATCGACCGACTAATCGAGGTGGCTGACTAGCGACGATTAGTCCTAATCGAGCCCTCCCCTCCGACTTGCCTAAACTGGCCGATTAAACGACCAAGTCTGCTGTTTTTTTTCAACACTGAGCTGAATTAATCAGGATCTTAATGAGATTTGACCAAATCTAATCAACCTCCTTAAGATTGCAGGAATTTAACTCTACCATATTACAGTTCTAATTTTCTCACGAAGAAAAGATACTGATCCAAATGAGGGTCACCATAAGTTATAACTAAAATAGGATTTCTACAATATCTAACTCTAATGTACAGATATATTGAATAGGCTAAAAAACACATTGACTAAACAAGATCACGCTATATGAGCCTTTGGGAGGGGTGTGCACAAGAAAAGCCAACTAAATGAATTTTAAATAACTTAAAATTTTCATATTAAAATTTGCCCCCGTGAAAAGGTGATTTTACATTTGGTAATGATAGTGAGCAAGATTTTTTCAAGAAAGAGAATGTTTGTTCTTTTGTGTTCCATATTTCTTTGGTTCTAACAACCTTCTAGGAAAAAGTTGTACTCATTCAGCCTAGGTAGAGTGGACTTCCAAGTAAACAACTAGAAAAAATGTCTACACCTGTGTTGTTGAAAGAAAACACCATATTCCCCACTCCTGAACCCCCTTATATATAAACCTTTGGATCAAGAAATAAACAGGAAGGGAAAATTAAGATAGAAGAAATTCATAAGGAGCGGATGCCAAACCATTTCCATCTTTGGAGGATGAAAAAGATCTGTCACCTCTACCCACTTTCAATATATTCTGACCTGGCCTCTGGCCCAATTTGCCATTGGTAGATGAGGGAAGGGAGTGGCGACGGACAAAGCCATTTTTGTCAATTCCATCTGAGCTGAACCTAGGAGAAATCTGACCACGTAGTTTAGCCTTCGCAGATTCAGTGGCGGCCATGTAACTTGGGATCGTCGGCGTGATTGGTGCACCATTTTCTGCATTTTCTAACTTTGCAGAGAAAGACGCCCTTCTCATGTTTGTCTTCTGTGTTCCCTCACAAACCTTTTCATCCGCATGTGTCAATTGTCCATTCACTGGATAATGATTTTCACCTGTCAACTGAAGATGAGAATCAGCGGTAAGGCTATCACCATTAGGTACACTGACGACCACATTTTGATTAACTGGTTTTACTGCAATTAGCTCTTCTTTTTTAGGATCTGAAGCAGATTTTGTACCATCTTCCATGCAGATTTCTACCTCTAAGTCGCGATTTTGAACAGTTATAGTAGGGTTGGTTTCAGGAGCCTGCTTATTATCTTTCTTTGCTTTCTCAACGGAGTTCAAGAGGGCTATTTCAGGACCATCTGTCAGGGAGTTAGCAACACTTTTAACAGTCTTCTTCAATCTCTCACCCTCACATTCAGCTGCATCAGAAGCTTGAGCATACGAACTCGTTATCTTCCTCAAATTACGTTTGACCTTTTCTAGCTCACTCTGTTGTTGTTCTGGGATTACTTCAGCAGTACTTGCTTTCCTTGGGTTACGCTTGCTCTTCTCAGATTCAGAGGTGGTAATTATAGATCCATTATCTGACGAATAGTTTCTACGAGAACCACGTTTTAGCTTGCCTGACTCTGTCTCCAAGGCATATCCAACAAGACGTCCCTTTGGCTTTGAATCTAAGCATTTCTTTGGCAGTGAAGCTGGTTTCCAAAATTGGGTAGAAGACCATTTCTCCAGCCAGTTCCATAACGAATTTGGCTCACCATTGGCATATTGTATTTGCAGGGACTTGGAATTCCGTGTTGAGGAAAGAAGCTGGTAAAGAAAAAGAACCCACAAATCAAACGACGCACTGAATAGAGACAGAAATTATTCTTGAAGTAATGAATTCAGATATATCGAAGGAGGTAATCATAAAAACAAGATGCCACCTCCTTACTAAAAACATATGGTGTTGACCAAGGTTTGAAAAAAATGAAAGGCGGAACGAGACGTTTCCCTCGGAATCAAGGTGAGGCGTAGCCTCAAGACGATCGAGGAGTAAGCATCAGTTTATAAAGAAAAATATGCATAAAATCTAATTATATACATGTCAATGTAATATGTTTTCTTCCTAATATATAATACTTAACACTATAAGATATGATGAAATAATAAAGATAAGAACATCAAAAGAGACAATAGAACAACTCCATATCCTTTCTACACATTTTCATCCAATCAAAGAGGAATTCATTGTCTATAAATGTTGCGAAAGTTTAAATAATACACATCTGTCTTTGAAATATTATTGTAACTAAAAGACGATAAAATACATGTCGAAGAAATTTATGTTATGTGCCTAACATATAATATATGGCAGCATGAGAAACCATAATCCTTTCCATTTCGTTTTACTCGATACATTGCAAAGCTCGTTAAGTTTACGAGTATTGTTGGATTTGATATTTATGAATCCACTCATTAAGAGTAAAATGATAAGAATTTACCGAAATAATTGGATACAACTAATGGTATATATGAAGTTATAGACACGAAAGAGACATCAGATTTAGGCATTCATCTTGTATAATCATTATCCTAAATAAGTAGATATTTATAAGCTTCTAAACATTCATCTTGTAAAACAGCAGTTTGTTACCAAGGACCTTGGCACGCTTCGTTACTTCCTTGACCTGGAGTTTGCACGAAATCAGCAGGGTATCGTATGACACAAAGGAAGTATGTTACTGATCTTTTATCTGAGACAGGTATGACGGGATGTAGACCAGCTACAACCCTAATGGATCCTAATGCAAAGCTCCGTGATGATGAATGTGAGGAGGTGGACAAGAGACGATACAGAGAGCTGGTAGGGAAATTACTATATATAACTATTACCAGGCCCGGTATATCTTTAGTTGTGAGCAAAGTAAGTCAATTCATGGAGCAACCCAGGCAGACGCATATGGATGCAGTGTTCATGATCTTGAGATATCTGAAGTCATCTCCAGGTGCAGGCCTTCTGTTTAGAAGAGATACGTCTCTCTCAGTTACATGGTGTAAAGATGCAGATTATGATGGGTGTCCTAAGGACGGGAAGTCTACTTCAAGCTTCATTGTGTTTGTTGGCAGCTCACTGGTCTCATGGAAGAGTAAGAAACAAACTGTGTTGCTCGATCTAGTGCGGAATCATAATATAGGGCAATGGCTCAAGGTAGTACGGAGATGATGTGGGTCAAATCTGTCTTTACCGATTTAAAGATTGAAGTGCCTCTTCCTATGCATCTCAAATGCGACAATCAGGCAGCCTTATTCGTAGCTAATAATCCAGCATTTCATGAAAGGACAAAGCACATTGATGTGGACTGCCACTATACTCGTGATTTGATCCAAAAGGGGCTTATCTCAACCTTTTATGTAGCGTCAGGAGATCAGATTGCAGACATGTTTACTAAAGCTCTTGCTAGAGGTCCTTTTCATCATTGTTGTTCCAAGCTGAGCATGATAGATAGATATGCTCCAGCTTGAGGGGGAGTGTTAAGATATTTATGTTATTTTATCTTTTTCTCATATTGTTTATTTCTATTGTCCTGTTTATGTAATTTACCCTTTGAGCTTTTCTCCTATATAAGAGAGCTCTAGGGTTAGATGGAATTTTCTTTTATTTTCTTTCCCTTCACAGTACGCATCTACGAGCTTATAAACATTGGATACATAAACCGCTACATGCAGGTTAGTTAGAACTTATAAAGCCGCTATATTTGACCATAACTCATTCCGATATATAACTTACGATTGGCAAGCTAAGTCAATTCATGCATGCACAATGACTCTAAGATATACAGTTCTCCCCAAGGAGGATCGCATGGGCTACCTTTTATCTCATAACCTACATCGATGATGATTATGGTGGAAGTATGCTGCATACGAAGTTTACCACTAGCTTTTGCACCAATATAGCATGGAACTTATACCTCGAAAAGGATGAAACAACATAGTTGGAATGGATCCATGCATTCTCTGGTGCACATAAAGAGTACACGACAATGGTTCATGTAGCAACAGAGTTGGAATGGATTCGATCCACCTTTGCATACATACAAGTCACCTCTACTAGGATTATGGAGCTCAGATGCGACAACAGGACAACCATGCATATAACAACAACCCCATGCTTGATGAGCGCATGAACTATGTGGAAGTTAACTGATATTACACGTGAGATTTGGTACAAATATGGTTGATGTGTACCTCTAGTGTGACTTCAAAAGATCATATTGCAAATGTGTTCACAAATGCCTGATGCAACGTGAAATAGGAAAATATGACAAAAGTATGGTTTCTTGTCCAATTTGAGTCCATGATTTTTCTCATGTTTTTTGTTTTAAAAAGATGAGATCATGTATAATCTTTAATTATTATTAGGTTGAGTAACTTGAGAGATCAATTAGGTTTAGTTGTGTTTATTTTATTTTAATGTTGTAACTTCACCCCTCCCTAAATAAAGGGGTATGTGGGATGGTGTGCAGATAGGCTTACAAAATTAGAGTTTTCTCCATCTCTTCTCTTCATTGTCTCTCATGCATCTATGTGTTTCCCTATCGATATCCTATTATACAGGTACGTCTTCAATTTCTTTTTCTCACCCTCGAAATGTTCTTCATCTCCTAGATTTTCTTTTTGTACCACTCGTACTCAATTTGAAAGGTGTTATAAGAAGATGAGCATAGTTGATATATATGCTCCAACTTGAGAGGGAGTATTAAGAAATATTGTGTACACCCTCTCTAGTGTAACCCTAACCATACTACTCTCCCTATATAAGGAGCCACATGATAACATCTCTAACCATAACAAAACATTCCTCCCTCCAACTTAAGCTATTATGGAGCAAACAATGGAAGAATATGACATTTATCTTAATTCTGAGTTTGAAATGATCAAGAGACATATCTATACCTATATTAAAGTTGAGTTTTGCTCAGCTTTTTCCCTTCTTATGACATGTGGCTCTCTCCCCAAACTCTCCTCAGACCCTCTCTTCTTAGACATGTGCCAGTCTTTTTTATTCCTCCGCCATTAGAGACACGTGTCAAAGAACTCTCCCAACACAAAAGTTACAGCGATTGGAGGCGACGTCCCTCACTCTTTTATCTCATGCCTCTCCTTTGGGAAATTATTCCCAATTTACTTTTGCATCCTCCTGCTAATCTTCTTACATACTTTCTGCTAACTTCAGATTTCATATTTTGAGAGCATAAACATTAATTATAAAAACAAAAATTTACACATGTAATATTCACACTCGAAATCACGTGCAATTAACCTTTACCAGAATTTAGTGGCTTTCTTCCCATTATCCCCTATAAGATATGATATTCTTTGTTTGAGAAACTTCCCTTTCTTTTTATGGGTTTAAACAAAAATAAGATAACAATGAAGGTGCATGTGCAAATATGTAACAAATCTTATATACTACAACTAAAGATGAGCATCGTCCAATTTATGGTCATGTGTACAATTTATCAACTTCCTTTGCCCTCCTTTATGTTACTCATTATCGAAATATATATTGGTTATAACATTCGAATTTCATTTATATTTGGGTTATTAGAAAAATTATCTAAACCAAATATCTTTTAAGTAAATCATTTTAAGATTGTTATTCCTTGAATTTAATATATATTATATAGTTACAGTTTAAAATTTCGTTAGACTTTTATAATTGTGGGCAATGATGGTTTTTTTAATTCTTTTTGAAACGTTGAAAAAGCAACCTTTATATTAAGATATTAAGATGGCAAGGTAATTTCAATTTCTTAAAGGAAATCATTTTATAGCCTCTCAAATTTTATAAACAATTGCTATCAGCAACGAGGACTGAGTCCTTATTTATTTTATAATTTTAATGAACTAGTTTCTATATTAAGTACATATGTTTCCCCCGGAATTAGAGTCGTCAATTAACGCATTAAATATATTGCAATATAATCATGTTTTAAAAGTTAGTTAGACTTTTTATAATTATAGGTAATAATGCTCTTCTTGATTGTTTCCGATTTAAAATTTCCTTATATTGTTATAATTATGGGCATTGATAGTTTTCTTAATTCTTTCTGAATCATTGAAAAAACAACCTTTATATTGAGAGGCGACGTAATCTCGATTTTTTTATGGAAATCATTTTACAGCTTCTCAGCAACAAGGACTGAGTCTTTATTTATTTACAATTTTAATGATTTAATTTCTATATTAAGTATACATGTTACCTCATAAATTTGCATCAACCATTAATATATTAAATATATGGGAAAAGGGAGCCTACACCCAGGGGTGTAGGTAATTACCTACACCCGGCTCATTTTTTCTTTATTTTTTTATTTTTTTGAAATGAAACCTTGAGGAAATTAGATCACTATATACCACCATGGTATCATTCAAAATTTAACTTAATTCAAGATTCATATCATCTCCATCAAGACTGTCAAATTTTAACGGTCTCAGAATTGCTGAAATTGACCCCGTCTAGATGAACATGTTAGAAATGTTTGTTTTGCATGTAACTTGAAACATATATTCCCCTCAATATATTAAGCAAATCCCCTCTAAGGTTTCCTTCAAAAAAATCCAAAAATAATGAAAAAAGGCCGGGTGTAGGCTCCCAACTCCCTAAATATATTATAATATAATTATATTTTAAAAGTTAGTTAGGTTTTTTTAATTATGGGCAATTATGTTTTTCTGGATTGTTACATAATCATAAAAAAGCAACCTTTTGCTTGAGATGATGAGGTAATTTCGATTTCTTAATGGAAATCATTTTACAGCTTCTCAAGCTTCATAAAAATTGCTATTAGCAATTAAGTCTGAGCCTTTGTTTATCTATTATTTTCATACCTGAATTTTATATTCAGAATATTATTCCCTTCTAAATTTTCATCAATAAATAATATATTTAAATCTACATAATTTATCCTTATGACTTTATTTTGTACTTTTATAATGATATGTTACTTTCAAATGTTTACATTTAACATTTAAAGATAGTATTGATATGAAATATATATAGAGGAGTGATCCTGTGAGAGCAAAAAAATGTGAGAGCATGAGAGCAGTGATTCTGGACCACTAGATTTTGTCTTCTCTCTCCTGATATTCTCTCTCCTGGTTGAATCTAGTGGTCCAGAATCATTGCTCTCATGCTCTCACAGGTTTCGGCTCTCATAGGATCATCCCTCTATATATAATGCATATATTTGATCAATATTCCATTAAAGAATATAGTCAAATCTTATATATAAGGAACCGTCCATAAAATGTAATTTGCTAACTTATAGTGACAAGTAGGTTTTTCTTCAACTATTTCTTCCCAATTAACTCTTTTGATTAATGTAAAATTATCATAGTTCATGTCATTTAATATCCTGTACATCTTCTATGTGTTTGTATATTTTTAACTTTGCAATATTTAAATCGTCATTTAGGACTTTGTGACATACATTCATTATATTCAATTTATTTTTTGTTCGATGTATTTAATACTTGGCTATAGCTTAATTTCATGATCTATTTAACAAATACCATACCTACCAGTTTTATAACTTGCCAACTTTAACATATGCAATTCCTATGTTTGCTTTATGGGATACAGCTAATCTTTCTTCTCCAAAAATTTCTGTTATGTTTCTTTTTTACTTATTCAAAACCCTTGATTTGAAGAATATGCTTTGAATGCATAACTTCATTCCGTTTTTTCCATATTTAATAAATTTATTGACAACTTCCGATTTATTTCATTCATATAAAACCATTTTACCATTGTTTTCAAATAATCTTACAGTGAACATGGTATGAATTTATTATCTTAAGATTTTTTTTCTATTTTCGTCATTGTTCTGTTATGTTTTTTATACAATTCATGTGATTTTAAATTGTTAATGCACTATTTCTATATACAAAAATAAGACTGCAATAAGAGAAAAGTTATTTTTTTCTAATCTCTATGTTTTCACCTTCTAATGTTTGGATTGATATCCTCTGACTTGCTTAATTGCTTTTCCAATTTTATTTCTCCTTCTTACTATTTATGCCTTTGATCATTATCAAATTATATGTGTTGCATCTTAATTTTTAAGCTAAATATAACTGATGGCAATGATAATCACATCGGTCTTTTTATATATTAATTTATTTATTATGCAATAATTTGACTCTGAACCTCAAACAATACCGCCGACATGAATGCAAAATATAGCTATCTTCATTTTCTCTCAAATGTTTCAAAGTTACCTACTTTATGTCTACACTCCTGATGTAGTTATGTTCATTCACTTATATTTTTTATGATGAAAATGTATTCTTCCTATTCACACCACATTCATGAATCTTATGTGTATTATTCAGTTTTCAGCATCAACAATTTCCTGTTATAATGGGCAATATCACAATGGCTATCTTTGGCAGGATGTACGTTATCATATGTTTAATGTTTATTTAAAATTTTATAAGATAAATATTTAACTGCGGTTTATGCTACTATATATATTTATATTTAGTTGTGACTAATGTTACTATATATCTATTTTAGATGCTATTGATTGTTTTATTACAAAAGATCGTCTTCCAGATAATTATTTTGATGAGCATGTCCCAGAAAAAAAAAACACAGATATACAAAATACCATGTTCCATTAAATGGTTAGAATATTGCACTAAATTTTTAGATTCATTTTATATTTTTAGTATTCAGTGATAAATATATATTCCCAGGTTTTCCCTGATTACAAATGAGCATCAGCAAAGTATTGTCCATAACATTATGGGGTAAAGTAGATGAAAGCTTTCCGACACACTCTTTTTCGAAGAAAAAATCACCAAGTTGCTTCCTTTTTTTTGAAAAAATCAAGCTTATATTTTTTGTTGAAATTTCATGGCATGTGATCATGTATTGTGTTCTATTGTTTCATCAAGATTCTATATTGACTTGGTCGTCAAAGGTGTAATTTACATATATAATGTAGTTTCTTTTGTAATACCTGATTTTGAAATGGTTCTTGGATTTTTCAAAAATCATATTATCCCAAATATTTCAGAGTTGAAACACAATTTACACCATCATCATCTAAAAGTGGTTCGAACAGTTTGCAGTGACAAATGTGAGATCCCTATATTTTTGCATGCTTATTATATTGACGTTAAAAATTTTCAATTAACAAGTTTACTAATATCTAAAGTTTTTTACTACTCAGGTGAGCAACATATTGATGCCAACGGATCTTTGCATTGAACTTCTGCTAAATAAATCTTTAATTTCATTATTGTCACCCTTTGTTATGTAAAATAAATCTTTAATTTCATATGTGTAAGAACTATTTTATTGTGTTGTTCCATCATACTTTATATATTTCTATTTTATTAGGTTAGCTTTCAGCAAACATGTTCTGAACACGTATTAATTTTCTACTTTATGAATTTCTTCGCTGCCTGACTCCGCTGCGAAGCGTAGGTATGCTCTCTAGTCCTCAACTAAAGGGTCGCTTCAAGAGTTAAAGAATCTTCTTTTCCAGATTGAAGCTGAAGAATGAAGGATTGCAATGGCTAATAGTTCCGATGATACAAAAGAATGGTGCACCTATGCTCGTGATTCGTAGGGCTAATTGCATCAGAAAATAGAGCATGAAATCTATCTAAAGAAGTTGTGTAGGAGATCAAAACAACATGAAGTGGCTAGTGCATTTAAACAAGTTGATGAAGGTAAGATGAAACTTAATCCTAACCAAATTCAAGAACCTACTCTACAATAGCACATAGTTGTTGCTTAGAAGAAAGATAATTACGATATTATTGAGGATAAAAAGTTGAATATTGATAGGAGTGCCACCGACCATATGGTAAGTGATCAAAGCTTAGGATAAAAAGCTGAATATTTATAGGAGTGCCACCGACCATATAGTAAGTGACCAAAGCTGCAAGGATCATTTGTCCTTTCTGATGGGTTCCAGGTTACGATAGCAAGAAAGGAAAGTGTATCTCTCCTTGACAAGTTTCTTATCAATGATACTCTCTGTATTCCTGATACAACTTTTATCGCTCCTTATGTTAACACGATAACCACGGAGTTGAAGTGTAAGCTAAACGTACTTATTAGTAACCATATATTGCAAGACGTGGTAACAAAGTTGACTATTGTGATTGGTTTGTTTCCCGACAGCATGTATCATCTACAATAACAAAGTCTTTTCCCACATTAAGTAGGGTCGGTTATATGAATTCTTTGCTTCCATTCAGATCTATCTTGGAACATTCTCGAGTTTAGATCCAAAGAACTAAGATCCCTTCAGATAGTCTCATTCCAACACTTCTTGCCCCCCCCCTTAACCGGCTCAACATCCCAAATCTTGCATCTTCTGACCAACGCATCAACCGACCTCTTTTATAAGTGGTCAGACCATCTTAAATAGTTCTCTCTTATCTATCATTCATTCCAATCTTTTTGTGTATGATGACATATCCACCTTAGCATTTCCATTTCTACTACTATCATTCTCTACACGTCTATGGTTCACATGCTAACATTCAGGTCCATAGAGTATAGCATGTCTCATGACTGCTTTGTAATACTAATCTTTGATTTTCAAAGGAATTTTCTTATCACATAGAACAATATAGGCTCCTCTCCACTTTAACCAACCTGCATTTATTCTATGAGCAACATCTCCATCAATCTCCATCATGTTAAAAAATAGATCCCAAGTATCTAAAAGAATATCTCTTTTGAATGTTATTGTCACATATCTTCACCTCAGTTCCTTCACGATTGCTTCCATCAAATGTGCACTCCATATATTAGTCTAAGCGCTACTTATATGAAATCCTTTAGTTCCAATGCATGCGCTACTTATATGAAATCCTTTAGTTCCAAGGCATGCCTCCAAACCTTAAGCTTCCGCACTTACTCCATCTCTAGTCTCATCAATCAATACAATATCATCGACGAACAACATACACCAAGGTATCTCATCACGAATGTGACTAGTCATCTCGTCCATAATCAAAGTAAAAAGTAATAGACTCAAAGTTGAATCTTGGTTTAGAGTACCGATGTTGATGTCAAAATAGTCTGCCTTCCGAGATTGGATCTTTACACAAGATAAAGCACCATCATGCATATCCTTTATAAGGTTAATTTATAGGACATATACTTGATTCTTCTCCAAAACTCTTTACAAAATCTCTAGTGGGACCGAATCATAAGGCTTTTCCAAATCAATAAAAATTACATGGAGGTTCTTCCTTTCAGCTCTAAAAATTTCCCTTGTTATCCTCAACAAGTGGATAGCTTCAATAGTTGAGCGACATGGCATATGAATCTGAATTAGTTTTATGTTACTTTGGAAAATTGCCTCAACTTTCTTTCAATTACATGTTCCAAATTTTCATAGTGTGACTCATCAGTTTGATACCTTTATAATTCGAACAATTTTGAATGTCTCATTATTCTTATAAAGAAGTACCACGATGCTTCTCCTCCATTCTTCAGGTATTTTCTTGCTTCACCAAATAATGTAGGATAAGTTTGTAAGCCATGTCAAACCATGTTCACCTAGAACTCTCCATACTTCTATAGGAATGTCATCAAGTCCTACACCTTTCCCAGGTTTTATAGCCTTCAAAGACTCCTCTACTTCCTTCCTTTGTTCCATCTATAGCTTGTACGATTCAGGTATTGTTCACTACTAGCTAGATCTCCCAAAGTGATCTCTTTATTCATTTCCCTAAGGAAAAGCTTATGTGAATAGTGGTTCTACATTCTATATCCTTCTGAGTAATAAGCTCATGTCCTTCCTCATCATGTATCATCTATGTGGGAAAACTGCAGACGTGCTACTAGTTGTGATTCAAGAAAAGGAGAAGAATGAAAAACATAGTGGCACGAGCAACTAGGTTATCTTTCTTTTTATTTCCTTAAAGATTCATTTCCTTTAGTGCTAAGAAAGTCTAGTTTGCCATTTTAGGTCTCCTAACTCTAATAGTAAAGCAAATGAAATTTCTGAATTGGTACATATCAATGTGGGTGCCCATCTAATGTTGCTCTCCTAGTAGCTATAAGTATTTCATTACGTTTATTGATTTTATTTTTATAGAAGTGCTTTTGTTTGCTTGCTTGGAAATCATGGAGATGATGTTAACATTGTGAAAAAATCTCATCGCCTTATTGAGACATGATATGAGAATGAAATTAAGACTTTCAGATCTAATTATAATAGGATATGTGGATCATCGCATAGTCACACATTGTATTGGTGAGACCTGGATGAGACAAAATGTGCGCTTCTCAAAAAAGGATAAAATGTTGAGGACAATCATAGATAATGTTAGGGAAATCAAAAGAAATGGTTTTGAAATTCAAAATATGGTATAAGAATGAATAAAACATAGAATAGGTGTTAAAAAACGAGAATGCGAAAGCGTAATCAAAGATAAAGAATAAAGATGAAAGAACACTATGATTTTTACGTGGAACCTAACTCCCTAAGGAGCAGGATGAAACCATGAGAGAATACCTCAAAGGGTTGATTCTTCTATTGAAGTTTCTCTCATATGATACAGGTGTGGGGCTTCTTATATAGTCCCCACTGACTCTCCAAGTCCCACGAATAGTAGATGTGGGACTAAACATAAGTGTATGCGGTAATTGGACCCTGGAGGGATCCGATTACCCACCTATATATGACGCATACTCCAACACTTACCCTCAAGCTAGAGCATGCAATGCCCACTTGCTTGGCTTGAACACGGAGAGAGAAATCACTCAAACTTACAATACAAGACACTGCAGACAATATCAACTCAACGCATACACAGCTGTCTACTATTGTCGAGGACGTTCCTTCTCATGTCGTGCACGTGAGGAGGAACAACATGGTTAGAGTGTGAGTTGAACTAGGTCTCCTCGTCGAAGAACATGTGCTATGTATTGCGCCTGTCAGAGTCACTGAAACTGAATGAGTCTCCTCATCGGAGTACTCTAACCCACCACATGTAGAAGACCGCACATCATGTGGACAATTGCTCCATCTTTGAAGCCTGGAGTGCCGAACTGAAAAACCGTGGAGACATCCTTGTCGGAGTTAACGATCGCTGGAGAATGAAGTCTGAAAGTCTCCTTGTCAGAAAACTGGGTCTCTCCCATACTGGCTCAGAGAATGGGATCTCTACTCTGGAGTCCCTATGAAACCACATGAAAACCCTAGCCCACAATGGCATAGAGAATGAGATCTCTACTATGGAGTCCGTATGGATCACATGAAAACCCTAAGATCAAAAACAAAGATGGGGACCACACAACTGATAATTGCATATACGTGCGTATCATACTGCAGACTCGGAACCAATCTGAACGTCAAATTTGAATTTGAACTCTATAGAGTTTGACAATTTGGTCGGCCTGGAATCTGGAGAATCTGAAAATATGACTTGTAGAACTCTACGCAATACTCGCCCTTTCTCCCATACTTGTCAGAAAACAATAACATCGACAAAGTTGGGAGAAGACATGAATATGGGGAGGATAAAAAACCAATAAATTACATAAGTTGATTCTCATTTTTTTATATTTTTGACTTTTTTTCTCGACTTTTTCCTTTTTTTAATCGTTCTTTGTATTTTTTAAAGTCATTCCAATTTTTTGTGGCTTTTACTAAAATCCTTTTCGTACGACTTTTCTTTTGTATGTATCCCTTTTTTTGAAACGCGACCCAACTTGGGCCCAAAATACAGCTCAACCCAATTGGGCTTCTTTCCTCCCTCTCCTTTTTTAACTCACGGCCCGAACAGGGCCTTCAAAACTACAGCACGCCTTGTTTCTTCCTCTCTTTTTTGAAATACGACATCCCTCCTTTTTTCACTCGGCCCAAAGGGTCCATGCATATCCCCCTTTTTAATACATATCCCCCTACTTAATTGTAGAAAAAGGCTTTGTTGTTGTTGAACTCACAGCCCACTTGGGCTCTTACAAGACAACCCTTCCTCTTTTTTTAATAACTTGTGGCCCTCTTGGGGCTAATCTTATTTAGGGTTCCCCCGATTGGGAACCCCTCACAATGGCGTCGCCCTCCACGATGGGGAAACAACCATCACACGCTGCCTTTCTTGCTGGGGCCCCTGGAAATGGGTGCGGCTTACAGAGGTTCTGCCGGAGGTGCAGGAGAGGAGATGCGCACGGAGTCTGGAGGTGCATGAGATCTGGAGGTCACATGGAGCGAGGTAGGTGTTGGAGTATCGCTGCCATCGCCTGGGGTATCGCACGGAGGGGAGGAGCACCGCCTGCATCGGGGTATCTCGTTGCTAGCTCGAGGATGCTGCCTGGCTCTGAGAATCTCGATAGGAAGAGGATCTAGGTCACCATGCTTCCATTGTGGCATTGTGCCATCGCCTGTATGCGGGAGGAGGCTTCTTCGGGTAGGGGCTGGACATGAATGATATAGATGTGCATCAGTTTGGAGGTAGATCGAACGGTGGCTTCAGAGTTTCCTGGTGTTGTCGCAGATTTGAGGAGCCCTCAATGGATGATGATCTTACAATCTTCGATTACCTGTGAACTTGAATGGGAAATGATTAGGATTCCAGTTTGGGAACTCTCGCTGCAACAGTTGCCTCTATCATTCATCATGTTGAAAATAAATAACGTCCATCGAAAGACGAATCGAAGAACAAAACTTGTTGGAGATATACGAGTTTCGAAGAACAAAATCCACAAGAATCATGTTGAAATCTAGAGTGGAGCTCCTTCTAGTAACCGATGGTGAGAAGTGTTGGAGTATGTGTTATGTGTGTCATGAGTTGCAGCAGGGTAAATGGATTCTGGAGGAGATCCATTTACCCCACCCAGTTGTTTAGTCCCACATCGTCCAGTGGTGGGACTTGGAGGCTCTGGAGAGGTTATATAAGGAGCCCCAGACCTCCTGTATCCGTTGAGAAAAAGCAATAAAGCATATGCCCCTTTGAGGGCTTCTCCCGTGATTTCATCCCGCTCCTCACGGAGTAGGGTTCCACGTAAAATCCTGCGTTCTCAATTTCTTTATCTTTATCCATGTTTCCGCTTCCGCTTCCTATTTTCTAACATGCCATCAGAGCGGGTCGATTCTCGAGGTTTTATGTTCATTATTTTTCGAGATTTGGATTGCTTCAGTTGTTTGAGAAGGTTTTTTTATCAAGCTTAATATCATGTTCAAAATTGAAGGGTTTTTCGAAACCCTAGTTCTGGGACAACAAGCCGCATAGCTCGTCGCATCTCAATCCCCGTGCAGGCGGCGAGATGATCTCGATAGGCCAAGGCCCCAGTTTTCTTCCTGGCGTGGTGCTGCAAGGTGCCTCCTGGCCTTGGCAGGCGCATCTCCAGTGCAGTTCCCAGGCAGCCTTGCGCGTGTGCCCTAGCTCTCCAGACGCACAGGTGGTTACGCGAGCTCCTCTCATCAGACGCGACAAAGATTCTCCAGCGGTGGCGGCGCAGATCCGAGCCCCCCCCATTCCAGGTTCCAAACGACGACTCCAGCAGCCCTGGCGCCAAGGCCCTAAATGTCGGTTTCGGTCACCATTTCGGTATCGACCAAAACAGAATTTCGATGGAATTTCGGTGGAATTTCGACCGAAATTTCGGTCATTTCGGTCATTTTTTGTACTGGGACCCCCATATTTCGGTCATTTCGGTCATTTCGGTCGAATTTCGATTTCGACTGGATATCGATATTCGACAGAAATTCGACCGAATTTCGCTGAAATTTGAGGCCATGCCTGGCGCCCCCAGCACATGCGCTGGCAGCGGCCCCGCGTGCTCCAGGCGGTGGCTGCATCCTCCTAGCATCGACAGGCGGCATCGGTTCTTCTCAAGACGCGCAACTGCGGCTTCCTTCTCCTAGCGGTGCCCCGAGCAGCAAGCCCTAACCGCGAGCCCCAAGATCGTTCTCCTGCGACGGCGTTCCCCTCGCCATTCCGCACGGTGCGACTCAAGGCGGTGCAGCGGCTCCATGCCCCCAGCGCGGAGCCGCGTCTCCCTCCTGCGAAACCTCCAGGCGAGGTCTCCTCTCCCCGCGTGTTTGCCCCCAAGCATACGAAGAGCCCAGTGGCGGCGTCATCTTCTGGCGGCAGGGGGCGGCTCCCGATCTGCAAAGAGATGGGTTCCCAGCGTGGGAACCCTAAGCCCGTGCAGGCCTATTTTAAAAAAAATGTTATTAAAGCCCAAAAGGGGCGGTATGTATTAAAAGAAAATGGGAGGGGTTGTTGCAATGGGCCTTGTTTTAAAAAAAAGGAGGAGAGAGAGATGAGTTTAAAAAAAAGAGAGTTTGTTTAAAAAAACGCGTGCAATAAAAAAAAGAAGAGTCGCATGCATTTCGAAAAAAAATTGATGATGCAAAAGCCGGGAAAAAAATGGAACGGCTTACCAAAAAAAGGTGAATGCTTATAAAAAAAATGAAAAGCCGCAAGTTTCATGTTTATCTCCATTATCTTGTCTTCTCCCAACTTTGTTGATTTCTCTGTTTTCTGACAAGTATGGGAGAAAGGGGGAGTATATGTGTAGAGTCACAGGTCCTAGTCAGATTTTCCAGACTCCAGATTACAGACCAAGTCAGATTTCGAGACTCTACAGTTCAGATTCAGATTTTTCATGCGCAATTCCAGACTCGACGTTCAGATTTCGAGTCCCAGTTTGATGCGCGGATTCAGACTCGACAGATTAGTCATAGTCCAAGATCGAGGCACTCCATGATGAGTAATCCATTTTTCGAGATCTCCAGAGAGAGACTCATTTTCAGACACGCACATGGATGCGATAATTTTTAGATGAGCACATTTTGCCATCAATTGTTCATGGTCCCCATCATTATTTTTGTTTTGTAGGCCAGAGTTTTCATGTGAGCCATAGGGACTCCAGAGTAGAGGACCATTCCCTATGCCATGTTGGCAAGGGTTTTCATGTGGTATCATAGGTACACCAGAGCAATGCACCATTCTCTGAGCCAGATGGGAGAGACCCAGTTCTCCGACGAGGAGACTTATTTCAGACTCCATTCTCCAGCGACTGTGGACTCTGACGAGGATTGCACAGTCACGGCCTTTTCAGTTCGGCCCTTTTCAGAGATGGAGCAGTTGTCCACATTATTGTGGCGGGCCGGAGTACTCCGACGAGGAGACTCTTTTTCAGTCGCAGTGACTCTAACAGGCGCAGTTCAGAGCACATGCTCTCCGAAGAGGAGATTCAGCAGACTCACACTCCAGCCTGTTCGTCCTCCTCACCTGCACGGCATGAGAAGCAACGTCCTCGACTGCAGCAATGTACGCGTTGGGTTGATATTGTCTGTAGTGTCATGTAGCATTGAGTTGAGTATCTTTCTGTTTGTCCAAGCTGAGCATTGCATGCTCCAGCTTGAGGGGAAGTGTTGGAGTATGTGTTATGTGCGTCATGAGTTGTAGCAGGGTAAATGGATTCTGGAGGAGATCCATTTACCCCACCCAGTTGTTTAGTCCCACATCGTCCAGTGGTGGGACTTGGAGGCTCTGGAGAGGTTACATAAGGAGCCCCAAACCTCTTGTATCCATTGAGAAAAAGCAATAAAGCATATGCCCCTTTGAGGGCTTCTCCCGTGGTTTCATCTCGCTCCTCATGGAGTAGGGTTCCACGTAAAATCCCGCGTTCTCAATTTCTTTATCTTTATCCATGTTTTCGCTTCTGCTTCCTATTTTCTAACAAGAAGGATTATCGAATCCTTGGCGGAATCGAGTACGCGTCACCTCGCTTGTATACTGCCTTTCGTCGGATCTAGGGTTCCAGAGATGGAACCCTAATTATTTTTCCGGAACCGTCGACGATGATCTTCAAAATATGTAGAAATTAGGGTTTCAAAAGAAACCTTAGAATCTATTTGAACTTGAACGATACGAACAAATCTGTTATGATAATTGAATCTCGAACAAAAATAAAGACATAAAATCCTCGAGAATCAAACCCGGTCTGATACCATGTTAGAAAACGAGAATGCGGATGTGTAATCAGAGATAAAGAATAAGAATGAAAGAACACCGATTTTTATGTGGAACCCTATTCCCTAAGGAGCGAGATGAAACCACGAGAGAACGCCTCAAAGGATTGATTCTTCTATTGATGGTTCTCTCATCTGATACAGGTGGTGTGGGACTTCTTATATAGTCTCCAATGACTCTCCAAGTCCCATGAATAGTAGATGTGGGAATAAACATAAGTGGGTATGGTAATTGGACCCCGAAGGAATCTAATTACCCATATACACGTGACACATGCACCAACAATAAGGCTTGCATCTGTGGAATGACTCAATAGAGAGGGTAATAAAAGTAGAAAAGAATTGGAAATCAAATTAACTTGTGCATAAGCATCGCAAAGAGGCTTGGAAGAAATAATAAAAGGGATCTTTGAGATGAGTTGGATAAGAAAGTTTTGCATGTTAGGTTAAAGAGAGGAAAATCAAGAATATTATGCATCAACGACGAGAATAAAAGAGTATAATTGGCATGTGAATAATATAAAGGAAAGACAAAAGTTGCCTTTTTAACATGAATGGTGACGATGAGGATCACCATCGAGGAGTTTGCAGACTCTTGATACCACATGAATTGTGTCAGTTATCATCAAGATCAATGGAGTGAGGTGAAGAATGTTGTAAATACGAACAAATCTGGGAGAGCGGAGGAACAAAATGACATTCGTGTGGATGTTTGCAAGTGTTACAAAATGACAGTATTACATGGCTGACGAAGTTATTAAATATTACCATGGGAAGTAAAAAAGACTGACTATTTTGATATCAACATTGGTTTACGTCTTGTGTAAGGACCCCGACGGGGAAGACTGACTATTTTGATATCAACATTGGTTTACATCAAGGTTCAGCTTTGAGTCCATTTCTTTTTACTTTGATTATGGACGAGTTGACAAGTCACATTGATTATGGACGATAATATTCAGAAGATATTCTTTTAGATATATGGGATCTATTTTGCAATATGATGGGGAAATTGATGGAGATGTTACTAATAGAATAAATGCAGGTTGGCTAAAGTGGAGAGGAGCCTCCGTTGTTCTATGTGATAAGAAAATTCCTTTAAAAAATAAAAGAAAGTTTTACAAAGCAGCCGTGAGACCTGCTATGCTTTATGGTTCTGAATGTTGGCCTGTGAACCATAGACATGTGCAGAGAATGGCTGTAGCAGAAATGAAAATGCTAAGATGGATGTGTGGACATACACGTAAAGATCGGATTCGGAATGATGCAATCAGAAAGAAAGTTGGTGTAGCTCCGATCGAGGATAAGATGCGAGAAAACCGCTTAAGATGGTTTGGTCATTTGCAAAGAATGTCAACTGATGCACCGGTTAGGAGATGCGAGTGTTGGGATGTTGAGCCGACTAAGAGAGGGCGAGGACGGCCCAAGAAGTGTTGGAAAGAGACTATACGAAGGGATCTTAGTTTTTTGGATATAAGTCCGAGGTTGAGCCAAGATAGATCTGAATGGAGGCGAAGAATCCATGAAGCCGACCCTACTTAATTGTGGGAAAAGGCTTTGTTGTTGTTGTTGTTGTTGTTGTTGGGAAGTAAAAAAATACCAAACTATGAAAAATGCACAGTGATACCATTCAAGAAATAATGACGTGAAAAAATGTGCGAACTATAAGGGTATCAATTGATGACTCATACATTAAATATTGGAAAGTTTATGATGATATAACGTCACCACATTAAGCCATGCCTTTTGGTGGAAGCCTAATTTAACCATCGATGAATTAACCTTGGCTTGGATAAAAGTGGAGAAGAGTATAAATAGTATGACATGAAAAGTTACAAAATCTTTTGGGCTAATTTGGTGATTATTGGGATATTTTTAGGTGTTTAACTTTTGCAGGAGGATTTAGCTTGGTAGATTCTGTAGACCTGAAGTTGGATTTGTGCACTATGCCTTTTCAATTTGGTGGAAAACGTGCTAGCTTACTGGTCAGAGATTTAGAGATAGATATTGAAACGTAGGTATGACTTGTTTGCTAAATTGATTATGGTAGAGAATTTGTGAAGCTGTGAATTATGCTAACTCCAATTATTATAATATTGCCTTTCTCCATTTCTATTAGTTAATTTTTCCAAGTAAAATTAAGTCTTCAAAAGCAATGCAGTAGTAACAATTCCTTGTGGTATGTCATGTTTGGGATTTCAGAATCACTTGTCAATCTTGCATCAGTGCGTCCATGCTCATGGCTTTCGAAGGAATTCAAAAATCATGTGTCCTCTGCTCATACAGGGCATCTGAAAGTCGTCCAGATTTTCTAAGCAAACAATCCAGTGAGCTCACATTTTTTCACACGATCATTTGACCATGTCCTGAAGGTATCTGTTGAGACTGAAATTAGATTTCTTTGTATTCCATTAGACTCTCTAATCATCCTTATATAACAAGAGGATTAGGGTAAGAGTTTACAGAAGGACACCAATTAGAAAAAATACCCGAAATACCCTTTACATATAACTTTATTCTCGACACTCCCCTTCAAGCTGGAGCATATAAACCATACATGCTCAGCTTGTTACAACATTTCTCGAAATGGACCCGTGCGAGTGGCTTTGTAAATTTTTTATATCTGCAGCTTACTCTGTAGATAGAACGCCTTGTGTGCGTAATAACCCTTTTTGTATGAGATCTCTTGTGTAATGCAATCGATTTCCACATGTTTTGTTCGTTCATGAAACATGGGATTGTTTCCAATGTACATTACTGCTTGATTGTCACATTTTAGTTCCATAATGTCCTTAGACCTGACATGGAGGTCAGGTAGTACAAACTTGACCCACATGAGTTCCGCGGCTGCTTCTGTCATAGCTCTATATTCACTTTCAGCACTTGATCGTGACACCACTGCTTGCTTCTTGCTTTTTGCATGTGGTTAGGTTTCCTCCAAGATATGTGCAAAACCCTGTTGTAATTTTCTATCTTGCAAGCATCCTCCGTAATCAGCATCAGAATAGGCCACAAGGTTGAGGTTGTCGTCCTTGCGAAATAACAGTCCTTTTCTAGGGGACTGCTTGATGTATCGAAGGATCATCATACAGGCCTCAAAGTGATTTAGAGTAGGAGAGCCCATAAACTGACTTAGTCTTCCTATTGCCAGAGAAATATCTGGACGAGTGATGGTGAGAGATAAAGTAGATTGCCAACTAGGCGTCTGTATCGACCAGCATCCTTTGTTGCTCCTTCCTCGAAGATTCGTCCTTTAGGATCCATAGGAATATGCGCCGGTTTACAACCAAGCATCCATGTTTCTATCAGCAGAACAATGGCATGTTTCCGTTAAGACATGACCAACCCATGCCTTGATCTAGCTATCTCAATCCCCAAGAAATATCGTAATGGTCCCAAATCCTTCATCACAAACTGGTCTGCAAGGTGCTTCTTTACTTTGGCAATCTCTTCATAATCATGTCATTTAAGGTTGTTGTCATCAACATACACCAGCATTGCTACTGTGCCCTTTGAGCTCCATTTTATTAACAAGGAGTGATCGGATGACGATCTTGTGAATCCAATCACATGTAATGCTTCAGACAGCTTGTGAAACCAGGCTCGATGACTCTGTTTCAACCCATATATTGCCTTGCGTAAAAGGCATACCTTCTGACACTCCCCTTGTCGCTCTAATCCAGGTGGTTGTTGCATATAGACGACCTCATGAAGATCGCCATATAGGAAGGCATTTTTGACGTCTAGTAGATGTAATGGCCAATCCAGCCGAACTGCGAGAGCAAGGAAAATTCGTATCGTGGACATACGAGCAACAGGTGAAAATGTATCGAAGAAATTGATGCCATATGTTTGCGTAAACCCTTTAGCAACCAAGCGAGCCTTGTAGCGTGCAATAGAGCTGTCTGGGTTGTACTTTACTGTGAAGACCCATTTGGAGCCGACTATTCGACTATTTGCAGGAGAATCCACCAGTATCCAAGTATTTCTCGACTCCAGAGCTGACATCTCCTCTTGCATTGCTTGACACCAGTGGGGATCTCTTAGGGCATCAATGTGGTTCTTCAGGATGGCAATGTTCGAGACAGCCTGTGCAAAATTCGTGCAAGCGGGAGTAAGCCTGGAGATGGACATTACCGTAGAGATTGGCGCTTTGTACGATAAACAGATGGACACTATCGAGCTGGCGGAGTTGAGCTATCGGGAGATCCACCGGGTTATCTACAATGACATTAGATTCCAAGTTCCGAAGAGGGGAGCATACCTGAGGAGGTGGCACTGACTCAGAAGGGGAAGTGGGGGGTCGTTGAGGAGTTGGAACTGGTAAGGGGAAGGTGGGAGTCCTTACGGAGATATTTGGTGGGGAATATTGGTGGTAGATCCTGAGAAATAGGGGATTGACTAGAAGAAGGTGACATCTGCGCTTAAAAGTGTTTACATAATCGTGTGTCAAGACATCGGTATCCTTTTTTATTCGTAGCATACCCTAAAAAGACGCACTTGATGGCTCGCACAGCAAGTTTATCCCTGCCGAGTGCAGGAAGATGAACAAACGTAGTACACCCAAAAACCCTTGGCTATATAGGATAGATAGGTTTGCCAGGAAAAAGAATCTCAATAGGGATTTGTTCATGTATAGTTGTAGATGACATTCTATTAATAAGAAATGTAATTGTTAAGACTGCATCACCCCAATAGAGTGATGGGACATGATAATCAAGAAGTAATGTACGGGCAGTATCTAGAATATGGCGATGTTTACGTTCGGCGACACTGTTTTGTTGAAAAGTGTGGGGACAGGAGGTTTGGTGCACAATACCTTGATTAGAGAGAAAGCTTTGCAAGTCATGAGACAAGAACTCTTGTCCATTATCGGATCAGAAGTTTTTTATTGTCCGTCCGAATTGAGATTTTATTTCGACGACATATCCAGTAATGAAACTAATAGCATCCGATTTATTTTTCAAAAGAAATATCTATGCTACTCTAGGGCCCTGTTCGTTTGGGGTATAAGAAGGAATGGAATAAGGGGAATAAGCCCCCAACATGCTTCCCCGTGGTACGACTATTCCCCATTATTTCATCTTATTTCACTCTTATTCTTATCTTTATCCCACCTTACCTACCTTTATTTCACCTTATTCTCCTTATTCTTATCCTCCAGCCGAACGGAGAATAGACCCTTATTCCCCTTATTCCCCATCCTTATTCCTGCTTATTCTCCTACCGAACGGGCCCTAGGAGAATCATCAATAAGGACAAGATAATAACGATAACCTAGGCAATCAGGATACCGACTAGGACCCCAAATATCCATGTGAACTAGATCAAAAATATCAGCAGAATGTTGGTTACCAGAGGAAGGAAATGTAGCAAGGTGATGCTTTCCAACCTGACATGCTTCGCAGTGATAGTACTCGAGGGTGATAGGTGTGGGATAAGACGACAAAGCTTGTGGACAGAAGGATGACCTAATCGTTGATGCCAAAGAGTGGTGGATAACTGGCCTCTAGAAGTCCTGGAATAGGCGACCACGGCAGGGGGGTGTTCAAGGTGGTAGACGCCCCCTTCTTCACGGCCCGTACCAATCATCCTCCCAGTCAGTATGTCCTGAAAAACATAAGTAGCAGCATCAAAAATTGCTCGGCAAAGAAGTTCTTTACACATTTAATTGACCGAGATCAGACGAAGCGGGAAATCCGAAACTAATATAACATTATTAAGCTCAATTGTAGAGGTAAGGTGCTCATCCCCAACACCTTTAACTGGTGACGATCTCCCATCAGCGACTTGAACGGTCTTTCCTGGTTGGACGAACTTTCCGGAGAAGGCGTGGATCTCCACATAAATGGGTGGAGGCCCCCGTATCAATAAGCCATTCCGAGCGATTATGATCGCTAGCTGAAGCAAGAACCGTACATGCTCGGGCGATGGCGACGATATCTCCTGAAGTTGTAGGCTCGTCGGGGTTTATCTACGATAGCCGCTGCATGAGATCCTCAAAGTCTTTTCAAAGGATTTTCAATCGAGCCTTCGTCGACGTTTGCAATAGCAATTCGAGCCGACGGTCCTGGACGATCGTGTTTGTTGTAGCACACAGCTTCGGTATGCCCTAATTTGTGACAGAAGGAGCATTGTATTGGTGATCGTCCTCGTCCTGGCGATCGCGGCCTCTGCCCCTGTAGTGACCTATGAAGCCTCGTCCGGAAGCTGCGAGAGCCATTGTTTCGCTCAGAGTCTCTGTAGAAGGAGTCAGAGGAGCCGGTAGTCGGCATAACGTGTTGTATGCTTCCTCCATAGTGGGAAGAGTAGAGGCAGTGATCATCTGATCCCGAGGGGTTGCAAACGTTTGATCCAATCCGCCTAGAAAGATCATAATTGACCTATTCTATCGATGTTATCGTTGCGTAGGACATGTGCATAGAGGGGCACACACGTAGCTTGCAACAAGAGATTTGAGGGCCGAAAAATATTCTGATAACGGTCGCTCGTTTTGACGCATATGCATCAACTCATGAAATGATTGATACATTTTGGTATAGTTTTTGTCCTGTCCATAGGTGGCTGACAAGGATTTCCACATGTCGTGCGCACTATCATAGTAGACCAAGTTGACCAACCCATGGGCAATTCTATCAATCACACTGACCATTATCCACGAGCTTACCATGCCGTTATCTTTAACCCATGTACATATTTACCAACATTGGTGGTTGGTTCTTCTTTGAGAAGGATGTGTTCTTTATCATAGCCTCGAACAATCATTAAAAAAACCCGAGACCACATGGAGTAGTTCGTGGCATCTAATTTTGAAATTGATCCAGATGAGGGCATTTTTGAATGACCTCCGCCATCGACCTCCAATGCAGTGACCTCGAATGCCATAATTGCTCATGGTGTCAATCTTCAGCGAGATCTTAGCGCATTGTTATTACCCTGTTGCCACCTATTTTGCTTTGTTTCTATTAGGTCGCTCTCCTCTTTTTTGCTTTATTATATTATAACATACACCTTGGACACATATTACATATGAGTGTAGATGAAAAAACATGGTGCTGGATTTGTTTGTGGTGACGTCAGGTCCAGTGTGGCACGATCAGTGGCCAGACTTGTTGGGCCAGATCAGGAGCATCCAGCGCAGAATCAGCAGTCGATGTTGAAGCACGGAGTACAAGAGAGGTCGTGCGACTCGTTGGAGACCTCGGTCGAAGGGAAGGGGGATGGGACGCCTAGGGCGTGGCGTGATACAATGGCGGGCGTCTGGAGCAGGGCCGTCTGGGCGGAGGGGCGCGTGGGGCAGGAGCACCTGGGGTAGGGCGCCTGGGGCCTGGAGGGTGGCTGGGACGTGGAGCGTGGGACGGTAGTGTGGGGCAAGGGCGTGAGGCTGGGGCGTGAAGCGCTTGGTGCTGGGCTGTCTGGGGCGGAGGGGCGCCTGGGACGATGGCGTCTAGGGCAGGGCGCCTGGGGCCTGGAGTGGAGGGCGCCTGGGGCCTGGGACGATGCTGTCTGGGGTGGAGGGCGTTGGGGCGTGAGGCATCTGGGATCGGGAGGGTGGCTGGGGCGTGAGGGTGTCTGGGATCGGGAGAGGGAAGGGACGAGATCGGGAGGGGAGAGGAAGGCGACGCTTCAACCGAGAACAGGGAGCACAGATCCCTAGGCCAAAACCTGGGGCTCTGATACCATGTTGAGACTGAAATTAAGTTTCTCTGTATTCCATTAGGGTCCCTAATCCTCCTTATATAACAAGAGGATTAGGGTTAGAGCTTACAGAAGGAGGACACCAATTAGGACAAATACCCAAAATACCCTTTGCATATAACTTTATTCTCGACAATATCCAATGCCAATACGATGGCTCCAATGGGCATATAAAACCTTTGATGTCGTTGGCACTTGGCAAGTTGAGCAGCCACAAGAATGACCGTATTTGTTACCACATCATAAAAGTCTTCCTACACACAAGTTTTGACAATCTCATTGATAAAAGATAGGCAATAAACAAGACTGACTGCTGACATGCTCTTTATCACACGATGAAAACGTCCGTCCAAATAAAGGCCTTAAATTACTTGGCACCCATATTACTTGATGTGCACGCCAAGAAACAAGTTTCCAAGTTTGACCAAGATAATCAGATAACCAGGTAAATGAATCCGGTCGTTTATCGAGGTAGCAAGATCCATTTGATTATTCCTTAGTTGGAACGAGTGCTAGACCTAATCGGTTATAGTTCTAGGCACCATCAACAATTCCCATGGCTGATTGTTTTCTGCAAGGTTCATATAGTCCATTATTGATAGTGTATTGGTTTTGGCCAAATCCGACATCTTTTAACCCTATTTATAACCAATGTGTCAACTAATATGAAAATAAAGATGTCGGCATACCACGCAGAAAAGTCAACTGAAAGATACCAGTCAGCACAAGCATCCCAAATATAAACAAGTCAATGTATTAAATGTTCCTAAACACCCCTATTAGTTTATTGGAATATGATGACTACTCCCGTAGTTATCCAAGTGAAGTTCTTGGGCCTGCCAGATAATATTATGTGCTATATAATAGACGGGACTAAATGGCCGTAGATTACACATTATGCATGCAATGGCCAGATGCTGAAAGACAAACTTCATATGGAATACACTGCACAAAAGCCACTCCCCAGATGCAAAATAAAAATTAATTACCTTGATAACGAATCTGTTGGAAGAGAAATTTACAGCCTGATGTGCCAAGTTGGAACTGAGATGTTCAACGTTATTTGCACCCTGGAAATGTGGAGATTTAAAATATAAAACAAGATAATATACTCGAAAAACAAAATTAGAAAGAAAAAGTTTGCATACGCGTTAATGGTTAATCCAAAACAGAGATCAAGGGAAGAAAAGTAAGCCTCTTAAGAAAATAATCGTGCATGCACTAAATAAACTCTTCTATAATATGTGCAGCACGTGTATCACGCTAGTAACAGCAGGTTACCCGCAATATAAGTATATATGATACGATAGCACCCATACAAAATCATATGTCTTCGGGTTCCAAAACATCAAATTTATTAGGCACATCACATCCTCAATGCTCTGATGATTTTTTCAAACAGCTCCAACATTTGATCACACAGGGATTCCCCTGTACATTCCCTGGCCTACATAGACCAGAGCAGCTGCATAGGTTTTAAATCCAAGACTGATGATGTGAAGCTGTTCTTCAAGGAAAGAAATAGAAAACTAGGGAGTATTTCAAAACTTAAAAGGCACAGACATTCAAAAAAAGTCCCTTGAGACACTAAAATTACGAAATCTGACAGGAAAAAATAAGTGTTGAGAAATGAACCCAAAAAATCATGACTGACGACATTAAATACTTACCCAAATATTTGTTTCAGAGAATTTTGCATGCACTTCAAGACCAATATCAGATTGCCTTACTTTACGACCACGAACAATAGCCTGCAACTTAACAATTCCCTGAATACAGCGTAAGGTGCTTACAGCTTGTCTCCTCACAAGGTGCCCACGGAAAAGGGCCTGCAATCTTATAACACCCCAGAGAGCATGAAAAGCTCTTCTAGCCTGCATATAAAAGAAGTACATGCAAAGTTAAGATTGGAAAAGAAACTGTTGTGAAAGACCTTAACAACAATACATGTATGCATTTGAGTATATGTGCATAGGCTATACACGCATCCAACAAATTTTCATACCACTCTTTCAAAAATGGTAAAAATAAAATCTCATTTATGTCTTACTGTAACCAGAGTGTGGTTACCACAATGAGAAAAGGGCACTTCTATAGACAAGTCACAACAAGGATCGTTGGCAAAAAAACTCAAAGATAAAATGCACCTAAAACCTAAGCGACAAATAAAACATCAAACTAAACAAGGGAATCAAATGGCAAGATATCAATTCTATATTGCCACAGAACTGTTGAACAAACTATAACCACAAATTCTGGCAAAGTAATAAAACCACTTGTAAAAACAATGTGAGAATCCAAGATCAAACCTAAAGTCCAATGATGACATTCAGGGTGGATGATAACAAGGTACTGAACAACATAATCTTAAGTGTTTGCTAAGTAAAGCAACAGGTTAATGGAACTGTGTGAGAATCCAAGATACTCATATGCAAAGAGATGTAAATGCGTGAACAATGCAATGGATAAATAGGAAGTGCTGAACAACATATTATACAATCTTACCAAGTAGCCCCTGAATGCTGCCTGCACTTTGATGGCGGCATCTTCTTCATTTTTGCTTATGTTCTCTGTCTGACAAGAATCAGGGATTGCTTTCGTCTCTTCTTCTTGAACAGGCAATCTAGAAACTCCACCAGAAAGTAAATTAGATGGAGGCTCCTTCCTTGATTCTGGCGTAGCAGAATGGTCATTGGTAGCAGGTAATGGGTATGATATAACAGGAGACTCCCCGCCAAGAGTAGAAAACCCGTTTTTGGATTCCCGTTCCTTCGCAGATTTCTTCATGAAGAAAGTGAACACCATCAGAAATTGCATAGATATATATATATAGAAGGAGTCACAACCTCCCGGAATTCATATAAAACAATAATAGATCTGAAAAACCAATGGACATGGAATTTGAATGAAAAACCGCATACTCCTGATATGCATGTTAAAATTTTTCATATCATCAGCCAATTTTAAAGCAACGTGATGAAAAATATCTCCAGGAGATCTTTTATACCATCTAACACATAGCTTTATTTTGATGGTCAAACTTCTCGGCCGCCCCTACAGACTAAAGAGGCAAATATTAAAGTAATTATTATGTTATCTCCTTTGATCAACTGAAGAGGACGAGACATTACTGAACAGCATGCAGACTGTATATTGCAACTGTTTAATCATCTGAGGTTGTGGTAAAATATATCTATCTATTTGAACAATATATAAAATGATTAGTCATGGGTTGAATTTTTCCGATTCTAATTACGATGGACTACTAAAAGCGTGCAGACCATAATTCTCGTACTTGGAGAAGTGGCAATCTTGATTATATTACAATAGAACCGATCACATAGTGAGTATTTCACCATTGAAATTTTTTGAATTAAGATAGTAGAAATTCCCACACTAGGACTGAATTAGTCTTCTTATAAGCAAAAATGAGAGACATGAACAATAAACAATGCGCCACAGGTAACCGGTTTTTAAAAATAAGACGAGTTACGAGCAATAAAGGCGTATTTTTACAAATAAAACATAATATGATACTAATCAATGAACTGCTAAGATGGATAAAAAATTATGGTCTGCCCAAATTAAGCTCCAAAGGGATATATATATATATATGTATATATATATATATATATCAGACCTGTAAGTAAACGAGATCGATTCTCAAGCATTTGGCATAAAAAGGGTCTTTACCAAAACATGTGAATTTTATCAAGCGAACTTTAAACGTAATTGGGGATAAAAAAGAGAGCAACATATGAAGAAGACCTTAACGGATAACTCATTTTACCTTTGAAGCACTGGATCTGGAAGATTTCTTTCCAAACAGCACAGTCTTGATCCACTTGGCAGGAGACTTCCCCATCAGCAGCAACTCAGAACACCGCGACTCGGATCTTCAAAACCCAGACTCCGAGGAAATCCTGCAGACAAGTGAAACACGAATCTAAGACCCCTACCAGATGTATTATTCTAGTACCAAATTCAAACAAAGTTGAGAATTTCACAACAACCCACAAAAGTTGGAATGTGGCTCTCACCAACTTCGCATATCTTACTCAAATATATCCGAGCCCCCTTAGAAAATTCTTAAACAACTTAACCCATGCCCGTCACAACTAAAAGCCAGACAATGCCATTTAAACCACCACCCCAAACCAACCATGTAGTAATGTGCAAACAGCTCAGACACCACTAAGCCATCACGCACCAATTCCAACAATGGAAAACCACGCGAAACACAGACCCAAAAAACCCTAATTGGAATTTCACACCACCGACGCAATCGACCATCCAAATCCAAGCAGAAACAGCAGCAAGATTCGAACTTTACCACAATGCGCGTACTACAAGCCATAAAGGTCGAACCTTTAGCATCAAAACCGATCAAAAAACGGAGATTCCTCAGATCTGGAGCTCGAGAACGGTCAGGTATCCACTGTGCACATTGTGTGGACGGTGCTAGTGGTCAACAGAGACGAGAAGGTGGGAGAGAGATACCAATCGTGGGAGGAGGAGTAGTTGTGAGATCTGATCAAAGGTGGAAAGATGATCACGAGCTGATCTGTTTATTAAAGGCGGAGTCGAATGGGGGACTGAGGAGTGGAAGCAAATAGAGAGAGAGAGAGAGAGAGAGAGAGAGAAGCAAAGAGGTGTTCAAGAGGGAAAGAGAGAGTATTGTGGGGCCCAAATCCCAACTGAAAGAAATAAAGAGGACAGGTCAAATTTTGTGGAAATATTTTCCCTCATTTTTTGAAATATTTGTGGGATGCCCATATAGGGTCAAGTTGTTAAGAATCTTGGGAGACCGAACTCGAAATAAAAGAATAAGTGAGGTTTATCCATCATTCTTATTCGATTGATTAAAAAAATAAAAAGTATATATTATAGACAGTAATGGTTGATTTAATCATGATATAACCATTCATCTTAAAATGCATATCCCGATATGAAGTCTCTGTTATCTCAAGTTACAGAAATGTTATCTCGCATCGAAATAGGATCTTGTAGCTGCTGATTGCACTTTCTGTGACGAGTAGTTTGATTATTTGAAAATAAGCAATGTATGCAGCATGATCGACTTGATGCGAGAAAATGCTTGCTCGATTGAATTTTTTAGTGAATTGCATGTTGAGATTATTATCTAATTATTGTGACCTTAAATCACAAAATTAACAATCATACAATATATGCAAGCAATAGGTGCAAATCAATAAATGGTTTGTCTCAAATTAAGCCATTCAAGTGAGTTCCAGCTTGCAAATTTGGGAATTCCACATTTGACTCTCTCTTTCTCTCTCTAAAATGGATTTTCTGTGAGACCTTTTATTATTATTTATATTTAATTCGAGTTGTGATTACAAGTTTGATGCTAGCTACTAGCTAGTCCCAGCTCCAAAAATTCCCAGATTTTCTTATCACATAATTATGAGGCTTTTGTTGTAATTTTCCCCCTTTTTTATGTGAAAACAATGGAAAATTTCAGAAAAGCCTCCAGCCAATAGAAATCATCAGCGGCAGCTTTTGCACGCTGGGATGCTGCGTCTGGTCTTCGCCTTTGCCCCTTTAATCGATCTATTTTACCCAAATGCCACTCTCAGGGTCCGGGCTTGTTCTTCTCGGCTCGCTTGATCGCGACCGTTCAAGCTGTGCTCCCCAACGAATCTGACACGCCAACCGTCGATTTTTCACCGCCTCCGGTCTTACGGGTCGTTCGGTTCGGGAATAAGCATGAATAAGGATTGAGAATAAGAAGAATAAGGGTCTATTCTTTGTTCGGTTGGAGAATAGGAATAAGGAGAATAAGGTGAAATAAAAGTAGGTAAGGTGAGATAAAGATAAAAATAGAGTGAAATAAGATGGAATGATGAAGAATAATCGTACCACAAGAAACCGTGTCGGGTGGAGAATAGGCCCCTTATTCCGGGGCCTATTCTCCAAACGAACAGGCCCTTGGGAAAAGCGAACAGACGCAACCACGCTTTTTGTGCCATACACGAATCAAACCTTTATTTGATTTGCGACAATTGGAAATATTTATCGTATTACGTATCATTTTATTTCCCTGCACTTGAGATTATGATCAATTATATTACGGCTTGTAAGTCCAAAGTATTTGGATCCAGAATTCACTTCAATATGGCTTGAATGTATATCTGGTATGTCATATTTCGCGTCAATAATTAATTTGAAGATTCCTATAACAAGAAATAATCATTATTATTTTGTTTAAATTAAATTGGAAGTATTTTTTATCGTGTAGAATACCTCACAATGCACAGAAAAAATTAAAATCGTTATTTATTTATTGCACCAGCGGATTTCTTACGCAGTAACCCTTCTAAGTAGCGGTGTAGTGCACGTGATTATCTTGTGTGTAAATATGGATATAGTTTACGGAGATGGCCCTAAAATATGATATAAATATTAATCCACGCTTGGAATTACAATTGAATGTCAAAAGTAACATAAGATTTGTATAAATAATATATGATTTGGTCTTCTGCAGCAATCGCCATTATAATTGTAATCAAAACATTGGAGTGTGTTTGGTTGGCCTGTTTGGTTGCAGGGTTGGGCAGGGATCCAACCCAGCAACCAAACAGGTCTGGTTCTCGGAACGACAAAAATCTCGGATTTTCCCTCGGGATTCTATCCAAAACCACATTTTCTACCCCACTCAAATATCATTGGCAACCCCTTTGTCTCATTTAATACACTCAATCCCTTATTTCTCTTTCCTCTATTGTAATCTAAAAATTACAAAATACTCAATATCTAAACATTTCTTCGGTATTTTAATAAATTGGCATTACAATAAACCTTTAATCCAAACACCAAAATAAATAAAGAGTAATATAAGGATAAACATATTTTTAGGGTTATCATCTATAAGAGAACCTTGTCAAACACACCCTGGATGCTTTTTTATATTTTTTATGAAGATGATCACGGGATATAATTAATTATAGGATAAATTACAGTCAGGCACCAACTATGCATCAAAATTCCACTTATGATCCCCATTTTTCAATTGGTGTCTCAAATACAGGCTTAAGTAAGTTTCTACGACCCTCATGTGATAATGTTAAATTCTAGAGTTGAAAATTTAATGATATATTTGTTACAACAATAACAGCAACAAAATCTTTTCTCACAATTAAGTGGGATCGATTACATTGATTTTTTACCTCCATTCAGATCTATTTTAGGTCATTCTTGGGCGTAAATCCAAGTATCCATGATCCCTTCAGATAGTTTCGTTCCAACACTTCCTGAACTTCCTCGCCCTATCTTAATTGGCTCAACATCTCAAATCTCGAATCTTCTAACTGGTGCATCAATTAGCTTTTTTAAAAAAATGATCAAACCATCTTAAGAGATTTTCTCTCATCATATCCTCTATTGGAGGTACACCAACTTTCTTCTGAGTGCGTCATTACGAATCCGATCTTATCTTATATGACCACACGTCCACCTTACTGTTTTCATTTTTGACACTGCCATTCTCTGCACGTGTATAAGGTTCATAGGTCAACAATCTGATCTATAGAACATAGTAGGTCTCACAGTTGCTTTGCAATACGTATTGTCTTTCAAAGGGATTTTCTCATCAAAAAGAACAATAGAGACCCCTCTTCACTTTAGCTAACAACATCTCCATCAATTTTTCCATCGGGTTGTAAATAGATCCTAAATATCTAAAATAATATTTCTTTTGAATGTTATCATCTCCAATCTTTACCTCGAGTCATTCACCATTGTTTCCATCAAATATGCGCTCCATATATTCAGTCTTAGCTCTACTTATACGAGTTCTTTTAATCTCTAAGGCATGTATCCAAGCCTCCAACTTCTCATTTACTCTATCTCTTGTGTCATCAATCAACACAATATCATCGATGGACAACATACAACAAGATATCTCATCTATATTTTTGTTAAACTCGAAAATGAAACATGTAATTGGAAATTGAAGCTTAGTTGAGATTTTTTTTGTAATTTATCCATCACGTACTTATCAAACGTGATATTAGATCATGTGTGTTAGATCAGATACAGACTTTTCAATTAGAAAAATAGAATCACCTTGCAATCCGAAATTTTGGTCTCAAAATGTTGCTATTTTTTGGGCTCAAAGTATTAGATCTTTTTTCAAACTAAAATTAGGAACCTCTGTGTAATTATCCCAAAAGAAAGCGTCAACATCGCATCCTTTATCCCATGGCACTTGCGTAGATCCTGAATGTTGAGGAGGGTATAATGGTCATTTCGAGTACGCGGACTCTCCAAATGGATGTGGACGCAGCGGGAATGATGGGAGGCGTGGACGGGGACGGGGAAAAATTGAGAAGAATATTTACAAGGATATTTACACGTAATCTTTTGCAATTACCTCAGAAATCTTCGATAATCACGAATTACATTCAACATTTGGAATATTGTTGAACTCTTATACCCATAATCCCATGTTAACTTCCATACAATTTACCGTTAACTATGACGGTATTCGTTAAGTATTTTACATTTTATACCATGTATATTCCTATTATTTACAAGTGATACCACTCTCTCATTCTTCTTACAACCCCCTCTCAGACGACCTCTTCCTCCCCTTCATCCTCTAGCACCCACCTCCTCCGACCACCTCATTCTCCTCTTCGTCCTACGACAACCTCCTCCTCCTTCCCTTTCTCGTCCTCCAGAACCAAGCCGTCCTCCTACAAAGCCCCCTGTCGAAGACCCCCCTGCAAGTTGATGTCAAAGCCCCCCCTCACCCCCCCCCCCCCCCGCAAGCTCCCAACGAAGCCCACTGTGCAGGATCCCCCTTGCAAGCTCCCGACGAAGCGTCCCTTGCTCCCCCGCGCAATCGCCCGACGAAGCACCCCCCCCCCCCCCGCACATGCTCCCCATACGAGCAGCCCCCCCCCCCCACACGCACACACTCCTTGCTTGCAATTCATGAATCCCTCCGCCCCCCAGCCTGCAATCCCCGAGCCCCGCCTCCCTCTGCCTCCACCGCCTGCAATCCCTAACCCCCCCCCTGCCTGCAATCCCCGATCCCCCCTACCCTGCTTGCAATCCCCAAAGCCCCCCACCCCCACCTGCAATCCCCGATGAAGCACCCCCCTGCTTGAAGCTCCTGACGAAGTCCCCTCCTCCGCCCACCAGCTTCCTGATGAAGCTCTCCATCATCGCACGTCGCCGTCCTCCAGCACCTTCCATGGGTCATTCCTTTTTTTTTCTTTTGGTTCAATTTTAGCCATTGGATCAATGCTAGGTTAGATTAAGTCGACAATGTGGTTGGGTTAATGGTTGAAACTAACGAAAAGTTATGGATGTGAGACGGAGTAACTATTCGGGGTTTCTCTTGTAATTCGTGATTATCGCAGATACAGTGTTGTCCCTGACATTTCATGGAACCTAGGCGAAAGAGAAATTGAGGGGCCCTATAAAAAATATTTTTTAAAAATATGAAATTTCTTATAATAAGTTTCTTTAAATTTTACAAAGAACTATGGTTTTAAACTATGAGTATCAAACAATAAGTCATAAATTAAAGATTATAAATAATGATTTCCATGAGCTTTTTGAGAGGTAAAATCATTAATAATAACATCTATCTCAATGTTTTCTATTAAATATTTTTCAATGGATAATGTTGCGAGATCATTCAATCTTCCTTGCGATATCGATGATCTTAAATAGGTGTTTATCAATTTTAGTTTTGAAAAACTTCTTTCGGTCGATGCCACTGTCACAGGTAAAGTTAAAAAAATTATATATGCAATGAAAACATTCAGATAATAATCCGCAGACTTTATGAAGTTAATAATTTTAATAGCAGACATCGACTCATTTGGCAGTGTTATTTGCAATACTTTTAACTCAGAGTAAAAATCATTGAAATCAGCATCGCAAGAATCATCATGAGAAAATTTAGATTGGAAATTAGCACAATATTCTCTTAATTCTTTATCACCTAATGCCTTTAACGTATTTGAATCGAATAAAAATCCAAAAATATTTTCGAATTCTTTTAAGTGCTCAAATCTATTTTTTAAAGATGTGATCGTCATATCTATAACAACTAAAAAGTACTCAACTCTAAATAACTCATCAATAGATTGGATTTCTTCATTCTCATCATTCTTATCAAATTGTTTTTCTAATAATATGACGCTTTACAGGATAATTTGGGTCTATATCCATTTCAAGTGCAATACTCTTAGCAATTTCTAAACTAATGGTAAAACCTTCTTCTCTATATTTAGCCAAAAATGATAAAAATGTCACCTACTTATTTTATGGTAGAGTTTATGCTAATGGATTCAGATTGCAATTTCTTGCTCACCATATTCATCGAAAATAAAATGTCATACCAAATTACCATGCCATGAAGAAACTCAAAATTAAGTGCATCAGCTAAACTCTCAGCTTCACTTTTTGATTTTGCATCGTCACAAAATTCATATAACTTTAATAATGCATTTCTAATTTTGGGGAGTTTGAAATCTGATTTCTTTAATATTTTTGATCCTACTCTCCCAACGAGTATTACACAAAGACTTTACGATTACTTCAGAAACATTATCAAGAAAATTTTCCATCTTTTAGTAGAACTCGAAAATAATGAATATATGCACTGAATAATTCCAAAAAATGAGATGGCTTTAATACAAGAATGTGCCATATCACTAATAACAAGATTCAAACTATGACAAGCACAAGGCATGTATAACACTCTAGGATTTATTTCAAGAAATCGGTTTTGAACTTTTTTATGTTTCCCTTCATATTGGAACCATTATTATAACCTTAATCCCTCACATCATGCACACTAAGATCAAGATATTTTAAAATATTTAACAATACAGTAAAAAAATCCCAATCCAGATGTATCATTGACATTTAAAAATTCTAAAAAGTATTTCTCAATCTTAAGATTTGATAAATTCACATATCTTAATATTAGAGTCATTTATACTTGATGACTGACATAAGATGACTGATATAAGGAGTATAATCAAGAATTACAGAAAAATATTTAGCCTCTTTAACAATTCTTATGATAACATTTTTAACATTTTGGGCTAAAAGTAAATCAACTCATGTTGAATTCTTGGTCCAAGATAATGATAATAAATTTCACGATCTGGTATACGTCGACATGATCTTGCGTTATGGCATCAAATTCAGCTATCATTTCAATTAATCCCAAAAAATTACCATTACCATCTTGATATAGTTTATCATAAGTTGTGTTTAGCAAGATATTTTATAGCAGAGAATATCCTAAATAAAACATCTCTCCAATGTTTTTTCTCTTTCCTGATCTCTTCTTGCAAATTTTTATCAATTGTTTGATTTTTATCCAATTGTTCTATGAATTATCTCCATTTATTCATATTAGTCACATGTTCTATAATATTTTCATGCTTTTGAAGTCTCTCGCTAATATGCCTCCAATCATATAATCCCCCTATTTCCCAACAAACTTCGAATATTAGTAGATTTAAATAATTTGCAACAAAAACAAAATACTTTGTTAACACTTTTAGAATAAATAAACCATTTTTTATTAATAAGCTCACAATTACTCAACTTCCTAGAGTAGTATGAAAGAAATATGCATATTAAAACTATCTAAGAGAAAATCAATATCTACTTCTCTTATGGGTCCTTTTTTTCTAAAATAATATCTCTTGATTGATTATCAAGTTTCACCCAATTTTTAGGATCAAACATATCTGAATAAGAAACACTTTGATATTTATCAATGTCAATGTTTTCATTGTTAGACACATCTTGCACATTAATAGCTTCATTTGCATTATTTATTTCATCTTCTTCATTGACACATTTATGCAAGTTTTCATTATTAATCACATCCTTATCTAAATTTTCATTTTCATTTATATTGACAATATCCGACAAATTTTCATTAGCATCTAAATATTACTAGAATTTCCTGCTCTAAAAATAAATTTATTGAGAGCATCTAATTGTGATTTTTAACTCTTCATCGTGTTTTTTCTTTTTCTTTTTTCACATCCAGATAAATATTTTTTGAGAAATATGGTATAAAAATTAAACAAAACTTTAAAGAAATTTAGAAAAAAGAACAACAATACCTGGCAAAAGAATCAAATAGCGCCGGTCAATTGCACCTTCACGGTCGCGACTCAGCAAACTCAGTAGAGCCCTCGATGATAATCCGTCAACAATCAACTTCAAATAAGACCTTATGGAATATGGTTGCCTCACTTCTGTTAAAGTAGAATCAAAATGTTTAGAATCCGTTCAAGTATTCAGAACTCCAATCCCTTATTTGGGAATTCGTGTAAAAATCAATCCATTTCTTGTAATTTACCCAAAACCTTATAAGTTTTGGGCAATTCACATCAGTTTAATCAATGTTTAGAATGATCAATACTCAGTGTAAGAAATATCCGCTCAAAAATTGTTTGTTGCAAGAATAAAAAGTAAATTTAGTAAATAGGTTAATATTATATACAACTCATATATAAAAAGTATATAAAAAGTACTTGTAATGGATATGATGATAATAAGTTGGAACCATATATTCAGAATAAACTATTAAAATGCTAGTAATCTTTTTAAATATTATATATCCAAAAATATATAAATATGAATAGTGATAAGAGAATATTATAATAATAAAGATCCATCACTGTAAAATCCTTTTTCTACTTTGATTTGCAGGGAGTATTATAATGTTGCCTATTTACGAAAAAAATCGATGCATTGAAAAGGCAAATGGGATGATTCTCTTCTCCTGCAAGTTGCAACATGCAACTGTAAGCATACCAATACCATCGTAACTCACCTGGAGTCAGTCAGGGGGATCGCCGAACACTGATTTGGAGTCCGATTGTTGGACGTCGACTACAATGAAAGGTGGATTGGTCGTTCGATTAAGGACTCGACATCGACTCGAAACTTCGTTTTGTTTGGAAATTGGATTATGGGGAGATAAGATTTTTTTTTCAAATTCCAGAGATGGCACAATCAACACTGGATGTTGAGAGAGAAGGGGCAGGAGAGAAATACAAGATTTAAGGAATTAAATTAGTTACCATTTGAGATCTTGGGTAGATCGTGGGAAGATGAAACGCCTGGGAGGATCGTGGGAAGATGAAACGCCCTTCTATTTTGGGAAGTGAGGTTGAGGAAACATTGGGTTGCACATGGATTTAAGATGTATATTTTATTTATTGACATAAGGGAAATAGGCCTCCAAAATTAAGGGGCCCTGGGCCGTTGCACTCCAAAACGAACCTCAAGATCGGCCCTGCGCGGATATATAAGGTAATTACGAAATTACTCAGGGTTATAAGTATAAATATCTCTATTTACAAGTGTGCTCCCACAAGATATTGTAACTACATATAACTTTTTTTTGCATATTTCATATTTACGTCATGACTTTATAAATTTACATTGTCTAATGCTTGCTGACTAAACCGTCTTTGAGTTGATCTGATCATATCAAAAATAACATGTATCTTAAAGTTAATCTTATGATAAATAATTTTCTCTGACTCTCTCTACATCCCCCATGTCTAATGCCAACTACTAGAGCTTGTCTACTTTAAAGTGAAAGAGTTGATAACTTCAGAGGGTAACATGTAAATATATAGAGAGGGGTTATATGTAATTATCTTATTTCAGTGTGATATAAATGTAAATACCCTTGAACAATTCGAGAGCGCTCCCACACTCCCAGCTCCTATCACCACGTGCCTTTCCAACGGGGACCAGAAGTAGGGATGAAAACGATCAGATACAGATAAGAATATATGTATAATCATATCTTTATACATTTTAAAATACGAATGCGGATACGAATATTGACTGATGTAAAAAAAGTGTTACCATATCCTTAAAAACGAATACGACTGTAAAATGAATACGAATCAGATACGAATAATAAAATAAATTTTTAATAGATTAGCCAAAATATGCATGTTTAGGATGGTTTACACATAAAATGAACATACCAAATATAATAATTTCATAATAATTATATCAACAATGGTGAATGCAATCATAAAATGTTGTTACGCACGATTATAAATAAATCTATTACTATACTTATATACGAAAACGAATATACGAATACGAATGCGAATATTAGCGAATGTCAAAGTGACATCCATATCTGCATCCATTTTAAAATGAATACGAATACGGATGTCAAAATATGTATAAAACGAATATGATAGCGGATCGGATACGAATATATTCACATTCCTTTTCATCCCTAACCAAAAATCATCTCAATCCGACGGCTGAGATTACTTTCTTGGTGGATAAGGGTGTTAGTATGCAGATGGTTTTTCTTGTTTTTTTTCCGGAAATATGTCATGTATCATCTGATTATAATAAAATAATACCCGAACTTTAAAAATTCATGTTTAACTAGCCATAGATAGGAATAATATGAAATTTAGGTACAATATAGAGTTTATGATTAGCAGTGCAACAAAATTCGTTTCGCATTTTTTAGACAAAAATTGAAGGAGATATAAAGCCTAAGTTTTAGGGATCCACATGCAGATGACTATAATCAAAGTTCAAACTCGAAATATACTTGCAGAAATACTCATATGACATTCCTCATAACCCATAACTATGGGGCTGAAAGTGCAAATTCGCTAAATGGGGACAACATATCGCTAGTAGTTGGATGCTCATGGGCAGGGCCCAGGGGGGCGTCTTTGTATTTTGCTGAAGATCTGGGTGTTGGGTTGAAAAAATGCCATACACGTTAGGGCTCACGTGCCTTCTGCCAATAAGAATAGAGAGGGGGGTAGTGGGCCATGCCACATGGTCCAATAGGAAACGAGATGCAGCCAAGGATTTGGGTTATACAGGGTCATGAATGTTATTACGAAATTACTCAAGGTTATGGGTGTAAAATGAAAATGCAAAAGAAAAACTTCCTTGCAATTTTGTATTCTAAAACTTTGCAGAAGGAAGTGTTTCAGAAGTTCTTAGAATTGAAGATATGGATTATGAGATATTTTTGTAGGTATAAAGATACATGATCTTATTTTTTTCCTTATTTTTCTTTGATTTTCTTGTTAATAATCATATTATAATATTTTATGATAATATTTTATAATATAAAGTACTTGGACATAATTCTATTGATTTTTAATTTTATGAAATGAAAAAACAAGAAATAAGAAAGATAAAATACATGCCTCATTGACATGTATAGAAGGAACATATTTGTTTTTTTTTAATTTTATTAGTTGATTTTCTATTTTTAGAGGGAAATATAATACACAAGTAGCAAAATACCATTGAAATCAAAGAAAAAGGAGTTAAAATAATATCTATACGAGAAATCGTAAATAATTGTACAATGGGTCTTCGAATCGAATTTTCACAAATGAGCCCATCCAAATTCAAAGTATTTTAAGATTTAGAATATTTCATTTGACAGACTTTAAAATCGAGGCAGGGTTGAATAGGAGTTAATATGCTCCACATATAAAACCTAGTATTCGTCTATATTGGAAAAAATGAACCAGTTTCATTTGTAAATTATTTACGGTGTTTTTTTTATATTTGTATGCTCTTATGTTTTTTTTGAATTAATGGAAAAGGAATCAAGTTAATCGGAATTGTATAAAAATAGATAAAAAATTTTTGAAGTTAGGATATTTTTGCGTGTATTTGTATTTTTGTTTTTTTATTTCCTTATTTATGTACAGATTTATATCTTGCATATTTTAATGGTTTTTGAATGACAGAAAGATATTTTTATTTTACAAGCAAGAATTTATAAAAGTATAATATTAATGCATGCATGAATGTATCTGTTATGAAATTTAACTCGTTTTTCTCTTCTAAGGTGGATAAATCCATTTTCATCGATCGCCCCCCCAACAATCAATAATAAAATGGCTTTGTTGGAAAGAAAGGTAAGCTTTTAAAAAAAATCTTTCAATCCTTGTGACATATGATTGAAATCATCCATCCCGATCATATCAAGCCAATGGAAATGGATCCATATGATCACATTAATGTTGACATCACTTTGATGCATGATTGAAATTAATGTGCATGAATGGGATCAGATTGGGAGTTGCCGACAACCGACGGTTTCTTTATTTATTCGAGAGTCTACCTATGATTTAAGCTTAATCCAATTAATAATCCAACTTAGACTATAAGCGAATACATATGTAACCTAATATGACAAAGACCGAATCCCATATGAATCAGTGGTGTTGTAGATTAGCTGTGGCTTTCCGTCACGTGAACTATGTCGTTCTTCAAAAGTTAAAATAAATCACAATCTTAATTGAAGATCCATCGTCAAATCTTTTGATATTGAATTTATAACTATATATTATTTGTTTAATAGTCTGATAGACAATTTTCCCTAAGTTTCCTCGTGAGTTCCATTAATCAATGATGATTTTGCAACGGATATTATTCGTTGTTTGATCTACTACACTAAAAGGAAAACAAGTTGTGGTCACAGAACTATACCCATGGATTTGGAGCTTGTGGCCACGGAATTGAGCTCTAGCCACGGCACTTCATGGCATGTAGCCGTAGCTACAAGTCTCGTCGCGAAAGTTCTCTAACCACGAATATGTCGTGGCCACTACAAGTGACCATAAAACTTGTCGTGGCCACAATTCTTGTATGAAGACTTTGGCCACGGATTGTAGCTATGAGAAACTAGTGGTCACGGAATTATCGTGGCCACAAGTTTCCGTAGCCACATTCCGTAGTCACAACTCATTTTTCTTGTAGTGCTAGTAAATATCTGAATAATCTTTTGCTATGTATTGATCATTTTATCTTTCTAGCCCTAAATAAGATGAACCTCAAAGTTACTCTATTGATACATTTTAAAATCCGAATTCGGCACTAAATTACGACTTTAGTGTAATTTTTTTAAAAAAAGTTAATTATACGAAAGTCCCTCGAATTTTGCATCCAATTTATCGTAGTTGAACTTTAAAAAGCAATAATATGGTACTTGATCTTTAAATTTTGTATCAACGTAGTCTTGAGATGAGGAAATAAGTTGAGCATATTGTCAATTTCACATTAGCGTAAAAAATCATATTTTAAACAAAAATCAAATAATAGATACCACATCGTTACATTTTGAAATTCATGCACGATATTTAAATTATGTAACGATATCGACCGCCTAGGTCCTCAGATCATTATTTAGGGAATCTGACTATGACAACTTATTGAGTTCATGCCCATATGGATCCATTGACAACTACCCAAAGTTCTTAAACCCAAGTTGCCAAACAGTAATCCCTCACTCTTATAACCCGCTCTCATACTTTGTAAGTTTTATATGACCATGTTCGTTTGGAGAATAAGCACTGGAATAAGGGGTCAATTCCCAGTACATCACGGTTTCCAATGGTACGACTATTCTCATCCACATCCCATTATTTCACCTTATTCAACCATTATTCTTATCTACATTCCACCTTGCTTACCCTTATTCCACCTTATTCTCCTTATTCCTATCTTTCCAGCCGAACAGAGAACAAACCCTTATTCTTCATTCTTATTCTTGCTTATTCTCGAACTGAACGTCCCCTGGTGTTACAACCTCCTCATTTATATTAATAACGTCCTTGCTGCATATAACCCATCATTTTTCCCTAGTAATAGTAGTTGACGCACGCTTCGGGTATTTCCTCGTCTCTATACATAGGTGACTCCACCTATTGGATAATCCTTTTCACTCACTATAAGGGGGAGCCTGCTATAATACCGCTTGTAACAGTATCGGCCATGGTGGCTTAGTTTCTCGGACTCTTATCGAGGAAAACTAATCGTGATAAACTTGTTGGTATCAGACTCGCCTGGACGCGTTGACGATCGCCTAAATTACTTAATCCAAATTGCCAAGTAATATTCCCTCACACTTTGTGAGTTTTAGATATAGGACCATGTTTCTGATGTTAAATATTATATATATATAGTTCTGGGGCTTTTGTATAATTTACTCTTTAGAAAAAGAGCTTTGTTTATATTAAAAAAATATTAGTACTATATATATGACTTTTTAAAAAAAAATCAGAGTAATAGAACAAATGATTGGCGTACGGACAACTAACTGGAATAAGTACAAAAAATCTATTATTAATGACCGAAACTAAAATTAAACACCAAGTCCCCTTTTTTAATTATGAAATCTGACGTGGACTTTTCACGGTCTTACGTCAAGATATGCTTATAAGTCAATTTCGATTATTAAAATCTTATTATTTATAATAGTTCATGACTACACCACTTATTATAATATCGACGTTACAGATCATAATATATGGGAAAAAGGAGCCCACCTCGGCGGGTGCAAATAACTCCCTGCACTCGGGCTATTTTTTCATTATTTTTTCATTTTTTTTGAAATGAAACCTTGGAGATTTAGATCACCGTGTATCACCGTGTTGTCATTCCAAATTTAACTTAATTCGAGACTTCTATCATCTCCATCAAGACTACCAAATTTTAACGGTTTCAGAATTGTTGAAATCGGCCATATCTAGATGAACGTGTTAGGAATGTTTGTTTTGCATGAAACTTGAAACACATATTCCTCTTAACATATTAAGTAAATCCCACCAACTTTTAATTCAAAAAAATAAAAAAAAATAATCAAAAAATGGGATGAGTGCAGGGAGTTTCCTACACCCCAGGGTGCAGGCTCCCTGCCCTCCATAATATATATATATATATATATATATATATATATATGGAAAAATGAAGTATGCTTACATGCTCCCACCCCTTTCCCCCTGTATTTTTTTATTTTTCTGAAATGAAACCTATTGTAATTTAGATCATAATATGTCACCATGGTGTCATTCAAAATTCAACTTAATTTGAGACTTCTATCCCCTCCATCAAGACTATCAAATTTTAACGGTCTCAGAATTGCTGAAATTGACCCCCTTCAGAATGAGAGGGCATAGGAGTCTCTGTTTCTGACGAAATTGGAATGATATGTTAAGGGAATATAGTGATGAATATACATATTTTTTATTTCCAAAAAAATAAAAAATAGAGGGAAAATAGAGGTGGGAGTAGCCAATTGACTACACCCAAGGAGTAGCCTTATTTAACCCTATATATGTATACATATATTAAAACTTTAGTGTCATTACAATTTAACTCGGGTTTTGGATATCTTAATTTTTTATTTTTTGTTTATCTTTAGAGATTCCATGATAATCATACTTATAGTATCGACTTTGGCATATGTTTTCAATAGTTTTTTTTAATTATCAATTTTTTAGGGGTATATGTTAAGGAAGAAAATCGTCAGATACGATTACATGTAAATGATCCGTTTTAAAATATGAAATTGATGTACCGAAATGTCGATGGGTACTAAAAAATGTTATCATGTCCTTAATGTTTTTTTATGATTGAAATATTAAATTGAAGTATTTCATTACAATTATATCAAATATGATAAATAAATATGTAATTCTATTTATATTAAAAACAAATATCATGATAATATGCCAATAAAATGATATTTATATCCATTTCCATTTTAAAAAGATCCAATATGAATATGCAGCGAATATGAATTGTCGATATATGCTATTGGATGCAATCACACAAGAGGGCAACATCTTTAGCCATAATAGAGGGCGGTTTGGAAGTACCCTGAGATAGCCTCGAACATCGCTCCGTCCAGGTCAACCACCAAATTGATGTACTCTTGGCAGTTATCTACCAATGTGATTTTGTATAAGGGTGTAAGTTATGATCTTCAAAGAAACATTGCAAGCTCATCCTTGACGGAAAAATGTTAGAAATCACGAATACATTTAAAGTATAGGAGCACATCATGTTCAAGTGATAGCATCCGCAAGGCAGAAGGGGTAAGCATTTGTTGTGGTGATGGTTAGGAAACTGATCATGTCTTGGGTTGATGGTTTATTATGGGAGATGGATCATAGGAAGAAAGATACACATGGGTGAAAAGGCTGCACTCGTTCAACGTGCGAGTTGTGTTGCCCATTGATGCATCCCCTCATCTTCCAGCAAATATTATGTTCTCCAGAAGCAAGTTTAATCATGTAAGCTATCGAGGATCGGAGTTGCGAATGAAGGGATGAATCATGATATCCCTTATGGGGAGGAGTACATATGCAAACTCTTCAATCTAAGATGAGAGTTAGAAGAGAAAACTCTTGACATCTAACTCCGCCTCAAGAATGCATTAGATGCATCCAATGGAATGGCAGCTCGGCCACCCGACCCGACGCTCATGTAAATGGGCTTGGTCCAAGATATAGTAACTTTCTCAATTTGTACACCTTTTTCTCCTTTCCTTCTACCTGAAAACCTTCAGGTTGTCGCATATAAATATCTTCTCTCAATTCTCCATTGAGAAAAGCAGTCTTCACATCCAATTGAAATAATTCTAAATCCGTATATGCGACTATTGCCAAAATCATCCTTATAGATGCGAATTTGGCTACCGGAGAGTAGGTTTCTTGGAAATCTATTCCAGCTTTCTGGGTATAACCCTTGGCAACTAATCTAGCTTTGAATTTATCAATGGTACCGTTGATACGATACTTCCTTTTAAATACCCACTTGCACCTTATGGATTGCCTACCTTCTGACAAGTCACATAGTTCCCAAACACCATTTTGCTCAATTGAGTCCAATTCATCCCTCATGGCGGCCGTCCATGATTCCGACTCGTTAGAAGCCATTGCTTCATTAAAAGAAATAGGATCTGTACAATCCTCTATATCCTCATCTACGGTGTAAAACGAAACCTCGCATCCGTACAGATAATAATCATCCATCCATGCAGGTTGTGTTCTGGGTCTCTTGTTGCCGATTATACCCGTGGGTTGTGTGGGTCCACCCACTTCCTCCAAAGGTTCTATATTTACTATAGGTTCATGTTCCATCTCCGGATGAGGTATGCCATCCAATATTTCTTGTCTCGCTTCTATATCATAAAGATAATTAGAGGTTATGTTCCCTCTATTTCATGCTCCTTTTCTTCTTGATTTTCAAGAAAGGTAGCATCACGACTTTCAATGAAACCTCGAGTATCATGAAAGAACCTATACCCTTTGGATTTTTCACAATATCCAATGAATCTACACTTTAATGTCTTAAACTCAAGCTTGTCTCTAAGCTGACTTGGAAGCAAGACATGTGCAGTGCATCCTCATTTCCGAAGATGACTCAATTCTGGTTTTCTACCATTTCATACTTCGTATGGAGTTGAATCCACAGATTTGGTGGGAATTCGATTCAATATGTAATTGGTTGTCAACACATCTTCTCCCCAAAATCTCTTAGAGAGACATGAGTGTGATAGCATACACCTTACTGCATTCATTAAGGTCTTATTCTTCCTTTTTGCTACACCATTCTGTTGTGGTGCATAAGGCATTGTAATTTGTCTACTAATGCCTTTCCGAATACAATAATCTTTGAATTCATTTGAGATGAATTCACCACCTCTGTCAGTTCTAAGTGTTTTAATTGGTCTTCCTAATTTCTTCTCCACTTCCATTCTATATCTCTTGAACATTTCAAAAGCTTCTGCTTTTCTACTTAAGAGATAAATGTAGGTATACTTGGAGTAGTCATCAATAAAAGTTATGAAATATTCCTTATTACCGTGTGTACTCACACTCGAAGGACCGCAAATGTCAGAATGGATCAAACCTAACATTTCTTTTGATCTTGTACCTTCAAAGGAAGGTTTCCTTGTCATTTTACCAGTCAAACAATGCTCACAGGGCAATGTTCTTGCTCCTGTCATATTAGATATTAGATTCATCTTAACTAACTGATCCATTTTTGAATTTCCCGGGTGTCCTAACCGCATATGCCAAAGACCATACATTGACAAGAAACATTAAGAATAATTAGAACTTTCTTTCATTGATTCATAAGTGACATTCAGACAAAACAGATCATCGTCTGGTACAAATTTTCCCATGGCAAAGATTTTTCGATCTTTGTCGATGGTAACACGATTGTTGTAGAAGCGGACTTCAAACTTTTTTCAGTAGCACGGGGACAGAGATGAGGTTCCGACAGATTCCGGGAGCATACAATACATCATTCAAAATCATTATGCTACTTCCTAGATCCAGTTTGTATGTTCCAACACCTTCAACATCAAGGTAGGTGTTATTCCCCATGTAAATTCTTTGTTCTCCCTTTTGAAGTTCCTTGAAATCCACCTGGCCCTCCTTGGTCTTCGAAATATGGCGGGTTGCACCGGAGTCAATCCACCATCCTTCGCACTCTGTCACCGCAGAGTTACATTCTATCACTGCCACAAATTCTGGCTTATGCTGATTTTTTTGCGTTTTTGTCCCTTGGAGACACTCACATTCTTTCGTTTCAGGCAGTTGACCTTGAAATGACCAAAACTCCCACAGCCATAGCATGAGCCTCGTGGCACTTTGCCGTGTTTTCCTTTGAATACAGCTTTGGAGGGTCCCCATTGCTTTTTGCTTTGCACCGTATTTGCTTCATCTTCAGGTTCAACTTCGAGGACCTCGGTCTTTTTTCTCTGATTGGCCAAGTCTTGTTCCATCGCTAACTGAGCAGGAAGATCGGAAACATTCTTAATGGTACCACTCAACCTAGGAGATGTTGCCGCTACATCAAAGGAGGATGACAACTATTGAGAATAGTTGTCACTTGCAATCTATCAGGAATTTCTGATCCTGCTGCCGCTAGGTCCTTTGCCATGACGATCATTTTATTCACGTGATCGATTACATTTTCGGATTCCTTCATTTTGAGGGAATTATATTTACGCAACAAAAGTTGAATACTCACCTCTGATTTAGAGTGGTATTATTCTTTCACGGCATTCTATAGCTTAAAAGCATTTTCTTGGGTTTCGAAAACCCGAATCAAGTTATCCTCCATGTGAATTAACATGAAGCTTCTCGCCCGGTTGTCCATTTTTTCCCATTGCTCATGTGTCCTAATTTATTCAACTGTAGGATTTTCAGGCAATTCGGGAGCGGGCTTATCGATCACGGAGTGAATGTTGTCATGCATAAGACCATAGCGAACTCTACGGCTCCACATCTAGTAGTTTGTACCATTAAGATGCTTTAGTTTCACAAGTTCAGTTGCAACTAATTTTCCGGCTATTTTTCTGAATTTAAGAGAGGAAATAGATGAGAAGTAGAAGAAGAGAGAGACGAGAAGGTAGATGAAGATGGATAAAAAGAGAAGGTACATTTTTAAAACTTATATCTATTTTTCTATTAAAAAAACTCGGTTAAAAAAATTGAGAGTGGTTTATAAAAAGAGAGGATAGACATGTTAATGTTATCAAAAAAATCAATAAACACTAATCACTACAAAATGCAAAAAAAAAACGTACAGATAGAGAAGGTCTGACTTTTACTTAAAAAAACTACCAATGATTTAAAAAATGATAGATTGTTTTTTTTTAAAAACGGATGCAAGAAAAACTCAGTAAAAACTTTAGATAAGAATTATTAAAACCTTTTAAATGAAACTTTGGTTAAACCTTTTTAATTCTACAGATTAGGAGGCAAAGAAAAAATGTGAAAAAAGGAAACTCAAACACGTGTGACTAATAAAGAAAAAATTTCAAAAAAAGTGTACCAGTAAATAGGGTAAAGGAATAAACACGTGTCTCTCTTTTAAGGAAAGACAACGGTAAAAAAACGTTAAGAAAAAAAACACAGTGGGTCTTCTCCCAAAACATGATATGATAATCTATAAGGAAACTAGAATCGTGATATTAAAATTTGCTATTTTAAGAAAGTAAAGCACGATAAAAAATATCAATTTAATTTGATTGAGAGTACCCAACAACAAAAATCATCTTTTTTTTGCAACACTGCCCCCCCAAAAAACGTAACTGTTTATTAACCACAACCAAAAACAAAACAAATTGGATAAAAAAACTTATATATATAAAGGTCACCGATATTATAAGAATAAATTTAGAATAAGCAAACACAAAAAATTGAACTTAGTTCGCAAAGAGATTAAGGTAAGATTAATATTTTTTAATAAAAAAACTGGGTTGGTCAAGAAATAAAAGCAAATTTATGCCGATTGCAATATAACAGCTATACTATAAAGAATACAAAAGAGTATTGTAAAAAATAACCTCCAATATTATTTAAAAACTTAAAGAGGAAAAGAATGAGTCAATGCGAGTAAAATCGGTGCAAATTAGCCAACGATCACGCTCATAAAAAAAGGAAATTAAAACACGGGGTTAATACCGGACTGTGTCGTGAAAAGAAATCTTGGAATAAAATAAAGAGAGAATTATACCTCACAACCTTTCCAAAAGTTCCCGAAAATTATCTCCGTAGACGAGATTGTGTAACAGATTTGAAGGTAATCGAGGTCAGCAGTAATGCCAGACTCTTGCCGGAGAAGAAGGTCAAGCCAAGACTAATCGATGTGTGGCCTGAGTGAATGAGTTTGATGACTGGACTAGATGTCGGCAAACACACTGAGATCAGCGGATCGGCGTTGAATGGAGGCGCACTCACGATCGAAAAGTCAAGATGACTTTGATGTTATTCGGAAAATGAAATCGACGTCGTTGAGATCACGCTCTGATACCATTTGAAGAACAATTTCGGGTACGATATTTTGGGGGCTCCCAGGACTCACTCGAGTTCTTGTTCTTGTGTGTTTTTCTCCATGGGAAGAACACCCATATATAGGGCATTTCAGTGACCTGTACGCCCCCAATAACTGCCCAAAGATTCTATAACGTCTCTGCAATTATAATAGACGTTTTGATATTCATATAATCTTATTCATGACCATTATCTTTGTATTCATGACCATTGAAGGTCATTATTCTTGTAACGGTCTAACAGTCCTTAGTATTTTTTATGATTGAAATATTAAATTGGAGTATTTCATTATAATTATATCAAATATGATTAATAAATTTGTAATCCTATTTATATATAAAAAGCAAATATCATGATAGTATGTCAATAAAATGATATTTATATCCATTTCCATTTTAAAAAGATCGAATATGAATATGGAGCGAATATGAATTGTCGATATATGCTATTGGATGCAATCACACAAGAGGGCAACATCTTTAGCCATAATAGAGGGCGGTTTGGAAGTACCCTGAGATAGCCTCGAACATCGCTCCGTCCAGGTCAACCACCAAATCGATGTACTCTTGGCAGTTATCTACCAATGTGATTTTTTGTATAAGGGTGTAAGTTATGATCTTCAAAGAAACATTGCAAGCTCATCCTTGACGGAGAAATGTTAGAAATCACGAATACGTTTAAAGCATAGGAGCACATCATGTTCAAGTGATAGCATCCGCAAGGCAGAAGGGGTAAGCATTTGTTGTGGTGATGGTTAGGAAACTGATGAATCTCGTATTCATCATGCTAAAAACTCTCTATTAAAACCCCTGTCTTAATTAATCCAATAAAATCACCTCTAATTCTTTGATTTTATCTTGTACCATATTGTGTATAATTAGCCTTTAAATATTTGTATTTAATTGCCCTTATTTTTCTGTAAGTATTTTATCACTCAAAAACTCCTAAAAATTAGGTAGATAAGTTGTCTATAATTCACTGACCCTTAAAAAGATAAAAAAATACAAAAAATCTCAAAGCCACAAACCTGGTGTTTTTATCCCCTTAAAAATACCCCCAAAAATAGCTTTCGTACAGATGACCTCTTTTGGCTTTTTGGCCAACATGAAAGTTGTAGATCTCATCGAGACGAGCAACTTTCATGTTTTGACTTTTTCCTAATTCGACCCCTAACTATTTCTTTTATATTTTTCTTTGTATTTTTGTTTGATTTATTCTGATTGGGCCACGTGGCGCCCCCTGGGCCGGCCACGTGGCCCGCTTCCCCTTCCGCCACGCGGCACCCTCCTGGACGGTTGGATCCACCCGCCTCCACTTCCATCTCCTTCGTCCACCGCCGCTCCATCCCCAACCGCCCGATCGTCCCCTTGGATCTGATCTTGGCCGCTACCCCCCGCCTATATCTCAGCCCTCCGATCTTCTTTTCATCCGACGCCCCTTAACGTGCCACGTCGCCTCTCAATCAATCACCGTTAGATCGCCCCACATCCTTCAATCCCAACCGCTCGCCTTCGCCTATCTCCTAGCCACACGATCAGATCCCAAGGATCTGATCATAGCCTTCCGCTCACAACCCCATCCCAACCGTTGGATCATCAGATCCAACGGTCCTCCGCCTTCGTCTACCTCTGTAATCCCCCTTCCTTAGCCGTTACCCCTCGCCGACCCAGCTCCCCCTTCCATTTATAGCCACCATCTCCGACCACCTCTCCTGCCTGTAACGTCTCCCCCACGTCGCCCTTGCCTCCGCCTTCGCCGCGCAACCATCACCTAACGCCACCTTCATTCCTACGCCTTTAATCCTCCACTCTAAAAACGTCCCACCACCATGAAACCTCCGTTTCTTCTCCGCCTATAAAACCTCGCCCACCTCCTCCAGTCACCTCATCCACCATTTGGGAGCTTCGGCCCGAGCCCCTGGCTCTCCGGTGACAGCGGAGGAGCCCTTACACGGGGGCGTCGACGGCCGAAGCCCCGGTGTGATCTGTGGCCCCCCGACCACGTCGTGGCAGCCAATGGCGAGCCGCCGAGCACCAGGGAAAGGTCGACCCTGTCGTGCGACGACCGGAGGGTCGAACCGACCCTCAGCCTAGACCTCCTCCTTCATGGGTTCCCCTCTCCGATGAGGTTCTCCTCCTCCTTCTCTTCTTCGAATTTTGCCACTTATTTCCGACCTATTCACCCTCATCTGACCATCCCTTAAGCTCTACCCGACCATGTCGATCCTCGCCAACCCCCTCCGACAGCACCTTCCCTTCTCCACGACCCCAACCACTCTCCGCCACCTCCTCCTCTGCCTCGCCGGAGAAGGAGCACTGGGCCTTCACTCCCGTCGCCCCACACGGCCCCCACTCACCATTCACTGCACGCTTCGGCTATCTAACACTTGCAGGTGTTTCGAGCTTCAATGGACGGAGTTGGCATCGGCTCTCCTTCGAGCTTCTCTCCTCCGACGAGGCTTCACCGACCTTCACCTCCGACCAGCTCCGGAGCCTCGCCGCACTTCCAAGGCCTTTGCCAGGCGCCCAGATATCTTCGCCGACCTTCAGGCGGGCGCGTGGCCCACGGAGGAGCTCCAGCAGGTCCGCCGGAGCACAGCCTTCTCCGGTGGACTGCGAAGGAACCTGCAGCTACAGGTGCCGTCCGATCCAGATGGATCGGACGACTGTGATGAAGACACGTGGCAGCCCAAGCCTCAAATCAGACCAACAGCCTCGGGTGCCCCAAACCTTGACCCGAGCCACATGTTGCTGCCACGTGTCCCGAACCATCGCTTCCTCCCGAGCCTAGGCCCCTCGCGTGCATGGCGCGTGAGGGTTTGGGCAATTTACAAGTGAAGACCCTGAAAGTTCTGATATTTACAATCTGGTCCCCAGGCGCGTGCCTCACGTGCGCGCCTGGGTTATTTACAGGGAGGTCCTGCCTGATTTCTTTATTTGCACAAATGCCCCCGCGCTAAAAGAACAATTACACAGGGGCCCCTCCGGGTTTGGTATTTTACAAATGGGTCCTTCTAGGGACCCATTTGTAATATTTATCCTTTTTATTTATGCATTTTATTTACAATTATGCCCTTGCATTCCATGTAGCATAACTTGAGCATCATAGATCCAAATTGCATGATTTTAGTGTCGTTTTGATCATTATTTTATCCTCTACATTCTAGCATGCTTATTTGTCTCATTTGACACTCTTTAATTAAAGTGAATTTTTATGTGTTAATTGATACCTGCTCTTCTTGCCTTGCTGTGATGTGATGACCGTTTTTTTTAATGATGTGTTCAAATTGACGCTAATTTCATTATATATTCTGATGCTCATAATTCTCGGGTATAATTGTATACTTTCATCTGTAAATAATTTCTCTTGCATATTCATCCATGCATCTCTTTATAACTTGCATAAAAACAAAATAAAAAAATTGCATGCATCATGGCATCGCCTTGTAAATAGCATAGTTTTGCAGAATTTACATATGGACCTGAAATTGAGATTAAATCACATTGAACTTCATGAATCAAAATTCAATACTCAGATTAGGCTGTCGTATCCATGTGTTCGACCTTGGTATACTTACCAAGCATAAATATTCCACAGCATTCAAGGTCTGTGGTTTTTGCTGAATAAAATTCGCCTCCTGTACTACAGCTTTATTTATATTTATTAAAGAGGCGAATTTTACGTTCATCAAATGGCGCCGTTGCCGGGGATACGACTTTGCTTAATTTTTAGATTTGATTTTTTTTATTAATTTCAAAAATTTTCAGATCTTCATTTCATGCATCAATTCTTGGCATATTAATTGCTGATTTATTGTCTCCAGGTTTTCTAACGTTTATCTTTTGTGGCAGGGCCCATGGTGATCGAGGACGCTTGATCCTCATGGAGGCGTGAAGTCAAATACTTCCGCTGAAGAGGCCGCGAAAGAACCTGTGAAGGATTTAGGAGATTTCAGCAGTCAAAAATTGCATTGCATTATGTAAAAAAAAATCTTGCATCTGCATATTTATTTTCAGTCTTGCATATTGTACAAAAAAAATCCCCCCCCTCACACACACACACACACCTACACTGCACATGCACAAACTCACCCTCCCCCTGTATAATTCACTCACTCTCTCTCTCTATATATATATATCTCTGTATATCTATTTATCACGAACCCCCTCCCCCTCTCCCTTGTATCATAGAACCCCCCCCCCTAACGCAGACCTTACTTAGGCTATTTGTAGCCTAAGTATAGGGGGGACCTGCCTGCTCTTCCTTCCCTCGTCCCGTCTTCTTGTACTTAGGCCAATTTTTGGCCTAAGTATAGGGGGACTCTCCTCCTCAGTTCCGCTATATCTCCCTGTACTTGAATCGAGCCTTGGCTTCATGGCACTTGTGCTATGGGGACATAGCAAATTTTAAGTATAGGGGGGTATACCGTATATTATTGTATTTTACTTTAGCCTTAGCTCAAGTTTTAAAACTTTTTAAAATTTTATTTTTCGGGCTGGGTTTTGGTAAACTAGTGAACTGAGTAAAAACCTGTAAAAAATTAAAAATTGAGGGATTATTTTTTGTAAATATTCCTTTTGAAAAAAAAAATTTAAAAACTGAAAATCTTTCTTGTAAGGTTGACTCTGACTACTAGGTTTAGTAGGCATTTTCAGTGAGGGAACCTCGGTCTCCCTTAGCAGAGTGGGTGGTTTAGAGGACATCGCATACGGCCCCGTCCTCAAGTAACACGGGCCTCGGCCCGTACTTACACCCATACTGGCTGAAAGTGTATACTTTTATTTGAGCCTGGGCCAGTCATTGTCCCTCCGAGGAATTAAAAAAAATTTAAAAAAATTAAAAAAAATAAAAATTAAAATCCATAAAAATTTGCAAAAGATAAAAATCACACAAAAATTCACTAACCCATGGAGTTGGTGTATTCCTGACACATTCACACTCACGCAAGGCTTGAGGATTTTGAGGACACTAGATCTCTGGGATATTGAGAGTCTGAGTTAACATGCCTTAGTCATTAGGGTTTTCCTGACTTAAATATCCACACTCTTAAAGATTTGAGTGCTATATTGCACTCTTCATCTCTACCTTCAAAGAAAATATGATCAGCACAGTCGCATCCACAACCGCATGATTGATGAGCTGAGTTGAGATATCACTTGAGGAACTAGGACCATGGATTTAAGTTTAGACCTGATCTAATGATATTCGAGGATGGGATAAAGTTAATGAAGGCTTCAGAAAACCTGAGTGTCAGCAAAAACCCTAGCCAGTATGTGAACAAGATTCGTATGCTATCTCTTGATATTTACCTAAAAGTGCCAGGGTGTGATGAAATTTAAAGGAACTTGTTGATCAGTGTGCGCCAATCTCTTGGTAAAAGCAGTGGAGCTAGCCAACAAAAGAAATGAAATATCAAAGAAAAGCTCTAAATCCAAAGTCAAATTCCAAATGAGCTTCCACCAATGGCGAGCACTCCCAAACATTTTCAAGTATCCACTTGGACCAAGCGCTAATTAGGACCAAGGAGTCGGGCTGACACCGCAAAAAGGGCCCTGCATCGTAAGCGATACAAGTCTAGGTGTCGAAGGTATCTTAGATACTCAGAAAAGACACACCCCGGTGTACTCCCAGAAAAACAAGTGCAGATGACTCCAACTCTCTTGACGGACACATTGATCAACAAAATAATAATATACATGTGTGAGTAAAAGGCACTCGAGAGGTCCCTTGTTCCAATGTGAGGGTGAGAAAATTAGACACAATCCCAATACCTCCATCATCTGGCCGTCCATCAACATTTCAAAGTCTGACAATGAGGATTAGATCTAGAGGAAGATCTTTGGGACTGGAACTTTGGGTGATGCATGATAACAGGGGGATTCCCACAAGGGTCACCATAAAAAAAAATAGAAGTGTTGTCGCCGAGGCGACCACTCATGGAAGACCGGTGTTAATCAGCAATTAACCCACAATCCAAAGAATACAACAATCAAGCTCAAAATAAATGTGAATTAATTTTTATTTACTCTACCAGAAAATGTATAGTGACAAATATGTAGAGGTCGAACCACAGAGAGCAACACAAAATGCAATAGCCTACGCGTCAATCCCAGTCATCCTTGTGTGGGTTTTTTTTATTATTATTAAAATATAATACTTAAGTATTATGTATATAGATATATATATATTTATATAATACAAATTTATTATATATATATACATAGAGGTTAAGCCTATAGCTTATAATACATGTAATATATATATATATAGGTGTATCTAAATATAATATAATATATACATATATATATATCCCTTTTTTTTATATCATATTAAGATTAAAGAGACTACATATTACTAGATATATATATATAATATATAAAATTTTTTTTCTTCTTTTTTTTTGGATATATAGATATAGGTATATATACATAAAAGGGGTGTTATAATTTTCACAAAAATACTAAAAAAGAGTCAAAAATTCAGGAAAAGGATCTTTTTGGGATTTTCATGGCTTTTTACTGTTTTTATAGTTTTTGGGTATTTTTGCAAATATTTTTAGCATTTTAAAATAGCTACATGATAGCAAACAGTGGACTAGGTACTGGCCGTCACAAAAAATAGAGATTAAAAATAGCTAACAGCCTCAAAAATGTTCCCCTGTAATTTTCTAATAACAATAATAAAATATAGCATAAGTAGGGCCCGAGTTTATATTTTTCTGATTTTTCTTTGATTTTTTATATTTTTTTGAAGTTTTTGGGTATTTTCAAATTTTTAAGGTTTTCTTTTTGATATTTTTAGGGATTTTTGGTCTGACACCAATATAGGACAAAATACACTACATATAATTTTTTTGGAATTTTTCAGCGCATTTTCATATTTTTTTGGGATTTTATGAGTTAGACAGGGACCTAAAGACAAGTTTTTGATTTTTAATAAATGCAAAAATGCAACAAAATGCAAAACTAAAAAGATGGCGTTCAAGCATGACCAAACAGGAGCTTAAGTCTATTTTCTCAAGATTTTTCGATTAAGTGTGAAGCACAAAATAAATAGACAAAGCCTTCAAAAATTAAATGGCCTGGCAGGGGTATTTTTGCAAATAAAATAGTTGGCAGGGGCATACATGCAAAAATTACAACAAAAATACACTTTAACTTTTATTTTCAGGACCATTCCATAAATAGAAGAACCCGGCAGGGGTTAGATGCAAAATGTCACGCGCCTCACGTGGTTGCCGTACGTGAGGCACGAAGGGACTAAAATGTAAATATGTAAACATCAGGGGGGTCCACTGCAATTTTTACGACTTCTTTACAATGTAATACTTTATTTTTGGGTGTAAACTCTAAATACAAAAAGTAAGGGGTAGGGTATGAAATTTACCCCTAAAGAAGGCCTTGCATCCTGCGGCGCTGGGAGCGCCACTTATACACGTGGCAATCATCTGACGGCGGACTTCGATTCGGCGATGAAGGGCTGGGATTAGAACGTCCCGGCTGATCTGACGGTGGGCGTGCTTCTTCATCGAACGGTTGGCGTGCAATCTGGGCCAGCCCTCTCGATCCAACGGTGCAGAAGGCACCTGGAAGAACTGGGAAGGAACTCGCCCTCGGCGATCTTCGATCGGGTAGCTCGGGCTCCTCCGGGCACCTCCCGCGCATCTGGAGCGTTCTGATCGTAGCTGGGAGGCTTCCGCGTCGTCTGACGGTGGTCTCATGGCTCCTGGGGGCCTGAGTCGGTGGAGCGAGGTCGGAGAAGAAAGGGGCCCCCAGGAACCTCTTCCTGGTCAAAGCAAGCCCAGAAGGGCTCGATTCCTCGTGGTACCTGCACAGAAAGAACCGCGGGCGAGAGGGCTATCTCCTCGACCCGGGGTTATGAAGCTGCGGTGCAAGATGGAGGTGGACGGAAGGGCTCCGGCGAACGGCGGAGTTGGAACCCGGATTCGCCAAGACCAAGGGTCTTGGGTTGATCTGATGGGTGTGAGAGATGGAGAAGGCGACGAGGAACGAGATGGGATGATCGGGGCGGTCGGATACAGTGAGGGTTACAATGAAGAAGTCGCCGGAGCGGAGCTCCGGCGAACTTCGATTTTCGATTTTTACGCTAATGTGATCAACTAACAACTAAGCTAACTACTGAAATGAAATGCTAACATTGAAAACTAACTAAGAACGCATTAAAAGGACAGCTCTTATACCTGGGGGCCTCCAGGGAGCAGGGCGGACGCCGGAGCTCCGCCGCGTCAAAATTCTCCTCCCTCCGGCCGAGTCTCGATGCTGGGCTATTCCCCCTGTCACGAGGAACAATCCAGGCACAAGATCTAGGCGTTAGGTTGGAATGGAAGTGGCCAAATTCGAGGAAGGAAGCGGAGCTTTTTATTTATAAACATTGGCGAGTAGCCTTATTGACCGGCGATTATTTCATGATCTAGAGAGCATTTGGTTGATCTGTGATTTCGGCGGGCATCATGGAAGATTAGGGAACAAATCTTGTGAAGGAAGCGTTGTCGATTGATGGATGGTGTGCCCGGGAAAAAGGGAGGAAATCGGGGGAGTGGACTGTTCAGAGCTGCCAGGCGTGGGATGGGACAGTTGACCAGGGGGTCAACGTTGGCCGGCGTCTCATTGGGCCACGTAAGCCGCTACGAGACAAAATAGCAAGTCTGAAGGAAGATTGATTTATTTGACATCCGAAATGATTTTACTAATTTTTGCTTATAAAATAAAAAATGTGTATTATTTCATGTAGTATTTATTCCTGATTTTTATTGAATTTTTCGAGGTGTTTTGTTGTAGTTTTATTTTAGTAATGTGTATATGTATGTATTTACATGTATTTTTGGATATTTTATTTTTAATTTATTTATTTTCTTTTATTATTTTCTTGGCTTATTTTATAAATTTATAACTTATTTTTGTGAGTATAAAGGTATTTTTGTTTGATTTTTATAAGTTTATTTGTATTTTTAAATAAATCGGTCTATGTATTTGTAAGTATATATATAGGTACTTTACCTATATATTATACACATTGTATTTATTTAATTAATTTTATGTGTTTTTATTAAGGATTTGTATTTTTAATAGGACACATATACTATATACATTATTACAAAAATATAAGAGATTTGAATAATTAAAGAATGTTTTCCCCTTTTATTTGTGTGCATACTCCATATAGGTATCTTGCCCATATATATTACATAGTTTTATTTTATTTTCCAAATTATTTTTGGTTTTATTCTAATGTCAATTTGTACAGGAATTGTATACATTATCTACAAAATTCTAAAAATATGAGTTTATAAAAATAATGAATATTGAATAAAATGAATATTTTAATCAGGTATTATGTACAAGAAGGGCCAAAAACCTAACTGCCACAGATGGACTCCAAAAATTATGAAACCAATTTTATAAAATAGTTTATGAAATGCTATATACAATTAAAGGTGAGTTTGGGTGATTTGGAGTTTTTATTTGCACGATGTGGGTCTGTGAAGTTGAGATTTTGGCTTTTTATTGTGTGTATAAAATGTACACTGGGTATTATTTTTACACAAACTCAATTTTGTATTTTTATTTACATTATTATCTACAACTTTTACGGACAAAGTTTCTTTATTTGATGAATAAATAATTATGCATAAAATAGGTGTCAAAAATGCATAAAGGGATGAATAAATAAATGAGGTATTTATTGTATATCAGCCCTTATCTCCCCCTACTTTATTCCTTGTCGACCAATACCATGCTGGCCTTGGTCTCGGGGTTAGGGTCATAAAATATTTACAAAATTTTATTCCTTTTTCTTTTCTTCTCTTTATTCTATAATTTTGGCATTAAAAACCTTATTTAATGTACAATTAATACAATGAATAATGAATGCTATTATGTACAAATTAATGCTGTTTACATGCATTTGCCGGGGTTTTTGAGGCCAAAATGATAGAATAAAGGTGATGAAATGGAGATTCATCAATGCATCGACTCGGCTCTCATGAAATGCAGTACACTAAATGTCATATCCTTATATTATATGTACAAAAAGAGAGTCTGATAATAAGAGAAGTTGGATTCCTTCTGACTAAGGCTTGGATAAACCCAGAATTTTAGATCACTTAGGTCAAGGGTCTTCGAAATATCAAGCCTTGAATTTTTCACACGCACTGTCAGGAATTAATCTGACTCCTTCATTCTTTAGATGCTCGAGGACGAGCATGGTTTAAGTATAGGGGTATGATGAATCTCGTATTCATCATGCTAAAAACTCTCTATTAAAACCCCTGTCTTAATTAATCCAATAAAATCACCTCTAATTCTTTGATTTTATCTTGTACCATATTGTGTATAATTAGCCTTTAAATATTTGTATTTAATTACCCTTATTTTTCTGTAAGTATTTTATCACTCAAAAACCCCTAAAAATTAGGTAGATAAGTTGTCTATAATTCACTGACCCTTAAAAAGATAAAAAAAATACAAAAAATCTCAAAGCCACAAACCTGGTGTTTTTATCCCCTTAAAAATACCCCCAAAAATAGCTTTTGTACAGATGACCTCTTTTGGCTTTTTGGCCAACATGAAAGTTGTAGATCTCATCGAGACGAGCAACTTTCATGTTTTGACTTTTTCCTAGTTCGACCCCTAACTGTTTCTTTTATATTTTTCTTTGTATTTTTGTTTGATTTATTCTGATTGGGCCACGTGGCACCCCCTGGGTCGGCCACGTGGCCCGCTTCCCCTTCCGCCACGTGGCACCCTCCTGGACGGTTGGATCCACCCGCCTCCACTTCCATCTCCTCCGTCCACCGCCGCTCCATTCCCAGCCGCCCGATCGTCCCCTTGGATCTGATCTTGGCCGCTACCTCCCGCCTATATCTCAGCCCTCCGATCTTCTTTTCATCCGACGCCCCTTAACGTGCCACGTCGCCTCTCAATCAATCACCGTTAGATCGCCCCACATCCTTCAATCCCAACCGCTCGCCTTCGCCTATCTCCTAGCCACACGATCAGATCCCAAGGATCTGATCGTAGCCTTCCGCTCACAACCCCATCCCAACCGTTGGATCTTCAGATCCAACGGTCCTCCGCCTTCGTCTACCTCTGTAACCCCCCTTCCTCAGCCGTTACCCCTCGCCGACCCAGCTCCCCCTTCCATTTATAGCCACCATCTCCGACCACCTCTCCTACCTGTAACGCCTCCCCCACGTCGCCCTTGTCTCCGCCTTCGCCGCGCAACCATCACCTAACGCCACCTTCATTCCTATGCCTTTAATCCTCCACTCCAAAAACGTCCCACCACCATGAAACCTCCGTTTCTTCTCCGCCTATAAAACCTCGCCCACCTCCTCCAGTCACCTCATCCACCATTTGGGAGCTTCGACCCGAGCCCCTGGCTCTCCGGTGACAGCGGAGGAGCCCTTACAAGGGGGCGTCGACGGCCGAAGCCCCGGTGTGATCCGTGGCCCCCCGGCCACATAGCGGCAGCCAATGGCGAGCCGCCGAGTACCAGGGAAAGGTCGACCCTGTCGTGCGACGACCGGAGGGTCGAACCGACCCTCAGCCTAGACCTCCTCGTTCATGGGTTCCCCTCTCCGATGAGGTTCTCCTCCTCCTCCTTCTCTTCTTCGAATTTTGCCACTTATTTCCGACCTATTCACCCTCATCTGACCATCCCTTAAGCTCTATCCGACCACGTCGATCCTCGCCAACCCCCTCCGACAGCACCTTCCCTTCTCCACGACCCCAACCACTCTCCGCCACCTCCTCCTCTGCCTCGCCGGAGAAGGAGCACTGGGCCTTCACTCCCGTCGCCCCACACGGCCCCCACTCACCTCACTTCACTCACCATTCACTGCACGCTTCGGCTATCTAACACTTGCAGGTGTTCCGAGCTTCAATGGTCGGAGTTGGCATCGGCTCTCCTTCGAGCTTCTCTCCTCCGATGAGGCTTCACCGACCTTCACCTCCGACCAACTCCGGAGCCTCGCCGCACTTCCAGGGCCTTCGCCAGGCGCCCAGATATCTTCGCCAACCTTCAGGCGGGCGTGTGGCCCACGGAGGAGCTCCAGCAGGTCCGTCGGAGCACAGCCTTCTCCGGTGGACTGCGAAGGAACCTGCAGCTACAGGTGCCGTCCGATCCAGATGGATCGGACGGCTGTGATGAAGACGCGTAGCAACCCAAGCCTCAAATCAGACCAGCAGCCTCGGGTGCCCCAAACCTTGACCCAAGCCACATGTTGCTGCCACGTGTCCCGAACCATCGCTTCCTCCCGAGCCTAGGCCCCTCGCGTGCATGGCGCGTGAGGGCTTGGGCAATTTACAAGTGAAGACCCTGAAAGTTCTGATATTTATAATCTGGTCCCCATGCGCGTGCCTCACGTGCGCGCCTGGGTTATTTACAGGGAGGTCCTGCCTGATTTCTTTATTTGCACAAATGCCCCCGCGCTAAAAGAACAATTACACAGGGGCCCCTCCGGGTTTGGTATTTTACAAATGGGTCCTTCTAGGGACCCATTTGTAATATTTATCCTTTTTATTTATGCATTTTATTTACAATTATGCCCTTGCATTCCATGTAGCATAACTTGAGCATCATAGATCCAAATTGCATGATTTTAGTGTCGTTTTGATCATTATTTTATCCTCTACATTCTAGCATGCTTATTTGTCTCATTTGACACTCTTTAATTAAAGTGAATTTTCATGTGTTAATTGAGACCTGCTCTTCTTGCCTTGCTGTGATGTGATGACCGTTTTTTTTAATGATGTGTTCATACTGACGCTAATTTCATTATATATTCTGATGCTCATAATTCTCGGGTATAATTGTAGACTTTCATCTGTAAATAATTTCTCTTGCATATTCATCCATGCATCTCTTTATAACTTGCATAAAAACAAAATAAAAAAATTGCATGCATCATGGCATCGCCTTGTAAATAGCATAGTTTTGCAGAATTTGCATATGGACCTGAAATTGAGATTAAATCACATTGAACTTCATGAATCAAAATTCAATACTCAGATTAGGCTGTCGTATCCCTGTGTTCGACCTTGGTACACTTACCAAGCATAAATATTCCACAGCATTCAAGGTCTGTGGTTTTTGCTGAACAAAATTCGCCTCCTGTACTACAGCTTTATTTATATTTATTAAAGAGGCGAATTTTACGTTCATCAGAAACTGATCATGTCTTGGGTTTATGGTTTATTATGGGAGAGGGATCATAGGAAGAAAGATACACATGGGTAAAAAAGGCTGCACTCGTTCAACGTGCGAGTTGTGTTGCCCATTGATGCATTCCCTCATCTTCCAGCAAATATTATGTTCTCCAGAAGCAAGTTTAATCATGTAAGCTATCGAGGATCGAAGTTGCGAATGAAGGGATGAATCATGATATCCCTTATGGGGAGGAGTACATATGCAAACTCTTCAATCTAAGATGAGAGTTAGAAGAGAAAACTCTTGACATCTAACTCCGCCTCAAGAATGCATTAGATGCATCCAATGGAATGGCAGCTCGGCCACCCGACCCGACGCTCATGTAAATGGGCTTGGTCCAAGATATTTGATGAATGTGTCGACCCGGCTCCGCTCGCTCATTTGGCCACCCTGTAGATGGATGGATCGTGGAAATGTGCAACAAAACCCAACCCAACATGACACATAAAAATAAAAAAATATTTAAAAATAGATAACTTATACATTTAATATAATGTACTTCAAAATTCTCTTTTACAATTTCAATATTACAATATATTCATTAGTTTACAATTCAACTTAGAATAGGAAGTTCAATTGATGCTAAAAAATTACATTTCTATGCCAATATTGTATAGAAATAGCTGAAAATTGGCCAATAAATCAGCCTTGGCTTGGACTTGGGTCTTGAAGCATAGTCCTTGGATTGGCCCAACAGGATCTTTGAATAAAAGGCCTTAAAACACCGCCCCCTTCAGCTCGGTCAATGACTCAACCCGACCCGTAAATTTGGATTAGATTAGAATCATTAGATTTGACTATTTGTTTACTAAAAAAATCAGTGAAAACTAGCAATAGTGGTCATCTCTCTCCAGCCCCCCCCATCACTCTCTCGTTCTCATACATAAACATATTTAGAAGAACATTTTAATTCCGCTTAATCTTTGAGACGAGTGTGATGTCAAACTCATGCTTATCTTAAAATACTTTATTATACATGCACATTATAATACCATATTATCATAATTAATAAGGAACAACAAACTACTGGAAAAGTCAGCATTTACTTTGATACATTATCGGTGGTCCGTTGTAGCCATCGAAAATAAGATCCTCTTTCGACGATTATGGGTGTAACCGCCGCAAATATTGGTCCATGTTTTCAAAACATACGGTTAGCTTATATTTGAGGACGTAAACAAATTATCGACAGTTGAGCTGACTGCCAAAAATAATCAAGCCAAATTTCCAGCGTCAACATTTCACTCCTCCACATCCTTCCTAACCTACCCCCCTCCCCCCCAAAAAAATCACTGACCTCCCCCTCCCTCCGACAGCCTCCTCCCCCTCTGTGTTGCCTCCGCGCCCTACTCATCTCCGCTGCCACCTCCTCCCCTCTCTCATTTCCGCCACCTACACCTTCTCCCCTCTGCGCCACCTTCTCCCCCTTCTCATCTCTCGTCCCTTGATAATTCGGAAGAGCAGGGATCCTAGCATCCGGCCTTGGACGATATGTGGTGTCTGACAAGTCGAATACGGCAATCGTTGTATCTCGGAACCCAATCAACCAAATAGATCAACAATAAACCCACAATATAGGATAAACAATGAATAAGATGCATGGTGAAATTTATTATACCCTACAAATGATGTACAATGACAATTAGTAGGGGCCGAATCACTTATCTATTAATAAAATAAGTAATTATCATTTTTATATTTTTTAGTTTTTTTCGATTTTTCAGGGATTGGATTTTTATGTTTTATATTTTTTATATTTTTAATTTTAATTTTCTTTTTGCAAAGTTTAACTTTAATTCAACATGGAATTGAGTAAGAATCCATGTAACTGACCCTACTTACAACGGAAGAAGGATTTTTCTTTTTTAGCCGACCCTACTTAATGTGGGGAAAGAATACGTTGTTGTTCTTGTTGCAAATTTTTAGTTTCTTTTTTTTAAAGATATAATATATATATATGTATATATTTTTATATATAATAATAATATATTATAAATACTATATATGATAATAATAAAAATGTTAAAATAGGGAAATATATACAAGAACATGTCTTTTCATTTTTAAAGGTTTTAAATATATATATATATATTAAGTATTTATAATTAATAATAAGAATGAATATATAGGGAAAGTGGGGCTGCCTCTTAGGAGGAGCTAACTTGGCTCCCCACCCCATTTTTTCCATTTTTTTAAAATTGAATCCTGGGGTATTCATCACTATATCCGTATATTATGTCATTCAAGTTTCGTACGAAATAGAGACTCCTACGACCTCCATCGAGACTTTCATTTTTAACGGTAGTAGAAGTGTTGAAATTGACCTCATTTAGATGGAGGTCATAGGAGTCTCTGTTTCCCACAAAACTTGAATGACATAATATAAAGATATAATTATGAAAATCCACGAAATAATTTCCAAAAATAAATCAAAATAATGTGAAAATGGTAGGGGAGCCAAGTTAGCTCGCTCAGGGACGGCCCCATTTAACCCATATATGTATTAAATAAAATATATAGTATATATAGGATTCTATATTTTTAAATATAGCCATAAATAATAAAAAAATACGAAATAAAATGGTTTTATTTTTAATTTTTTAATATTTGTTTTGTGATTATTCTTATATTTTTTTGCTAATTTTTAGGTATAATGTATTTAAATGTACAAAACAGGGAATATAATATATAGACTGGATTGTTTTTGGTTTCAAAAATATATAATACATCCAAAAATTTCCAAAACTATTTAATATATATATATATATAATATAAAATTGAAAATTATTTTTTGGATGTTTATTGAATTTTTATTGATTTTATAGGGCTTTTAAGATTTTTCAATTTTTAGTAATTTTCTTTCATAATTTTTTGTGATTTTTGATTTGGGGTTATAATATATAATAATAAATATAGCTATTTTTTTGGAATTGTTAAAATAGATTTTCATTTTTTTTGGATTTTTATATGTAAATGAGGAATAAAGAATTCCTATCTGTTTTTAATAAATGGAAAATTGCAAGTAAAAATAAGATGTGAATGAGAAATATATCACGCACCTACAATAATTTTCCCATAAATTTTAAGATACATGTTCTCGTTAATAAAAATAGAAAAGCAAAGTAAATAAATACACATGCTGGTAGGGGTATATTTGCAATACAATAAAAGATTGAGGTGTTCTATACAAAATACCCAAAAATTTAACACTCATTTTACAAATTCCAAGGCTATATACAAACCCATAGGACTTTCTTGCAAATAACACAATGCCTCACGTATCGTGCATGGACCTTTATGTAATATTCAATAAGCACAAGGTCCCACATGCAACTATTACGAAAATATTTAAGCATATCTTAATATTTGCAAAAATATTTATGATCTTCTCAAGAAAATTCATATGTCAAATTACAAGCCAGAAGCAACTCATGTGGATGCTAATACAAAACTTTCTGCAAATGATGGAGCTCGTGAAGCTGATGGTTCTCTTTATACGAGTCTTGTAGGCTCCTTGTTATATTTAATTAATACAAGACTAGATATAGTCTGTGCTGTCAGTGTTATATCAAGATTTATGTGCAAACCACAAGCTTCATTATGCAACCGCAAAAAAAAATCTTCATTATATTCAAGGTAACAAGAATTTTGGAATTAAATATACTTCAAAAGAAGATAATTCTCTCAAGGCTACTCAGACAATGATTGGGGGGATCTATAGATGATAAAAAAGTACACCGGGCTATTTATTTTGTATGGGATCTAAAGTCATATCTTGGAATTCTAAGAAGCAAAAGATCATAGCCCTTTCTTATGTAGAAATCGAATATATTTCTATTACAAGTGCATCGTTTGAATTTGTATGGATAAGAAGACTTCTTCATGATATTCAAGAAGACATTGTTCTTCCAACAACTATATTATCCGACAACTTGTCCGCCATTGCTATGACAAAGAATCCAGTCTTTTATTGAAGAACAAAGCATATTAACTTCATCATCATTATGTATGAGAGCTAGTGGAGAATGGCGACATCAAGTTAGAGTTCATCAACACAAAGGATCGGCTTGCAGATATTTTTATAAAGCCACTTCCAACAAAAAAGTTCTAATACCTCAGAAGGATCACGCAAATTACAAATTAAGAGAGGGTGTTGAAAATATATGTAATTTGTAATTTTATCCATGCAGAATCATTATCACTAATGGGCCATTACACTTATGGGCCTAAAGATCTCCACTCAAATAATTAGGAGAAAGCCCACTTGAGAGAAGTTTCAATAAAAGAGAGACGTGGAGAAAATATCTAGATATTTCTCCACCTTCCACCAAAATATTTAGATATTTTCTACTTAAGGGATAGGCATGAAAGAAGACTCTAGATTCCTCCTCCAAAATACCTCCATCCTCTTGGAAGACCTATAAATACAACCCAAGAGGTCTTCATTTGACACAACAACAAGAAGAAGCACAACACATCCAGTACTGCCACAAGAATATCTCAAGTGTCCTCATCCTTCGAAGTCTAGTAAGTTCTTCCTTTATTATAAACAGTGTAAGTCCTCTTCTTGTAAAAGTTCAAGTCTTGTATACAAATTCAAGTTTTAATGAAAAGAAGTTCTTGAATTCACATCTACCTTTTACATTGATCCATATACTCTCCATTTAATTTATTTCTTATCTATCATCAATCTTCTATTGCCCCAACAAAATGCTCCTCGATACTCCCTACATGGAAACAAGAGTAACGAATCCCTTAATAGTCCAACAAGCAAGATCTCAAGGACCCGAGATCGAAAATTGACATACCTCAAGAAGTCATACATCTAATAAGAATCAAAGATGAAAATTACATAAAAGGAGAGGAAGATCGATCGTGATGCAAGGAAAGAGTCTTCTCTCATGACTAAGTTTAGATCTTAAATTTTAGGCTTTTTTCTGTCAATTGTTTGAATATTATAAGTTTTTTTTTAAAATGCACTTCCCCTAAGCTACACATCTAATCTAATAGCCTAATTAAAGCTCATGTCATTGTCACGTGGCTTATCATTGGCTTCCATTCTTCTCTACCGAGCCTTCATGTGTGTTTGCTATGGACTGTTTTATGCAGTCCCGTGATTGTCACGTAAATCTTTTGAGCTATTGGTGTATTCTTATTTTATGTTCTTATAATATGATCAAGTAGGCTTATTTAATCCTCCAAGACATCAATATTAGTATGAGTTGACTATGACCCAAGATATTAATTATGGATAATTCAACCACCTTGGTCGGTCAACTAATGGAGATTGGAATTAGATCTTTGTGTTCTCAACCAAGGATGAAAATGGTTTGACATGGATGGTAATTATAATTACATCATTGTCACCTTTTTTCAAAATTTGGATACCGATAAAGATGCAATTTTCTTACAAAATCGTAGACCGAAGAAAGAATCATCATAAAATGTGTATACAGTATTTGACACACTAATATTTGATTATTTTACGAATGGTTAATCTCCTCCAACTCTAATATTAAAGACATACTTTATATCATAAAAAAATAAAACGTGATAACTACTTGCTGCAACTAGGAACAATGAGCCTTAAGAGGGAAGTGACTGTTGCACTAAATGGATTTAGAAGGAAACACTTCTTAATAGAGTTTTATCGATAGCCTTATTGTGATGTTTATTTATTTTTTATTATCATAATATTGAGAAGAATCATGCAATATAATAATAAAGGAAATATACTATCAATAAGCACATCTTGCCTACTTTTGAAAATTCGTATCTATAATAAAAAGATATACCATGTCAGATCCAATGGTGGAACAATATCAAATCTACAACACAAACACATACACAATAAGGGCAAGTTGTAGCCTCTTTTACCTTAGTATATTTTATAGATCACAACAACAACAACAACAATAACAACAAAGCCTTTTCCCACAATTAAGTAGGGTCGGCTACATGGATTCTTCGCCTCCATTCAGATCTATCTTGGGTCAATCTCGGACTTAAATCCAAAAAACTAAGATCCCTTCGTATAGTCTCTTTCCAACACTTCTTGGGCCGTCCTCGCCCTCTGTTAGCCGGCTCAACATCCCAACACTCGCATCTCCTAACCGGTGCATCAGTTGACCTTCTTTGCAAATGACCAAACCATCTTAAGCGGTTTTCTCGCATCTTATCCTCGATCGGAGCTACACCAACTTTCTTTCCGATTGCATCATTCCGAATCTGATCTTTACGTGTATGTCCACACATCCATCTTAGCATTTTCATTTCTGCTACAGCCATTCTCTGCACATGTCTATGGTTCACAGGCCAACATTCAGAACCATAAAGCATAGCAGGTCTCACGGCTGCTTTGTAAAACTTTCCATTATTTTTTAAAGGAATTTTCTTATCACAGAGAACAACGAAGTCTCCTCTCCACTTTAGCCAGCCTACATTTATTCTATTAGTAACATCTCCATCAATTTCCACGTCATGTTGCAAAATAGATCCCAGATATCTAAAAGAATCTCTCTTCTGAATGTTATCGTCACCCATCTTCACCTCGATTCCTTCACCATTGCTTCCATCAAAGGTGCATTCCAAATATTCCATCTTAGCCCTGCTTATACGAAAACCTTTAGTCTCCAATGTATGTCTCCAAACCTCAAGCTTCTCATTTACTCCATTCTAGTCTCATCAATCAACACAATATCATCAGCAAATAACATACACCAAGGTAACTCATCCTGAATGCGACTTGTCAACTCGTCCATAATCAAGTAAAAAGAAATGGACTCAAAGCTGAACCTTGGTGTAAACCAATGTTGATATCAAAAGAGTCAGTCTTCCCCGTCGGGGTCCTTACACAAGATAAAGCCCTATCATACATATCCTTTATGAGATTAATGTATAGGACGGGTACTTGTCTCTTCTCCAAAACTCTCCACAGTATCTCTCGTGGGACGGAATCATAAGCCTTCTCCAAATCAATAAAGATCATATGGAGATTCTTCCTTTTAGCTCTATAAATCTCCATTGTTCTCCTCAGCAAATGGATGGCTTCAATAGTTGTGGCCTGGCATGAATCCGAATTGATTTTCTTTTACTTGGGAAACTTACCTCAATCATCTTTCGATCACACGTTACCAAATTTTCATAGTGTGACTCATCAGCTTGATACCTCTGTAATTTGAACAATTTTGAACGTCTCCTTTGTTCTTATAAAGAGGCACCACAATACTCCTCCTCCAATCTTCAGGCATTTTCTTGCTTCGCCAAATAATATTGAATAGATTCGTAAGCCAAGTCAAACCACGCTCACCTAAAACTTTCCATACTTCTACAGGGATGTCATCCGGTTCTACACCTTTCCCAGGTCTCATAACCTTCAAAGCCTCCTCTACTTCCTTTCTTTGTATTCGTCTATAGCATGCACGATTCAAGTAACTTTCACTACTAGCTAGATCGCCCAAAGTGATCTCTCTATTTCCTTCCCCAATGAAAAGTTTATGGAAGTACTTCTCCCATCTAGTCTTTATATCCTTCTGAGTAACAAACACGTGACCTTCCTCGTCCTTAATGCATCTCACTTGAGGAAGGTATTTAGTCTTTATTTCTCTTGCTTTGGCCAACCTGAATATATCCTTCCGGCCCTCCTTGGAGTCGAGATTTTTATACAAAACTTCATAAGCTTTTGACTTAGCTTCGCTTACAGCCTTCTTTGCTTCCATCTTCGCTATTTTATAGTCTGTAATAGTTTCCTCTGTTCTATCCTTAGACATAGCTTTAAAGCAAGCTCTTTTAATTTTTAGCTTCTCTTGCACCCCTTCACTCCACCACCAAGCCTCCTTTTGACCCGGAGCTCCTCCTTTTGACTCGCCTAGCATCTCTTTGGCTACCTTTCGAATACAAGATGCTACTGCCTCCCACATCTCGTTTGCACTACCGCTACAATCCCAAGATAAGTCTTCTAAAACCTTCTCCCTGAAGCTTGATTGCTTCAGCGGAAGATTCCACCACCTAGTTCTAGTGATCTTAGGAACCTTCCTTTTCTTTACCAGCCCTTTTATTTGTAAATCCAAGACTAACAAGCGATGTTGGGTTGTCAAACTCTCTCCAGGGATTACTTTGCAATCTTTGCAACACAACCGGCCTCTTCTCCTCAACGCAAAGTAATCTATCTGTGTTCTAGTTGAACCACTCTTATAAGTAATTAAATGCTCCTCCCTCTTCTTGAAAAAAGTGTTTGCTATGAAAAGACCATATGCAGTTACAAAATCCAGAATGACTTTTCCCTCTTCGTTTCTATCCCCATCCTCCATGCACACTTGCATACCCTGAAACATCTTTTCCCACATGTCCATTAAGATCTCCACCTATGCAAACCATCTCTCTTTGTGGGATTCCTTGTAAGATCTTATCAAGATCCTCCCAAAAAGCTTGTTTAGTCCTTTCATCTAAACCAATTTGCGGTGCATAAACTGAGATGATATTTAGAATTTCTTCTTCAAGCACCAACTTTAGCAAAATAATCCGATCACCACACAATCCTTCAAATCTTTATGAACAACCACTCCAACACCGTTTCTGCCCTTATCTTTACCTGAATACCAAAGTTTAAAGCATGTCTTCTCGATCTCCCTTGCTTTCTCTCCAACCCATTTAGTCTCTAGAAGACATAATATATGAATCTTCCTTCTTTCCATTGTATCCACTATCTCCATCAATTTTCCAATTAAAAGTACCGATATTCCAACTACCAATCCGTAACTTCCTTTGCAATCTCTTTTGGACTAACTTCTTTACTCGCATGTGTCCATTATGCGAGAACCCTTGCAAATTTTGGCCTGCATCTGGGCGGTGATGCAGCGGAACTAGCTTATTTACCCGCATGCGTTCCTCATGCGAGAACCCTTGCAAATTTTGAACTACATCCAGGCTGCGATGTAGTGGCCCTTGCCAATTTTTCATTGCATTCGGGCGATGCAACGTGTCGCAAGTAGGGAACGCCCCAACGAAATCTGTATGCTTACTTAAATCCATGTTTAAAAGATCCGAACGGTTTCGAGATAAATTCATAAATAGTACGATTTTAAAGATACAATGATAATATCATTTCTTACATGTAACGCAATCCTTTATGTTTAAATAGTACGAGAACTTTAATTTCTTAAAGAAAAACAACTTACATCTTCTCTATATAATGCAAATACCTGCTGGTCAGTGGATGGACATTTTTTCCTTTGTGTAGCATTTCATTCAATGCATGTTTCTCATGTGATGTTATTATATGTCTAATCTAAATTCATTCCCCGATCAGATAAAAGGCAATATACACTCATATTGCTTATGAATGATACATATTTGTTTTGGATGATGTCTTTCTATATCGACATTGTATCTTTACGGCTGCTAGAAAACAACTTGTCAATGTGATAAGGTTTTTCCTTTAATGTCAATTAATTATGTCTTATATGATTATAGAAATCTATGTTCTTCTATACGGAGATAATTTCTATACAGTACCAAATCTTCTGTGAATTATGCCTTACATTTTTATGATCTTTTGCAGATTATTTTTAAGGTTTTTATCAATTGTGCTCCTTTAAGATATTGCAATTTCAGTTATGCCCCTCCCTTTTTAGGAATATCAGTTGTGCCCCTGACTTCTTGTCATTCTATCACTTGTGCCCTTTGGGTTAGTTGTTGTCTATCCCAACCGCAAACAAACGTTAACTATGAGGACACATTAGGAATTACATTTAAAAAATGGATTGAAAAGTCCATCAATTTCTTCTTCCCCCTCCCCCATCTTCTTCCTCCTCCCCCGCCGCCGCAGCTCCACCACCCTCGATCCCCCTTCACCCTCACTCATTTCCCTACTGCCCTAGCTGCTCCACCCTCGTCGCAGACTGAGGGGGGGGGGAGGGCCGGTGGACCTCTTGCTCCGCCCTTGATGTCGTCGGTTGGAGGGGAAGGTCCCTTGCCTCCTCCTCCGCTCAGAGCTCCCTGCCAGCCCCCTGTTTTGCCCCTATGCCTCTCCCTCCTCTGTCCCTGCACCTCCCCCTCCCCCCTCTTCCCCCAGCCTTGTCCTTCGTCCCCCTCCCCCCTCGCCTCCCCCCTCCACCAACATCCTCCTCCTCCCCTCCCGCCTCTCCCTCTTACCCCTCCTCTATCCCCAACCACCCCCTCTCCCTCCACCAACGACCCCCTCCTTCACCCCCTCCTCCTCCCATCTCCTGCGCCCCCCTCCTCCATCCCCGACCTCCCAGTCCTCCATCCCCAACCTCCCCCTCCCCCTCCACACCAAGACCGCCTCCGCCCCCTCCTCCTCCTCCTCCGTGCCCCTCCCCCCAGACCATCCTCCTCTGCGACCCCTCCCTCTCCAGGTCCTCCTCCACTGCTCCTCCCCTTCAGGACCTCCGTCTCCTCCTCCATGTCCCCTCCCCCTCCAGGCCCTCCTCTCCTCCGCCGCCCCTCCTCTCCTTGCCCCATATCATCCCAACTTGGTCAACCACCACCACCAACAACATGGGGCCGAAGAAGGTGAGGTGGTGTTGTTCCTTGGAGCTCCATCGTCATTTCGTCGGTGCCCTCAAGCAGCTTGGCGAGCCACAAGTATATCAGTGACTTGATGAAGGTGGATATGGTGATGGCCGGAGGGCGTGGGATGGTGGAGGAGGGACCGAAGGGCATGAGACGATGGAGGATGGGTGGGAGGAATTTTTGGACAGTTATACCCCTTATACTTACCATGGTTTGAAAAAACCATGGTTAATTTCAATTCAGTGACGGCTAACATTACGGAAGGGCACAAGTGATAAAATGGCAACAAGTCAGGGGTAGAACTGATATTCCCAAAAAAGGAAGGGGCATAAATGAAATTACAATATCTCAGAGGATCACAAATGATAAAGCCCCTTATTTTTATATATCATCATTATTGTGACCACATATGAGGTTGATATATAGTATTTTTCAACTACTACAACTTCTGTTCTGATTTCCTGCAATTTCATTTTTTTCAACTACTACAACTTCTGTTCTGATTTCCTGCAATTTCATTTTTAAATATTCAATTGTAAGGATTTTATTCATTTATATGAGATTGCTATATGTATGGGTTATGCTCCCTAAGAGCATATAATAACATGTTTCCATCTTTTATTCCATATTTTTTATTTTTTTTGAAATGAAACCAAGGAGGATTTTACTGAGAATAACAAGTGGAATATAGGTTTCAAATTCGTGTAAAACAGACATTCCTAACACTTCCATCTAGAGGGGGTCAACTTCAGCAATTTTGATACAGTTAAAATTTGACAGTCTTGATGGAGGGGAAGGAGTTCTCAAATTAAATCTATTTTTAGTGACACCAAGACGATATATTGTGATTTAAATTCCACTTGATTTCATTTTAGAAAAATAAGAAAATATAGAGAAAAAGGGTGGGAACATATAAGTTACATGCTCCGGACTTTTTCTAAATAATCATTAATTAATTCTTAATTAATAAATAGCAGGAAATTGAATTATTTAAAATTTTAGGCATTCAATCGGCACCTCAAATGTCGATTTAGAGAATCAAGTCCAAATTGACACCTCAGGTGCCTATTTGGAGAGCCATGCGCAAATCGGCACCTGAGGTGTCGATTTGGATAGTGGTTGTTCTCTAATATTTAATGTTGGTCATGATTGTAGGATATTTAATATATATCCCATCATTCTAGTCACACTTGGTGTATTACACCTTGGTTTTTTATCAGCTGTGCCCCTATAAGATATTACAATATCAATTATGCCCCTCCCTTTTTAGGAATATCAGTTGTGCCCCCACTTCTTACCATTTTATAACTTGTGCCCTCGGGTTAGTGATCGCCCATAACCAACACAAATGGACATTTACTTTGAGGACACAAATGGAATTAAAATTTAAAAAGAGGCCTGAAAAGCCTTCCTCATCCTCCCCATCTTCTTCCTCTTCCTCCCTTCTCTTCCTCCTCCCTAGCTCCTCCCTGCCTCCGTCCATGTGCCTCCCCCCTTCCTTTCCCTCCTCTGCCCCGAGCTACCCCAGGCCCTCTACTCCGCCCCACGCCTCCCCCTTCCTTTCCCTCCTCTGCCCCGAGCTCCCCCTGGCCCTCTACTCCTCCCCCACGCCTCCCTCCTTCCTTTCCCTCCTCCGCCCCAAGCTCCCCCTGGCCTTCTACTCCGCCCCATGCCTCCCCCCTTCCTTTCCCTCCTCCGCCCAAGCTCCCCCCTGGCCCTCTACTCTACCCCCATGCCTCCCTCCTTCCTTTCCCTCCTCCGCCTCGAGCTCTCCCTGGCCCTCTTCTCCGCCCCCACGTCTCCCCCCTTCCTTTCCCTCCTCCATCCTCGACCTCCTCCTCCCACTCCCCCCTCCGCCCCAACCTCCTCTGTTACCCCCTCCTCCCCTCCTTCTGCATTTGTTAGTTTGGGTCTGAAAGAACGAGTCTCCATGATTTGGATGAAGGCGCGACTGATGATCTGACGATGAGCAACTGAACCTTCCTCTTCATGCTTTGGTGCAAACCAACTATTAGTGGAATCGTGCTCAGGCGAGGCCCATTGCATGTGGTGAAGAAGAGCTTCTCGATTCTTGGATGCGTTCGAGTGATGGAGAGGAACTCACGGTGAAGGGGGAGAGCTCAGGTGTGTTCGGATGCGTTCGAGATGAAGTGGAGGATGGAGGGGTAGAGTTGGACGGTTATGCCCTTCTTAACCTTACCTTGGTTTGAGAAAACCATGGTTAAGTTCAAATCATTGACGGCTAAAGTAACAGAGGGGCACAAGTGATAGAATAGCAAGAAGTCAGGGGCACAACTGATATTCTAAAAAAGGAAGGGGCATAACTGATATTGCAATATCTCAGAGGGGCACAACTGATAAAAATCCTTACACCTTCCTCCCTCCTTCTCTATGGTGAATATTAAATAACCAACAGAACCTACGTGCATGGCCTCAACTTTAATCCATGCACGTTTTTTTGGATTTACACCTTCTCCCTCCTTCTATATGGTGAATATTAAATAACCAAGAGATCCTGCATGCATGGTCTCAAAACTGCAATCATGACAATCATTAAATATTGGAGAATAGCCACTATCCAAATCGTCACATGATATGTCGATTGATGCTTAAAATTTTGAATAATTAGATTCTCTTCCTATTTAATTAATTACAAATTAATTAATGATTATTTTTAATAGCCACTATCTAAATCGTCATATTGGAGGGATATATGGATGAATATACATGGTGGTATTTTTCGAAAAAGTAAAAAAATGTGGAAGATATAAGCGTCGGTGCATGAAAAGTTACATGCACCTTGGTGCAAGCTCCCCATCCTGTATATTGTATTTATTTTACAATTTCTAACTCCACAAATTTTATAATAAATGTTAACATAATATGTATATCAAGAAAGATTTATTAAAATATTATTATATTAGGAATAATGTTAGTTACTCGTTATTTTACAATTTACAATTTATATTTTACAAAATTGTTACTTGATTACAAATTTGATAGTTTCTTTTAAAATTTAAAGAAAGATCCACCTCATTGGAAGGGCCCCAAAGAGTAAGGCCCCAAGGAGTAAGCATATATTCTTCCAGAGTTAGAATGTTAAATATTCCTAAATATAATATCATTTTTTTCATCTCAACTTTATTCTCATTTAGAGTTAACACCATTCTTCTAAAGGTTAAATTTCAGTTTATATATTGATTTTAGATTTCTGACAATTTTTATAGGAATTAAAGTAAAAGCATCAACAAATAACAAGTTTCTGGTATTTTACTCAACAACCGGACAATCAAGTTGTTTACAATCACGCTTGTAATGGAAATTATTATGCAGGGACTCTACACGGTGTAGTGTATGTCAACAATTGATTGCAGTAAAAACATTTGTCCAGACGATTGAGATTTTAAAAGGATATTTCTCCATTTTAATTTAAAAAACAACAAGATTAATATAGATAAACTAAAAGTAAGAGCAAGTGCAAGACCATGTATAAAAGATTAATGTTTTATTCCGGAGAAAAATATTGCATGAATTAGTATTTTTTAATAGAATGACGAAGACTTCTTTTTTATTTGAACAAATTGTGAACAAGGTCAAATCATTACCCAAGAATAGTTTCAAATGAAGGGTAGATGAGTCCTTAACATGATCTTGGATCTGAAATTGGTAAGGTCAATCCTCCTCCTCGGCTTTAGTAGGGGAAGCGATTCCTCTGTTGTTACAACACCTGAGGGGAGTCGCTCGATGAACATTAGACAACCCTCAGAGGGAGTGGGGATGGCTATGGCGCATCCACATGCTCATCGAGCGACTCCCTGCATTACAACAGGTGTTGTAACTAGAGTGTTCTTCTTCAGTAGATGTTGGTGCACTTTCATTAGGGACTTCCTCCTCCACTTTGTTACCTCCTCCCCCTAGCCGCATGATAGGGTTAAATATCATGATGGCCCGTGATATAGGTCTTACTGAACCCGACCCAAGCCTACTTAAGTACATGGGTTAATGTATTGGATTCAAGCCCAAACCCAATCCCTACCGAAATATGTTGGGTCGGGCATGGATCGGAGTGAACCATTTACTCTGCCCAAGCATACCCGTGCAACATGGTGTTCCGAGCCATCTATTTTTGATCCGACATTTGATCGAATGACTCATTTGACTCATTTGTTGCACCAACATCTCCCAACCCCGGCAACATGGTGTTCCATAACATGACAATCATAATTCCGGTCCAAACAACGACATTCCTCACGAGTGCACTACAACAAAACTGGACTATAGTGATGTTTTTTTTAAAAAAACATGTCACTAAATAAGAGGTTGATAAATATATTATGATAATATTAATTCGTTGTGGAATGTTTTTTTTATATTTGAAATTAGCAACGCATATCATATCCATTGCTATATCATCAGCGACGGTCTATATAGCGATGCTTATCCGTTGTTATTTTTTAAAATTTTAGCTAATCGTCACTAATTTTATAGTTCAAAATTTAGTGGTGATTAATTAAAATTTTAAAAAATAACAAAGGATGAAAGTCACTATATGTACCATCTCTAATCATATAGTGACAGACATGATATTCATTGTAAATCTCAAATATAAAAAATCATTTCGCAATGAATAATATCATCACTATATACGTCTTATTGATCAAATAATCAAATACCTTGCAAGTAGGAGTATCAGAATATTCTCAAGTTCGATATTCGCTCAGATTCGGCTCACTAAAAGTTTGATTTAGATTCAGTTAGGAAATAAACAAACCGAACTTAGAAATCTTAGGTTCACTCAGGTTCGATTCTTAAAAGCTCGATAAAAATACACACACATATTTACAAATACTTATCTGCATAAGTGCACCTTATCTCGAGATAAGTAGAGTTTGTCCCTAGATAAGTGGACTTTGTTTGGAGATAAGTGAATATTTACATTATAAGTAAATTTTATCTCGGTATAAAATCTATCAAAATAAATGGTCGCATTGTGGTTCCAACCAGCCATTATCTACGCATCTAGTAATTTTCCCTTCTTTATCCTCAAATCAAAAGAATAAGTATAAACCTTACTCGTCGTATATCCCCACATTATTCATTATCCTCATCTAAACATATATAAAAATATTATAATTATGTTTTTTTCAAAGAGACGGATCTTTATTAATCTAATTTTTTCAAAAGGCGAAGAAGAGTTAGATAAAGAAAAAACTGAATGAATGTTTATTCTAATTATAGACATACACACATATATATTTATTTCTTTTCTTTTCACTCCCTCTCATTAGATAATTCTCAAGTTTGATACTCGTTTAGGTTCGATTCATATTCGATTCGAAAATAAACGAACCAAACCTGAACACAAGTTTAGGCTCGATTAAATAAACAAACCGAACCTAAAAATTGTAGGTTCGCTTAAGTTCGGTCCGCTTACACCCCTACTTGAAAGCGCTTCCCATCGCGTACAGTGTGCACTTATAATGTATGCTTGTAAGGTTGAGGGTGCTCCTTACAATTCTAACGATGTATTCACTTATTAAAAAATTTTCCTATATATTATATGTATATATATTATTTTGAGTAATTGCACAAAAGTCACCACACTATATACCTAATCCAAATATCATACCCAAACTTTAAAAAGTTACCAATGTGTTAGATCTTTAATATTTGTCTCAATTTGATATTTGAACTTATGTTAATAAATGCTTGAAAGACAAGACGAACACCTAAATTTCAATAGTCGTGGATCATTTTGGAATAAATGAATGATCAAGTGCCATATTGCACTTACTTTTCAAAACTCAAGCATGATATTGAAGTTTAGAAAATTTTTATGTAAATTACTATATTATTTATATTTTTAGAATAACTTTAAGAAAATAAACTAATATACATATGGGGAAAAATATCATGTGGTTTAAGATTATTGAGTGGAAACGGTTCTACGTGCCATTTTCTAAACCTGACTTCGATCTTTCACAACAGGCTCGTGAATACACATAGGTTTGTTCGATACAGTTAACAATTATGATAATATCCTTATTTAGATTTGCAATGACAAAACATTATATCCTAAGTTTCTTTGCTAGCAATATAGAAATAAGTATCATGCATTTACTGTAAATTTCAAAATTCATAGATTAGTTTATAGTGCGTAATATTCATTGTTATGCATGCGTATCATGAGACGATATAGTAGCGAATTTTGAAATATTCGATGCAGATTTCTTTGCTGTGGATATGAATTATCGAGAATGTCTAATAGGGCTATGAACATCGAATTCTAGTCGGAATTCCTCAACGTCGAGTCTCACAAACTGCATTACTTGATATTATAGCATGTGGGCTTCATTAATACACCTTAGGGTGCGTTTGGTTAGCGGGTTAAGGCGGGTTAAACCGATAGAGAGTAACCCATTTTTGAATTTTGCTGTTTGGATAGAGGGTTAAACTTGGGGTGGGTTAGAAGTGAGTTTGGTGTGATATGATTGTATTAAAGTTTGAAAAAGTGAGTAGTTATTGTGATGTGATTGTATTGAAGTTTGGAAAAGTGAGTAGAAGTGGAATAGTTTATAATTTTTATATGATATGATGGTATAATATATTATTTTTTGATAGGATTGATGATGTAAATTGATTTATCTAATTTTTTAAAAAAAGAATAAAGTTGGGCCCACGTGGAGAGATGGGGATGTGGGTTAAGGGGGATAAACCCCGTGACCCGAACGAGCCCTTAGGGATTACTTTGGAGATTCCTCTATTATAAAGAACCAGTTTTTACACGTGTGCCTATCTGAGATTTACAATTATATTTTTGACCATACTTTTTTTTGAAATAACACTTGTGGGAAGTCATAGTTTTGTGGTTCTATTATTACATTTATGCCCTTGTATTACATTAGCGGAATGGCATTACTATGAATTTCATAAAAATGTAAGGACACAAGTGTTATTGCCTGCTGAATCCCGAAGGGCACAAGTGTAAAAAAACCCTAAATATACATAAATTAATTGCATTTAAATAGCTTCTAAGTATCCATAATTTTCATAGACCTTTTTTCGTTTCATTTGCTTCTCAAACTTTAGTAAGTGGAACAATATGGATGCTAGATTTGGGGTGGCTATTATAGGAACCCTAATCCCTCATAAATGATGGTATTGATTATAAGGAAGCGAAATCCAAGAAAGACGGAGGGCTCCAATAACTGTCTCATCATGGACATGAGATGGACCCTTAGAGGGTGTTCGGTTCGGGAAAGATAGTAATAAGGAGAATAAGGTGGAATAATGGTAAGTAATATTGAATAAAGATAGGAGTAAAGGTGGAATAAGATGAAATAATGAGATGTGGATGTGAATAGTCGTACTCTTGAAAATCATGTCAGAAGAGGAATTGACCCCTTATTCCCGACCTTATTCTCCAAACGAACAAAGCCTTAGGGCCCGTTCGGTTCGGGAATAAGCAGGAATAAGGATGAGGAATTAGGAGAATAAGGGTATATTCTTTGTTCGGCTGGAGGATAGGAATAAAGAGAATAAGGTGAAATAAAGGTAGGTAAGGTGGGATAAAGATAGGAATAAGAGTGAAATAAGATGGAATAATGAGGAATAGTCGTACCACTGAGAACCGTGTCGGAAGGAGAATTGACCCCTTATTCGATTACTTATTCTCCTACCAAACAAGGCCTTAATGTCATAATGCAAAGGGCCCATTAGAGAGGACAGATCCCATATTCCGATGTATGGAATGCCAACTCCAATAAACACACATCTTCCCATAGAACCCCACATGTTGTCAACTTTCAGGGATATCCACCTAATCCCCCTTATCCCTTATAAATTACCAACAACCACCGATTTGATGTGTACAAGCAATGGGTTGGAGAGATTCCATGTCAACATGTAGGGCATCCACTTCCATTCTCAATTAGTTCGAATATTTTGGGCACCAAACTTCTATGGGATAGACTATTTCTATATCATAGTGTCTTATCTTTTTTTTCGAAAATCAACACCATAACCTATTAATAATCAAAATAACCGCACACCAGCGCCATGTTCAAATACGACACAAAAAGGCCAAGTTATAAGTTTGTTTGTAGTGGACATTCTAAGATGACCGTAATTGACATTGTCGTGACTGCTGCTCAGCTACACCTACTTACTTTCCTCAAAAGGTAATTAGTGGAAATAATTGTTTAAATATGGCTGCACATGCATGTAAATGACTACGTAGTTATCACTATAATAAGTGCAGAAAAGAGGTAGATGAGAATATAATATTAATCCCCATGTTTATCCATGTATATATGTACTAGCTGAACACTTCATTTATCATCTATATGCTATTATATTTTTGCGATAAGGATCGTCGATAAGATATTCATTTTTTCCACCTTCTTCTTCTTATCATCATTATTAATGTGGATCTCACTGATTGAAGATACAAGAATGTAAATAATTGTCAACTTCATATCTCAACATTGAATACTCGTCGGGATGGCGACATCCATGATAGGACCTAGTCCTGCCATGCGGATACTACTCGAGCGTAAATCACATATATAAGTGACCATAGAAGTGGTTTAAGCATCACTTTTCCTAGTAGTGTATTGTATGGATCCCTCTGGGCAAGGATATCTAGTGGGGAAGTGGTCAAGTTCGCCGGGTATGATGCAATTTCTCAAGTCTTACGCTAGCTTCGAGACCACTTATTAGAGTTTTAAGCATCGACATCAGGGTGATCAATGATCAATCCCTCACGATACTTATCTTCACTATGTAACACACGTGTATCTTCACATTGATATCGACTATATGGGATTGATTTGTATCGCATAAATGTCACTTTGTATAACTCACTTTTGGCGCATAATTTGGTGTTCTATTACGAGGAAAAATTAGGCCAACACTAATCTATTTAATCATCTTCCAAAATTTTATGATTTTGAAGTCATATTTGGAAGATAGTTCAAAATTCCTCCAAACATATCTTTCATAGAATGATATCTTAATTCATAGGTCTTGTTTCTAGTAAAATAAAGTAGCTAGATAACATGGGTTGTTGATCCTTCTTATTGAGTAACAAGTCATTGATGTGGTCTCATAACCCATGGTGATTGAGCACATGCAATGGGTTGATCGACCACATGAGAGTTCTATACTTTTTTTGTTGTTCATTCAAAAAGATAGGTGTATCATTGGAGATTCCAAGTGATCGATTGGAGTATATGTTGTATTAAAATTGTATGTTGGTTTTAATTGGAAAACTTATTAATTACAATTGGCATTAGATTTGGTTTCAATTGGGAAACCAAATGGTTTGGAGGGAAAGTTGGGAATTCCCAAATTTGAAACATGTTGAGTTTGGGTGGAAGTTTAGTACCATACCTTAGAGGTCTAAACTTTTGGTGGACTTATATATGAGTCCACACCCCAAGCTCTTGTAGCAATAGTAGAGAGGAGGAATGGAGGACCACACACGCGCGCGCGCGCTTTGCTCCGTCTCTGACTCCGGCTCGGGAGAGTCAATTCGGATCTCGATACTTTTGCTGCGGTTTTCATTTGGTAAGTCGATTAAATTAATCACACGATTAATTTGGTAAGTCGACTTAAATGGGAATTTAACTCACCATTATGGGCGCGATTTTGGGATCCGAAAGGCTTCGATTTCGGGACGCGTTTTCGGAAACCAAAGGTCACCGCGCGCTAGGGCACACGAGCCCCTCTTTTTATATCCCTCACCCGATGCCGTCTTTCTTCACTCGCAAGAAAAACCTCTCGCGCCGTCTCTCTCTCTGGTTCTTCCTCACGGACGAACGTCTTCCTCTTCTCCTCTCGGCTGCAGTTCTCTGAGGTACAATTGAGGACGATCCCGTTGGTGTGCGCCGACGAAGATCGTGAGCCGTCGTATCCTGGAAGCGGATCGCCAGTACCCTACGCACCGGTATTGTTGGGGCGATATCTTCTCTAAGGACAGTCCATTTCATGGACACTTCGGTGACTTCTAAACTAATCTTTATTTCATTTTGGTTGCCGCAATATGTTAAATGCTTTAACCTTTCTGGATCATGCCCTTATTTATGTTTCTGTTCTTTTAATCGGTTCCTGTCTGCATATTATAATCGGATAATGATTGGGAAACATACGTTTAATATAATCTTATTCGGTGTCGTTTCTCTGTTAATTCATTTGGATCCGTTGATTTACCGTTTAATATATGCATTGGTGATCTTTTTAACAATAATCTTAGAGAAGATATCCCGAACCGATTCTAGAATGTCGGAAACAATGTTTAAATCGAGGGTGGATATGACGGGTATGCCTGAAAAATTTGGTGGACAGAATTTTAAGCGTTGACAACAACGCATGAAGATCTGGTTAACCACTATAGGGTTAATCTCAATGCTTGAAACCGACTGTCCTACGGTGGAAATGGAAAACCCCTCACCCGATAGCCATAAGGCGCAATCTGCGTGGAAGGAACGTGACCGTATATGTCATGGTTGCATCTTGTTGGCTCTATCCAACACTTTGTTTGACATATATTGTTCGTCCACGCAGACTGCGAAGGGGCAATGGGAAGACTTGGATCAGAAGTATAACACCGAAGACCTCGGTATTGAGAAATACTTCGTAGCCAAATTTTTGAAGTTTTCCATGGCCGAAGGGAAGTCTGTTTCTGAACAGACACACGAGTTTTTACTCCTACTCCATGGTTTAGAGGATGCCGAAATGAAACTTCCAGAAGAGTTTCAGGTCATGTGCATCATAGAAAAATTTCCCAAGTCGTGGGAAGACTTCGGTATGACCTTGAAACACAGAAAGGGGAAAATTTCTATGGATGACTTGATGGTGACAATTGCCATAGAGGAGGAATACAGGAAACAAAAACCTGTGCTTCCTGTTGATATTTAGGCTAAGGTCAATTTAATGACCTCGAAGGGCAAGGATAAGAAGGGAAAGGGTCCCAATAACAATAAAATGAAACCAAAGGGCAAGATCCAGAAAAAGGCAAAGAATAAACCCTGCTGGCACTGTAATCAGGTTGGCCATTGGAAGAAGGACTGTCCGTCCTTGAAGGCTCAACCTAAGGCTGCAGACGGGAGTCCACAAGTGAATATGATCACTATGGGACTCGGGGCTAGCGAGGGGTATGTCTCTGTAAAACCTGAACTATACAATATCCATAATCCAAATGAGTGGCTCGTGGATACGGGAGCCAATGTAAATATATGTTCTGACAGAACGTTTTTTCTTCTTATCAGACCTGCAGCGGTGGGACTGTGAAGATGGGGAACGATTCTACGGCCAGGGTGTTAGGGTCAGGACAAGTCAACTTGAGGTTCTCCTCTGGACGTGTCTGGACGTTGCACAGGGTGCTACATGTTCCTGACATCAAGAAGAATATGTTATCTGGCTCCATCTTACTTAGAAATGGTTTTGAATTAAACTTTAAATGTAATAAAGTTGTTATTCTAAGACACGACAATTTTTATGGAAAAGGTTATTTGGCTGATTTTGATTTGTTATTTAGAATTAGATGTGATTCAGTAAACATAAATAAAATGAATGTTTTGAATGATGAATGTTCTAGTTCTGTGTCTCATGTTGTGAATAATCTAGAATTTTGTGATCTGTGGCATGGTAGATTGGGACATGTAAACCTAAATTCAATTAAAAGAATGATGAATTTAGAGTTGATCCCTAAACACACTACTGATAAAACTCAAAAATGTGAAATCTACGTGCAAGCTAAGACACCTAGGAAGTCTTTTCGGTCTGTCTCTAGAGATAGTGAGATCTTGGATCTAGTGCGCACGGATATCTGCGAGTTTAATGGTGTGTTGACCCGAGTCAATAAGAAATACTTTATCACCTTTATAAATGATGGCAGTAGATACTGCTATGTATATCTAATGAAAACCAAGGATGAAGCCTTAGAGAAATTTCTTATCTTTAAGAATGAGGCTGAGACACAAATATGAAAAGTGCTTAAACGTCTTAGGTCAGATAGAGGAGGTGAATATACCTCTAACTTATTTGATGAACAATGCAAATCTTTTGGCATAGTTCATGAAGTTACGACCCCATATTCACCGCAATTAAATGGGATAGCAGAACAAAAAAATAGAACCTTAACTGATATGATCAATGCTCTCCTACAAAGTTCTGGACTTCCAACCTATATGTGGGGAGAAGCCTTGAATACGGCTTGCCATATTCTGAATAGGGTACCTCCAAGATATATGGAAAAGTGTCCTTTTGAACTTTGGAGAAATAGGAAACCGAGTTTAAGATATCTCAAAGTGTGGGGCTGTCTCACTAAGGTTTTAGTCCCAGAACACAAGAGAAAGAAACTTGGTCCTAAAACTGTTGATGCGGTCTTCTTAGGTTACCTAGAAAATAGCTATGCATATAGGTTCTTGGTAATTCGGTCCGAGATACCGGGCATAGATGTCAACACTATTGTTGAACTCCGTGATGCTACCCTCTTTGAGGATGTCTTTTCGTTGAAGACTGGGATTCCTCAGAATCTGACCATTGAGGGCGCCTCCACATCAGGATCTATTCCAGATCAAGTGGAAAGGATATCGAATGTGGGGGTTGAGACTCAACCTGAACCCAATGATCTTTCTGAAGAGAATGAGCCAAGGAGGAGTAAAAGACCTCGGATAGCCAAGGATCTGGGTAGCGACTTCGTTGTCTACTAGATCGAGGGTGATCCACCAAGTTACAAGGAAGCCATGGCTTCGTCTGAAGCAAAACAATGGAAGGAAGCCATCAAATCTGAGATGGATTCCATTATGGCTAATGAAACTTGGGAGTTGGTTGATTTACCCAAAGGCTGCTCTACCATTGGGTGCAAGTGGGTGTTTAAGAGAAAGCTTAGACCTGACGGATCAATTGAAAAGTACAAAGCCAGATTAGTTGCCAAGGGCTTTAGGCAAAAGGAAGGTATCGATTACTTTGATACATATTCCCGTGTGACTAGGATGACCACAATCCGGATGCTCATAGCATTGGCATCTGTATATGATCTCTCTATCTACCAGATGGATGTGAAGACCGCCTTCTTGCATGGCGATCTTGAGGAAGAGATCTATATGGATAAACCTGATGGGCTTGTGACTCTTAGGAATGAGGGAAAGGTTAGCAAGCTTGTCAAATTCCTTTACGGATTGAAACAAGCACCAAAGCAGTGGCATGAAAAATTTGACAAGACTATTTTGTCATGTGGCTTTAAGGTTCATGAATCTGACAAGTGTGTCTATTCCAAAGTGAAAGGTGATGAGTGTATTGTCTTGTGCCTATATGTTGATGACATATTGTTGTTCGGATCACATATGAGGATTATTAATGAGACTAAGGCTTTCTTGAGTAGCAAGTTTGAGATGAAGAACATGGGTGTTGCTGATGTGATCTTGGGTCTCAAACTGACAAGGTCAGTTGATGGGATTGTAATTTCTCAATCTCACTATGTTGAGAAGGTACTTGAAAAATTTGGATATTAAGATTGCAAAGCTGTAAGCACTCCTTTTGATTCATCCAAAACTCTGTTTAAGAATAAAAGTGGAGTACCTGTAGCCCAGCTAAGGTATTCACAAGTGATAGGAAGCTTAATGTATCTTGTAAATTGCACGAGACCTGATATTTCATTCTCGGTTGCAAAGCTGAGTAGATACACTAGCTGTCCTGACCGTACTCATTGGGAGGCTCTGGATCGAGTACTGAAGTACTTGAAGGGAACTATTTCCCTTAGTTTGCATTATGGTAGACATCCTTCTGTACTAGAAGGATACAGTGATGCAAGCTGGATAGGGAAAATAGTGGAGTCGAGGAGTAATGGTGTCACAGGGTATGTATTTACCCTTGAAGCCGGCAGTCTCCTGGAGGTCTGTGAAGCAGACTATTCTAGCTCGATCCACTTTTAAGGCCGAGCTGTGTGCTTTGGACACCACTGGAATTGAGGCTGAATGGCTAAGGGAACTTCTGTCTGAAATTTCCATGGTAGGTCAGCATGTTCCTGCGATCTCGGTACATTGTGATAATATGACCACAATTGCCAAGATCAAGAGTTCAAAGTTCAATCAGAAAACAAGGAGACACATACAAATCAGACTTAAGACGTTAAGGGATTTGGTGTCTCGAGGAGTGTTGGCTGTAGATTTTGTTGGATCCAAAGACAACACGAGAGATCCGTTGACTAAGGGACTTGATAGATCTTTACTCCTAAAGTCTAAGCTTGGGATGGGACTGAGACTCATTGGGAGTTCCTCTATAGTAGCAACCCAACCTATCTGAGTGGAGATCCCACAAAGTAGGTTCAATGTGGTAATAACAAGCTGTTTGGAGAACTAGTTGGCACTCTATTTTTAATGCGTAAGCATGAGTGTCTTATCCCTGTAAGCCTGAGTGCCATTTAAGCTGCAAGTTTAGGAAGAGTGTAGGCTCTGAATGGGTTCAAGCCTTTGGGCAGGATGTTAAGGTGCATGGCCTTTAAGAGCACCAACCCTGAAGATTGTACCAAGAACAACGCTTTGTTGTTTCTACTGTATACTTTAACACCGAGGTCTGAAGTTCAAGACGTAGTTCACTTCGTTCCTGTTAAAGTGAAAGTAGTAAACTCAGGTAGAGGTTCAAACCGGAAGGTACCTTTACTGAAAGCAAAGTGTGGGCAGCCGAAAGAAGTCTTTTAAATCATTTTGAATCTCTTTTCAAATTGGTGAATTCGTGGGGGATTGTTGTATTAAAATTGTATATTGGTTTTAATTGGAAAACCTATTAATTACAATTGACATTCAATTTGGTTTCAATTGGGAAACCAAATGGTTTGGAGGGAAAGTTGGGAATTCCCAAATTTGAAACATGTTGAGTTTGGGTGGAAGTTTAGTACCATACCTTAGAGGTCTAAACTTTTGATGGACTTATATATGAGTCCACACCCCAAGCTCTTGTAGCAATAGTAGAGAGGAGGAATGGAGGACCACACACGCGCGCGCGCGCTTTGCTCCGTCTCTGACTCCGGCTCGGGAGAGTAAATTCGGATCTCGATACTTTTGCTGCGGTTTTCATTTGGTAAGTCGATTAAATTAATCACACGATTAATTTGGTAAGTCGACTTAAATGGGAATTTAACTCACCATTATGGGCGCGATTTTGGGATCCGAAAGGCTTCGATTTCGGGACGCGTTTTCGGAAACCAAAGGTCACCGCGCGCTAGGGCACACGAGCCCCTCTTTTTATATCCCTCACCCGATGCCGTCTTTCTTCACTCGCAAGAAAAACCTCTCGCGCCGTCTCTCTCTCTGGTTCTTCCTCACGGACGAACGTCTTCCTCTTCTCCTCTCGGCTGCAGTTCTCTGAGGTACAATTGAGGACGATCCCGTTGGTGTGCGCCGACGAAGATCGTGAGCCGTCGTATCCTGGAAGCGGATCGCCAGTACCCTACGCACCGGTATTATGGGCGATATCTTCTCTAAGGACAGTCCATTTCATGGACACTTCGGTGACTTCTAAACTAATCTTTATTTCATTTTGGTTGCCGCAATATGTTAAATGCTTTAACCTTTCTGGATCATGCCCTTATTTATGTTTCTGTTCTTTTAATCGGTTCCTGTCTGCATATTATAATCGGATAATGATTGGGAAACATACGTTTAATATAATCTTATTCGGTGTCGTTTCTCTGTTAATTCATTTGGATCCGTTGATTTACCGTTTAATATATGCATTGGTGATCTTTTTAACAATAATCTTAGAGAAGATATCCCGAACCGATTCTAGAATGTCGGAAACAATGTTTAAATCGAGGGTGGATATGACGGGTATGCCTGAAAAATTTGGTGGACAGAATTTTAAGCGTTGACAACAACGCATGAAGATCTGGTTAACCACTATAGGGTTAATCTCAATGCTTGAAACCGACTGTCCTACGGTGGAAATGGAAAACCCCTCACCCGATAGCCATAAGGCGCAATCTGCGTGGAATGAACGTGACCGTATATGTCATGGTTGCATCTTGTTGGCTCTATCCAACACTTTGTTTGACATATATTGTTCGTCCACGCAGACTGCGAAGGGGCAATGGGAAGACTTGGATCAGAAGTATAACACCGAAGACCTCGGTATTGAGAAATACTTCGTAGCCAAATTTTTGAAGTTTTCCATGGCCGAAGGGAAGTCTGTTTCTGAACAGACACACGAGTTTTTACTCCTACTCCATGGTTTAGAGGATGCCGAAATGAAACTTCCAGAAGAGTTTCAGGTCATGTGCATCATAGAAAAATTTCCCAAGTCGTGGGAAGACTTCGGTATGACCTTGAAACACAGAAAGGGGAAAATTTCTATGGATGACTTGATGGTGACAATTGCCATAGAGGAGGAATACAGGAAACAAAAACCTGTGCTTCCTGTTGATATTTAGGCTAAGGTCAATTTAATGACCTCGAAGGGCAAGGATAAGAAGGGAAAGGGTCCCAATAACAATAAAATGAAACCAAAGGGCAAGATCCAGAAAAAGGCAAAGAATAAACCCTGCTGGCACTGTAATCAGGTTGGCCATTGGAAGAAGGACTGTCCGTCCTTGAAGGCTCAACCTAAGGCTGCAGACGGGAGTCCACAAGTGAATATGATCACTATGGGACTCGGGGCTAGCGAGGGGTATGTCTCTGTAAAACCTGAACTATACAATATCCATAATCCAAATGAGTGGCTCGTGGATACGGGAGCCAATGTAAATATATGTTCTGACAGAACGTTTTTTCTTCTTATCAGACCTGCAGCGGTGGGACTGTGAAGATGGGGAACGATTCTACGGCCAGGGTGTTAGGGTCAGGACAAGTCAACTTGAGGTTCTCCTCTGGACGTGTCTGGACGTTGCACAGGGTGCTACATGTTCCTGACATCAAGAAGAATATGTTATCTGGCTCCATCTTACTTAGAAATGGTTTTGAATTAAACTTTAAATGTAATAAAGTTGTTATTCTAAGACACGACAATTTTTATGGAAAAGGTTATTTGGCTGATTTTGATTTGTTATTTAGAATTAGATGTGATTCAGTAAACATAAATAAAATGAATGTTTTGAATGATGAATGTTCTAGTTCTGTGTCTCATGTTGTGAATAATCTAGAATTTTGTGATCTGTGGCATGGTAGATTGGGACATGTAAACCTAAATTCAATTAAAAGAATGATGAATTTAGAGTTGATCCCTAAACACACTACTGATAAAACTCAAAAATGTGAAATCTACGTGCAAGCTAAGACACCTAGGAAGTCTTTTCGGTCTGTCTCTAGAGATAGTGAGATCTTGGATCTAGTGCGCACGGATATCTGCGAGTTTAATGGTGTGTTGACCCGAGTCAATAAGAAATACTTTATCACCTTTATAAATGATGGCAGTAGATACTGCTATGTATATCTAATGAAAACCAAGGATGAAGCTTTAGAGAAATTTCTTATCTTTAAGAATGAGGCTGAGACACAAATATGAAAAGTGCTTAAACGTCTTAGGTCAGATAGAGGAGGTGAATATACCTCTAACTTATTTGATGAACAATGCAAATCTTTTGGCATAGTTCATGAAGTTACGACCCCATATTCACCGCAATTAAATGGGATAGCAGAACAAAAAAATAGAACCTTAACTGATATGATCAATGCTCTCCTACAAAGTTCTGGACTTCCAACCTATATGTGGGGAGAAGCCTTGAATACGGCTTGCCATATTCTGAATAGGGTACCTCCAAGATATATGGAAAAGTGTCCTTTTGAACTTTGGAGAAATAGGAAACCGAGTTTAAGATATCTCAAAGTGTGGGGCTGTCTCACTAAGGTTTTAGTCCCAGAACACAAGAGAAAGAAACTTGGTCCTAAAACTGTTGATGCGGTCTTCTTAGGTTACCTAGAAAATAGCTATGCATATAGGTTCTTGGTAATTCGGTCCGAGATACCGGGCATAGATGTCAACACTATTGTTGAACTCCGTGATGCTACCCTCTTTGAGGATGTCTTTTCGTTGAAGACTGGGATTCCTCAGAATCTGACCATTGAGGGCGCCTCCACATCAGGATCTATTCCAGATCAAGTGGAAAGGATATCGAATGTGGGGGTTGAGACTCAACCTGAACCCAATGATCTTTCTGAAGAGAATGAGCCAAGGAGGAGTAAAAGACCTCGGATAGCCAAGGATCTGGGTAGCGACTTCGTTGTCTACTAGATCGAGGGTGATCCACCAAGTTACAAGGAAGCCATGGCTTCGTCTGAAGCAAAACAATGGAAGGAAGCCATCAAATCTGAGATGGATTCCATTATGGCTAATGAAACTTGGGAGTTGGTTGATTTACCCAAAGGCTGCTCTACCATTGGGTGCAAGTGGGTGTTTAAGAGAAAGCTTAGACCTGACGGATCAATTGAAAAGTACAAAGCCAGATTAGTTGCCAAGGGCTTTAGGCAAAAGGAAGGTATCGATTACTTTGATACATATTCCCGTGTGACTAGGATGACCACAATCCGGATGCTCATAGCATTGGCATCTGTATATGATCTCTCTATCTACCAGATGGATGTGAAGACCGCCTTCTTGCATGGCGATCTTGAGGAAGAGATCTATATGGATAAACCTGATGGGCTTGTGACTCTTAGGAATGAGGGAAAGGTTAGCAAGCTTGTCAAATTCCTTTACGGATTGAAACAAGCACCAAAGCAGTGGCATGAAAAATTTGACAAGACTATTTTGTCATGTGGCTTTAAGGTTCATGAATCTGACAAGTGTGTCTATTCCAAAGTGAAAGGTGATGAGTGTATTGTCTTGTGCCTATATGTTGATGACATATTGTTGTTCGGATCACATATGAGGATTATTAATGAGACTAAGGCTTTCTTGAGTAGCAAGTTTGAGATGAAGAACATGGGTGTTGCTGATGTGATCTTGGGTCTCAAACTGACAAGGTCAGTTGATGGGATTGTAATTTCTCAATCTCACTATGTTGAGAAGGTACTTGAAAAATTTGGATATTAAGATTGCAAAGCTGTAAGCACTCCTTTTGATTCATCCAAAACTCTGTTTAAGAATAAAAGTGGAGTACCTGTAGCCCAGCTAAGGTATTCACAAGTGATAGGAAGCTTAATGTATCTTGTAAATTGCACGAGACCTGATATTTCATTCTCGGTTGCAAAGCTGAGTAGATACACTAGCTGTCCTGACCGTACTCATTGGGAGGCTCTGGATCGAGTACTGAAGTACTTGAAGGGAACTATTTCCCTTAGTTTGCATTATGGTAGACATCCTTCTGTACTAGAAGGATACAGTGATGCAAGCTGGATAGGGAAAATAGTGGAGTCGAGGAGTAATGGTGTCACAGGGTATGTATTTACCCTTGAAGCCGGCAGTCTCCTGGAGGTCTGTGAAGCAGACTATTCTAGCTCGATCCACTTTTAAGGCCGAGCTGTGTGCTTTGGACACCACTGGAATTGAGGCTGAATGGCTAAGGGAACTTCTGTCTGAAATTTCCATGGTAGGTCAGCATGTTCCTGCGATCTCGGTACATTGTGATAATATGACCACAATTGCCAAGATCAAGAGTTCAAAGTTCAATCAGAAAACAAGGAGACACATACAAATCAGACTTAAGACGTTAAGGGATTTGGTGTCTCGAGGAGTGTTGGCTGTAGATTTTGTTGGATCCAAAGACAACACGAGAGATCCGTTGACTAAGGGACTTGATAGATCTTTACTCCTAAAGTCTAAGCTTGGGATGGGACTGAGACTCATTGGGAGTTCCTCTATAGTAGCAACCCAACCTATCTGAGTGGAGATCCCACAAAGTAGGTTCAATGTGGTAATAACAAGCTGTTTGGAGAACTAGTTGGCACTCTATTTTTAATGCGTAAGCATGAGTGTCTTATCCCTGTAAGCCTGAGTGCCATTTAAGCTGCAAGTTTAGGAAGAGTGTAGGCTCTGAATGGGTTCAAGCCTTTGGGCAGGATGTTAAGGTGCATGGCCTTTAAGAGCACCAACCCTGAAGATTGTACCAAGAACAACGCTTTGTTGTTTCTACTGTATACTTTAACACCGAGGTCTGAAGTTCAAGACGTAGTTCACTTCGTTCCTGTTAAAGTGAAAGTAGTAAACTCAGGTAGAGGTTCAAACCGGAAGGTACCTTTACTGAAAGCAAAGTGTGGGCAGCCGAAAGAAGTCTTTTAAATCATTTTGAATCTCTTTTCAAATTGGTGAATTCGTGGGGGATTGTTGTATTAAAATTGTATATTGGTTTTAATTGGAAAACCTATTAATTACAATTGACATTCAATTTGGTTTCAATTGGGAAACCAAATGGTTTGGAGGGAAAGTTGGGAATTCCCAAATTTGAAACATGTTGAGTTTGGGTGGAAGTTTAGTACCATACCTTAGAGGTCTAAACTTTTGATGGACTTATATATGAGTCCACACCCCAAGCTCTTGTAGCAATAGTAGAGAGGAGGAATGGAGGACCACACACGCGCGCGCGCGCGCTCCGCTCCGCTCCGTCTCCGGCTCGGGAGAGTCAATTCGGATCTCGATACTTTTGCTGCGGTTTTCATTTGGTAAGTCGATTAAATTAATCACACGATTAATTTGGTAAGTCGACTTAAATGAGAATTCAACTCGCCATTATGGGCGCAATTTTGGGATCTGAAAGGCTGCGATTTTGGGACGCGTTTTCGGAAACCAAAGGTCACCGCGTGCTAGGGCACACGAGCCCCTCTTTTTATATTCCTCACCCGACATCGTCTTTCTCCACTCGCAAGAAAAACCTCTCACGCCGTCTCTCTCTCTCTGGTTCTTCCTCACGGACGAACGTCTTCCTCTTCTCCTCTCGGCTGCAGTTCTCTGAGGTACAATCGAGGACGATCCCGTTGGTGTGCGCCGACGAAGATCGTGAGCCGTCGTATCCTGGAAGCGGATCGCTAGTACCCTACGCACCGGTATTGTGGGGGCGATATCTTCTCTAAGGACAGTCCATTTCATGGACGCTTCGGTGACTTCTAAACTAATCTTTATTTCATTTTGGTTGCCGCAATATGTTTATTGCTTTACCCTTTCTGGATCATGCCCTTATTTATGTTTCTGTTCTTTTAATCGGTTTCTGTTTGCATATTATAATCGGATAATGATTGGGAAACATACGTTTAATATAGTCTTATTCGGTGTTGTTTCTCTATTAATTCATTTGGATCCGATGATTTATTGTTTAATATATGCATTGGTGATCTTTTTAACAACAATATATACATATCAAGGATGGTAATCCTCGGTTGGTTCACGAAAATGTTCTTAGGAGACAAGATTATTTGATGGCATGATCTATTAGTTTGATTCTTGAATGTATGTATATGATTTCACTGACATAAGGTAGAGATTGGTTCCTCTTCAACAAGATCCTAAGATCAAAATAAGGATGCGAACTAAGTGGATATTGATTTATAACAAGTAATGGCTTCTTGAGGTTATTATAGAATCGATCTTTCGATTAACCGGATTGATGCTTTGGATTTTTTTAACGATGGAGGAAACATGCATACCAAGGAGACCCTTTCCATAAAAGGGGTTGTTCTAAATAAGTCGAATAAATGAATGAGATCTTGAATATGAAAACTAACATGAGTCTTTTGAGTATGGGAGGTGACACAAATGGTGGTGGAGAGGGTTCAAATGGTTCTCAAGTCAACTTCTCCTTAGATAGGTTAAAGGTAAGAACTTAGACACACTGATCATAAGACGGAAGAGAGTTTAAGATTCTTTATCTCACTAGGATTGAATATATGATATATCTCCTCTTTCATTTAAGGTGTGTATATAATGCACATAGCCCATCATTATTCCATAGATCTAAATAATAAGTATCTCATATGGACCTTGGATGTACATAGTAGATGTATTTGATCAACATGGAGTGCACCCGCTCCCCCCTAGGTCCCCACTCCTCCCCTCCAACCTCCTCAGTCACAGTGATCGAGCAGCGAGACCCCTGTCTTGTTGAGTTTTTGAGGTATGTTACATCAAGAAGGGGTGCATACGAGGTTCTTCAACTAGGAGATGGTTAAGATTTAAGGCATATCGACGTGTTACAAGATCAGATTTTCACCATTTGAAATAATTGTGCGATTAGGTTAGCATTAAGTTGCCTAATAGGGGTAGAGAAGAACTAAGAATTTGTTTCAATAACAATATATTGAGTTGAACATTGCACCAGAATAAATTGATTTGGCACTAGGAACTGAGTCAACTTTTAGAGCTTTGGTCTAGTTATATCTAGCAAAATTATAACAATAGCTGTAATCGTCATTTTATTCTTAACAACCTTAAAAATGTAAGGACAATGGATGGGTTTGGGATTTGAGAAGGAGCAAATTAAAAGCTAGAATGAGTTTTTGTTGGTGGAGATTAGCCATGAGCAACAATAGCAACTAGAGATTAAATGGGTCCACGATCTAGATGGGCACCATTTGTTAATTATATGTGCTATGGCATGAAATGAGAGGAAGGAAAATGATCATATATGACTGCGACTATCTACATCAACTTCATACATAAAGACAAAACTTATGTTTGAATCTTTATGCATGGAAGGAATAAATGGAGGGAACTCGAGTCAAATCATTGGCAATGGGCTATATAGTCAAATTGAGAAGGATGAGATGGAGAGGATGCACTCGGGGCCACTTCTTTTAAAGATAGCAAATGTATGCTTTTATGCACCATTTATTGCTCATTTATGGACCCATTTAAATGAATTGCAAAGGTACATCATCCTTTTTGTGAAAGTATTCAAATGGCAAAACTCTTACAAGGATGTTCCTTTTCTATTCCTTGTGCTAATTGGAGTTGTGTGTAGAAAAATCATCTTCTCAGCTGATTTTACAACAAGGGATGTTGTTCAAATCATGGCCGCGTATTAGAGATCTAATGGCGATCATCTTTCTCCCTTCAATACGGTCTATGTATAGTTATTCGTGTCCAAGCAAACCCTTTTCTAGACATGTCGTAGGATACATAGATTACTACTAGATAACTAGAAAGTATTTCTATAAGTTTCTCTTTGGACGTGTGCCATACATTGTATGGCATGTTATCTCAGTCTCGTATACCCTTCTCAAGAGAACGAGTCGACTGATCGAGTGGGTTTCGATAGATTGTACGTGATATGCAACGAGTTATTCTGATCAAAGAAAGTCTTGGACACTAGAATGAATTTGGTCTATGGCAACAAATACAATATCTTCCGATGCTAAATCTATAATAACGAATACTATCAGTGGTCCAAATACTTTTTAGTCTTTATATTATCTATGAATGTCATATTTATCGTTATATTTCTCGAAAGGAAACATATAGCAACAATCTACATTGATTTTATTCTCTATCATTACTAAATTAGCAACGATAAATATAAATTTGTTTATATAAGCGTTGTTATATGAATGTTTAACAACGGATATTATATTGTTTGCAAATAACAAGGATACGAAATAATTTTGCATCGAATTTTATTCATTGTTATAAGTTTGAGATATGAAAATATTGCACGGAATGTTCAAACTATTCATTGTCATAGGTCAGTTTTGTTGTAGCGAGACACTCTTGTTGATGTCATTAAAGATAACATTATCATCCTTCCCTTTCTCCTTTTGTTCATTTTCTTACTATTAATTATTTTGCACTATAGTTACCCATGCAAAGGAAAAATTAGGGCAGAAAACATGTGGATGTAAAAGACATACTCACAACTATTACATTCTTAGGATGGCATGTGTTATACATGAGAATATTGGCCTTTAGTTCCAATTCAAAAACCTCCAATTTTTTTGCATGATCTGACTGCCCTCCAAGGTGACGAGGTTTAATTATTAGTTACATAGGACAAACAATGTGGGCTTTGTCGATATTATTGTCACAAACAAAAAACACAACAAAAAGAAAGACCCCCTTATTATGGGATAACGATATTAAAGTAGTTGATTAGTACATGTGATTAGCAAGCTTTGAAAGTTTACAATGAAATATTCCCTGATCTATATTTTAAAATTTCAAATTGAGTTTTTTTTTTTCTAATTTTTTGGTGCCATATGGGAGGAAGAGAAGGAATCACATAGCATAGATTAGAAGTTGATTTAAATTTAACTATCAAATATAGATTAGAAGTTGATTTAAATTTAACTATCAAATAAAATATAGATTTATTACATCGGAACCCTTGTAATCTTGTCCAAATACACAATAAACTCTATAATTTTTGTCATGACACCACAACCCGTTTAATCATAATGTTACTTTATTTAACACATATGTCGTTTTCTTGTTCAATGGTTGTGGTCTAAGAGTCAGTAAGATACAAGGGGTCGTAATGTAATTAACAAGGATCCAAGTCTACTTGCAAAGTTTATTGGGATTATGGTATAATTAAACATGATTTTGAAGGTCATGGTGTAAATTTTCAAAAAAATTACTTTTGGATATATATATAGGGAATTTATCCAATGGGTCCTATGCTCATTTGAGTTTTGACGAGCCTCTAATTTCAACCGTAGGATTTCAATCTCTCAATCGATAAAAAATAAGAACCGTAATTAGAATGGAAATAATTCTAAAATGAAAATGTTACGCAATTCTTAAATTAGTATACGTTTATGGAAACGTGTATTGCAATGAGATGAGATTGCTCTGGCGATTTTCGTTCTGACAATTTTTTTGATCTAGCAATCGATTTTGGCGAGGTGGAATATCATGATCTTGAAAATCGAGGCAATCGATTTTGTTGAATGCAAGGTATATTATTTGAAGATTAGACGTTTATTGCACGTTATTGGTAGAATCTGATCGTTTGTTTTTTAGTTTTCGATTTCAGTTTCAAACGAGATGAATGCTTTTGCGATTGTATTAGATCTTGATATCTCAGAAACAACGATGAACGACGATTCTTGGTTGGACTTGGATCGTGAGAGTATCATATCAGAAGAAATGGCGATGAATGGCCTGCAATTGTATTTGAATCATGAGACATATGTGTATTTTTACTGAGACAAACGTGAAAGTTATTTGTATACATGTATTTTTATTTATACCAAGTTACTGATGCCATTTGCCTATGTTACATGCATTTTATTAAGTGTTACTTGTCTTTCTATCATTTTTACTGAATCAATTATATTCAGAGTGTTGTCTTCAAATCAGATTAAGTAAGAATGATATATAGTCAAGTAACAACAAACAAAAAAATAGAATCAGTAATATATATACAATAGTCCAGTAAATGGTTGTTGCGAGATTAGTAATACCCAAACAACGGTCAGTAATTTACATTCATTTTATTATATGGTTCAAGATTCAGTAATATATACATTGGACAAGTAAGTAGTTGTTATGAAATTAGTAAACCCATAAAAAATGACCAGTAATTTTCATATGCATTATAAGTAAGTAAAAAGATTATACAAGTAAATAAAAGGTGCGTCAGTAACACTCAAAGAATTTAGTAACTATAACATTAGTAACAATCAAAATGAGTTCAGTACAATGGACATTTGTAATCAGTATTTATTGTATGGACATTAGTAATTTACATACTTAATTACTGATCTCACATAAATAATTACTTGAGAATTGAATATGTATTACTTGAGTAACATGAATGGATTACCGATCTCTGTACAATGTAGTATTACATATGTAAATACTACAACTGTTTCATTATTACTGATCTCGCAACACATAATTACTTGAGGGGATATTTACACCCATAACCCTGAGTAATTTCATAATTACCCCAGAAACCTTCGATAATCACGAATTACATGAGTAACCCCGAATAATCCTTAACTCTTACATGACATGACCTTGTGTTATGTTCCGTTTGACATGACCGTTACATTTGACGATTTCCGTTTGAAATGACCAAATTATCCTTAATGCTCAGTCGTATTTACAAATCATGCCATCGTTACAGTATGCACAGGTCGGCCAGTCTGCATCACCGCGCCAGCTCCAGCTTCCCCGCCCACGCCCGCCTCTTCCCCGCAAGCTTGAGGCGGAGCACCTCCCCTAAGGACACCCCCCGGCACACGCGCCAGCTCCAGCTTCCCTGCCCGCGCGCCTGAGGCGGAGCTCCTCCCCCCGAGGACCCCTCCACCCCCAGCTTCCCCGCAAGTCTTCTCAGCTTCCCCGAGGAACAATCCCCCCCTCCCCCCCCCCCCCCCCGCGCACGAGCACGAGCACCTTCCCAGCTTCCCCGAGGACACCCCCCAGCCCCGACACACGTGCCAGCTCCAACTTCCCTGCCTACGTGCCTGAGGCGGAGCACCTCCCCCCGAGGACCCCCCCCCCCGCGTGCGAGCACCTTCCGAGCTTCCCCGAGGACACCCCCCGACCCCGGCACACGCTCCAGCTCCAGCTTGCCTGCCCGCGCACCTGAGGCGGAGCACCTCCCCCCGAGGACCCTTCCCACCCCCTAGCTTCCACGCAAGCCTTCCCAGCTTCCCCAAGGAACCCCCCACCCTCCATCATCTGGTCACGCAGCATCTTGCGGAGATCGAGCTCCGTATGTGGTCGGTTGCCGCACGTCACCTTGAGGCACCTGCGGATTGTGCGGGCCTTCTTGAGACGACAACGATGTCAGAGTTGACGCGGGCAATGGAGCGGAGGGACTCCGGCATGTGGAGGGCTTTGCCCTCCTCGTGGGCCTCTTGGAGGTAGACAAGGGCCTCCTAGATGGAATCAATCTCGGCATTGACGGCTTCAACCTCATCGAGGAAGGCACAGGAGCCGTTAGCGGAAGCCGACATCTCGACGTCAGGGATGGGACTGGCCTCCAGGTTCTTGAAGGAGGAAGGGGAGGGGGAGGCGGAGGGAGAGGGTTGCTGCCGCGCGAGAGGAGGGGAAGGGGAAGTGATCGGCGATGGAGGGGTGGTGCTAGAGGAGGAAGGGGAGGGGAAGGCAGAGGGAGGGGGCTGCTGCCGCGCGAGGGGAGGGGAAGGCGATGTGATTTGCGGTGGAGGGATGGTGCTGGAGGAGGAAGGAGGAAGGCTGTATTTTTATTTTTTAGTTTGGGTTAATTTCAGCCGTTAGATCATACTTTGGTTGGATTAACTCAGTTGTTTGGTTAAGTTAATCGACTAAACTAGCGGAAGGTTATAGGTGCAAAACGGCGCACTTATTCAGGGTCGTGGGTGAAATAATGAAATACCGAGGGTTCCTGGGGTAATTATGAAACTACTCAGGGTTATGGGTGTAAATAACCCTTACTTGAGTACAATATTTACATTATTGATCAAATGTACAATGATTATTTCTTTGGTACGAAATTAATGATGTGAATTTATCTTTCCAAAATTGTCTTCCTTTCTTAAGGACTCGATATAATTGGAAATATAAAAGGCTCAAACATATTAATACCCTTCCAAAATCATGCTCCTTCGAAATAGGCAACCATTAAAATGGAAATACACGTGGCGAGCCCACGTTTGGTGCTCACCACAACTCAAATGGGCAAAAGGCTCACTCCTTCTTGCATTGTCCACTGACAATGTTTTATCTGTATTTTTTGAGAACCCCTCTTTCCAGCAAACAAATGATTTAAATATAATAATCCGCTCCTTGAAAACCTTATCTTTACCAACTCTTGAGCTTGCTTTCCTAACATTGAATCCAATCTCTGTTGCATATGTCTCATAAAATTTATATGCATCTTGAATAGATAGAAATGTTTGGCCTATATGAGGTGTAATACCGTTGACAGGGTCATTGATTGAGTCGAAACCTGAAGGAATTTATATAATTCTAGATGTATTAGCAAGAAGGAGTAATAATAGCAATCTGTAAATCATTCTAAAGATAATTAAATTATTGATAATCTATTTAAATTAGTGCAAGTATGTGTAAAATGTTTAGCTCCACTTTAAAGTAGAAGTACTATGACACTTACATATAAATGTTTATAGAATATGTAAATTATTACATATAAATGTAAAATATTGAAAGTAAATGTAAAATGATGCACCTATATGTAAGTTATCAAATAATGGACTGGTATTAGCAACTATCAGGGTTGTATAACATCATATCCTACAAGGAATACGATGGTTTGGTCTCTATTTGCATCCAGAATATCTGGCAGCCAGGTTAAGTATTTTCGAATATAAAGCATAAATACAATATAAGTTATGTTGTATTAAGGTGCGAGTTTAAAAAAAGAAAACAGTATGTGTAAAATGCGGTTCAATGATGTAAATTATAGTTCAATGATGTAAAATGATGAACTATAACATCAAATATACTGAGTTTGCGCAAAATAAACAGTTATTTTTCCAATATCATATAAATGAACAAGGTATGTGATACTTTGAAACATCTTTATCATTCAGAATACCTGGTTGACGTGAATTATCATCAGTTCGTTCCACCACTCCAATAACTTCACCATCTCCGTCAGATAACTGGACAAAATGCAATATTAATGCCAAAAATCAATACATTAATACCAAAAATACTAACACATAATACGATTTCTATTAAAGAACCAGTTCGTCTTTCAACGAGAATTAAAATAGTTCTCATAATTTGCAAACATATCGATTAATAAAAAATAGAAAAGGTACATTTACCTGTGCATTATCTTTGTTAAATGCGTAATCTGCTATTTCGACGAATTACATTGACTATCACGGAGTTTGATAAGAAATATCTGAAAAAGAACTAGAGATATGTCGAGAAATTCTGAATAGTAGGACAATGGAATGTTAATGAAAAAACTACATTTTTGGAAGAAAGAGAATTCAATTCGAACATAACTAATCTGCGGGAAAAGTGGAATTCAATTTATTTACACCATATATGTCGTCATTGATAGAATATGGTAAATTCCCATACATAGAAATTCACTAATAGAGTCTTAGTGGTTTCGACTCTCTAATGGTGGTTTTTACTGAGGTCGTCGATTGCAATCTGACGGGTATAAAGAGTTGTCGCACAGTGATTGAAATGAGGCTCCACCTCAATTCAAGTTTTTCCTATATATATATATATCCTATATATATGTGAGAAAAGGGATCCTACTTAGGGATGAGCATGGGCCGGGCTGGGTCGGGCCCTGAAGGGCCCAGGTCCAAGCCCATTTAAAAACTTCGGGCCTTGGGCCGGGCCTTGGCCTGCAAATTTTTTTTGGTTCGGCCCAAGCCCAGGCCCGGCCCAACTCCTATGGGTCGGGCTTGGGCTGGGCCGGCCCATCTCCACCCATTATAAATTATTCACTTTGAATTTTTGTTTATAGTCAATCTCAATTCAAGTTAGACGAGCTAAAATTGTTTAAAACCTATGCCATAATATTTGTGAAACATCTAAAACTCAATTCTTTTGAAGATGATTTCATTTTACACCAACGCACTCAATGTTAGATACCATAAACGTCCCTTATTATAGAAATTGAAAGAGTGAACCAAACTTACACAGTTAACAACAACAGGTGCACCAGGTACTGCATGTTAAAAAATGGGCATAATGTCCATATTAGGTAAGGTTCAATAATAGAAAATATTTTGATGGAAAAAAACACTAAGAAATTCAAGAACGACCAGCAGAATCTAAACCATAGACTAATTAAGAAAAATTAATTCCGAATTGAAATACAATGATCATCAGCTCATATGTCCCACACCTGACTTTCTTTATTTATAAATATTGTATGAAGACAAGATACATGAACAAAGTGTGCATGCAACATGTGAGAGTTTCCAGGCGTTTAGGATATGGGAAGGGTTCGAGCCCTCTTCGGACCGGGCTCATGGGCCGGGTCAAGCTGGGCCAAGCCAAGCCCAAGCCCGACCCAAAAAAATTTGGGCCTAAATATTGGGCCCAAACCCGGCCCACTGTTCATTTGGGCTTGGGTCGGGCCGGGTTTTTTGGGATGAGCTTCAGGCGGGGCTGGGCCAGCCCAGCCCAATGCTCATCCCTAATCCTACTCCATGGAGTAGGCAACTTACCTACTCCATTTTCAATTTTTGTTATATTTTTTACTTTTTTTTTAAAAATGCTTTTATGGATTTTCATAATTATACCCGTCTAATATGTCATTCAAATTTCGTCAGAAACAGAGACTCCTACGGCCTCCATCCATACATCTACAGATTTATTGTATTTTACATGTTTTGAATGGAGGGCATATGAGTCTCTATTTCTGACGAAATTTGAATGACATATTAGAGGGATATAGTCATGAAAATCCATGGAAGCATTTTTCAAAAAAAAAAATGAAGAAAATGAAAGTGGAGTGGGATCCATTTCCTCTCTCTCTATATATAACATTGCGTCAAAGTTTTTGAGGGATTATGGTTATGACAGAAGTTGATACGTAAGATTTAAAGCACATAAAATTAAATTTCACTTAAAAACATTGTTATCGAAATCAAATCGATCGATCGATTCAACCGGTTGGATCAGTGAATCGGACTTAGACCAGTCTGGTTAATTGATTTTCATAGTTTGGGTCAAATTGACGCAATTTTGGTTTAACCACTGGTCCGATCGATTATTTACAACCTGATTTAATCCAGTTCAATTGAAATTAAACCGCTCAACCACAATTCAAAATTTAATCGTTTTCATAGCTTGGGTCAAATTGACACAATTTTAGTTCAACCACCGGTTCGATCGATTATTTACATCCCAGTTTAACCCAGATATTGAAATTGAACCGCCCAACCACAATTCAAATTCGAGTTTATATTAAAATAATAATAGATGTGATGAGTGTTGAACTCATGACCTCTTGTAACACATTACCAACTAATAATCAACAACTTCAACTTAACTTTTTGAAAGGGTTATAATTAAGCTATTATTATGTTAGAGTATTTAGTTTAAATATTGTTTATATCTATGTGAATAATATTTAATGTTGCATATTCAAGAAAAAAATTTATGTATAAAGTAAGATATTTTAATTATTTATTTTATATTTATTTCAAATGTGTTTAAGTGCGTATTTTCTACATGTTCTAATTCATTCCAGTTTAGTCACCCGGTTCAATCATTTTTTCATTACCGATTTTGTTTAATCTGATTTTAAAAACAATGTCATCATTTTGAACCAATTTGATTCCATGGTTTGATCTAGGGATGGGCATTGGGCTGGGCCGGCCCGACCCAGCCCGAAGCCCGGCCCAAAAAGCCCAGCCCAGCCCAAGCCCAAGAGGACAATGGGCCGGGCTTGAGCCTAAAAAATCAGCCCAATCTTTTTTGGGCCGGGCTCGGACTTGGAATGGCCCAACCCGAACCGACCCGAGGCCCGGCCGACATAGGCCCGAGTGGTGGCCCGTAGTATGGCCCGAGATTGAGCCCACAACCCAACCCAAATGTGGACCGCGGGCCTTAGTCAAGGACATATGTCCCATCTCAGCTCCCTCCCCTCACGCCAAACACGGTTGATGCCATAAGCTCCTAACCTCTCATGCACGAGAAACCCAAATCCCACTCCCAAAACCCCAAGTTGTACTGTCCTCCAAGGCTTCAAGCTTAGTTGATAAGGTATATCATTGTTGAAGAATCTTTTTTATTTTTCGATAGCAACTGAAATTTAATTATGTTGTGGTTTTGAAAATTTTGACATTGTATTGTCACTAGAACGTCATTGTTTTACAATTGAAGAGATTGATTTACAATTTTACAATATTTTTTTCATAAGTAATATAATATTATTCTCTATTTTGTTGGTTAATGTTTTGTGTCTTATATTACATGTGAGGAGGATGGTATGTTCAATCTAAGGGTTTTCTCAGGCTAGAAATCATCAATTTAATCACATTTCTTGAAGTAGGAAAGGATTGAGTGTTGTCAGGAGGAATTCGTGGTAACTAATCATGAGGAGCTCAAGGTGTGTTTGTATGGTCCGCAGAACATGTCTAGTCTTGGGCCAGCCCGGCCCAAGCCCGACCCAAAGGAAATGGGCCGGGCCTGAGCTTGGGCCGAACAACAAGAAGATCTGCAGGCCTAGGCCCGGCCCAAGACCCGAAATAATTATATGGGCTTGAGTCTGAACCCTTCAGGGCCCGGCCCTCCCCGGCCCATGTCCATCCCTAGCTGATCCAACTTTTTTGTTGGGACTTTCGGTTCGATTTCAAAAACCCGGCTTAAATAAGAAAAACATGATTGTTGTCATTATATTCCTATCGTTTGGGTTAGACCCAAAACGGAATAATAGAGCGTCCTCATAATTTGACGCTTAGATTAATATTATTAATACTAAGATTCTTTTTATTGATTTTTCATGGGTTTTTAGTCCAAATCCGTAGGCGAAAAGTTGAATAACAAAAACATAACGATAATATACGTAAATCGGAAGTATATATCATGTAATTTAAATGAGTCGCATTAATCAGAAGGGGAAAAAGAACTGCAAAAATAATAAAGGATGTTGGTATGGTACAGCGTTCCGGGCCAACAAACTATGGGGATAAAAATGCAAGTCGGTTTGAAGTAAGGGGATGAAGTTGCAATTTTCGCGGGCAACAAACACATGGGCAGTGGAGTGGGCCCGATGGGCTGTTGGGGGCACAGCTGGTCCTCACCCTTTAACTCTGCAAAGCCCATCTTTTTATTTTTTGGACCATAGAAAGAAAGTCAAATTTCTATTCGCCCCCTCTTCGAAACAAGTGGTACTCTCATGAAAGGCCAGGCCTCACCGACGAGGGGCGAGCAGTTGCACGCGACCTCTCACGTGCCCCTTCGCGGGTTAATACTTCTTCACTGGGTTATTTGCTTACCCGGTACCCTCCTTTTCCGCTTATTCGTTTCCAATCCTCCTGTTCTCCATACGAAAAATAATGTAATTTCAACTTGAGATTCATTTCAAGCATATTATGTCGTGGTTTTTGATAACATTGTAACATATTTTCTAAAGATACAAATCATTGTTTTTTAATAGTAGGTCGGTAATTTCAAGGGTCTTGAGAATCCTTCGTGAGATTCGAACCCAAATCTGTTAAGTTATAGATACATTGCATTACCACCAGTCCACTCCTTGAGTTCGATACAAATCATTGTTGATAGCTAAACCAAAGAAGCAATGGGTTAAAGAAATAAAACGTTTCAAATGTAACTTGCAATCAGGGTTTAAAAAATCGGACCGGACCGCTCGGTCGGACCGGTTGGATCGAGAACCGACCCTAACCCGGTCGATTTGACCGGTTTTATGTAATTAATTTTTAAAAAAAGGAAATAAAAAATAAGGTCCGACCGGTGGTCGGACCTGGGTGGTTGGATCGGATTGACCCGGATTAACCCAGTTTTGATGGTTTAGTATATTTTTAAAAAACAAAGGTTTAAATAATGAAATAATAGGGTTTTTTTTATCACGTGTGCCATTCTTAAATTTTACAATTTCAATTGTGTCCTCTTTTTTTGAATATAACTTGTGCCACTACTTTCTTACAGTAATTTTCTAGAAGAAACTACAAATACATTATTAAAATATTGTATTCATATATAATGCTAGAAAATACGATTACCTTCTGTAGAGTTTTACTCGAAATAGACAATCATGTCATTATATTGAAAGATTTGACATTTTAATGATTATTTCATTGATATATAGATACATATTTACATATATGTATCCGATTTTATCGATTCAAAAAATCGGATCGATCGGTCAGACCCGTAAATTAAACTCAGTCCTGTTTTTTTCGAGTCGATAGGAATAATGATGTTATAATGACATCATCACCAATCTGACCAGTTTAGACCGACGACCTGATCCAATTAGACCAAATCGAAAGCTGATCGATTCAATGTCCGATCTAATTTTTAAAACCTTGCTTGCAATCAATGAAATCCACTACACAACTCAAACACCCATCCCTCATCAAAAAAAGAAAAAAATACCAAACACCCCACCTCCCAAAAAAACTCAACCAAAAAAATGCAATTTACCCAAACTCAAATACCCACCCCCTCCTCCCTCCACACGCACACATTACACACTCTTCCACTCTTCTTCATTTCCTCCTCCTCTTTCCTTCAACAATGGCTTCACCTCTCCTCCTCCTCCTCCTCTTCCTCCTCCCCTTATCCTCCTCCCAACCCCTCTCCCCTTCCCAAACCGAAACCCTCCTCCAGATGAGGTCCATCCTCGAGTTCCCACCCTCCCTCTCCTCCTGGTCCGTCTACACCCCCTTCTGCTACCTCCCCAACACCACCTCCGTCTCCCTTTCATGCTCTTCCTCCAATCTCACCTCCCTCACCATCACTGGAAACCGCACCATACTCCCCCGCAATCCCCTCTCTGCCAACTTCTCCATCGACTCCCTCTTCGCCACCCTCGCGCGTCTGCCCACCTTACGATCCCTCACCCTTTCCAACCTCGGCCTCTGGGGTCAGCTCCCCGGGAAGCTCGATCAGCTCCAAGAACTTCAAATTTTCAACTTGAGCTCCAATTACCTGTATGGGTTGTTGCCATCTGAGATCACCAGGCTCGGGAGGCTTCAAAGATTGGATCTTAGCGGGAATTTCTTGAAGGGTAATGTGCCGGATCTGTCTAATATGTCTCAGCTGGAAGAGGTGGAGTTGGGCTTCAACAAGTTGGGCCCGGAGTTTCCTGTTCTTGGGCAGGGGGTGGTTAGATTAGTTCTCAGGAACAACACCTTCAAGGCGAATTTGCCACCTGGTATCAGGGAATTGAGAAAGCTGGAGTGGTTGGATATCGCAAACAACCGGCTGTTGGGTCCGGTGCCGGCGTATCTGTTCGGCCTGCCAGGTATTCGATGGTTGGATTTGAGCGGAAATTCACTCACCGGAGCACTTCCCCCGGATCTGCAGTGCAGCGGTGTGCTGGATTACGTTGATCTATCGAGGAACAAACTTGTCGGGAGCCTGCCAGCTTGCATTTTGAAGGCGAATGCGATGGTTAAGTATTCATGGAATTGTCTCGCTGGCTTGGACACAAGGCTCCAGCACCCGAAGTCCTACTGCAACGAGAAGCCGTTTGCGGCGGTCCTGCCTGGAGGCAAGAAGGAGGGGAGCAGGGCCAAGAATGGACTGGCTCTTATGCTGGGAGTTGCAGGGGGGATCATAGGAGGTGCATTGCTGTTGGCATTGGTGTTGTTTGTGGTCATGAGGAACGTGAAGAGGGATGTCAAGGACGGGAAGGCTGTCGTGCTCGGGAGATCGTCGTCGAGGGGCACGAAGGATGCGGTCCCTGGTGATGCAAGTAAGAATAATTAGAGCATAAGTTCTTGTGAAGTCAATGGTTGTTTTGCGCGTTCATGAGCTCAGTTAAGCTGACTTTGTTCTGTAGGACGCACGTCCACAGGTGCGAGAGTTGGCATGCTTGATCTCAAGCCGTATCGCGTTTTCACTATGCCGGAGATTGAAGAGATGACGAATAACTTCGATCCGTCAATGCTGGTGAAGGAAAGCGCAGAGTTTCAGGTAAGAAATTGTCCCTTTCTCAAGCAAATTAAGCACACTGTTTGAGTAGTTGTAGTCATCTAGTACATAACAAGGAGATCAAATTCTCTTTTTTTTTTCCTTTTTCTCTCCTTTAGGTCGAGATCCGTGTTGCCAACAAATCCAAATGGATCAAAATATATCTCTGATTTAATTTCCAGTAATATCAAGCAATTGAATTATTTGTTTCTTTTTGCTCTTTATGTGAAAAAATATTGGTTTTAAAAGGTTGATCACATGAATTTCAATGCCATTTTGCATTTGGCAAGTAAGCTAATTTTAGTAAAAGATCGCACTTTTGCGTTGTTTCCGATCTTCGCAACGATGACATAATCGGTTATTTGATTGCTTTCAGATCTACAGTGGGAGACTGGATGACGGTTCTATGGTTGCAGTTAGATGCCTGAACATTAAACAGAGATATTCACCTCAGAGCATGCAGAAATTCACTGATACAATTTCGAAGCTCAGACACCACAACTTAGTCAGCATGCTTGGTCACTGCATAGAGAGCTCTGAGGAGCACCTGTTGAATACCACATCGATCTATCTCGTCTTCGAGCTCATCTCCAATGGGACCCTCAGGAGCCACCTTACTGGTGAGTGAACAGAAACAAGCGCGTTCTAATGATGTTCTTGTATACATCTTATCTTAATCTCGTCAATTACCAAGAGTGGCGCAAGCGCGAGATGCTCAAGTGGCCCCAGAGAATCACTGCCATTATTGGCGTGGCGAGAGGGATCCAGTTCTTGCACAATGGGGCTGCTACTGGCATTTTTGGCAACTATCTCAGCATCGATAACATACTGCTCGACAAGACGCTCGCTGCGAAGATCGACAATTACAACCTCCCGAAAATCATGCTCTCCAAGGATAAGAACAACAAGGTGGGGAATCAGTACAGGAAAAGAACAGTGATTGTTCGCGACTTTTGTTCTTTCTTCTCCACTGAAATATAAACAACAGGTTCCTTCTGCATCTTTTTCAGGCAGGTGGTGATGTTGCTTTGAACGTGTTGGAGGGAAAGTATGTTAACAGGTAGCAAGTCTCTTTCGATGAATAACTGATGGATTCCTCATGTTTTTCCTGAAATTCTATCATAGTTTGAATGGATGTAGTTCGTGGCACCGACAAGATTAATACACGAAGGAAATTACGGTTAATATTTGCAGGAAAAAACTAGATCGATAGTAACTTCTTTGCACCTTTGTGATCGCAGTGCTTATGGCGTACAACACGGAGATAAGGAAGATATCTATAATCTGGGGCTTATACTGTTAGAAGTTATAACAGGGAAACCTCCAAACTCTCAGGTGAATTGGAAACCTTAAAGCTTCAGGTAAGTTTGCATCTTCATGTCAATATTTAATTGTTGGTATTTTTTGTTCAAATGTTGAGAGTTCAAACCGTATTGATAAATACATCGTCTCAACTAACAGCTGCAGCGAATCGTATCAGAGAGTAGCCCAAGAAATATGGCTGATCTGATCGACCCCGCGATTCAAGGGACTTTCGCTTTCGATTCCCTCAGGACGGCTATGGAGATCACACTGAGCTGCCTGCGCAACGATCCGAGCCAGAGACCGTCCATAGACGATGTTCTGTGGAACTTGCAATACTCGGTTCAGATCCAGAACGCGCTGGCGACCGCCGAGGATCTCAGTGGCCAGTTCTAGAGCTCGATTTTATGTGTTTGTATGATCTTGTACTTAATCTCTCTCTCCCTATCTCTCTTTTTCCTTTACAGGTTTTTCTTGTTACCCTCCAAAAGACCAAAAAAAATGTTAAAATAACTGAAATTTCTGCCAGCCATCAAAATCAGTGCCTTCTTCCTTTTCTTTTTCTAAATCGGCTATGATTGCAAAGGTTGGAATTAAAGTTTTGGGGAATGTTAATTCCAATCTGCTTTATTATGTTTAGAGATTTCTTTTCAACAGTTTTTCAAAGGCCGGCAAAGCCCTGAAGAACGTGCTCTTTGTTGCAGTCTTTGCAGTCTCACTTTGGTTTCCTTGTCAGACATACCTAGGATTCTTCTCACCCACCATTCAGTTTGGCTCCTACTTGACTTGAATCTAGATTGGATCTTTATCTAGGAAAACTGATTCAGACAATTTGTTTTGAACGCAGACCTTTTGAATGATGAGCCTCCTGCCATTCTGTCATACCCATTAACTATATAAGTTTCACCTTGTACGTACACATCCTTTTATGTATATAATTTATTTTTAAGAAAATAAAAATAAAAAGATGTTTTTATCCACATGTATATACTTCTAAAAATAAAAACTAGAAAAACAAAATAAAAATAAAATAAAAGTCTCTCTCACCTTGTATATAGTACATGTATATAAGTATCACTGCCTATTTATTTTATACATGTAAATAACTAATAAAAATAAAAATAAAAAATATTTTATACTCCAAATATTATGTGATAAATAAATGAAATATAAAATTGGGGTATTTGTGCAAAAATAAGAAAATAAAAATAATTGTACAAATTACATAGGTATTTTATACTTGTATATAATATAATACACTGTATATACCATAATTTATTTTTCATAAAAATAAATAAAAATCACAAAAAATAGTTTAGAAAATAATAAATATTTTTTATTTTGAACACTTTTTAATTTAAAATCATTTTCTATTTTTAATTTATTTTACAATTCTTTTTGACCAGATATTTTCTGATTGGTCCAGGAGGGATGTTGACCCCGGTCAACTACCCCTCCCGGACCTTCTCGCGCGTGGATCCGGCTCACGCCCTGATTTCTCTCAATTCTCCTGAGTGGATCCTACATCCTTTAGCTCCGATTTTTCCGCCTGCATCTCCCCAGTGGATCGGTGATCCTCGCGGATCCCTAGGGAGATGCGGATCGTCCTCGGTTCGCGCGTATGCTCCGATTCTTCCGTGCTGCCTGGGACGGGCTAATAGTACTCCCCAGCAGCAGAGCTCACGCCGCACCCTTCTTTGATACCCTAGATAGCTCCGCCTTGGTGACATCAACCGGAGGGACCCTTTGGTCATCGGAGAAGAGTCGTGTAGCTGTAGCTCCCCTCTCGTGGCTGGAACGCTGCCGCGACGAGCCTCCTTCGCCATCCGCACCAAGGTTGAGGCAACAACCAGCACCGACCGCACCCCCTGGAGTTCAGGATCACGCTAGGACCCTCAGGTAGCTTTTATTTAGATCCTGGTTCCGTTATCCTTCGAATCTTTCATCTGCGCACCTCTGCCGCTTCGCCAGCTCCGACCAGCTGGTCGGAGCCTTATCACGCCCATCTACCCGCCATCTGATCACATCCGAATCTTGGCTCGGATAGCCAAGATTAGGCCCTAGGTCTCATCCCTCGCTTCGCCGGAGATCCCCTTCGTATTCACCGCCGCTTCCCTTCGTTTTTGATTCAATAACCCTGACCGGAGCCTTGCTCCGAGTCTGAGATTTGCCTTGCAGGGCTTTGTGCGCATGGAGACACACCAATTCACCTTCGACCCGCTTCGCCGGAGTTCGCCCAGGTCCCAGTCACCGTCTCGGAGATCTGACCGTCAGCGAGCCCATCCGATCTGTTCACCCGACGTGGAGGGCCCCCACAAGTCATTTGCCACCGTCCAATCGTTCATCAGAGCACCGGATCATCGTCGATGCTCTGGTGAAATCGCCTAGGCGGAGTTCTTCTAGAGCCTCTTTCCACCGTCGGATTGGTCCCCTCGCCCAGATGCCATCGCAGTCGTCCATCTTCAGCAGCTGTCAGGCCGTTAGATGTCAGATCTAACGGCCCTTGTACCGCCCTTGTCTGCACCTTCTGACGACCGTTGGATCTGACAACTGCCAGCGCCAGAGCCGCATGCCCTCGCCCACTCAGAGCACGCCACCTGTCCTCTCCACGCGCAACACATGTGCTGCATGGGTAAATTGCTCAGCACACCTTGCATTTATTTTCATTTATCATATATTCTGTAAAGTAAAAGTATACAGTGGGACATTTTGCATCCTTGCCCTTTTAGTTTTTCAGATTCGCATTTTAGTCCTTCCTATGTGGCTTCACGTGCTTCGTCACGTGTACTTGTGGGTTATTTGCATTAATTGTCCTGGACTTATTCTCAGTTATGATTTGAAGTTATAGTTTCGTTATTTGCAATTATACCCATGTGCGTATTGGTTTGAGACATGTGTGAACTTTGATGTGAAAATTGCAGATAGGACCCTGTAGTTTTTATGTGTGTTATTGTTTGGTCCAAAAACATGTTTTCGTTGCATTTTGGTCTTTGTATCCTGTTTGTTTTATTTTTGATTTAATAAATAGCAAGCATTATCTAAAATTCACGAAATTTTGATACATGGTTCCTGCCATGGTGTAGGAATTTTGTTGAATTTTTGGGTTTGTTTTGTCTTCGTTTATTATTTTTAAAAATTCAAAAACCCAAAAAATTATCGTTGTCTGTTTAAGAAAATCAACTAAAAATATTAAAAAGTCTTGAAAAATTCTAAAAGTTTTTTTGCTTGTGTGTTTTGTTGTGTTTTAACTTCTATCCAAGTTTCATCTTCTTCCCATTTATAAAACTAAAAAAAAAGAAAAAGACTAAAAACCTTAGAAAAATCATTAAAATTTCATAAAAATTCAAAAAAAATGTTTTCTTCTTCTTTACTTAGGTTTTTGCATGTAGTTTCACATAAAATTATTGTTCGAATTTTATAGCCATTTTAAGTAATTCTAATTTGCCTTTAGATTCCAGTTGTACACTATTTGTCATTTTTCACCTTGTTTGATTTTCAGAAAATTAATTAATAATCAGAAAAGTCCCACAAAATCCACAAAAATATTTGAATATTTTAAAAACACAAAAATGTTTTTATTTTGAATTTTTGATATTTTTGATGCTTTGAATAATTGTTTAAGTGTTGATTTTTAGTTTCTTTTATCCTTTTTCTTATATTAAGATCATAAAAAATTTGAAAATTATAGAAAACCACCATTTCTTTTCTCTTTTTTGATTCCTGACTACTTCGTAGCGTTAGCATCACATGCTCCTTGTGTTCGACTCTGGTAGCTATACCAGGTAAAAATAAATAGCAAGACCGCTCTGTTTGGTTGATTGTTTGATTCCTTGTTTGGTGGTCTGTTTTTCTTGTTGACTCCGCCTTGTTATTCTGGTCGCAACGACCTTAATTATTACTTAACCTGAGTAGCCTTAGGCCTGTCATCAGTGCCCTAATCTCTAGTGAGGGAGATTAGAGATTGTGTGCCCCCGCGGATGTTCCCTCTCCTTAGGGTTTCCACGTAAATCATTGTTTCATCATTGTGCTTTACTTGTTCCATCTTAACATGGATCAGAGCCTATTTCTTCCGCTGAGATCAGTTTTCTCGGTGTTATTCGTGCGAAAGAATGGTCTTTCAGCAATGCATCTCCTCTGGATGTGTGATCATATGTGATGTCCTCCTTTGAGCTCACTTCACAGTGATGGTGCCTCCTTCACAGGGAGTCACCCTGCTCTAGCATCGAGCCGGTTGTCCTAGCCCAGTGCTCATCTCGAGTGCCCAAGCGACTAGCCCAGTGCTCACCCTCTCTTCCCAAAGGGTCGCCCCAAGCGAGTCCTCTCGTTGTGCCAGCTCTAGGGCCCTCCAACCAACGTGTTGCCTCTTCCTAGGCCCCTCTTGCAATCCATTTGTCTCCAAGTGTCCTAACACCCCCCCATACACACACACACACATATTTGGTTGTGCCTCCCCGTGCATCCCTAGCCGCTTCGGCTCAGATTGGTCAGGCTCTTACATATATGATGAAAGCTTGAATCAAGAATGACATGAATGCCTTTGTCATATCAATTACTCTTCCTTGCATGATTTGTTGCCTAATATTTTTATGGATTGTCTGAAGTTGCTCTACAATCATAGATTTGTCAACTTGCAAAGCAAACTCGCACATTGTCTCGTGCGTTTAACAGTAAATCTACTTATGCATTCGAGCTAGTGCATGTTGGAATTAACATCCAACGATGGACTTATATGTGTATATATTTGTAATTAGTTATACTGTCAACTTTAATTATGTCCAATTATAAAGAAGTGATCAAATAAAGTTCAGGTATTCCTTTTGGGCATAAGTGTATTTTTGGTTGCATGGGAATTAATTATGTAGAGACAGAGGGAGAATTTTCAAATCTATGATGGGTAGATTTGAAAATTCTCTAGGCAGTTATAGAAATGGCCATGGTCCCCAAAGATAACCCACCATCATTTCCCTATTTGAATCTCATCTCAAAAGGGGAAGTTACGGACATCTTCTCTCTCTCTCTCTCTTAAAAAATCACTTTGAGTTCTCTCTCACGGTTATCCTTGGAAGTCCATTGAAGGCTATCTTCTTTTTCTTTTCAATGGTTGCATCACTTTCATGTACATATTATTTCCTCTTACATCTTTGAAACATTGATAGTACAATGCATCTTTCATGTCATATTCTTGATTGATAGGACATATGCTTGTACCCCTTTTGTTGTACATGTTTCCTCTTTTACATCTTTGAAACATTGATAGTACAATGCATCTTTCATGTCATATTCTTGATTGTATGGATATATACGTGTACCCCTTTTGATTAAAAAAACCTTTTTGTCAATCTGTAGACATGGCAGTATCCTTTGGTTTGCTTTAAACTTTATTTTCTAATGTATTATCAAGTTCCTTTTGTATTTGTCTTAATGCATCCTGATTACCTTTTATTATTAGTTGAAATGTGGCATGTGAAATCCTTTGTATGAAATCCCTTGTTTTCAAAACATTAATTTATTAAATAATATCATTTAGATTCCTGCCAGAATCCGTTGATTGTTTTTTAATGTATGTTGTGTGCTTTGTTAAGAATGTTGATCACTCTAATTTAAAAGAACTACACTTGTTCATATCATTGTATCATTATACATCCTATTAACAATGTGTTGTTATTCTATGGTAATTCCCATCGAGTTGAGAAAACAACAATGGGTTATGGGCCCATAGTTTCCTATTAGAGCATTTTCGTTGTTAAAATTAAACAACAATTTTGAATATATGGATGGATACATATATTTTTAATATGCATTAGTTAAAACAATATATCACCAAAGTGGTCGATGTTGAAATTGATGTGTGACGAAATATGATTAGTTATGTGTTATTAATTCATATGGATAAATATTTACCCAAAGGAAAATTATTATCCATCAAAATTATGTATACATTTGTAATTTTAAATATGTGATGATTGTTTGGTTATTGTGCAAATATTAAATCCACCCAAAGGTAGATTTCTATTTGGCACATTAATATAATCAATGTTTATTACTACGTCAAGATATCACTCACAAGTTATATTTTATCCAAAGACAAAACTGTAATGGAGTGGTATATATCTAGAGATGAGATTTCACCTACATTTAATATTTTGACTTTATTGTAGTTATGTGAGCATTTTTATATTTTTCAGATATGAATTCCACCAACATAACTGCTACCATCAATTCGATTCCAATGTTAAATGGGTCCAATTTTAAGTCATGGCAGGAGAACTTGTTGATAGTTCTTGGGGTCATGGATCGTGATCTTGCGATAACAACTGACTCTCCTCTACCACTTACGGATAATAGTATCTTTGATGAAAAGAGGGATAAAGAAAAGTGGGAGAGATCAAATGCCATGTGCATGATGATAATGAAAAGGGCCATTCCGGAAGTATTCAGGGGCACTATGTCTGAGAAAATAAGTACGGTTAAAGAATTCCTTGTCGATATTGAAAAATGATTTGTCAAGAATGAAAAGGTTGAAATTGGTACACTCTTGGCTAGTATGATTTCAATGTTGTATAAGAGAAAAGGTAACATCAGAGAGTACATCATGGAGATGTCTTATCTTGCTTCTAAGTTAAAAGCTCCCAAACTTGAACTCTCTGAGAACTTGTTGGTGCATTTGGTTCTGATATCTCTTACTCCTTCATTCAACCAGTTTAAGGTGAGCTATAACTGTCAGAAATAGACTTGATCTCTGAATGAGCTCATCTCATACTGTGTTCAGGAAGAGGAAAGACTGAAGCGAGACAAGACAGAAAGTGCTCATCTTGCCTCCACCTCTAAGGGAAAGGGCAAGAAAAGAAAGCAGGAAAAGGAAGCTGTAGTCATGGTACCTCATAAGAAACAACAAAATAAGGGACCATATGCTACGGATTGTTTCTTTTGTGGAGCTGAAGGACACATGAAGATGCAGTGCACAAATTATCACTCTTAGCGTGCTAAGAAAGGTACGCTTCATAGTTTGGTTTGTTCGGAAATTAATTTGACTTCGGTACCATAGCACACTTGGTGGTTAGTTTCTGGAGCTACTACTCATGTTAGTGTCTCCATGCAGGTCTGCCTGAGATGCCGAAAACCCAGTCAAGCTGAAAAGTACCTCTACACGGGGAATGTCGAATCAGTAGATGTCGAAGCAATAGGAAAATTCATATTGTTGCTGAAGAGTGGCTTTTATCTTGATCTAGATGGAACTTTTGTTGCTCCTTTTCGTAGAAATTTAATTTCAATTTATCTTTTGGACAAAGCTGGTCACTCTATTTCTTTTGGTGATGGAAAACTTAGTTTATTTCAGAATTCTATCCTTATTGGTTCGGGTTTCTTATCCGAATTTGATCGTATTTATTGATTGAATATTGATGTCTCTTATAGTGAATCCTTTCTTTCTATTACACGAGGTACGAAAAGGAAAAATTACAGATATGAATTCAGCCCTGTTCGTTTGGGTCATAAGGAGGAATGGAATAAGGAGAATAAGCCCCGAACACGCTTCCCCGTGGTACGTCTATTCCCCATTATTTCATCTTATTTCACTCTTATTCCTATCTTTATCCCACCTTACCTACCTTTATTTCACCTTATTCTCCTTATTCTTATCCTCCAGCCGAACGGAGAATAGACCCTTATTCCCCTTATTCCCCATCCTTATTCCTGCTTATTCTCCTACCGAACGAGCCCTAAGTTCATTAGATTTCACAGATTTTAATGTGTGCATAAACTGTATAAAAAGAAAACAAACCAACAAAAGGAGATTTGAAGCCAATAGGTCATTAGACGTCTTAGAACATATACATATAGATATTTATGGTCCATTCCCTACGGTTGCATGGAATGGACAACAATATTTTATAACGTTCATAGACGATTTGCTAGATGTGGCTACATATATCTTATTCATGAAAAATCTCAATCCTTGGATGTGTTCAAAAATTTTAAGGTCGAAGTTGAGAATCAACTCGGTAAAAGGATTAAAAACGTTAAATCTGATCGTGGTGGTGAATACTACGGTAGATATGACGGTTCAGGTGAACAACGTATAGGACCTTTTACAAGATGCCTCGAAGATTGTGATATCATCCCACAGTATACCATGCCAGGGTCGCCGACCATGAATGGTGTAGTTGAAAGACAAAACAAAACACTTAAGGATATGGTAAGGTGTTATGTCTCGGAAATTTCAACATTTTTTTGAAATTCTAAAAAATGTACAATATTATACTCAAAAGAGGTGTCTCGTCGCAAGTTTTCCAATGAGATCAAGAATGCACGAATCCAAGTTCGTATGAGGAAGTTATGCCATTTTTAGTGAACCATGGTCGGAGACATTTATGGAAATTTGGACCCACGAAATTTGAACTATTCTCCACGTTGGGAAGATATTTTGGAGAATATTCCACCTCATTTTAGACACTGTTACTTCCTTATTTCTTCCATTGAATTATCTTTAAGTTCTCATTGATGCCTTTCCTTCTTGCGCCTCCCTCCAAAGTTTATTTTCTTCTTTCTTCTTCCTTAGAGAGACAAGAAGAAGAGAGTTTTCTCGTTGGCAAGGTGCGAAGCTCTGAAGTTTCGTTACGCAAAGAGGAGGAAGAGCATCATCGCAAGGGAAAGGCGTTGCAGCACTCATATCATTGATCGTGTGCTCGAATCCAAAGCTCACGTGAAGGTAACGGATCTTGACTCTCTCCCCTTCATTTTCGCGTACCCTGCGATTTGAAGATTGTCATTGTTTGGGGTTGAATATCCGATTTTGATCCTACTCCATGGATCATCTTTTGTTGTTGGTCTACTATTTTTCCTTTAATCAAATCATATTTCCTTAGTTTTCGTGTATAAATTTGAGTAGGAACGGATCTTGATGCAAGGCACGTTATCCATATTAAGGCATATTGGATCATGACGTGATCAAATGGTAAATAGATCATTGTTATCTGATCTCTGAAATTCCGTGGAATCAATTTTTTTAGTGTTGTATATTATATAATACAAACCTTGTCTTGTTAGTATCAAACTATCCTGTCATGATTGGAATACTCAACACATTCATGAAATCCTTATTTACTCCAATGAAGACGTGATTTGAAGCCTTCCATATACGAGCTTATATCACCAAATATACATTGCAATATCTTTTCTAACACAATCAATGGGCACCCATGAATATGGAAATTACACGTGTGCTAGAATTAATGGAAAATAAGCACTACGAGGGTGTTTTTGGTGTTATAATAACCTATATGCGTTGAAGATAGAGCTCATAAAGAACGTTATATATATGTGTCCTTATGTAGATAACTATTGTTATATTCCAAGTACTGATGTAACTGTACATGTAGAGTGGATTATGTTTCCTAAATACATATAATGCAGGTAACATCGGGCAGTGCAGTGCAAGGATTCTTGACTATTGAGTAATATAAGTAATTGTCCACTACTTTTCTGTATCCTATTCTTGGCTATAGAGTAATATATACACAATTTTCCACTATTTTTCCGTATCCTTCGTTTGGCAATATGAATTTTGATCCGCAGAGTTTGGTTAACATGGAACATGGTGCTCAGCGATATACTCTAACGACCAAGATGCGAGGAATCCCTTATATTAAGGTATACCATGAAATACTTGTGGATGTCCTTTAGAAAAATTATGATGATTATAGGATGGTGAGATGAGGGTCCTAAATGTTAATGGTTCATTAGCTGATTATTGGAAACCGAAAATCATGTCCCAAGTTAAATAATTAGGTAATGTATAATATGCATGGGGAAATGAGTATTGAATACTACAAGGTGTGTGTGCACACCCTTGTGGTCCGACTGAGCCGATAGTGAATCACTCCCACTCGTGGGGCATCACAAGTAGAGCGGTAGTAGGTACTCTTGAGAGTTAGATGGATGCACTCGTGCTTCATACCGTACAGATCCGTTTTGTGATTATCAGTTTTGGGGAGAGCAAGACTCTCCTGGCAGACTCGGTTGACGGAATCGTGGTTCCTTAGGCTATATGTCACGTGTCTTGAGCGTTAACCAAACTAGCTGAAGGATCACGCTTGCGCACAGGTCTTACTCTGCACTCTGAATGAAGTGATGCAGGTTTCATTTTTAGTGTAGACTTTCTCCTTTGACGGATGAGTCCGGGATTAATAAATAAATAAATAATCTACGGATAAAAGGACTTAAAGAAGTAGACTAATTGTGTAAGTGTTATAATTAGAAGTAACCTACTTAAGCCTTTCATATTATTTTATTATTATTATTATATACCCATTTGATTACTGCATTTGCATTGCCCACCTAGAATCTTTTTTTATTTACTGTTGTATCCTTAGCGGGTCAATTGACTCATAAGTTACCCCTCTTGGAAATCCAACAGGGAATCTTGAGCTGGAGATTGAGGCGAGAATTCTTGGCAGCGCAGTCGGGAAACATTTCGGAGGTTGATATTTAGTTGAGATTATCCCTTCCATTATCTTTCCTTTTCATCTATTGGTGATGTAATAATAAGAGTTAGATTATTCTTGCTATCTTAAGTTGTGTACATTTTCTATAGGAATGGAGAATTTCTTTTGTCATTTTTTTGTATGAATGTTTTATCATACAAGTTGTTTATAACAGTTGTTGGGTATTTTTTTGTAAATGAGCATCGAGATGCGCTCCCGCTGAGATGGGGTGTTTCATAAGGAGTATAATTTGTCATTCTACCTTACCAGAATCTCTTTGGGGAGAAGCATTCAAGACCGCAACATATATATTAAATAATGTTTCAACTAAGGCAACTAATAAAACTCCATATGAACTTTGGACGGGTAGAAGCCTGGTCTAAATCATGTTCATATTTGGGATGTCCAGCTGAGGAAAGGCCTTACAAGTCTAATGAAAAGAAATTGGATGAAAGAATAATTAGTTGTTACTTTATTGGATACTCTGAAAGATCAAGGGGATATAAATTTTATGATCCCACAATTAAGTCCATTTTTGAGTCTAGTAATACTAGATTTTTTGAGGATATTGAGTTTGCGATGGGAGATAAAAGTAAAGACTTTGTCTTTGAAGAGGAATATGTTGACATTCCCTTAGGTGTAGTTGGACTTGATAGGGATCATATTCCTATCATTTCTGATGACACAAATATTCAAGACAATGTTACTAATGTTACTAAATCAACCCAAAATGAAATTATATAGGAAGAGACATCAACACCTCATGAATCTTTGTCATTACGAAGATCTACTAGAGAAAGAAGAAATGCAATACTAGGAGAGTATATTGTATTTCTTCAAGAACAAGATGTAGACATTGGAGTGATGGAAGATGATCCAATCACCTTTCATCAAGCCATGCAAAATGCTAACTCTCTAAAGTGGATAGATGCCATGAATGGGGAAATTAAATCCATGAAAGATAACAATGTGTGGGAACTTGTCGCATTACCTGAAGGTGTGAAACCCATTGGTTGCAAATGGATATTTAAAATCAAGAGGGATTCAAAAGGTGATGTGGAAAGATACAAAGCATGCCTTGTTGCAAAAGGATTTACACAAAAAGAATGTATTGATTATAAAGACACTTTCTCTCCAGTTTCTTCGAAAGACTCTTTTAGGATTATAATGACATTAGTTGCATTCTTTAATTTAGAATTGTATCAGATGGATGTAAAGACAACATTTCTCAATGGTGACATTGACGAAATAATATATATGGTGCAACCAGAAAACTTTGTGTTGGGAGATCCAAAGAATATAGTTTGCAAACTCAAGAAATCTATCTATGGACTCAAACAGGCTTCAAGGTAATGATATTTCAAATTTCATCGTATGATCATCTCTTTTGGTTTTGAGATGAATTTGGCCGATGAATGTATATACCATAAATTTTGTGGGAGTAAACATATTTTCTTGGTATTAATGTTGATGACATCTTGCTTGCTAGCAATGATATGGACCTTTTACAGGATACCACGAAATTTCTTTCAAAGAACTTTTACATGAAAGATCTTGGTGATGCATCTTTTGTTTTGGGTATTGAGGTATATCATGATCGTTCTCAGGATATCCTTGGTTTATCTCAAAAGAGCTATATTGAAAAGATTCTCAAAAGATATATTGATACCCCTTTGGCTAAGGGAGACACGTTCAGTCTAAATCAGCGCCCTAAAGATGATTTTAGGAAAAGGAAGATGCAAAGAGTTCCTTATGCATCAACAATTGGAAGTCTAATGTATGCGCAAGTTTGTACTCGTCCAGACTTGGCATATATTACAGGGATGTTAGGTAGATATTTGAGCAATCCAGGATAGGATCATTGTAAAGCAGCTAAAAGGGTCCGAGATATCTATAAATAACAAAAAAATATATGCTCACATATAGGAGGTCAGACCAACTTGAGATCATTGGTTATAGCGACTCCGATTTTGCTGGATGTCAAGATAGTATGAAGTCTACATCAGGCTACGCCTATCTACTTGCTGGAGGTGTTATTTCTTGGAAGAGTGCTAAGCCGTCTCTTATAGCCTCTTCCACTATAGTGGCGGAATTCATAGCATGTTACGAGGCATCCAATCACGGGATTTGGCTGCGTAATTTTGTCACTGGGCTGCGTATAGTTGATGGTATTGAAAGACCATTAAAGTTATTTTGTGACAATAAATCAATGGTCTTATAATCCAATAACAATAGGAATTCGACAAAGCCTAAATATATAGACATCAAATTCCTTGTTGTTAAAGAAAGAGTGCAAAGTGGATAATTATTTATTGAGCATATCGGTACAAACTCCATGATTGTGGATCCACTTACTAAAGGATTGCCATCCAAAGTATTTCATGATCATACTATGAATAAGGGTGTCATTTCAGTTAAAGATATTCAGTTTAGTGGGAGTTTGTAATTTTTGAAAATGCTTATAAACAATTCTATTTGTTATCTTGGTATTTCAGTTTGGACATTATGGTCATTGTTTTGTATAAACAGTTATTTTATGTTCGCTGTGTTATTCATAAGGGATTTTTACATCCATAACCCTGAGTAATTTCGTAATAACATTCATAACCCTGCATAATTATTAATTACGCTTAGGACCCTGAATAAGTGTGTCGTCTTACACCCATAACCTTCCGTTACTTTACTTCGTTAACTCAACCAGATGATTGAGTTAATCTATGCAGTCAACGGACTCTAAGTTCGGAGTGGCGAAGGACGACGGCGGGGGGGCTTTGCTTGCAAACCGAGGGGTGCGGGAGGGGATTGGGGGTGCGCGGTCGACGGGGCGGTGCGAGGGGCCTTGCTGGGGGCGGTGGGGGATTAGCTTCGAGCAGGGATATCGGTGAGTCTGAAGAGGTCCGCGGGGTTCTGGAGAGGTGCTTTGTGAGGAGCGGCGGGGGATTAGCTTCGAGCAGGGATATCGGTGGGTCTGGAGGGGCTTTTCTTGCAGCGGGGGGGGGGAGTGTGCGGTCGACGGGGACGGTGCGGGGGGATTCGCTTGCAGAGGTCTGCGAGGGGGTTGGTGGGGGCGGTGGGGGATTAGCTTCGAGCAGGGGATGTCGGTGGGTCTCTGTCGGGGAGGGGGTGTTCACGGCGACGACACTTTTCTTGTAGAGGTCAGAGCTTGTAGAGGTCAGTTGATCGGGGGCGGGGGGGCTGTGCGAGGGGGTTGTTAGGGGCGGCGGGGGATCAACTTCGACCAGGGATGGGTGGGGAGGGGGCTTACGAGGGGGTTGCTGGGGCCGATGGTGAGCAGGGGATATAGGTGGGTCTACCCGGGATATCGGTGGGTCTGGAGAGGTCTGCGGGCGGGGAGGTGGGGGTGGTTACGACGGTGGGGGGACTTTGCTTGCATAGGTCAGTCGACGGGGACGATGCGGGGGGGGGGGGGGGGTTCGCTTGCAGAGGTCGACGAGAGGGGAGGGTCGATGCGAAGGGAATCGGTGGGCCTGGAATGGTCCGCCCGGGGGGGGGGGAGGGGACGACGGGAGCAGGGACTTTGCTTGCAGAGGGAGGTCAACGGGGGGTGCGGCGGGCCATGAGACAGCATGGGAGGAGGAGATGGTGCTCGGCAGGGGAGAGAGGGGCGGGTGTCGATGCTGTGGGAGGGAGGGAGGACGTTAGAGAAGCTGGCATGTTTTGCAAATATGAGTGAACAATAAGGGCAATTTTGTCTTCTTCAACAGAAACCGTCAAAGTTTATAGACATTTCAAACGGAACTAAACACAAGGTTATGTCATGTAAGAGTTAAGCATTACTCGAGGTTTCTCATGTAATTCACGATTATGCAGGGTTATGAATGTTATTACGAAACTACTCAGGGTTATGGGTGTAAAAATCCCTATTCATAAAGTATGATCTCATTCAGTAGACCATTTGGAAATTGATATGTTAAGATCATATTGCATATGATTTTCATGGTACATGCCCATATTCTAATATATGTTATTAAATTGTATTAACATACATGATCATTAAATGTTAAGTTGCTAGGATTGTAACATAGCCATTTTGATCCTATGATTGATATAACTTGTAGACATGATTTGTGGATACACTTTAAAGTGATGACAGAAAGGTTGAGCTCATTCAGATATTATGTGATTATAATATTTACACATATAGTCCAAGTGGGAGATTGTTGGAATTAACATCCAACGATAGACTTATATGTCTATATATTTGTAATTAGTTATACTGTCAACTTTAATTATGACCAATTATAAAGAAGTGGTCAAATAAAGTTCAGGAATTCCTTTTGGGCATAAGTGTATTTTTGTTTGCATGGGAATTAATTATATAGAGACAGAGAGAGAATTTCCAAATCTATGATGGGTAGATTTGAAAATACTCAGGCAGTTATAGAAATGGTCATGGTCCCCAAAGATAACCTACCATCATTTATCTATTTGAATTCCATCTCAAAAGGGGAAGTTACAGACGTCTTCTCTCTCTCTTAAAAAATCACTTTGGGTTCTCTCTTTGAGTTCTCTCTTGTGAGTGTGATTTAGTCATTTGGGAAGAGACTCTCAAGGAAAGGGGTTATCTTTGGAAGTCCATTGAAGGCTATCTCCTTTTTCTTTTCAATGGATGCATCACTTTCAGGTACATACTGTTTCCTCTTTTACATCTTTGAAACATTGATAGTACAATGCATCTTTCATGTCATATTCTTGATTGATAGGACATATGTTTGTACCCTTTTTGTTGTGCATATTGTTTCCTCTTTTACATGACATTGATTGTACAACATATCTTTCATGTCATATTCTTGATTGTATGGATATATACGTGTACCGCTTTTGATTAAAAAAACTTTTTTGTCAATTTTTAGACATGTTAGTATCCTTTTGGTTTGTTGTAAACCTTTATTTTCTAATGTGTTATCAAGTTCGTTTTGTATTTGTCTTAATGCATCCTGATTACCATTTATTATTTGTTGAAATGTGGCGTGTGAAATCCCTTGTTTTGTATGAAATCCCTTGTTTTCAAAACATTAATTTATTAAATAATATCACTCAAATTCCTGCCAGAATCCGTTGATTGTTTTCTAGTGTATGTTGCGTGCTTTGTTAAGAATGTTGATCACTCTAATTTAAAAGAACTACACTTGTTCATGTCATTGTATCATTATACATCCTACTACTATTGTGTTGTTATCCTATGGTAATTCCCATCAAGTTGAAAAAACAACAGTGCATTCTAATGCTTGGGGTACTTAAAGTGTGAAGAGCATATGTGGACATATATACTATATTACTTTCATTGATGATTTTCCACAGAGTACTTATTTGACCTTTTAAAAAAGAGAGCAAAGTTCCTAACATTGTTAAAAAATGTATAAAAATGATTACTGTTGAGTACACGACAAGAACTAAAAGGCTTAGGATTGATGATGCCATGGACTACTTGGAAGGATCCTAGCATGCTTTTCTTAATGAAAAGAGTGTTATTTATGAAACATTGTGCATTTATACACCACAACAGAATAGAGTTGCTGAAAGGAAGAGTTGCAAGTTATTAAATGTAACAAAAGCGCTCTTACTCCAACAAATTGTGCCGAAGATTTCTCAGGGAGATGCCATCTTAATCGGCTTACATGATTAATAATATACATATTGCTTTAATTGGGGGGAGAACTCCATTCTTCGTTATCAATCCTGGTAATTCTCCTTTGAGTCTTGATCCATGTATTTTTGGGTGTGTCTTTTTTCATCATAACTCTAGACCAGGTCTATGCAAATTGGATTCAAGAGCCATGAAGTATATCTTCTTTGTTATCTATGACACAAAAAGGGTACAAATACTATGACCGTGTGGTATGTCGTCTTCAGGTGAGAAAGAATGCCACTTTCTTCATGAATGAATCCTACTTTCCAAGGGGTCACTAACGCAGAAATAGCAATTGGCGGCAGCTTTACCCTGTGGTCTCTTAGGATCGCCGGTGAAAGGCAATACTGCCGGCGATTCCACAGATAACTGTCGGTGATTGTGTTGATTAACATTGACGGTTTGCAGACCATCGGTGCCGTATGCCAACTGCCGTGGATATTTACTGTAGCTACGACGATAAGTATTACACAATTAATGCCAACGATTTGTACTTTTTACTGGCGATTTTTGAACCGTTGTGACATAAGATATCGTCAACGGCAGTAAATCATCGGCAAAGTCCACAACTGTCATTGGAAATATAAATCCAACAATTTTAAGATATTGTCCATGTCAGTTGTAAAACCATCGTCGATGAAAGAACCACCGTTGGATTAGACATTAATGTCGGTGGTTGGACAGTATTATTGACAGTTCCTTTCCACTGCCGTAAACTCCACTAATTATCACGCTAGTTAATGGCAGCATGGCAGTTGTAGAACTATCACCGAATGATTACCACCATCGTTGTTATGGTATAAGTGACGAGGTCGATTGACTTTTCATCGTTGGTTACATAACCATCGATGTTAATGGAAGACCACTGTCAACAAAACCTTCGCCGATGATTTGTAGTTATATTGGCAGTTTGGAAATCGACATGAACATAGAGTATTACGACGGTTGGTAGACTGTCGAGAGAGACAAACAACCGTCGTGGTATAGTTTTCACCGACGGTTGATTAGCAACCATCGTTGACTGTAACCGCCGATGATTTTTTTTTTGAATTCAGAATAATGGTATAAAAACTACTATATCGGCGGTCCAGAACCGTCGAGGTTACTCAAGACTGTTGGTTTAAGGCTAAATGTTGGAGAAAAAACATCGGTAGTTTGAGAACTGCCGTAAAAGATTTATATAAGGACTGAGAGAGGCTCAGACCTGCACTTTTGTTTCCTCCCCCCTTTCCCCACGCTCGAACATCTTTCTCCTCCTCTCCCTTCTTTCGGCACTCGAGCCACGTCATCCTCCCTTTCCTCCTCTCATTGTCGGAGCCTTGTCGTCCATGTTCTTGTCGCAGGTGCTCCTAGCTCGAATCCCTAGCTCTCCCATTCTGCTTGCATGGATCCGAGTACTCCTCATTCCTTCATTTTAATATGTTACCTATATACTCATTCTGTGGATCCAATCTTCGCGTGTTTGATTTATTCTCATTGTCCTTCGGTGTATTATTTCCATATGATTTAATTAAATTTAAATATTATATTAATGTCGATATATTTTCGTATGGTTGCGGGTTGTGCGCGGTGTTTGTGTGTGGGGGTTGTGGTGTCGTGGTGAATGTGGTATCTGTAGGTGGGTGTTGTGGTGGTTGTGGGTAGGGTCTATGGTGTGTGTGGTGGCTATGATTGCAGTGGGTGGGTGTTGTGGGATCTGTGGTGGATGTGGATGGAGTTTGTGGTGTGTGGTGGTTGTGTTTGCAGTGGACAGGCACGGGGTATGTGGTAGATGTGGGTGGGGGTTGTGGGGGCAGTGGTGATTGTAGGTTGTGGTTTGTGGAGTCTGTGGTTGCTGTTGCTGGGGTATGTGGTGTGCGTGGTGGTTGTGATCATTCTAGTAGGTGGGTTGTGGGTGGGTATTGTGGTTGTGGGTGGGATATGTGGCGTATGGGGTGGTTGTGATTGCAGTGGTTGTGGTCGTAGGTGGGTGTTGTGGGGGTGTGGTGGGTATTGTGGGGTCTGAGGTGACTGTAGGTGGTTGCTGTGAGTAGAGTTGTGGGGCTGAGAGGGCTGTAGGTGGGGTTGTGGGGTTTAAAATGGCTTTGGATGATGGTTTGTGGGGTCTGTGTTTGATGTGGGTGGGGTTTGTAGTGTGTGTGGTGGCAGTGGGTGGGGTTGTTGGTGGGTGTAGTGGGGTTTGTGGTGGCCACGAGTAGGGTCTGTGGTGCGTGGGGGTGGATATGGTTACTATGAGTGGGGTTGTGAGTGGGTGTTGTGGGGTCTATGGTGGTTGTGGGTAGTGGTTGTGGTGGTTGTTGTATGGTTATTGTGTGGTCTATCATGTTTGTGGGTTGTAGTTGTGGGGGTTGTGGGTAGTGGTTGTCAGCGGAGCTGTTGTTGGGGATTGTGTTGTCTATTGCGGTTGTGGGTGGTGGTTGTTAATGGGATTGTGGGGTATGTTGTGATTGTGGTGGTTGTGGTTGGTGACTGTGGGGTTTATTGTGGTTGTGTTATTGTAGGGTCTGTTGTAGCTGTGTACTTGTGGTTGGGGGATGTGGTTGTGTGGGTAAGCTTGTGCTTATGCTTCCATAGCTATAATTATGTATCATTTAATTTTTCAGAACTGCTTTTTTTGCATGCCCTAAATTGTCTTTGTTCCTTACATTTGCATTTTTTTATATAGGATTCATGCTTATGGTTATTGGAAACTCCCAATAACTGTATGTGTAAATTCTTCGACGACATACTCTCGGCACTAATGACAATATTGTTAATAGTGTGAATGTCCTTCAAATTATTTATCCCTAAAGATTTAATCACACACTAGGCAATTATATTAATTACTAACTACTAAAACTTTAAATGACGAGGCTACATAGCAGCCTTTTAAGTTTGGATGAAAAATATATTGTTAAGTTATTTTGAGCCCCAACCACCACCTACATACCCCACAATAAAATTGGGCTGATGATATTACGAAATTAATATTCCTTAAACATAAAATGATGAGACTATCTAACATCCTTTAAGGTTTTACTGATATGCTGCAATGATTTTTTTAGCCTCATTCGGACTAGAGACAATGATGAATAAATATCATTTTAGAAAGTCATAACTTCTATACCTTGTATCTTGACATGATGCGGTGATTTGGCATCCTATGAGGAATTCTAAGGCATTTTTTTCAATAAGGTTATTCATCTGACAACAGTAGTTAGGGAGGAGATCATTGACCGTCTCGAAAACAAATGATCACCTCTCTGAATACCATTTGTAGAGGTGAAATCCAAAATAACTATCCAGATATGAAACTTTCTATGCTCTTTCTACTTTTTTTTCTCTCATGCAAGTGGAGTTCATGGAAGGGACTTGTTGAGTTTTTGTGATGGTCATCATGGATCATATTTTTCACTAGTAATTAAAGATTCCTCATAGGTAGCTATATATTGCATCCTTTTAAGATATGAGTATTACTAATTGGATGTTATGATATATATCCTGAGTCTCGATGATGTCTGATTTTTTTAAATTCTTTTTTTGTAATGCTTTAAGTGTTTAGAACTTTTTTGGTCTCGTGCCCTTTGTGATTTACTTTTGCATTTTCTTTTCTATAGAATGCATGCTTATGGTTGTCACCAACTTCTAGTAATTGTATGTGTAAATTCTTCGGAGGCACACTTTTGGCACTAACAATGATATTGTTGATAGTGTAGGGACTGTCCTCCGAAGTATTTATTCCAATAGATTTAATCACTCACTGAGGTAATGATATTGATTAATAATTAATTAACACGTGAAATAAACATGCTATCTAGCGGTCTTTTAGGTTTTGTTGATATATTGTGATGGCATTTTTTGAACTCCATTTGGACTAGAGACAATGATGATTAAATATCATTTTAACAAGTCTTGACTTGTATACCTTGTATTTGAAATGGTGTGGTGACTTGGTTACCTATGACGAATTCTAAGGCAATCTTTACATTAAAAGTTCGGCATTTGTCAATGGTGTCCAGGGAATAGATTGCTTACCATCTCAAAAATACATCGGTCCCTTCTGCGAACACCATTTGTAGAGGCAAAATCGAACCCAACCATCTAGATATGAAACCGCTATTGTTATCTCCTCTTCGTTTTGCTCTCACACAAGTGGAGTTCATGGAAGAGACCGTTGTGTTTTTGTGATGGTAAGATATAAGTAGTACTAATTGGAAATTATGATATATCCTGAGCCTCGATGATGTCTGATTTTTTTTAAATTCTTTATTTGTAATCCTTTAAGTGTTTAGAACTTCTTTGGTCTCATGTCCTAAATTGCATTTATGCCTTATTTTTTGCATTTTGTAGGTTTTGTTGATATGTTGTAATGGTTTTTAGTCCTGTAGGCAATGATGATTATATATCATTTTAGCAAGTCTTGACTTGTATACCTTATATCTTGAAATGGTGTGGTTATTTGGCTATATATGAGGATTCCTAAGGCATCTTTACAATACAAGTTTGGCCTCTGTCAATGGTGTCGGGGGAGCAGATCGCTTACCATCTCGAGCACACGACGATCCCCTCCGCGAACTTCATTGGAAAAGGCAAAACTTAAACAATGGTGCCCTTGTGATGGGCAGCATTGGAGAGACTTCTACATTGACATTTTCCCCCTTTCATCCTCCAAATGATCCATCGCTTTCGGACACCGAAGGTTTGATATTGTAATTTTTATGTAATTTTATTAATTCATTTATAAAATTGGATTTCAATATTTTATATTTGTAAAAAGTTAAAAATCAAATGTAGATCTCGGATATGAATTTGATTTTTATTTTTCGAAATGTTTTGATAATATTTCCTGGCGGTTGAGAAGCCGTCGGGATAAGTTTGATTTCTACCGCCGTCACATTGGCTTTAACAACAAAGAACAATCATCGGGACAACTTTGCATAACACCAGTGGTTGTAAGATCGCCACCGATAATCTTGTACTACTATATTCTTCCCAACTTATGACAGCGGTTATACATGCAACAACGACGGACATCCACCAGCCACAGTTACATTATATTGGCATTTGGCAAACCGTCGGTGAACATCAGATTTGCCGACACTAACCTCACCATTGTCATTACGGTCCAGACTGTCGGTAATACTTACGTCGATGGTTAAATCATCGGCGGTGGGATCACATCATTACCAGCAATTTTGACCCCTTTGACTGCGATTTTGAACCGCCACAATGACCCATGCTGTTGTAGTGGGGTTTCCTCGGGAGGAGTCTGTTAGTAGGGATGTTGAAAATGAGATCGGGGTTTACTTCCTTAGCGATGTTCAGGAGACTATTCATGTGGGTAAGAGTAGTGGACAGAATAGAAAAAATGACGGTGAAGAAGAAATTATACCAGACCATAATCATAATACTTCCTTAGGCGATGTTTGGGAAACTATTCATGTGAAAGAGTAGAGGGTAACTTACAGAAAATGACAGTGAAGAAGTACACCATAATCCAAATCTTTCCTCGGATGATACATATCATGAAATTTATCGCTCTCCTGAAGTTGTTGCTAATGATACTAAAAATTTACGTTATGGTCATCCCATTGCTATGAGAAAGACGGTCAGAACTGTTCAAGCTTCTACTCGTTATCTAGTGGAAGATTTTGTTTCATACACCAAGATGAGTTCGAGATATAGATGCTTTATTACCTCCTTGGACACTCGTCATGTTCTAAATTTTTTTACTAAAGCCATAAATGATCCAAAACGTGTCAATACTACGAAGGAAGAAATGGATGACTTGGTGAAATATGATACTTAGGATGTTATTGATGCTCCTAAGGATGCTCACTTGGTTGGCTCTAGATGGGTTTACATGATCAAATATGATTCAGATGATAAAATTGATAGGCTCGTCTTATGGCCGTGGGATACTACAAAAAATATGGGATAGACTATCTTGAGACTTTTGTCCTTGTGGTAAAAAATAAATACTCTTAGACTTGTTATTTACCTAGCTACACATTTTTCTTGGAAGATGTATCAATCGGATGTGAAAAATGCTTTCTTAAATGTGGATTTTAAAGAGAAGTTTATATGAAAATGCCTCCTGGTTTCGAAAAGGGAGATAAATGCTGCAAACTAAAGAGCACTATATGGATAAAGCAGTCTCCAAGATCATATTTTGAACGTCTCTGTGTGGTCATGATCAACGATACACTCAAGTAAATGGAGACCACACTCTATTTATGTAAGATCTCGAGACTCCGATACATATATACATATAGAGAGAGATACCATAATACAGATTAGGTACCAATTCCTATTCAAATCCGATCTTGATACGGCTCGAGACCCGAATTTTGGTCCGACTCTCTTAATAGTTTTGTTCTCTTATTTTTAAAGTTTAGACTTGACCCGTTATCCAAATTGAGCATATAAAAGATTATCACATAGTACTCATTTGGAACTTTCCAACGGTACCAAGAACGTCTGAATCCGACATCGGACGAGGGAGATGTGATCGTTTTACGACCGTTGATCGGTAATTAGATCCAGATCCATTTAACTAAATCAGAGTATTAAAGGGGACTAGCCAATGGTTTGATCGACCTAACCCATTTTCCCAAGCTAAGACCGGAGCACCGCTCGAGGTTGCCGGAGTCATCCCATCGTGAAGTCGAGCACGCCGACGTGAAGATCTCGTCGCGACGAACTCGTTCCTTACCTCCATAAGGTACGGATCTTCCCTCCATGCCACCATTTTTCGTATTTTCATTTTCTATGGGTCGGTTTTCCGATTTTGTCATCAAATCATGTTTGAATCAAGAGGTATTCGCATGCAGGGTGTCGGAAGAGGTCTGATCTCAAATCAAAATCTAATATCCTACGGGATGATGCGCAACTCTGATATTCTTTGTATTCGGCTTGTTCAAACTATTGTCCAAGTGGTCGTGTATAGTGTACTTTGTAGCCTCACTGCTCGAAGTTGGATGTGAGTGTTGAGTTCTCAAAATCTGTAGCACGGTTTTTTCTTGAATCCCGGTGCTCGTATTCTTTTTGGGATCCATGAATTACACATGATTACTCAATAGAAATTGATAGAGGAAGATTATATCGGGTCTAATCCCAGATGTAGGGATTGTTCTTGCTCATGCTTCAGAAACCGTTGAAATGCAAGTATTGTCAATATATGACGACTCGACAACAAATTATTCTTTAAAAGACCAATCGATCATGTTAATCTGAATTGACGGTTAATTTAAATAGGTAACCAACTCTATTGACTCCTAACATTATTTCCTCTAAACATTTTAACTTGGCATTGTTGCACTCAACGCAACCCAAGAAGCTAATATTATACTGGTTCGATATTCTCTCAATCAAATATTAGCCATTTTCTTCTGAAATAACTGTAGTTACCAGCTTATATAGGAGCCGACATTTCCAGATAGCCGTCTAAATGTACAACCATTTTGATAGTGATAGTCTACTAAATCCAAATATAAAACCTCCGCCAACGTGACATAAATCCAACGACAAGAATCAAGCAGGGTGTGTCTCCAACTCCATCGAATTGCTAATTTTAAAAGTTAGAATGCCTTGCGTTATTTTCTAAACAGGAAAAGGAGACACCTTGTGTTAAAGGTGAGATCCCCAAAAGAATCGAGCGTCGAGATCCGAGGAAGAACTGTGCTACAGATTTTGAGAGCTCTGCACTCAGATCCAACTTCAATCAGTGAGGCTGTAAAGTACACCATACACGACCACTTGGACAAAAGTTTGAACAAGGAGATACAAAGCACATCAGAGCTGCGCATGATCCCGTAAAACATGAGATCTTGATTTGAGACCAGGCCTCTTCCGACACCCCGCATGCGAACACCTCTTGATTCAAATACGGTTTGATGACAAAATCGAAAAATCAACCCATAGAAATTGAAAATATGAAAAATGGTCGCAAGGAGGGAAGATACATACCTTGTGGGGTTAAGGACCGAGTCCGTTGTGACGAGTTTTTTACGTCTACGTGCTCGACTTCACGATCAGATGACTCATGCAACCTTGGGTGGTGCTCCGATGGGCTCCAGGGTGGAGCTTCGGCAGCCTTGGCTTGGGAAAAGGGGTTAGGTCGATCAAACCAATGCCCAGTTCCCTTTAATACTCGGACTCAGTTAAACGGATCCGGGTTCAGTAACCGACCTACGGTCGTAAAACGATCATATCTCTCTCGTCAGATGTCGGATTTGGACGTTCTTGGTACTGTTGGAAAGGTCTTGATGAGTACTATGTAATAGTCTATTCATAGCTCAATTTGAATAACGGGTCAGGTTTGAAATTTTGAAAATAAGAGAACGAAACTATTAAGAGAGTCAGACCGAAATCCGAGTCTCGAGCCATATCGATACCGGATTTGATTAGGAATTCAGTATCTAATATGTATTACAGTATCTCAATATACATATCGGAGTATTAGGATCTTACAATTGTAAAAATTTCAAAGGAAGCCTTGTCTTCGAGACTTGATGTGTGTTCCTACTAGTATCATATTCGTGTGATCCATAAAAATCTCAAAGAAAAGGATGAAACACATAAAAATCTCAAAGAGAACTAAACTAGGGTTTCAGACTTTTATACCAAGAAATAAATGATGAAACCTATCCCTAATGTTAGTCTTTGGTTCCCATGTAACCTCCTTGACATTATGCCTAGTGTAGGTATTAGGTAATTTACCCAAAACAAGAGCATGACACCAAAGTCAAACGAATTATGAAACAAAAATCCATATATATAAACCATACCTCTGACAACTAAAGCTGATGCATCGGCCTGCTCCTGAATAATGGCATTCAGTTGCCCTCGTTGTGCTGGAGAATAAATTGATCATGCAGCATTAAATTCCTATTGTGGTGAAGGACGCTTGAAACCCCTGTCTCTACGGTGAAAATCCACCCATGTGTATATGATGAACTGTCGGGTCTCGCTTTCTATTGAGGTGTACCCAAACCACTAGCACGTCGGGGAAAAGTGCTACAAAGTGACCAGGCTGACGGCAACCAAAAAAACTCGCAATGAGAGTGATCATCCAGAAATCATGTTGTCTCCTTGTTGTTTGTGGCTATGTGGGTGTATCGGAGGTCGAGAAGATGATGCACCACGACTAGCCAAAGCATATGTGGGTTGTTTCTGGAAAATTGCTCTCACTGCGAGTTTGTTTCCATTGCTGTCAACCTGGTCACTTCGTCCTGATGTACTAGTGGTTTGGATACTACTCAGCAGAGTGTGAGATCCAATGGTTCATCATATACACATGGGTCATGTTTTCATCGTAGAGACGAAGGTCTCCAACGTCCTTCACCACAACAAGCATATAGTATTGCATGATCCAGTTATTCACCAGCATAACGAGGGCAGTTGAATGCCATTACTCAGGAGCATGCCCATGCATCAACTTCAGTTGTCAGAGGCATGGTTTCTATATATAGAAGTTTGTTGCACAATTCATTTAACTTTGGTGTTACACTCTTGTTTTGTGTACATCACCTAACACCTGCAGTTTGTTTCCATTGTTGTCCCTGCGAGTTTGTTTCCATTGATGTCAACCTGTTCACTTCGTCCCGATGTGCTAGTGGTTTGGATACTACTCAGCAGAGTGTGAGGCCCAACAGTTCATCATATACACATGGGCCGGGTTTTCACTGTAGAGACGAAGATCTCCAACGTCCTTCACCGCAACAAGCATATAGTGTTGCATGATCCAGTTATTCACCAACATAACGAGGGCAGCTGAATGCCATTACTCAGGAGCATGCCCATGCATCAGCTTCAGTTGTCATAGGCATGGTTTCTATATGTAGAAGTTTGTTTCACAATTCATTTAACTTTGGTGTTACAGTCTTGTTTTGTGTACATCACCTAACACCTGCACTAGGCATAGTGTCGAGGAAGTTACATAGGAACCAAAGACCAACATTAAGGATAAGTTTCATCATTTATTTTTGGTATAGAAGTATGAAACCCTAGTTTAGTTCTCTTTGAGATTTTTATAGGTTTCATCATTTTCTTTGAGATTTTTATGGATCACACTAGTATAATACTAGTAGGAACACACATCAAGTCTCGAGGACGAGACCTCCTTTGCGATTTTTATAATTGTAAGATCACGAGAGTTTGCTATATATATCGAGATATCGTAATACGGATTAGTTACCGAAATGGTCTCGATATGGCTCGAGACTCGGATTTCAGTCTGACTCTCTTAATAGTTTAGTTCTCTTATTTTGAAATTTCAGACCTAATCCGTTATCCAAATTGATATTATGAATAAACTATTGCATAGTACTAATCGAGACCTTTCCAATGGTACAATAACTTCCAACTCTGACATCGGATGAGGGAGATATGGTCGTTTTATGACCTTAGGTCCGACCAAACCCGGATCTGTTTAAACGAATCCGAGTATTAAAGAGGATTGGGCATTGATTTGATCGACCTAACCTCTTTCCCCAAGACAAGGCCGTCAGAGCTCTGCCCTGGAGCCCACCGGAACACCGCCCGAGGTTGCTGGAGTCGTCTGATCATGAAGTTGAGCACGCCGATGCAAAGAACTCATCGCGGTGGACTCGTCCCTTACCTCCACAAGGTACAGATCTTCCCTCCTTGCGACCATTTTCCGCATTTTCATTTTCTATGGATTGATTTTCTGATTTTTTTCATCAAACCATGTTTGAATCGAGAGGTGTTCGCATGCGGGGTGTCGGAAGAGTTTTGATCTCAAATCAAGATCTGATGTTTTACGAAATGATGTGCAACTCTAATATGCTTTGTATCCGGCTTGTTCAAACTTTTGTCCAAGTGGTCGTGTATGGTGTACTTTGCAACCTCACTGCTCGAAGTTGGATCTGAGTGCCGAGCTATCAAAATCTGTAGCATAGTTCTTGCTTCGATCCTGATGCTCGATTTTTTTTTGGGATCTCACCTTTAACATAAGGTATCTCGTTTTCCTATTTATAAAATAACACAAGGCATTCTAATTTTTAAAATTAGCAATTCGATGGAGCTGGAGATACACCTGTTGGATTCTTGTAGTTGGATTTATGTCACGTTGGCGGAGGTTAACCGGAAATATCGGCTCACACATGAGCTGGTAACTGCAGTTATTTCAGAAGAAAACGACTAATATTTGAATGAGAGAATATCGAACCAGTGTAATATTAGCTTCTTGGGTTGCAACAATGCCAAATTAAAATATTTATAGGAAATAATGCTACGAGTCAATAGAGTTGATTACCTATTTAAATCGCATTGCTATAACCGTCAATTCAGATTAACACGATCGACTGGCCTTTTAAAGAATAATATATTGTCGAGTCATCATATATTGACAGATTGGTATCAGAACAAGGATACTCCAATACACTTCACAAATCTGATTCTTAACGTTATTTGAAATATAGATAGTGTACGGTTCTTGAGCCTACACGAGTCTCAGGAGACTAGTGGATTCATTTCCATGTCCACATATCTCTCAAAAATGCAAGGATAAAAAAGTAATGCTATGATTCTCGTGCAGGACATGCTTCCACGGGTCGATCCAGATGTCGCGCAGCAGTTGGCCCTACTGGTTCAGGCCGTTCAGGGCATCCAGTAATGCCAAAAGCAGCAGTAGCAGTAGGTGGACCGTAGTTGACTTTGTTGCAACTCTCTTTTGTAGTACAATGGGTTCATGTTCTTTTGTGTTTTTGTATCTGTACTTATTTTTGAGAGACAAGATTATGTGTCTATCCATGTTGTTATACTTCTAGAACATTGTATATAAATTTTATGATTATTTGGAGAAGTAAGAAGCATAATATTGTTTCAATATCAAGTGCTGAAGCTGAATATCACGCCCTTACAAATGGTGTTACAAAATTATATGGCTAAAAATTATGCTACATGGCTTAGGCATTGAAGTTAATATGCCAATGAGGATGTTCTATGACAACATAGCGGTAATTAACTTGGCCAATAATCCAGTTATGCATGATAGAACCAAGCATGTGAAGATAGATAGAATCTTCAGCCATGAGAAGATTGATGTTGGATTCTTATGCCTTCCTTACATGAAGTCTTGTGATCAGGTTGTTAACCTCTTCACAAAAGGACTACGTACGGTACAATTCGAGCTAAATGTAGCTGATGAATACCCATTCATCACTCTTTATTCTTCTATTTTAGCTACAAAAACCTTGTCAAATACATGTAGATATGTGTAAATACAAATAATTACCAAAAGCATGCATTGTGTAAAAACCTATAATTAGCATGTTTTTGTGCACAAAATAAAAGAATAAAGAGCAAAAAGAAAAAAGAGGGAAATATTTAGAATAAATATTGAGCAACCTAACCCAAGGGAGGGCTCAGCATGGGCCTGACCGCATAAAAGCCAAAGTAGAGGGAGATAGGGGCTCACACTTGTTTATATTTGTAAATAAATTAAACTATATATTTTCTTCACCCAAAAAGAAGCTTGTACATATTGTGTGTACATTCTATTAAAAACAAAATAAAAAGATAAAAATCAAAATTCAAAAATATCACTCCTTCACCATGTGTATAAACCACACCCTTGTAATTATTTAACCCTATAAATAAATTCAATTATTTTCCAAAATTTTTGTAAATATTCTTTGTTATATTTTGCAAATAAAATAAATAACAAGAAACAAAACAAAAATCTAATAAAAATCACAAAATGAAAAATACAAAAATTCATTGTATAAATACCATGTATATAAATGTATTCATTTATTTATTTCACCCTTGTATGTATGTGATAAAAATAAAATAAAAATATTCTTTTATTCCATATTTTATCTTGTAAATAAATAAAATACAAAATGAGCATAAAAACACAAAAAAATCAAAAATAAAAATCCATATAGTGTACATATACCTATATATAGAGCCAACCTATTTTTATTTCCAAAAATTAATTAAAAATCACCAAAAAATAGAAAAAAATAAAAGAAAAATATTTCATGTTTTAAGTTTTTCCTAATTCGACCTATTTCTACCCTAAAAAAATAAAACAAAAATAGCACACACGTGGCAGAGTCTGGTTGGTCCACGGGGGAATGTTGACCCCGGTCAACTCCCCCGCGACCCTTTCCTTTTCTGGCCGTCGCGCGCCGCGCCTCCTTCCCCGATTTTTCCCACGCGCTCCAGGCTGTCTTCCACTCAACCCCCGCGCCCAGATTCTTCGCCGCACATCCCTCTCCCTCGCCGGATCCTTCGCCATCAAAATCACCCCTTCCTTTGCTGTCGCCACTCAACCCTAATCGCCCGGTCACATTATAAAACCACCATCTCCGCCGCCCTCGCGCCGCATCTTTGGCCCTTCTCTTCCTTCCCCGTGACCTCCATTGGCTCCGCCTGAGTGACAGCGAGCGTTAGCCCTTGTTGCAGTGAGGCGAGGACGTGAATCCATCGATCCGGCGTAACCTCGCCGTCCTTGCTCCGCCGCCGCGTCGAGCACCGAGCTTCAGGCCTTGACGCCCTTCGAAGCTACGACCCGGAGATAGCCCATCTCCACCACAGTCTCCAGCATCCATCAGGTAGCCGTAGTTCTTTTTAATTTAGCTTAATTTCCGATTACGCCCAATTTCCACCTCCGACGCACTTCTTCGATTCCGACCACCTCACGCAATCTCTCGACCATCCGACCCGAGCATCACCTTCACCGTGTCCCCACGCACCTTCTACGCCCGATCATTCAACCCAGATCGCACCGGATCCGGGATTCGAGCTCCCTCGCCGTCGCTTCGCCGGAGCTCGTTCGCCACGCCGCACAGACCACCTTCACCCCGCCTTCTTGGGTCGAGGCACTTTGCCCTCGACCCGCGAAGCTCCTTGACTATTTTGCAGGTCTAAAGGGAGGTGTCTGAGGCCCCCCAACTTCAAGCCAGGAGCTTCTTCTCCGCCGGCCGTGCTCGAGCTCCTCGGAGCTTGGTTCGACCATCGGAGACCCGCAGCAGCTGCGCAACCTCACGCCGGAGCCTCTCCGACCTTCAGGCGCAGCTGAGGAGGACCGGAGTGCACGCAGGAGGCCGGCGAAGTTCGCCGGTCATCAGTTCTTCGAGGACCTTCCAGAGCCGTCCGATGCACCCTCTGCTCCAGATCTGATCGTGACCGTCCATTCGTTGAGGAGCAGCAGCCGTCGATCCATCTGAGGATCGCATCTGGACCCTTGATAGCAGAGGAGAGAGGCCAAGACCCCAGCACCGTTAGATCATCCACGTGGACCTCCCTCCGCCGTCGATCGAGCCCAAGAGCCGAAGCGTTAAAGGCGCATTTGATCTCCACCGTCCGATCATCCACGCGTCATCATCTGGGCCGTCGCTATTAATAAAGGGGTAAATTTCATAGGACCCCCTCTGTTTGTCTTATTTCAGTTTAGTCCTGTAATTTTCAATTCTAGTTGTTTATTTTCTGGGTTATTTGCATCAAGGACCTCGGACTTTATTTTAATTGCAAATATACCCCTGTGAACACTTTATATGCGCATGTGCGTTTTTATTTTGGGTTATTTGCATATAAGTCCCTGGACTTTTGATACTTGTTATCAATAAGCCCTCGGAACTTATTTTTATTACCATTTGGTCCCTGTGTGCCCCAGACACGTGCTTGGCACGTGACTTCTTGGGTAAATTGCACCAGGACCCCAGAACTTTTGGGTATTTGCACTTAGGTCCCTGTGCACAGTGCCCCACCTTTCTTTTTGAATAAAATATCAAACGAACTCCAAATCCAATGAAATTTTGACACATGGCTCCTGCCATGGTGTAGGAATTTCTATGATTTTTGGGGACATTTTGGATTTCATTTATTATTTTTAAAAATTCAAAAACCCATATTTTTGCTACTGTTTGACTTTAAAAATACCAAAAAAATATAAAAACTCCACCAAAAATTCCAAAAAAATTAGATATTGTTGTTTACTGGTTGTTTGATTTTCTAGCCAAGTTTGGCTACTTTTCATCAATTAAAAACCATAAAAATTGAAAAACCCCTAAAAACTCATAAAAATTGTAGTAAAAAAATTAAAAATCCAAAAACAATAATTAGGGTGCCTAAATTTTCCTTGTTCTTCATAGAATATAGGAAAATTACCTCTAGGGCTTTTTGAGATCCAAAATTATTTTATTTTGTGGTCTTAAGCCTTGCTGGACAGTACCCTACATTCTTTGCATTGTTTGATTTTTAATAAATAATTTCCCCATTAGAAAAATCCCAAAAATTCACCAAAAACAGTAAAAAACATTTAAAACATAAAAACCAATTTTCTGGAATTTTTGCTTCATTTTTGTGTGTTGTATAAATTGTTGAAGTTGCCCTGTATTTACATTCTTTCATTTTCTCACTCATTAAAAAATTCTAAAAAATTTTTAAAAACAAATAAAAACCTTAAAAAAGACTTTTTGGATTCTTGACTACATCGTAGGCCGCAAGGCCAATCTGTGCTCCTTGTGTTCGACCCTGGGAGCTATACCAGGTTAAATCCTCTAGCTATACCGCTCTTTCTTGTGCTTGCTTGATTTTATCTTATTCGAGTGGTTGATTATTTTTCTTGATTGACTCAGCCCGAGTGATTGAGGTCGCAACGACCTAGCATTTATTTTACACCTTTTACCTCTGTCATTTGGGCGGTCGTCAGAATGGCGGCTTTGCCGGGGAGCACGGCTTTGTAGTCAGTTTTCCATTTTGTCTCTCTCTATATTATTGTTGTTTTCTGACCATTCTCTCTCTTTGATTTTTGTGCGAGGTACTACGTGGAGCTCTTGAAGTATACTTTTTGAGGACCCGCACGGGAAGAGGAGCAGGAAGAGAGAGAGAGAGAAGAGATTTTCATTTTAGAGAGAGAGAGAGAACATTTCTTGTTGTAATAATTTAGGACTTGAACTTTGAACTGTGGACACTTGTAAACTTAGCGGGTCTGTTTCGCCGAGCACCGGTGTGCTCGGGGGACCCATCTGATTTTCGCGGCTTTTATCGTGGTTTTCATAGCTAGCTGCCTTTTCCGGTGTTTACGCGGTTTTCCTCGAGCCCCTAGATTTAGGAATTTCTGTTGACTGTGACGTAGATATTTAAGGCCCAAACACCTAATAGAATATCTGTTCCTATAGAACGTAATTGGACCTTACTAAAATTCATTGAAAAAGTTAGTGAAATTGGATTTGAGACCACGTGCCGTGAGGAGTCACATACAGCGCTGGCAGGACCCGTTGTGGCGGGCACCGAGTGACTCCCAAGATCGGACTCCGGACTCTATTCGATTAGCTAACTATTGTTCTTCACGATCAATAGAAGTTGCTCATCTAGGACTCGGCTTTTCCCGCTGCACCATTTAGGTAGTTTAATTCTGTATTTAAATTCTGCGCGGATCACTTGCATGTAGAGTGCTGGAGACAAGGTACGCATTTCTTTCTCTGCATGCATCATTGATTTCTCCGTGCATCGGCTTTTTCGTCTTCTCCCTCTGTTTTATTTGGCTTAATCATCAGGAGAATCGGAAAAACCGTTAGGCCGCTTGTATTTACTTTTGAAAAACATTAAAAAGAAAAACAATAAAAATTGGGACTGGATAACACTATTGACCCTAAAAGACACTCACAATAAAAATCTGTCTTGGGGAAAGCAACCCCCTCATTGTTTGGTTTGATTGTGCGAGAGAGTGACCCGAACACTAGGTAAAGCCCTCCGGTGCTCATCTCGGCTGATTACCGACTCTTCTGTGCGGGACAGTCGGTTGAGAGAGTATCGGGTATCCTAACAGGTCACGTTAATCGCTCTGATATCTTGTATGTTCACCAAATAAAATTGACAAGATAAATTGACCGATCTTTCACGGTCTTCACATTGTGTTGTGTTGGTGAACCTGGGGTTTGCTCTGTGATCATATTTTCTCCAGATCCCATCCGCCTAACTCGCCAAGATCAAGATGATGGGTAGACGATCTCTTAGGCAGCCTCTGACTGCACCGCTTTCAGGCGCGTCTACTCCATCATCTAGGTTGGCCCGTGAGAGTCGAGACCAGCTCTCCGGGCCCGAGTTCGAATCCACCCTGTTCCCCCTCGATCCCCTTTCTTCTGTTCCTGAGAGACATGAGCCCGAGGAGAGACGAATTCATTTGACCGAACCTGAGTTGGGCTCTTCTGATTTTGCAGACATCCCTATGGCTGGAGCCGGTAGTTCAGACGATCGCCAGCCCGAACACTTTGTTTTAGACCAGGGAGCGATCAACTCCACCCTGATCACATCATTAGAGACGGTTCAGAACCAGTTACGCGATCAGGGGGCATTCATGATAGAGATGAGGAGGGAGTTGGAGAGACTCCGAAGAGAGCGAGAAGAGCCGAGCGAGACGGAGGACATTCCTGATGCTGATGCAGAGGCAGCAGCCGCAGCAGCAGCTGCCGCAGCAGCAGCAGCCGCCGATGCAGCAAGACCGATGCGGGAACTACACAACCCCGGATCTACACTGATGCACCAATGGGTGGTGATTCCTGCTATCGTGGGGGATTTCAAGTTCCCTCCGAACACTCTGCAGATGCTTCCTCATTTTCACGGACTCGCCACTGAGGAACCCCACCTCCATCTCCAGGAGTTTCTGATGATCTGTAGTACTGTCCACGACCGTCGTGTGGACCAAGATACGATTCGAATGATGGCCTTCCCTTTTTCACTGGCAGATAGAGCAGCCGCCTGGCTGAAACATCTAGGGAAGTTTGTGTACACTTGGGATCAGCTCCGCACCGAGTACTTGAACAAGTACTATCCACTCGGGCGGACGAATGCAGCGAGGGCCCTGATAAACAACTTCTCCATGCTCCCTAACGAGCAATTTCATGAAGCATGGGAGAGGTTCAGAGAGCTTCTGGATAGATGCCCCCACCACGACATTTCGAAGCCGAACCTAGTTCAGAGCTTCTTCAGTGGGCTGACGCCAGAGCTTCAGGGTCTGGTGAATGCTTCTTGCGGCGGGTCCTACTTTGCCAAGGACCACAACCAAGTCTGGGCCATCTATGAGGAGATGTCCGAGAATTACATGGTGATGTCCCAGACTCGGTTGTACACACAGAGATCTCAGCAGCCGCCAGGACCCGTGCAGTATCAGCGGATAGCACGGGTTGATGCAGGTCCATCCAGTTCGTCCACAGTTGCAGCCGCACAGGCAGAGTCGGCCGCTGCGGACATGGGGATTATCAGCGAGAAGTTGGACCGCATGGAAATCATAGAGAAGAAGCAGTGCCAGGGCATAACTCAGATGGAGGAAATGGCACAGACTCTGAGCGACATGAAGACCCAGCTCTTGTGTCTCCAGGAGGCACAGACGGCTCCTCAGCCCCGTCTTCTGTCGCGAGGCGATTCCGGCGGCAGCCGCAGCTCGTCCCAGCGCTCCAGCTCCTTGCAGCAGCCTAGACAAGTTCACCTTGTACAGGCGGAGCCGTACCAGCAGCAGCAGCCCTCTTACCAGGCACCACCATCTCCAGACTTACAGATGGTGGTATATCAGCCGGATCAGCCTCTGGATGTACTCCCACCCGCCCCATACGATGCAGAGCCGTTGATGGATGTCAACGGGATTTGGTATGACCGGCCCCAGCCTGGAATCCGACGAGACCATCCCGGATTCAGGTGGGGGAATGGGGGTAACCAACCCCAGCAGTAGCCAGCCGGTCAGGGAGGGCAGTACTCCCAGCAGAGGGACCACCAGCAGCACCCAGCACACCAGCCATCATCATTCGTATCTCGTCCCTATCAGCAGCAGGGACAGAGTTGGAGACGTGAGCAGCAGGCTCACCAGCAGCAGCATCATTTCTCTTACCCCTCTCAGTCACAGCAGCACCAGGTCCAGCAGCCTCATTACCAGAGAGGCAACCCGTCGGGCTCCCATGAGAGCCCCGCCATGGATGATATAGCCCGCCTCTTCACAGAGCAGCAGGCTACATTTAGACGGGAGATGGACGAGTTCCGCCAGGAGATGCGGGACCTGATGAGAGGGAAAGCCGCCATCCCTGCACAGATAGAGCCTAATCCGAATAATTTGAAGAGGAAATCTGAGCAGGTAGTTCACACTGAGCCTACCACTTCTAGTGACTCATTTGATGTTATCTCGTCGGATTTATTTGATGCTGATTTTGTCACACTTAGGAGCGGTAGAAGACCAGCAGGCGGCGCCTCATCTGAGCGACCAAGCGAGGATCCATCTAGAGCGCCAGATGAGGAAGAGGAGAGCGGTACTGAAGCCGCACATCATGATGACGGTGGTACTGAGGCCACCCGAGATGCTGATTCCACTGGCGGTACTGAGGCCGCCATTTCACCACATAGAGGAGGTGGTACTGACGCCACCAACATTTATTGTGATAGAAATGTTGTCTTTCCTCGAATGAATGTATCTCGGAACAATGATTTGAATAAAGGAAAAGGTTTAGTTTTTTCTGATCCCACTGTGGTGAATGATGTTTGTGAGGATCCGGTCATCGAATCAACTAGGCCTATTCCTAGTCCTTCATCTGAGAAGGACCCTGTGATCCCCTTTCCTAGAGCCCTTGAGTTGGGAAAGGGGAAGAAAAAAGAAAAAGACCCAAAAAAGAGAGAGCAGGAGGAGTTCAGCCAGAGCATGATAGATCGATTTCACATTCAGCTGACCCTCAAGGAGGCTTTGAAGCACATCCCTCTTCTTCAGCGGTCCTTGAGAGACAGGACCACAGTCAGGAGGACGAAGAGGAACAAGACCGCAGAAATCCATGTGCTAACAAAAGCCACGTGTTACGCGATCCAGAACCATCTGCCGACTAAGAGGCCAGATTTAGGGGCCCCGTATGTCAGATGTCAGATTAGTGAGCAGAGGTTCGACCGCACTCTATTAGATAGCGGATCGTCTATCAACCTTCTTCCGGCAGCCCTTCTCGACCACTTAGAGTTGGGCACTCTTAGACAGAGCAGGACATACCTTCAGTTTGCTGATCGGTCTGTCAAGAGGCCAAAGGGGTTGTTGCGAGACGTTGTCGTCACGATTCAGGGTTTGCAATTCCCCGTGGACTTCGTAGTGCTGGACATGGAGACCCCTGACTCGTTGACCGATTCCCCCATCATCCTCGGTCGCCCATTCTTGGCCACAGCCAAGGCGGTGACTGATCATGATAGCGGGAAGGTGTACTTTCGCGTCCAGGGCGAGAGTATACAGATAGAGACGGTCAAGGACCGCAGAGCCAGATCCAGATCCCGCTCACATGGCAGTACAGATTCAGAGCAGCTGACAGACGCAGAGCCAGACATCCACCAGGACTGTGATTTTGTGATCACAGATGATGAGGCAGCTTGGGCAGATCCTGCAGCACAGACCATCCTCTCATACTCAGATACAGCTGATGCAGAGATGATAGCAGAGGATAGTCTGGAGAGCACGGCCCTGGTTCAGGATACTATTGAGTCTGCAGAGTCGGATCTTGATCGCGACACGATTTTCAGTGATGGTGGTACTGAGGCCACCCTGCTCTATGGTGGTGCTGATGCCACCTTGTTCTCCAGTGGTACTGATGCCACTGAGTCTGATATAGATCCCTCGGATTCAGAGTCTGATTGGGCAGATTGTAATGATCAGATGCCAGATCTGGATCCACCTGAGCCTACAGATGAGGAGGAGGTAGAGGCAGAGCAGACCAGAGACAATGTAGAGGACCCGCCTTCTCCAGATCCAGTTTGTGAGAGTTCGTTATCATTCTCCCAGGCAAATTTGGCAGAATTGTCCGCATACACACATCTTCTTCAGAAGCCAGATTTGCCAGCACCCAGCTGTCCAGAGCTAAAGCCGCTCCCTACTTCGCTGAAGTATAGATTCCTTGCGGGAGAGTCTGAGATGTATCCAGTCATCATCTCTGCTGATCTAACTGAAGAGCAAGAATCCCGTCTGATGGAGGTTCTTGAAAAGAACCGCAAGGCAATCGGATGGAGCGTAGCAGATCTCCATGGGATTAGTCCCTCGTTGTGCTCCCACCATATCTATCTTGAGGAAGGGGCAAAGCCGTCACGTGAGTTCCAGCGACGACTGAACCCCAACCTAAGAGAAGTTGTTATGAAGGAAATATCAAAATGGTGGAGTGCAGATTTTATTTATCCCATTTCCGACTCCAAGTGGGTTAGCCCCTTGCATGTGGTGCCCAAGAAGACGGGCATCACGACTGTGATCAATGAGTCGGGGGAGGAGATTGCTACACGAGTACCCACCTCTTGGAGGGTTTGTGTTGACTACAGGAAACTCAACCAGGCCACCAAGAAGGACCATTTCCCCCTGCCTTTTATTGATCAGATCATAGAGAGACTGGCAGGGAAGAGCCATTACTGCTTCCTAGATGGGTACTCGGGCTACAATCAAGTGGCCATCGCTCCTGAGGATCAGGAGAAGACCACCTTTACCTGTCCCTTCGGTACTTACGCCTTTCGACGCATGCCATTCGGGCTATGTAACGCCCCTGCGACTTTTCAGAGATGCATGCTGTCAATCTTTTCGGACATGGTAGGGGAGTGTTTGGAGGTCTTCATGGACGACTTCTCGGTTTACGGCGACGATTTCGATTCCTGTCTTGATTGCCTAGACCGAGTGCTCCAGCGATGCATTGCTACCCGCTTAGTTCTGTCTTGGGAGAAGAGTCACTTCATGGTGACTCAAGGGACGGTGCTTGGCCACATCATCTCCAACAGAGGCATGGAGGTTGATCCGGCCAAGGTCGATGTCATTAGGAAACTCACACCGCCGTCCAATCTGAAGCAGTTACGGTCATTTCTGGGGCACGTTGGTTTTTATAGGAGATTCATTCATGATTTCAGCAAGATTGCCCGACCGTTGACTGACCTCTTGACGAAAGACACCGAGTTCCTGGTTGATGACAAGTGTCTTTCGTCCTTTGAGACTCTCCAACAGTGCGTAATTGAGGCTCCTGTCCTTCAGCCACCCGATTGGTCTCTCCCATTCGAGATCATGACGGACGCCTCTGATTTTGCCGTAGGGGCCGTGCTAGGACAGAGGAGGGATGGAATTCCGTTTGCCATACACTATGCTAGCCGCACATTGGATTCCGCCCAGCGGAATTATACAGTCACAGAGAAGGAGATGCTAGCAGTAGTGTTTGCCCTAGATAAATTCAGATCATATATCATTGGATCTCGAGTGACCTTGTACACAGACCACACCGCCATCAGGTACCTCATGTCAAAGAAGGATGCCAAGGCCAGACTTACTAGATGGATCCTTCTACTCCAGGAGTTCGACATTGAGATCAAGGATAAACCTGGAGTCAAGAATGTGGTGGCGGACCATTTATCCCGATTAGAGCAGCCTGAGGATTCTGAGCAGATTGATCCCATTTGTGATACCTTCCCAGATGAGGCGATCCTTGCTATCGCCTCACTCCCATGGTACGCCGATATTGTGAACTTTCTCGTTGCTGGGAAAGTCCCACAAGATTGGCCCAAGCAGAAGATTGAGACCTTCCTTGCGAAGGCCAAGTCCTACCATTGGGAGGATCCCATCCTTTACCACGAAGGAGGGGATAGCATCTGGCGTCGGTGTATTCCTCAGGAGGAACACCATAGTGTCCTCACGTACTGCCACAAGCTTGAGGCAGGAGGACATCATTCTGGGAGGAGAACGGCACAGAAAGTGCTCCAATCCGGCTTGTGGTGGCCTACACTCTTCAAGGACTCTGATGAGTTCGTGAAGAGGTGTACTGACTGTCAGAGGATGGGCACTTGTGGACAGCGTGATATGATGCCGATGCAGCCCATTCACTTCTGTGAGGTTTTTGACGCATGGGGCATCGATTTCATGGGTCCATTCCCTAAGAGTCAGGGATTTGAGTACATTCTGTTAGCCGTAGATTATGTGAGTCGTTGGGTTGAGGCTATCTCCGCCCGAGCCGCAGATGCGAAGACAGTTTGCAGATTTTTGAGGAAGAACATCATCACGCGGTTCGGGGTTCCACGAGTTCTGATTTCTGATGGGGGGTCTCACTTCATCAACGACCAGGTGAAGGCACTTGCTACCGAGTTCGGCATAGACCATCGTGTTGCTACACCATACCATCCACAGACAAATGGTCTAGCCGAGGTGTCGAATAGGGAGATCAAGAATATTTTGCAGAAAGTCGTCCGCCCTGACCGAAAGAATTGGTCACAGCTTTTGGACTCGGTCTTGTGGGCATATCGGACGTCTTTCAAGACTCCATTGGGTACATCTCCCTTTCGCCTCGTTTATGGCAAGCCTTGTCACCTACCAGTAGAGTTGAGGCACAAGTCACTCTGGGCAGTTACAGACATATTGATGGATCCAAATGGTATAGGAGACCAGAGGAGGGCAGAGTTAGCCGCCTTGGAAGAGCTTAGAGATGCAGCTTTCTCAAATAGCCTACATTATAAGGAGAAAGTCAAAGAGTGGCATGATTCTCATATCAGCCACAAACATTTTGAGATTGGACAGAAAGTATGGCTGTTTGATGCAAGGCTTAGACTATTTCCAGGGAAGCTACAGAGCAAATGGAAAGGACCCTATTTGGTCAGAAAGGTACACGATAACGGTAGCATTGATATATCTGAGTTATCTTCTGAGAGTACCTTCCGAGTGAACGGCCAGCGGCTCAAACCATTTCTAGATCATGAGCCGCGGGACGTTATTATTGCTGCTATTCATTTTGCGTGAGATGTGGTCTTTGACTCACATCTTTTACATCTCACGCCTGATTTTCACTGTTCCTCCGCCTGTATAGATCCAGTTGTCCATATCATTCTATTCTTTAGTCCCACATCCCATTTCTCATCTTATGATTATGCTATACTTAGGGTGTACTTTACCCTAAGTATAGGGGGGATGTCGGACCTGTGAGTATTCTTTTCATTCTTTCTGCTCTTGTTTTTGCTGCCTATACTTAGGGATATTTTACCCTAAGTATAGGGGGGGCAGATTCTGTATATTCTTCACTCGGCTTTCCCTTCATGTACAGCTTTCTATACTTAGGATTAGTTAATCCTAAGTATAGGGGGAAACCACCGAGTTCCTTTTATTCTATTCATTTATTCGTTCCTTTTCACTTCCCTTTTATTAAGCACGAGTTATGTCTTCTTCATCGCTCTTGATCACTCTGAGGACATCGTTCGAGCTAAGTATAGGGGGGGTGTGTATATATTGCATATATACTTTAGCCATAACTCGTACTTTGTGTGAGTGTGTTAATAAATAAAATGGCTAAAAATCACAAAAATTAAAAATTTTTTTCATAAACCTCTTTTATTCTTGCACATACATAGCTAGTGTATAAAGTATTTTTGTAAAAATGATTTCAAACATCTTTTGTGTAAAGCTTGTGTAAAATATTTTTGTATCAAAATTATGTATATAGTACAAATTTTTTTTTTTTTTTTTTTCAAAATGTTTTGAAAATCAAAAGTTTGCAAAAATCTTGTGTAAATGTGTGTAAATATCTTTTTGCAAAACTTGCACTTCATGCATCATTCATGATTTCAAAACATTTATCAAAAATTTTTGCATGATTGTAAAATATTTGTAAATAGCATCTTTTGTACATATGTGTATATAATTTTTCCTGGATGAGAGTTGACATGTAAACTGAGCCTGGAATTAAATTGAGAAATGGAGCTTGAATAAGATCTTAATCCACTTAACTTCAAGAGGAACCTTGTAGGACTTAGGGTTAAAGCTTTTCAGGTCCATAAGGACTTAATTCTTTGAGTCCACTAGGCTGTGAGCATATGTCATCTTGATAAGCCTAAGTAGAGCACTTAACAACACACACATGACTCTCAGAGACAATGGCTTAACTTGCACCTGCACTTTACACATGGCTCTCCATGGACGAGGTGGTGAGGAGGCAGTTTCCTTTGGCTTGGGGTAGCATATGAGGGTAGTACTTCTAGGCGGAACCTCTCTTCTTCTTATAGTGAAGGAAGTGCACCTCAACTTGGTCTAGTGGTGTTGAAAGCTAAAGACAGAAGCTGTGGGTTGCAATAAAGCTTCAAAAGAGGGATAGTCTACTGGCTCAAGGGGAAATTTCTTATATATGCTGCACCATGTAGATATGTTGTACAGAAGTTGTTGAAAAAAAAAATGCAAAAATGCAAAAAGAACTCCAAAAAAGTGGTGGGTCGGATTGAAAATTTAATAACCCCACCGGAGTGTAAAGATCTCATGAAGCTTGCAGCGGGAGACTTAGCTACACTGGCTAAGCTTCCAAAACTCTATACTTCTACCCCCTCTTCTTGAGCCGGTTGCACTTGAACTTAGAAGGGAATACCCCGCTTCTCGAGGAAAGAGTTGCTAGACTGAGGCATTAGAGTTACCAGGTTGAGGGAGGTTGTTTCTTTGTCACTTCTGAGGTGGGGAGCCACATATCACTTACACCGCAAGGAAAGATTCATGGTCATTAGAGTTTGTGTATGTAGACTTGTTCTGATCTTGTTTATTGAGGAGTCTTGCCCATAGATTGGTGGAACTTGGAGGCTGTTGAGTTTTAGGCTTAAGTCCAAATAAGGTTCCGACACATTAATAATCCAAAGATCTGATCGAGCTCCATATTTCAATTTAATGAAGGAAAATTTAATAAGTCAACCTTGATCCATGTACATCCTCTTTTTCTTTTTCTTTTTCTTTCTTTTTCTCTTCTTTTTCAAATAAGTGTTTGCTAAGGGACTAGCAAAGTTAAAGCATAGGGGGTGATGAATACCCATTCATCACTCTTTATTCTTCTATTTTAGCTACAAAAACCTTGTCAAATACATGTAGATATGTGTAAATACAAATAATTACCAAAAGCATGCATTGTGTAAAAACCTATAATTAGCATGTTTTTGTGCACAAAATAAAAGAATAAAGAGCAAAAAGAAAAAAGAGGGAAATATTTAGAATAAATATTGAGCAACCTAACCCAAGGGAGGGCTCAGCATGGGCCTGACCGCATAAAAGCCAAAGTAGAGGGAGATAGGGGCTCACACTTGTTTATATTTGTAAATAAATTAAACTATATATTTTCTTCACCCAAAAAGAAGCTTGTACATATTGTGTGTACATTCTATTAAAAACAAAATAAAAAGATAAAAATCAAAATTCAAAAATATCACTCCTTCACCATGTGTATAAACCACACCCTTGTAATTATTTAACCCTATAAATAAATTCAATTATTTTCCAAAATTTTTGTAAATATTCTTTGTTATATTTTGCAAATAAAATAAATAACAAGAAACAAAACAAAAATCTAATAAAAATCACAAAATGAAAAATACAAAAATTCATTGTATAAATACCATGTATATAAATGTATTCATTTATTTATTTCACCCTTGTATGTATGTGATAAAAATAAAATAAAAATATTCTTTTATTCCATATTTTATCTTGTAAATAAATAAAATACAAAATGAGCATAAAAACACAAAAAAATCAAAAATAAAAATCCATATAGTGTACATATACCTATATATAGAGCCAACCTATTTTTATTTCCAAAAATTAATTAAAAATCACCAAAAAATAGAAAAAAATAAAAGAAAAATATTTCATGTTTTAAGTTTTTCCTAATTCGACCTATTTCTACCCTAAAAAAATAAAACAAAAATAGCACACACGTGGCAGAGTCTGGTTGGTCCACGGGGGAATGTTGACCCCGGTCAACTCCCCCGCGACCCTTTCCTTTTCTGGCCGTCGCGCGCCGCGCCTCCTTCCCCGATTTTTCCCACGCGCTCCAGGCTGTCTTCCACTCAACCCCCGCGCCCAGATTCTTCGCCGCACATCCCTCTCCCTCGCCGGATCCTTCGCCATCAAAATCACCCCTTCCTTTGCTGTCGCCACTCAACCCTAATCGCCCGGTCACATTATAAAACCACCATCTCCGCCGCCCTCGCGCCGCATCTTTGGCCCTTCTCTTCCTTCCCCGTGACCTCCATTGGCTCCGCCTGAGTGACAGCGAGCGTTAGCCCTTGTTGCAGTGAGGCGAGGACGTGAATCCATCGATCCGGCGTAACCTCGCCGTCCTTGCTCCGCCGCCGCGTCGAGCACCGAGCTTCAGGCCTTGACGCCCTTCGAAGCTACGACCCGGAGATAGCCCATCTCCACCACAGTCTCCAGCATCCATCAGGTAGCCGTAGTTCTTTTTAATTTAGCTTAATTTCCGATTACGCCCAATTTCCACCTCCGACGCACTTCTTCGATTCCGACCACCTCACGCAATCTCTCGACCATCCGACCCGAGCATCACCTTCACCGTGTCCCCACGCACCTTCTACGCCCGATCATTCAACCCAGATCGCACCGGATCCGGGATTCGAGCTCCCTCGCCGTCGCTTCGCCGGAGCTCGTTCGCCACGCCGCACAGACCACCTTCACCCCGCCTTCTTGGGTCGAGGCACTTTGCCCTCGACCCGCGAAGCTCCTTGACTATTTTGCAGGTCTAAAGGGAGGTGTCTGAGGCCCCCCAACTTCAAGCCAGGAGCTTCTTCTCCGCCGGCCGTGCTCGAGCTCCTCGGAGCTTGGTTCGACCATCGGAGACCCGCAGCAGCTGCGCAACCTCACGCCGGAGCCTCTCCGACCTTCAGGCGCAGCTGAGGAGGACCGGAGTGCACGCAGGAGGCCGGCGAAGTTCGCCGGTCATCAGTTCTTCGAGGACCTTCCAGAGCCGTCCGATGCACCCTCTGCTCCAGATCTGATCGTGACCGTCCATTCGTTGAGGAGCAGCAGCCGTCGATCCATCTGAGGATCGCATCTGGACCCTTGATAGCAGAGGAGAGAGGCCAAGACCCCAGCACCGTTAGATCATCCACGTGGACCTCCCTCCGCCGTCGATCGAGCCCAAGAGCCGAAGCGTTAAAGGCGCATTTGATCTCCACCGTCCGATCATCCACGCGTCATCATCTGGGCCGTCGCTATTAATAAAGGGGTAAATTTCATAGGACCCCCTCTGTTTGTCTTATTTCAGTTTAGTCCTGTAATTTTCAATTCTAGTTGTTTATTTTCTGGGTTATTTGCATCAAGGACCTCGGACTTTATTTTAATTGCAAATATACCCCTGTGAACACTTTATATGCGCATGTGCGTTTTTATTTTGGGTTATTTGCATATAAGTCCCTGGACTTTTGATACTTGTTATCAATAAGCCCTCGGAACTTATTTTTATTACCATTTGGTCCCTGTGTGCCCCAGACACGTGCTTGGCACGTGACTTCTTGGGTAAATTGCACCAGGACCCCAGAACTTTTGGGTATTTGCACTTAGGTCCCTGTGCACAGTGCCCCACCTTTCTTTTTGAATAAAATATCAAACGAACTCCAAATCCAATGAAATTTTGACACATGGCTCCTGCCATGGTGTAGGAATTTCTATGATTTTTGGGGACATTTTGGATTTCATTTATTATTTTTAAAAATTCAAAAACCCATATTTTTGCTACTGTTTGACTTTAAAAATACCAAAAAAATATAAAAACTCCACCAAAAATTCCAAAAAAATTAGATATTGTTGTTTACTGGTTGTTTGATTTTCTAGCCAAGTTTGGCTACTTTTCATCAATTAAAAACCATAAAAATTGAAAAACCCCTAAAAACTCATAAAAATTGTAGTAAAAAAATTAAAAATCCAAAAACAATAATTAGGGTGCCTAAATTTTCCTTGTTCTTCATAGAATATAGGAAAATTACCTCTAGGGCTTTTTGAGATCCAAAATTATTTTATTTTGTGGTCTTAAGCCTTGCTGGACAGTACCCTACATTCTTTGCATTGTTTGATTTTTAATAAATAATTTCCCCATTAGAAAAATCCCAAAAATTCACCAAAAACAGTAAAAAACATTTAAAACATAAAAACCAATTTTCTGGAATTTTTGCTTCATTTTTGTGTGTTGTATAAATTGTTGAAGTTGCCCTGTATTTACATTCTTTCATTTTCTCACTCATTAAAAAATTCTAAAAAATTTTTAAAAACAAATAAAAACCTTAAAAAAGACTTTTTGGATTCTTGACTACATCGTAGGCCGCAAGGCCAATCTGTGCTCCTTGTGTTCGACCCTGGGAGCTATACCAGGTTAAATCCTCTAGCTATACCGCTCTTTCTTGTGCTTGCTTGATTTTATCTTATTCGAGTGGTTGATTATTTTTCTTGATTGACTCAGCCCGAGTGATTGAGGTCGCAACGACCTAGCATTTATTTTACACCTTTTACCTCTGTCATTTGGGCGGTCGTCAGAATGGCGCCGTTCACAAAAGGACTACGTACGGTACAATTCGAGCTAAATGTAGCCAAGTTGGGTATGGTGAACATGTATGTCCAACTTAAGAGGGAGCGTTGAGTTGTTGTGTTGTTTTCCCTTCTCTCTGTGATGTACTTGTCCACCCTCATAGGGCCTGTTTGGTTGCCAGGGTACCCTGAGATACCCTGGCGTACCCCTAATTCCAACCATGCATTCCCGGGTCAGGATTACTTGTATTGACCCTACAATTTCTTTGGTATAATGATTTTTAACCTTGTTCAAATACACTTATTAGCATAAAAAAACATATTATAATAATTAAAAAGTTAATATAACACATAATCAATGTCACATCACATCACAAATATCATTCCAACCATCCCAACCCTCCAAACGGCTACTATTCACTGGAGGATACCCCAACCCAGCTCAACCCAGTAACCGACCCTATTGCTCACATCGGGCTTTCTCTTTGTTTTGTTCACGAAAATAATTTAGAAGTATGATCAGTAGAGGCCCTCCTGGTCATCTTTAATACCACATGATTCGTACGCACTTCTTTACTCGGATGCTAGTTTGTGGCCTCGCCTTGATCATAGTGGCCTTCTTTAAGTCAGCGAGAATTTATCTCCTATGGGATTTCTTTTCATAATTTACTTTGGCACATTCATGAGGTGTCATTTGAACGAGGGATAAGTAATAAGGAGGGACGAGTAATGCTCATCTCATTTTTTCTCGATTCTACTGGAAAATAAGGAAGAACAAAACATAATTAGATGATGTAATCATGATGTGATTATTTTATCTCAAGATTGCTTATTTATAATATAAAGTCCTCTTATACTTCTTGGTTGAATGGAATTTGGACGTTGGATTCATGTGATTGGGGAAAAGAATAGTGTTTTAGATAGACTTAAAATATTAGGATAAGATATACCAACAACAATGAGAAATTTCAAATAATTTGTTGAGCGTTTCACTTATTGCATGCAATCTAATGAAAACTTCGTACGCAAAAACCATAATATCTCTAGAATCAACTCATTAATCAAGTGTCGGCAATAATGCATTACAAATTATAAAACTACATGTAAATCCAGATTTATTTCGTTATAGAAAGTGTAACACCTCAGGTTTAGGTTCCCAATTGAGGAAAAATAACCCTAACAACTTCTGGTGCTCGGATCATATTAGACATGTTGACAACCACCCAGAATGCTTAATCTCAAGTTGTCAAATAATAGTACCCACCACTGATGAATCTACGATTCATTGACTTAGTATCAAATTTTTATCTAAATTCTTATGTAAAATACCAATAAATCCACACAAAATAACAAAATAATAAAATAATACATGCAATGAATTTGGCCTAATTGTATGTTATTATCTTATAAATGACTTCATAAAATAATTCAAAATAAAAATCGCAAAAATAAGGAGTTAAAAATTGTATATATTCACTTGTAAATAACTCAAACTTCTTTTAATTTTACTAAATTCATACTAACTCATATTGACCTAATTATTTTCCTAACACATATATATATATATGTCTAGAAAAATACAAGAATATAAAATAAATTCAACTTTGAATAAATGTTGTTAGATCTTGAACTGAAAAGGTTACAAACTCTAACTTCTTTGCTAAAATCATGCTCCATATGAAATCCAATTTCTCCAAACTCACTTTTAAAGTCAAGTTATAAAATTATCTATTTAGTGAAAGTGATTTCATTAAAATCAAAGCTTGTTTGCAAAATATCGATTTTGGGACCTGATTGTAGAGTATATATATTTATTAACTTTACACTAACATTTTATGTACATATTTAATCATTTTTAATTTATGTCTCTTTTATTTATTTTCTTTGTTATACGTTTTAAGAATATATACTAAATTTAAAAACTATAAAATATAAAAATCAAATAGAAAAGAAGTGTTCTGGCCTTGTATAAATATACGTATATGTTTTCTCTCTTTTATTTTATTTCATTTATTCTTATTTATTAAAAATCTCAAAATTTTGATTTCTGTGGACTTTTATTTCTACTGCATTGTTATATTTTCTTTTTATACATTTTTTAATTTAAAAACTAGAGAAAATATAAAACTATGAAAAATTGGTATTTATACCTATAAAATACCACCGAAAATTACTTTTCTCGAATTCTAGGCCGAATTAGCTCTTGATGTCTCATGAAAGTTGTTGAAAATTTGATTTCCTACAACTTTTATGTTTTACGTTTTTTTGAGATTCATCTCGTAACATGGTTTTATCTACAAATCTTTGAATTTTAAGCCATGATCCAAACGGGAGGTTACACGTGTCACCCCCACTACCTCCTTCAACCTCCAGCTACATGCTGGAGAGGTGGAGAACGTGGGTAACATTCCAATTTCGTCTATATCTCATGGTCTATATACTTCACGAAAAATTAAACTTTCATTGTCAACGTAACGAGCACACACCCTTCCATCTCAGAAATTTCTTTTAATGATCCAAAAACTTGTATTGAAAGATATTTTTGATGTTCAAAGTGGCTCTAAACAACACCTCTCTAGGTCGTGGAAAATGTGGCTGACCCACCACCTTCGTCCATTTATTCTGATCACCTCGCTCCATGGAAGTATGAGTTCTAACCATCAAAGAGAAACACTCTCAATCCTCTATCTCACGAGCTATCACACGTTCTCTTCAAATGCCTATATCATAAGATATTTGGCGTCATTTCTCGATCCGCCAAATGAAAGGTTAACCAAGCAGCTGAGTCTTCTCTGTGCCCTCGAGCAACGACGCAACTATTGTCGGGTGTGGTCCAAGGGTGTGACAGAGTCTTGTAGTGGTTCTTCTCTGAGCAGCCGTCGAGCTCCGCCCTATGCCGAGGCATTGAGCAAAGATCTTATCTCCTGGAGCTCCCTCACTGGCACCTCTCTCATAAAGTATTCTTCTTAATTGTCTTTTCTTCTTTTTGTTCTGTTTGCCTTTTCTTGCTATGCTTGCAACTCATCTTCTTCCTCCAGCTCTCGTTCTCTTCCCCAGACCTTCTTTGTTCTACTTTGTTGAACCACCTCTGTGTTCCATATCCATCTCCTAACCTTCTCGATTATGTTTTACCTTTCACATCTACCAACTCTGGTTTTCTATGGCCGGAGCAAGAGCCCCACTCCATCATCTCAATGGAGCTTCCACTCCCCTCTCTGATTGGGTTCTCGAACATGTCCTCAACTTCACAACGGACCTCCATAAATCTCCCTCCTCACATCTTTTTCTACCCAACAGATCATGAGATACTCGCTTCGAATCCTCCACCTAAAATCGAAGCAACATTCCTTATCTCCTGCGAACCGTTCGGTAGGGGAATAAGGGGGAATATGGGGTGGAATAAGCCAGAATAAGGTATTGTTTTCGTTCGGCTGGAGGCTTAGGAATAAGGTGAAATAAAGTAGAATATAAGGGCTATTCTCCGTTCAGTTGGCATGTGAGAGATAATGAATAAAGTTTGTAAGTTAGTTAAAGATGTTGGTTGCATTTAGTCCATTTTCGTTTGATGCATTAATATCAGCCATATTAAAAATATGCAGTCAATGACACATCCACTAATACACATTTCCTGAAGAAACTTGTTCCATTCTAATTAAAATTAAAACTACATGAATGTCTACATATGAGATAGGCAACCATACATTAGGAAACATTAATTCTACATACGGGCATGCTTGTCACACACATGCTCCTCGATGACATCATGGATTGATGTTAATCCACCAGTCAGATGCATAATGAGTTGATCCCTCTCACGTAGTAATTGTTCGATTTCTTCTAGCTTCTCCATATGGTAATCATCCGCAAACTCTACGCCATTGATAATGTCCACCAAGAAGAGCTTCTCCGTAGCCGAAGACTCGATCGCGGATATCATGGTGGACTCCATGACTATGTATCTGCACGACCTCTGAAAGGTGGAGTTATGTAAGAGGATCATTTATAAAGTCGATGAAACAGAAAATGTTCCATAAGATGTGTACTTACGTCCTGAGGGCATACGTACCAAAGCCGATCATCGACATCCTCGTGCTTTCATTAAACTTCGTATGAAAGATTCGCCACCGTTGGGCAGTAGCAGCTACGGTCGTGGATCTTCGTCTTATCGCACCTTAACATTGACATCCTATATCGTTTTAATGGGGACAATGAGGGAAAATAATATTACTAGCCAAACATGCCCGAGTCGTTAAATACAATGTACATAAATTTTTTGCTCTCAGAGAACATAAGAACTAAAAAGTCAGTTGGCCAAGGCTCCATGTGACAATGGGAGTCGCAACCGTCGATCAAGCCACACCACAACGATAGCTTCTCATCCAAGTACGGTTCTCCTCCTCGTGTCATGCATCAGGTTATGGGCTATCATCATCGTGATTGTTTCGATCATTTGCTTTTGCATGAAGTCATCGGAGTTCACAAAGAAAATCCAGAAAACTATCAACATATTACGAATGGAAAAAACTCAGAAAAACAAATTGCGAAAAAAAGAAGGGTCTGCTCAGGTAGCTAAGTCTTCACGTGCGATAGGGAGGTGCATGTGGCGGTCTAACCATGCCAACGTAGTGGCTGCTAAACCAAGTCCCAGTTCCCCTCCTTCTGACATTGTTCAAGGAGTTGGGATATCATCATTGTGCAAAAGCATACGCCATATTTGCTAAGGGTTGAACCCCACCACATTCGTGGTTGCTCATCCATCATGCATTATACAACACATCCGTACAAAAAGAGGGAAATCGTCATCAGGGTACTAAAAAAGCTTGCTTTTGTTGGGAAAAACTTTAGTTAAAGTTTATGTTCATCAGTAAAGAACCTATTAGAAAGAAAAGCATTCATGCAGACATCTGAAATATTAATAGTAAATATAGGAATTGCACTCTACGATGCATGCCAACCGACGCAGAATAGATCGTCACATAGCATTCCACATTACAACCTCCAACTTGTTTCACAGAACCTCCCCCACATGTATGTCCTCCTCGAAAACTCAGACATCATCATTATTCGTTGTTATCGAATAATTCATTGTTGTCATTAGTAGTGCTCGTATCCTCGTCCCCATGCGAGTTCTCTCGGGTATAAGCGACTGAGATATGATCCTCACCTTGCGCATGTCAGGTGAAGTTGTTGACAATGCAACATGCTAGGGAAGTTGTAATACGGCCATTCATTGATTGCTTTGAAGCGTACCTTCATTATCCCAAAAGTACATTCAACGTATGATTGAAGTTGAGAGTGACTATGATTGTACAACTCATGAGGACCAGTATACGCCCAACCTATCTAGCTTTGAGCTGCGGGAGGTACGCAATCATACCACAGTAGGGAGCCGAGAAGGTATCCGTGTTTACGTAGCTGCAATCCACAAGAAATTTCTAGCCTGTCGGCACTCTAAATCCCCCTCGTCGAGGCCTCGCTTGAGTACATTCGTGTCTCTGATTGATTACTCCCATTGTGAACCAGTGTACACGAATCTAATATTTTTTTTAGTGCGGTATATTATATAATACAAACCTTGTCCTGTTAATATCAAACTACCCGGTCGTGATTGGAATACTCAACACATTCATGAAATCCTTATTTACTCCAATGAAGACGTGATTTTAAGCATTCCATATACGAGCTTATATCACCAAATATACGCTACAACATCTTTTCTAACACAATTAATGGGCACCCATGAATATGGAAATTACACATGTACTGGAATTAATGGAAAATAAGCACTACGAGGGTGTTTTTGGTGTTATAATAACCTATATGTGTGCCCTTATGTAGATAACTATTGTTATATGCCAAGTATTGATGTAACTGTGCATGTAGAGTGGGTTATGTTATTAAATACATATAATGCAGGTAACATCGGGCAATGCAGTGCAAGGATTCTTGACTATTGAGTAATATAAGTAATTGTCCACTACTTTTTTGTATCCTATTCTTGACTATAGAGTAATATATGCAATTTTCCACTATTTTTATGTATCCTTCGTTTGGCAATATGAATTTTGGTCCGTAGAGTTTGGTTAACATGGAATAGGGTGCTCAGCGGTATACTCTAACGACCAAGATGCGAGGAATCTCTTATATTAAGGTATACCATGAAATACTTGTGGACGTCCTTTAGAACAATTATGATGCTTATAGGATGGTGAGATGAGGGTCCTAAATGTTAATGGTTCATTAACTGATTATTGGAAACCAAAAATACTGTCCCAAGCTAAATACTTAGGTAATGTATAATATGTATGGGGAAATGAGTATTGAATATTACAAGGTGGGTGCACACCCTTGTGGTCCGGCTGAGCTGACAGTGAGTCACTCCCACTCGAGGGGCATCACAGAGTGGAGTGGTAGTAGGTACTCTGGAGAGTTGGATGGATGCACTCATGCATCATACCGTACATATCCGTTTTGTAATTATTGGTTTGGGGCGAGCAAGACTCCCTTGACAGACTCGGTTGACGAAATCGTGGTTCCTTGGGCTATATGCCTCGTGTCTCGAGTGTCAGAGTACTACCAACCAGACTAGCTGAAGGATCGCGCTTGCGCACAGGTCTTAGTCTGCACTCTGAATAAAACGATGCAGGTTTCATTTCTAGTGTAGACTTTCTCCTTTGACAGGTGAGTTCATAATAAATAAATAAATAAATAAATAATCTACGGATAAAAGAACTTAAAGAAGTAGACTAAATGTGTAAGTGTTATAATTAGAAGCAACCTATTTAAACCTTTCAGATATTTTATTATTATTTTTATATACCCGTTTGGTTACTGAATTTGCATTGCCCACCTAGAATCTTTTTTATTTACTGTTGTATCCTTACTGGGTCAATTGACTCACAAGTTACCCCTCTTGTAAATCTGACAAGGAATCGTGAGCAGGAGACTGAGGCGAGAATTCTTGGCAGCGCAGTCGGGAACCATTTTAGAGGTTGATATTTAGTTGAGATTAACATTTCCATTATCTTTCCTTTTCATCTATTGGTGATGTAATAATAAGAGTTAGATTATTCTTGCTATCTTAAGTTGTGGACATTTTCTATATGAATGGGGATTTTTTTTGCCATTTTTTTGTATGAATGTTTTATCATGCATGTTGTTTATAACCGTTGTTGGGTAATTTTTTTGTAAATGAGCATCGAGATGCGCTCCCGCTGAGACAGGATGTTTCATAAGGAGTATGATTTGTCATTCTACCTTACCAAAATCTCTTTGGGGAGAAGCACTCAAGACTGCAACATATATATTAAATAGAATTTCAACTAAGGCAACTAATAAAATCCCATATGAACTTTGGACGGGCAGGAAGCCCAGTCTAAATCATTTTCATATTTGGGGATGTCCAGCCGAGGCAAGGCCTTACAAGCCTAATGAAAAGAAATTGGATGAAAAAATAATTAGTTGTTACTTTATTGGATACTCTGAAAGATCAAGGAGGTACAAATTTTATGATCCTACAATTAAGTCCATTTTTAAGTCTGGTAATGCTAGATTTTTGAGGATATTGAATTTGTGAGGGGATATAAAGGTAAAGACTTTGTCTTTGAAGAGGAATATGTTAACATTCCCTTAGGTGTAATTGGACTTGAAAGGGATCATATTCCTATCATTTCTGATGACATAAATATTCAAGACAATGTTACTAAATCAACCCAAAATGAAATTATAGAGGAACAAACATCAACACCTCATGAATCTTTGCCATTAAGAAGATCTACTAGAGAAAGAAGAAGTGCAATACCAGGAGAGTATATTGTATTTCTCCAAGAACAAGATGTAGACATTGGAGTGATGGAAGATGATCCAATCATCTTTCATCAAGCCATGCAAAGTGCTAACTCTCTAAAGTGGATAGATGCCATGAATGAGGAAATTAAATCCATGAAGGATAACAATGTGTGGGAACTTGTCCCATTACCTGAAGGTATGAAATCCATTGGTTGCAAATGGATATTTAAAACCAAGAGGGATTCAAAAGGTGATGTGGAAAGATACAAAGCTCGCCTTGTTGCAAAAGGATTTACACAAAAAGAAGGCATTGATTATAATGAGTCTTTCTCTCCAGTTTCTTCGAAAGACTCTTTCATGATTATAATTGCATTAGTTGCATTTTTTAATTTAGAATTGCATCAAATGAATGTAAAGACAACATTTCTCAATGGTGACATTGACGAAACAATATATATGGTGCAACTAAAAAACTGTGTCGAGAGATCCAAAGATTATAGTTTGCAAACTCAAGAAATCTATCTATGGACTCAAACAGGCTTCAAGACAATGGTAATTAAAATTTATCATGTGATCATCTCTTTTGAGGTGAATTTGGCTGATGAATGTATATACCATAAATTTTGTGGGAGTAAACATATTTTCTTGGTATTAATGTTGATGACGTCTTGCTTAATACTAATGATATGAACCTTTTTCAGGATCCCAAGAAATTTCTTTCAAAGAACTTTGACATGAAAGATCTTGGTGATGCATCTTTTGTTTTGGGTCGGGATCGTTGTCGGCATATCCTTGGTTTATCTCAAAAGAGCTATATTGAAAAGGTTCTCAAAAGTTATGGCATGCAAGATTGTAGACCAGCTGATATCCCTGTGGCTAAGGGAGACAAGTTCAGTCTAAATCAATGCCCTAAGAATGATTTTGAGAAAAGGGAGATGCAAAGAGTTCCTTATGCATCAGCAATTGGAAGTCTAATGTATGCGCAAGTTTGTACTCGTCCAGACTTGGCATATATTACAGGGTTGTTAGACAGATATTTGAGCAATCCAGGACATGATCATTGGAAAGCAACTAAAAGGGTCCTGAGATGTCGATAAAGAACAAAAGAATATATGCTCACATATAGGAGGTCGGACCAACTTGAGATCATTGGTTATAGCGATTCCGATTTTGCTGGATGTCAAGATAGTATGAAGTCTACATCAGGCTACATCTATCTACTTGCTGGAGGTGTTATTTCTTGTAAGAGTACTAAGCAGTCTCTTATAGCCTCTTCCACTATGGCAGTGGAATTCATAGCATGTTACGAGGCATCCAATCACGGGATTTGGCTGCGTAATTTTGTCACTAGCCTGCGTATAGTTGATGGTATTGAAAGACCATTAAAGTTATTTTGTAATAATAAATAAATGGTCTTATATTCCAATAACAATATGAGTTCGACAATATCTAAATATATAGACATCAAATTCCTGGTTGTTAAAGAAAGAGTACAAAGTGGATAATTATCTATTGAGCATATCGGTACAAACTCCATGATTACGGATCCGCTTACTAAAGGATTGCCACCCAAAGTATTTTATGATCATACCATGAATATGGGTGTCATTTCAGTTAAAGACATTCAGTTTTAGTGGGAGTTTGTAATTTTTGAAAATGCTTGAAAACAGTTCTATTTGGTATCTTGGTATTTCAGTTTGGACATTATGGTCATTGTGTTATATAAACAGTTATTTTATGTTCACAGTGTTATAATCAAGTATGATCTCATTCAGTGGACCGGTTGGAAATTGATGTTAAGATCACATTGCATATGATTTCCATGCTATATACCCATATTCTAATCCATGTTATTAAATTGTATTAACATATGTGACCATTAAAGGTTAAGTTGCTAGGATTGTAACATAGCCATGTTGATCCTATGATTGATACAACTTGTAGATATGATTTATGGATACACTTTAAAGTGATGACAGAAAGGTTGAGCTCATTCAGATATTATGTGATTATAATATTTACACATAAAGTCCAAGTGGGAGATTGTTGGAATTAACATCCAACGATGGACTTATATTTGTATATATTTGTAATTAGTTACACGGTCAACTTTAATTATGTCCAACTATAAAGAAGTGATCAAATAAAGTTCAGGATTCCTTTTGGGCATAAGTGTATTTTTGGTTGCATGGGAATTAATTATGTAGAGACAGAGGGAGAATTTCCAAATCTATGATGGGTAGATTTGAAAATTCTCCATACAGTTATAGAAATGGTCATGGTCCCCAAAGATAACCCACCATCATTTCCCTATTTGAATCCCATCTCAAAAGGGGAAGTTACGGACGTCTTCTCTCTCAAAAGAACCACTTTGAGTTCTCTCTTTAAGTTCTCTCTATTGAGTGTGATTTAGTGATTTGGGGAGAGACTCTCAGGGAAAGGGATTATCCTTGGAAGTCCATTGAAGGCTATCTCCTTTTTTTTCAATGACTGCATCACTTTCAGGTACATATTGTTTCCTCTTTTTCATCTTTGAAACATTGATAGTACAATGTATCTTTCATGTCATATTCTTGATTGATAGGACATATGCTTGTACCCCTTTTGTTGTACATATTGTTTCCTCTTTTACATCTTTGAAACATTGATAGTACAATGCATCTTTCATGTCATATTCTTGATTGTATGGATATATACATGTACCCCTTTTGATTAAAAAAAACTTTTTGTCAATCTGTAGACATGTCAGTATCCTTTTGGTTTGCTCTAAACCTTTATTTTCTAATGTGTTATCAAGTTCTTTTTGTATTTTTCTTAATGCATCTATTATTGTTGAAATGTGACGTGTGAAATCCCTTGTTTTGTATGAAACCTCTTATTTTCAAAACATTATCTTATTAAATAATATCATTCAGATTCTTGCCAAAATCCGTTGATTGTTTTCTAGTGTATGTTGCGTGCTTTGTTAAGAATGTTGATCAGTTTAATTTAAAAGAACTACACTTGTTCATGTCATTGTATCATTATACATGCTATTACTACTGTGTTGTTATCCTATGGTAATTCCCATCAAGTTGAAAAAACAACAGTGCATTCTAATGCTTAGGTACTTAAAGCGTGAAGAGCATATGTGGACATATATACTATATTACTTTCATTAATGATTTTCCACGGAGTACTTATTTGACCTTTTAAAAAAGAGAACAAAGTTCCCGACATTGTTAAAAATTTTATAAAAATGATTACCACTGAGTACACGACAAGAGCTAAAAGGCTTAGGATTGATAATGCCATGGACTACTTGGAAGGATCCTAGCATGCTTTTCTTAGTGAAAATGGTGTTATTTATGAAACACCGTGCATTTATACACCACAACAGAATGGAGTTGTTAAAAGGAAGAGTTGCAAGTTATTAAATGTAACAAAAGCGCTCTTACTCCAACAAATTGTGCCGAAGATTTTCGGGGAGATGCCATCTTAATCGGCTTACATGATTAATAAGATACATATTGCTTTGATTGGGGGAGAACTCCATTCTTCCTGATAATTCTCTTTTCAGTATTGATCCGTGTATTTTTAGGTGTGTCTTTTTCATCATAACTCTAGACCAGGTCTATGAAAATTGGATTCAAGAGCCATGAAGTATATCTTCTTTGTTATCTATGACACAAAAAGGGTATAAATACTATGACAATGTGGTATGTCGTCTTCAGGTGATAAAGAATGCCACTTTCTTCAGGAATGAATCCTACTTTCCAAGGGGTCACTAATACAAAAATAGCAATTGGCGGCAGCTTTACCCTGGTGGTCTCTTAGGACCGCCGGTGAAAGGCGATACTGCCGGCGATTCTGCGGACAACTGCCAGTGATTGTGCTGATTAACACTGACGATTTGCAGACCATCGGTGTTGTATGCCAACTGCCATGGAAATTTACTGTAGCTACGATGATAAGTATTACACAATTAATGTCGACGATTTGTACCTTTTACTGGCGATTTTCGAACCGTCATGACATAAGATATCGTCAACGAGCAGTAAATCATCGACGCAAAGTCCACAACTGTCGTTGGGAATACAAATCCAACAGTTTTAAGATATTGTCCATGTCAGTTGCAAAACCATCGTCGATGAAAGAACCGCCGTTGGATTAGACATTAACGTCGGTGGTTGGACAGTATTATTGACAGATCCTTTTTCACTACTGTAAATGCCGTTAATTATCGCGCCAGTTAATGGCACCAAGGCAGTTGTAGAACTATCACCGAATGATTACCACCGTCGTTGTTATGGTATAAGTGACGAGGTCGGTTGACGTTTCATTGTTGGTTACATAACCATCGATGTTAATAGAAGACCACCATCAACAAAACCTTCGCCGACGATTTGTAGTTATGTCGACAGTTTGGAAATCGACATGAACATAGAGTATTACGACGGTTGGTAGACCGTCGAGAGAGACAAACAATTGTCGTGGTATAGTTTTTACCGACGGTTGTCTAGCAACCATCATTGATTGTAATCGCCGATGATTTTTTTTTGAATTCAGATTAATGGTATAAAAACTACTATATCGGCGGTCCAGAACCATCGAGGTTACTCAAGACCGCCGGTATAAGGCTAAATGCTGGAGAAAAAACATCGGCAGTTTGAGAACTGTCGGTAAAAGATTTATACAAGGACTGAGAGAGGCTCGAACATGCACTTTGTTTCCTCCTCTCCCCTTTTCCCCACGCTCGAACCTCCTTCTCCTCCTCTCCCTTCTTTCGGCACTCGAGCCCCGCCATCCTCCCCTTTCCTCCTCCCGTTGTTGGAGCTTCGCCGCCCATGTTCTTGTCGTAGGTGCTCCTAGCTCGAATCCCTAGCTCTCCCCTTCTGCTTGCATGTATCCGAGTACTCCTCATTGCTTCATTTTAATATGTTACCAATATACTCATTCTGTGGATCCAGTCTTTGCATGTTTGATTTATTCTCATTGTCCTTTGGTGTATTATTGGCATCATATTTCCATGTCATTTAATTAAATTTAAATATTATATTAATGTCGATATATTTCCATATGGTTGCGGGTTGTGCGTGGTGTTTGTGTGTGGTGGTTGTGGTGTCGTGGTGAATGTGGAATCTGTAGGTGGGTGTTGTGGTGGTTGTGGGTAGGGTCTATGGTGTGTGTGGTGGCTATGATTGCAGTGAGTGGGGTTGTGGGTGGATGTTGTGGGATCTGTGGTGGATGTGGATGGAGTTTGTGGTGTGTGGTGGTTGTGTTTGCAGTGGATAGATGTTGTGTGGTATGTGGTAGATGTGGGTGGTGGTTGTGGGGGCTGTGGTAGTTGTAGGTGGTGGTTTGTAGAGTCTGTGGTGGTTGTTGGTGGGGTATGTGGTGTGTGTGGTGGTTGTGATCATTCCAGTAGGTGGGGTTGTGGGTGGGTGTTGTGGTTGTGGGTGGGATATGTGGTGTATGGGGTGGTTGTGATTGCCGTGGGTGGGTGTTGTGGGGGTGTGGTGGGTATTGTGGGGTCTGAGGTGACTGTAGGTGGTTGTTGTGAGTGGAGTTGTGGGGCTGAGGGGGCTATAGGTGGGGTTGTGGGGTTGTGGGTAGGGGTTGTGGGGCTTAAAGTGGCTTTGGATGATGGTTTGTGGGGTCTGTGTTTGATGTGGGTGGGATTTGTAGTGTGTGTGGTGGTAGTGTGTGGGGTTGTTGGTGGGTGTAGTGGGATCTGTGGTGGCCACGGGTAGGGTCTGTAGTGTGTGGGGTGGATATGGTTACTGTGAGTGGGGTTGTGGGTGGGTGTTGTGGGGTCTATGGTGGTTGTGGGTAGTGGATGTGGTGGTTGTTGTATGGTTATTGTGAGATCTGTTATGTTTGTGGGTTGTAGTTGTGGGGGTTGTGGGTAGTGGTTGTCAGCGGAGCTGTTGCTGGGGGTTGTGTTGTCTATTGCGGTTGTGGGTGGTGGTTGTTAATGGGATTGTGGGGTATGTTGTGATTGTGGTGGTTGTGGTTGGTGCCTGTGGGGTTTATTGTGATTGTGGTTGTTGTGGGGTTTGTTGTAGCTGTCGACTTGTGGTTGAGGGTTGTGGTTGTGTGGGTAAGCTTGTGCTTATGCTTCCATAGCTATAATTATGTATCATTTAATTGTTTAGAACTGCTTTGTTTGCATGCCCTAAATTGCCTTTGTTCCTTACATTGCATTTTTTATATAGGATTCATGCTTATGGTTACTGGAAACTCTCAATAATTGTATGTGTAAATTCTTCGACGACATACTCTCGACACTAATGACAATATTGTTAATAGTGCGAAGAGTGTTCTTCAAATTATCTATACCTAAATATTTAATCACACACTGGGAAATTATATTAATTACTAACTACTAAAACTTGAAATGGCGAGGCTACATAGCAGCCTTTTAAGTTTGGATGAAAATATCTGTTTAAGTTATTTTGAGCCCCAACCACCACCTCCAGACCCCACAATAAAATTGGGCTAATGATATTAGAAATTCATATTCCTTAAACATAAAATGACGAGACTATCTAACATCCTTTAAGGCTTTGTTGATATGTTGCAATGATTTTCTTAGCCTTATTCGGACTAGAGACAATGATGAACAAATATCATTTTAGAAAGTCATAACTTGTATACCTTGTATCTTGATATGATGAGGTGATTTGGCATCCTATGAGGAATCCTAAGGCAATTTTTTCAATAAGATTATTCATCTGACAACCGTAGTCAGGGAGGAGATCGTTGACCGTCTCGAAAACACAATGATCTCCTCTCTGAATACCATTTGTAGAGGTGAAATCCAACATAACTATCCAGATATGAAACTTTCTATGCTCTTTCTGCTTTTTTTTCTCTCATGGAAGTGGAGTTTATGGAAGGGACTCGTTGAGTTTTTGTGATGGTCATCATGGATCATATTTGTCATTGGTAATTAAAGATTCCTCATAGGTAGCTATATTGCAGCCTTTTAAGATATGAGTATTACTAATTGGATGTTATGATATATATTCTAAGCCTCGATGATGTCTGATTTTTTTTTATTCTTTTTTTTGTAATGCTTTAAGTGTTTAGAACTTCTTTGGTCTCATGCCCTTTGTGACTTAATTTTGCATTTTCTTTTCTATAAAATGCATGCTTATGGTTGTTGGCAACTTCCAGTAATTGTATGTATAAATTCTTCGGAGGTACACTTTTGGCACTAACAACGATATTGTTGATAGTGCAGGGACTGTCCTCCGAAGTATTTATTCCAAGAGATTTAATCACTCACCGAGGCAATGATGTTGATTGATAATTAATTAACACGTGAAATAACATGCTATCTAGCAGTCTTTTTGGTTTTGTTGATATGTTGTGATGGCATTTTTTGAGCTCCATTTGGACTAGAGGCAGTGATGATTAAATATCATTTTAGCAAGTCTTGACTTGTATACCTTGTAATTGAAATGGCATGGTGACTTGATTACTTATGACGAATCCTAAGGCAAACTTTACATTAAAAGCTCAGCATTTGTCAATGGTGTCCAAGGAATAGATCGCTTACCATCTCAAAAATACATTGGTCCCTTCCGCGAACACCGCTCAAAGAGGCAAAATCCAACCCAACCATCCAGATATGAAACCGCTATTGTTATCTCCTCTTCTTTTTGCTCTCACACAAGTGGAGTTCATGGAAAAGACCGTTGTGTTTTCGTGATTGTAAGATATAAGTAGTACTAATTGAAAATTATGATATATAAGATGTCCTATTTTTTTAAAGTTCTTTATTTGTAATCCTTTAAGTGTTTAGAACTTCTTTGGTCTCATGTCCTAAATTGCGTTTATGCCTTATTTTTTGCATTTTGTAGGTTTTGTTGATATGTTTTAATGGTTTTTAGTCCTATTCGAACTATAGGAAATGATGATTATATATCATTTTAGCAAGTCTTGACTTGTATACCTTATATCTTGAAATGGTGTGGTTATTTGGCTATATATGAGGATTCCTAAGGTATCTTTACAATACAAGTTTGGCCTCTGTCAATGGTGTCGGGCGAGGAGATCGCTTACCATCTCGAGCACACGGTGACCCCCTCCGCGAACTTCGTTGGAAAAGGCAAAACTTAACCAATGGTGCCCTTACATTTACATTTTCCCCCTTTCATCCTCCAAATGATCCATTGCTTTCGGACATCGAAGGTTTGATATTGTAATTTTTATGTAATTTTATTAATTCATTTATAAAATTGGATTTTAGTATTTTATATTTGTAAAAAATTAAAAATCAAATGTAGATCTCGGATATGAATTCGATTTTTATTTTTCTAAATGTTTTGATAATATTTCCTGGCAGTTGAGAAGTCATCGGGAAAGTTCGGTTTCTACCACCGTCACATTGGCTTTAACAACAAAGAACAATCGTCGGGACAACTTTGCATAACACCAGTGGTTGTAAGCTCGTCGTCGATAATCTTGTACTACTACATTCTTCCCAACTTATGACGGCGGTTATCGTGCAACAACGACGGACAACCACCAACCACAGTTACGTTATATTGGCATTTGGCAAACCATCAGTGAACATCGGATTTGGCAAGGCTCACCTAACCGTTGTCATTACGGTCCAGACCATCGGTAATACTTACGTCGATGGTTAAATCATTGGCGGTCGGATCACATCATTACCAGCAATTTTTACCCCTTCGACTGCGATTTTGAACCGCCACAGTGACCCATCTTGTTGTAGTGGGGTTTCCTCGGGAGGAGTCTGTTAGTAAGGATGTTGAAAATGAGAACGGGTTTTACTTCCTTAGCAATGTTCAAGACACTATTCATGTGGGTAAGAGTAGTGGACAGAATAGAGAAAATGATGGTGAAGAAGAAATTATACCAAACCATAATCTTAATACTTACTCAGAGTGAGTAGCATACAGAAAATGATAGTGAAGAAGTACACCATAATCCCAATCTTTCCTCGGATGATACATATCATGAAATTTATCGCACTCCTGAAGTTGTTGCTAATGATACTAAAAATTTACCTTATGGTCATCCCGTTGCTATGAGAAAGGCGGTCAGAACTGTTCGAGCCTCTACTTGTTATCTAGTGGAAGACATTGTTTCATACACCAAGACAAGTTCGAGATATAGATGCTTTATTACCTTCTTGGGCACTCGTCGTGTTCTAAAATTTTTTACTAAAGCCAGAAATCATCCAAAATGTGTCAATACTACAAAGGAAGAAATAGATGCCTTGGTGAAATATGATACTTAGGATGTTATTGATCCTCCTAAGAGTGCTCACTTGGTTGGCTCTAAATGGGTCTACATGAGCAAATATATTATGGATGATAAAATTGATAGGCTCGTCTTATGGCCGTGGGATACTACAATATGGGATAGACTATCTTGATACTTTTTCCCTTGTGGTAAAAATAAATACTCTTATACTTGTTATTTGCCTAGCTACACATTTTTTCTTGGAAGATGTATCAATTGGATATGAAAATACTTTCTTAAATGGTGATATTAAAGAAGAAGTCTATATGAAAATGCCTCCTGGTTTCGAAAAGGGAGATAAATGCTGCAAACTAAAGACCACTATATGGATAAAGTAGTCTCCAGAATCATAGTTTGAGTGTCTTTGTGTGGTCATGATCAATGATACACCTAGGTAAATGGAGACCACACTCTATTCATGTAAGATCTTGAGAGTTCGATATATATATATATATATATATATATATATATATATATATATATTCGAGATGCCGTAATATGGATTAGGTACCAAATTCATATTCAAATCCGGTCTCAATACGACTCGAGACCCGGATTTTGGTCTGACTCTCTTATCAGTTTTGTTCTCTTATTTTTAAATTTCAGATTTGATCTGTTGTCCAAATTGAGTATGGATAGATTATTGGTACTCATCGAGAACTTTCCAACAGCACCAAGAACGTCCAAATCCGGCATCGGACGAGGGAGATATGATCATTTTACGATTGTAGATCGATAATCAGATCCGGATCCATTATACCGAATCTGAATATTAAAGGGGACTGGGCATTGGTTTGATCGACCTAACCCCTTTTCCCAAGCTAAGGCCAGAGCACCGTCCGAGGTTGCCGGAGTCATCTGATCGTGAAGGTCGAGCATGCCGACGTGAAGATCTCATCGCGACGGACTCGTTCCTTACCTCCATAAGGTACGGATATTCCCTCCTTGCTTCCATTTTCCATATTTTCATTTTCTATGGTTGGTTTTCCAATTTTGTCATCGAACCGTGTTTGAATCGAGAGGTGTTCGCATGCAGGGTGTCAGAAGAGATCTGATCTCAAATCGAGATCCGATGTTTTACAGGATGATGCGCAGCTCTATTATGCTTTGTATTCGCTTGTTCAAAATTTTGTCCAAGTGGTCGTGTATGGTGTAGTTTACAGTCTCACTGATTGAAGTTGGATCTGAGTGTTGAGCTCTCAAAATCTGTAGCACAGTTCTTTCTTGGATTCCGATGCTCGGTTATTTCAGAACAAAATGGCTAATATTTGAATGACAGAATATCTAACTAGTATAATATTAGCTTCTTGGGTTGCATTGAGTGCAACAATGCCAAGTTAAAATGTTTATAGGAAATAATGTTACGAGTCTATAGAGTTGATTACCCATTTAAATCACATTGCTATAACAATCAATTCAGATTAACATGATCGATTGGTCTTTTAAAGAATAATCTGTTGTCGAGTCATCATATATTGACAGTTCGGTATCAGAGCAAGGATACTCCAATACACTTCAAATATGATTCTTAACATTATTTGAAATACAAATAGTGCACGGTTCTTGAGCCTACACGAGTCTCAGGAGACTAGTAGATTCATTTCCATGTCCACATATCTCTCAAAAGTGCAAGGATAAAAAAGTAATGCTATGATTCTCGTGCAGGACCATGCTGCCAAGAGTCGATCCAGATGTCGTACAGCAGTTGGCCTTACTGGTTCAGGTCGTTCAGGGCATTCAGCAGTGCCAAGAGCAGCAATAGCGGTAGGCGAAGTGCCAAGAGCAGCAGTAGTAGTAGGCAGCTCGTAGTTGACTTTATTGTGGCTCTCTTTTCATGTTCTTTTGTGTTTTTGAATCTGTACTTATTTTGGAGAGACAAGATTATGCGTCTATCCATGTTACTATACTTCTAGAATATTGTATATAATTTTTTTGGCGGACATGATGTATGAATGGAATGAAAAAATTGCAACTCTCCTTTCTCTATTGTTCTCCTACATATATTATAATGCTTGGTATTTCGAACGCGGAATTGTATTTGTGTATGTGTATTGTTAAGTATCTGGACCTTGAGGGCGTCACAATTCATACAAAGGAATGCTGACAGGTGATATTTTCTGTTAGTGTGTGTGGATGACATAATACTTACATGTGATGGGGAAAGGAAATTGTTTAGAATAAAGGATACTCTTGCAAGTGAATTTGAATTGAAAGACCTAGGGAAGTTGAAGTACTTCCTAGGTATTGAGATGGCTCGATCCCTAGAAGGTATGTAGTTAAGCTAATGGAAATATGCTCTAACAGCATGTTGGGATGCAAACCAACTACTATCTTATGGAAGAAAATCATACACTGAGCAAAGAGGATGGTGAACTTCTTGATGATACAGAGAAAGGAAGCTATCAAGATTAGTTGGAAAATTAATCTATCTTAATCCAACTAGACCGGATATTACCTACGGTATAAATGTGGTAAGTCAATTCACGCATGCTCCTACCACCTCTCATGCTAATGCAGTCAACAGAATTCTGTGTTACATAAAAGGATCACCCAGAAAAGTTCTTATGTTCAAGAGAAATCCTGAGGTGATAATAGAAGGTTATACTAATGTTGATTGGTTGGTTTTGTGGATGACGGAAGATTCACTTCAGGTTATGAATTGTTTTTGTGTGGAAATATGGTTATTTGAAGAAGTACGAAGCATAATATTTCAATATCAAGTGTTGAAGCTGAATATCACACCCTTACAAATGGTGTTACAAAAATTGCATGGTTGAAAAATTTGCTACAAGACTCAGGTATTGAAGATAATATGCCAATGAGGATGTTCTGTGACAGCAAAGCAGTAATTAACTTGGCCTATAATCCAGTTATGCATGATAGAACCAAGCATGTGAAGATAGATAGAATCTTCAGCCATGAGAAGATTGATGTTGGATTCTTATGCCTTCCTTACCTGAAGTCTAGTGATCAGGTTGTTAACCTCTTCACAAAGGGGCTACGTATGGTATAATTCGAGTTGAATGTAGCCAAGTTGGGTACGGTGAACATATATGCCCAACTTAAGAGGGAGCGTTGAGCTGTTGTGCACGTATCAATAAATGGAACTTTGGAAGAGAGACCGTTTACCCTTCCTTCTCTATATATTGTACCCATCCACCCTCATTGATATTTAATCATCATAGTGAATAGTACCCTAATGTCTAGTGAGGGAGATAAGGGATTGTGTACCCCCATGGTTTTTCCTTCTCCATAGGATTTTCCACATAAATCATTGTATTTATCACTATGCTTTATTTGTTCAATTTTAATAAATTAATACTGATCAAGCAACTCATCAAACTTTTTTGGGTATTGGATTGATATCTTTTGGCGATCTAGTTGAGGATGAATCTTATCAACAAACACAAACATAAATGGTTAAAGAGTGAACACACATGTCTGATGGTGTTGTGCTTACTCTATTGCTTACATCAGGCTTTCTCTTTGTTTTGCTCCAGGGCATCTTAAATACCACATGATTCGTACGAACTTCGTTACTCGGATGCTAGTTTGTGGCCTCGCCTTGATCATAGTGGCCTTCTTTAAGTCAGCGAGAATTTATCTCCTATGGGATTTCTTTTCATAATTTACTTTGGCACGTTCATGAGGTGTCACTTGAACGAGGGATAAGTAATAAGAAGGGACAAGTAACGATTATCTGTTATTTTTTTCTCGATTCTATTGGAAAATAAGGAAGAATAAAATATAATTAGACGATGTAATAATGATGTGATGTTTTATCTCAAGGTTGCTTATTTATAATATAAAGTCCTCTTATATCTCTTGGTTGAATGGAATTTGGACGTTGGATTCATGAGATTGGGGAAAAGAATAATGTTTTAGATAGACTTAAAATATTAGGATAAGATATACCAACAATAATGAGAAGTTTCAAATAATTTGTTGAGCGTCTAGCTTATTGCATGCAATATAATGAAACTTCGTATGCAAAAACCACAATATCTCTAGAATCAATTCATTAATCAAGAGTCGACAATAGCATTACAAACTATAAAACTACAAGTAAATCCAAATTTATTTCATTTTAGAAATTGTAGCACCCATGCTTAGGTTCCCAATTGAGGAAAAATAAATCTGACAACTTTTGGGGTTCGGGTTAGAATAGACATGTTGACAACCACCCAAATGCTTAATCTCAAGTTGTTAAATAGTAATACCCACCACTGATGAATCTATGATTTATCGACTTAATATCAATTTTTTAATCTAAATTATTATGTAAAACATCAATAAATCCACACAAAATCATAAAATAACAAAAATAATACATGCAATAAATTTGGCCTAATTGTATATTATTATCTTGTAAATGACTTCATGAAATAATTCAGAATAAAAACCGCAAAAATAAGGAGTTAAAAATCGTACATATTCACTTGTAAATAACTCAAACTTCCTTTAATTTTAATAAATTCATACTAACTCATATTGACCTAATTCTTTTCCTAACACACATATATATAGAAAAATACAAGAATATAAAATAAATTCAACTTTGAATAAATGCTCTTTGATCTCAAACTGAAAAGGTTGTAAACTCTAACTTCTAGGCTAAAATCATGCTCCATGTGAACTCCAATTTATCCAATCTCACTTTTAAAGTTCAAGTTATAAAATTATCTATCCAATAAAAGTGATTTTATAAAAATCAGAGCTTGTTTGCAAAATGTCGATTTTGGGACCTAATTGTACATTGTATATATTTATTAGCTTTACACTAACATTTTATCTGCATATTTAATCATTTTTAATTTATTTCTCTTTTAGTTATTTTCTTTGTTACATGTTTTAAGAAGATATACTAAATTTAAAATCTAAAAAAATAAAAATCAAAGAGAAAAGAAGTATTCTGGCCATGTATATATCTATGTATATGTTTCTCTCATATATTTAATTTCATCTATTCTTATTTACTAAAAATCTCAAAAAAATAGATTTGTGTGTATTTTTTATTTCTAGTGCATTATTATTTTCTTTTTATATAGTTTTAAATTAAAAAACTTAAGAAAATACAAAACTATGAAAATTTGGTGTTTTATACCTATAAAATACCCCAAAAAAATTCTTATCTCGAATTCTAGGTCGAATCAGCTCTTGATGTCTCATGAAAGTTGTAGAAAAGTTGATTTCCTACAAGTTTAATGTTTTACATTTTTTGAGATTCAGCTCGTAACATAATTTTATCTACAATCTTCGAATTTTAAGCCATGGTCCAACTGGGAGGTTACACGTGTCACCCCTACTACCTCCTCCAACCTCCAGCTACGTGCTGGAGAGGTGGAGAACGTGGGTAACATTCCAATTTCATCTAAATCTCATGGTCTATATACTTCACGGAAAATAAAACTTTCATTGTCAACGTGAGGAGCACACATCCTTCCATCTCGGAAATTTCTTTTCATGATCCAAAGACTTGTTTTGAAAGAGATTTTTGATGTTCGAAGTGGCTCTAAATAACATCTCTCTAGGTCGTGGAAAACGTGGCTGACCCACCATCTTCGCCCATTTATTATGGTCACCTCACTCCACAGAAGTCCGAGTTCTAACAGTTAAAGCGAAACCCTCTCAATCCTCTATCTCACGAGCTATCACACGATCTCTTCAAATGCCTATATCCGAAGATATTTGGTGTCACTTCTCGATCCGCCAAACGAAAGGTTAACCAAGCAGCTGAGAATTCTTTGTGCACTCGAGCAACGACACAATTATCGTCGAGTGTGGTCAAGGGTGTGACAGAGTCTTGTTGCGGTTCTTCTCTGAGCAGCTGCCGAGCTCCACCCCGTTGCGACGCATTGAGCAAAGATCTTATCTTTTGGAGCTCCCTCATTGGCACCTCTCCCATAAAGTATTCTTCTTACTTGTCTCTTCTTCTTTTTGTTTTGTTAGTCTTTTCTTGCTCTGCTTGCAACTCATCTTCTTCCTCCAGCTCTCGTTCTCTTCCCCGAACCTTCTTTGTTCTACTTTGTTGAACCACTTCTGTGTTCCACATCCATCACCTAACCTTCTCGATTATGTTTTTTACCTTTCACATCTACCAACTCTAGTCTTCTATGGTCGGAGCAAGAGCTCCAGTCCGTCATCTCAACGGAGCCTCCACTCCCCTCTCTGATTGGGTTCTCGAACCTGTCCTCAACTTCACACCGGATCTCCATAAATCTCCTTCCTCACATCTTTTTCTACCCAACAGATCATGCCCTCTCTGGTGAAGTCCTCACATGAGATACTCGCTTCGAATCCTCCACCTAAAATCGAAGAACATTCCTTGTTTCTTGGGGCTCGTTCGGTAGGGGAATAAGGTGGAATAAGGGGTGGAATAAGCTGGAATAAGGCATTATTTCTGTTCGGATGGAGGGATAGGAATAAGGTAGAATATAAGGGCCATTCTCTGTTTGGTTGGCATGTGAGGGATAAGGAATAAGGTTTGTAAGTTAGTTAAAAATGTTAGTTGCATTTAGTCCATTTCTGTTTGATGCGTTAATATTAAAAATATGCAGTCAGTGACACATCCACGAGCATAGGTTTACTGAAGAAACTTGTTCCATTTTAATTAAAATTAAAAGTCCATAAATGTCGACATATGAGATAGGCAACCATACATTAGGGATCATTAATTATGTATAAGGACATGCTTGTCACGCACATGCTCCTCGACGATGTCATGGATTGATGTTGATCCGCCGATCAGATTCATAATGTGTTGATCCCTCTCACATATAATTTTTTTTATTTCTTCTAGCTTCTCCAGATGGTAATCATCTGCAAACTCTATGTCGTTGATAATGTCCGCCAAGAAGAGTTTCTCCATAGCCAAAGATGTGATCGTAGGTCGCATGGTGGACTCTGTGACTATGTATCTGCACGACCTATGAAAGGTGGAATTATGTAAGAGGGTCATTTATAAAGTCGATGAGACGGAAAATGTTTCATAAGATGTGTAATTACGTCCCGGGGGCATATGTACCAAATCCGATCATCGGCATCCTCATGCTTCAGTGAATATTGTATGAGAGAACCACCACCTTGGGTAGTAGCATCTACGGTCGTGTATCTTCATCCTATCGCACCTTAACATTGACATCCTGTATCGTTTAATGTGGGACAATGAGGGAAAATAATACTACTAGCCAAACATGCCCGAGTCTTAAATACAATGTACATAATTTTTTGCTCTCAGAGAACATAAGAATTAAAAGAAGTATTTTTTTGTAAAAAAATCACTCAGTTAGCCAAGGATTCATGCGACGATGGGAGTCACAACCGTCGGTCAAGCCACACCACAAGGATAGCTGCTCATCCAAGTCTGGTTCTCCTCCTCGTGTCATGCATCAGGTTACGGGCTATCATCATCGTGATTGCCGTGGTCATTTGCTTTTGCATGAAGTCATTAGAGTTCATAAAGAAAATCCAAAAAACTATCAACATATTACGAATGGAAAAAAACTCGAAAACAAATTGCGAAAAAAAGAAGGGTCTGCTCGGGTAGCCAAGGCTTCACGTGTAATATGGAGCACAAACGGTAGTCGTGGCTGCTAAACCAAGTCCAGTTCCCCTCCTTCTGACATTGTTCAGGGAGTTGGGTTATCATCATTATGCAAAAGGATACGCCATACTTGCGTGGGTTGAACCCCGCCACGTTCGTGGATGCTCATTCATCATGCATATACAACACATCCATAGAAAAGAGGGCAATCATCATCGGTGTACTAAAAAAGCTTGTTCTTGTCGGGAAAAACATTAATCAAAGTTATCTATTCATCATTAAAGAACCTATTGGAAAGAAAAGCATTCATGCAGACATCTAAAATAGTAATAGTAAATATAGGAATTACACTCTACGATCCACTCCAACCGACGCAGAATAGAAGGTCACATAGCATTCCACATTATAGTCGCCAGCCCGTTTCACATAACCTCCCCTGCCCGTATGTCCTCGAAAACTCGGACATCGTCTTCATTTTCGTTATTATCGAATAATTCATCGTTGTCCTTACTAGCGCTCGTATCCTCGTCCCTAGGTGGGTTCTCTCAGGTATAAGCGACTGAGATATGATCCTCACCTTGCACATGTCGGATGAAGTTGTTGATAATACAACATGCTAGGGAAGTTGTAATACGACCATTCATTGATTACTTTGAAGCGTACCTTCATTATCCCAAAAGTACGTTCGACGTACGATTGAAGTTGATAGTGATGATGATTGTACAACTCACGAGGACCAGTATACGCCCGACTCTCCGTGCTTTGAACTGCGGGAGGTGCGTAATCACACCACAATAGGGAGCTAAGAAGGTATCCGTGTGTACGTAGCTGCAATCCACAAGAAATTTCTGGCCTGCTGGCACTCTAAATTCCCCTTCATCCATGCCTGGCTTGAGTACCTTCATGTCTTCGACTGATTTCTCCCATTATGCACCAATGTACATGAATCTATACTGGAAGTCCACACACACAATGACATTCTATGAAATGAGCCGGTGTTTGCTTCTAAACTTTGGGATAATGTTAGCTGGCACGTTCACCAGGATGAGGGTACCGTCTATTGCCCCAATTACATCTTGAAACAAAGATATATATAAGGCCAGACCAAGCACCCAAGTGAAGGAGACATGTGAGTTATTTCCTAAATCAAATATATTGGACTTGGAAGTATGGATATAAGTTGTTGTTCTAATGAACCACTTCTTGGATTGGACTATTAGCCGATGGCAAGTGAATAACATCGTCCCTAAGAGAGACAATGTGCGTGAGCACGTCGTTGAGATGCCTTGAAATTGTGTCCCATCGTGCTGGAAATACTCGCAGAGGACACAACTCTTTGCATTGTGACCAAGGTAGTACAACAATATGGAAAGCGATTCCTCTACCTTCAGATATCTAGAGTCCCTAAGACTCACACGTTCCTTAAGGCAGGTGCATAACCTTGTAATAGTCTCAGGGTACATGCGAAATATCACATATGATCTCTGGACATGACCGATGAGCATATCCCTAATCCAGATGTGTCTTATCTGCATCACGGTGTGGTTCAGCACATAGGGAATGTTTCATGCGTCGCATTTTATGCCCTCCTCTTCTTCCTCTAGCAATGCACACAGTTATATAATGTTAAACATCACCAAATTGGTCCTCATTGTTGTTATGCTTTCCATCTCCTACACCAAAGCAATGTATTTGATAATCTACGGTAGCTCATAAGCCCGATGATGGAACATGACCAGCTAAATTGATATCTTACTAGTGAAACCCAAGTTGATATGTCACTGCGGATATTAAATATCCATAAGCCATACATATAGCATAGATGTGCATAGATAAAACACGGAAGTTCAGAATAATTACAACGCCAACGACATATGAAACTTAGGAGTACGGTAAATAAACAACTGTAAGCATTCATAAAACCGTGTAAAATGGATGAAGAAAGTCCACAACCTCATTAAGGCTTGTTGAGCTGGACCTCCACCCAAGTGGCAAGTTTCACAAGTATATTATGTGGACGACTGAATATCATCCGCTCATTCAGCTCGCATAGACTATGGACAAGACGGATGTGGGTGTCATGGGGAACCCTAGGTAACAACGCCTCAACTTCATTAAGGAGCTCCTCTACTATAACATGGGGGTCCTTTGGCATGAAATTCCTAATTTGCTCGCACTGCAGTTCGAGCATCTGCTCAGTAAGACTAACCACATCTTGCCCCACGACCTGGGATGTAGGAGAGGCACCATCACTCCTTGAATGCTTACTGCCATATGACTGACCTATAGATTATCTGCGGCGTCATCGCCTGCTCCTGTTGGGCTAGGAACCTCTGGTGTGGGTTGTACCCCCTCAAGTTCTTCCTTGAATGTGTGTTGTGTAGAGGAGTCTCCTTTGAAGAAAGCTGCGAAGGACCCCGGTGATGGGGTCTGTGATGAAAAGGCGTAGGTATCCCTCGCAGTATATTCCCCAATCATGGCATTGGCAAGGTTGTAATGGGGGAGTGTCTTACTCTTGTACACATTGTATGCCTTGTCGATCTGAAGCATGTGGCATATATGAGATCTTTGCCATATCACTTCAATCTAACTATGAGATCAAATTCAATGAAGCTTACCATCAACCAGGCATCATCATTCGATGCAAAAATGGAATAGGACACCGATTTCCACCCCCATATGCTCTTTGTTACTGGATAGACGAAATAATTGTATTCCTTCTTTATGGTCTTCCACCTATTGTTGAGCTTGGTCTTGTCAAATGTCTTCCCAATCTGCATGTTAAAATATGTCTTGATGCTTTGCCAAGTAGTGGGGTGAAGATCCCACCAACCCAGTTGCCTTTTGATGAACCACTGATTGGATATGTTAGTAGTATCGAATTGTAGTACGACCATCAACGATCAATCAGAGACCGAGCTCGAATTATCTCCGCGAGAAGGGGGCTCGGTTTGATTAAACTATTATTATCTAGGAAGTCCAGGGTCGAACTCAGGGACGTGAGCTACCTAATGTGATTAATTAGCCTATAATACTTATATTAAGATATTATTAATTTACCTAGGTCAATAATGCACAAACAATACAATGCAAAGTGCATGAACAACATGCATTTTTGGGTTTCATGCAAGTTAAATAAGGTGACATAATGCAACAAAAGATATGATAAGCAAGTTTATACATGCACAAATATGCCCCTAAATTTATCAATTAATTGAGTAATAAACTAAGATTTAGTTTCAGTTCCATGAACATATGAAACATTAAAATATATCTATATTTAAGCAAATGGCATTCAAAAGCAAAACCATGTAACACAATGACACTCAAATAAATTCATCCTGCTAAAAAGAGTCAAATCAAGAAACTAATAAATGCCAATATCTAGAGGATTAAGCAAACATCAAAATGCAATTTAAATAACTGAAAAAGGAGTTCATATGCTCAACTTATAAAAGAAATTATGCATGGGCAAAAACAAAAATAAAACATAAAAATATACACAAAATTCTTCACAAATAGGTCCTTAGAGGGGCATTTTTGCCAATATGTAAAGTCGGAGTGGCTTCCTATACTAAGTACACAGGGACCATTTTGCAATTTCAAGAAATCAATAGGATCTGTGTGCAATATACTCTAGTGTGCCACATGAGGCACGCGTGCCCATGACCTATGTGCAATTTGAAGAAGCTGGAGGGCTACGACTGCAAATTCCCCACACCTCGCGTGCTTCGCACACACCGTGAGGGTCTGAGTTAGGCTTGGACTGGGTCAGGTGGCTCGGGCCGCGTGGGCGACCTGAGTTGCTTCGGTGGAGGCTCAGACCCACCGAACCAGCTAGAATTGTGGCGAGGCCTAGAATGCATGAGAGCCGTCCGATTAAGATGATTGGATGGCACTTGTAGCTCGAGGGAACCTCCTCATCCGTCATATGGGGGCGATAATGGGACTCCGGTGAGGCATCGCTTCCTCCTCCATTGTCCTCCAACCTTGTTGAGGGTCCTCAGACCTTCCCTGACCTCTGGCATAGATCACGGAGAGGCAAAGGACCTTTGGGCTGATTGGAGCAGATGAATGAGGTGCCATCATCGGAGCATATGCTCTAGATCGTACCACCTTCCGAAGCTCCGATCAATGAAGAAGGACTTGCAAAAGGAGTTAAGAATAGCCGAAGCGAGAGTGTGTGTGTGTGTGTGTATGTGTGTGTGTGTGAGCGCGCGATGTAAGGTGAATGGGGGTCTAGGAGGGTGGATAATATGGGGACCTGATGGGTTCCCCTACCGTTGAGGCGAAGAAAAAGGGGTGGAGCGGAGGAGGTTCTGGAGGAAAGAGGAAGAAGGATGCAGTCTCCTGGGAGGATCATTGATCCTCGATGAAGGTTGGGAGTCGGTTTAAGTGAGGTGAGAATGTATGTACATCTAGGTAAAAAGCAAAGACAGTAAACAAAAATAATGACCCAAGATTACCTGAAGGTTGAAGATGATCATGATGGAGCGAAGGGCATGGCTGAGGGTCGATTCAGCCCTCCGATCATCGCTTGGAGTGCTCAGCCTTAGCACTGAGCTCAAACAGTCGTTTAAAGAGCGATGTAGCATGGCCTTCAACCATGGATCTCGCCTAGGACCGTCGTCTTCATGGCCTCCATCGATTCTCCTTCTCCCTGTCACGGAGAGGAAGAGAGGGTTGGGCGAGTGCCCTATCAAGGATGGACAGTCGGTGCGAGCGGCGATGGAGGTGTATTTGAAAGGAGTAGGAGTGGTTCCAGGTGGTTGAGTGGTCAAGATTCAACCGCTCCTTGATCGTCGGTGGTTAAAGGAGAGTGGGAGTTGGGATTAGGGCATGAGTGAGAGAAGTTAGGGCTACGATGAGGAGGTGGGATGAGGTATAGAGAAGGTATGAGGCGGTTGAGACAACTAGAGAAGGTGGGTGATCAGGGCTCGAGAGTTTGCTGGAAAGAGCGGTTGGAGGTTGAAGGCGAGTCCAGAGCCATTGGATCTAGCGATCCAATAGTGGCAGGTGAGGCACGAGTGGAAGGCTATAATGAGATATAATGACCTCATCAGACGGTGGAGTAGTGCATGGAGATGGATGGACCTGATTACATCCATAAGGAACATATGGATGGTGGAGAAGGCGTGCGACTGGCAATGAAGTGGTGGGCCACATGGGTGACCCAGGGGTGCCTACGTGACCCAATAGAAAATATACAATAAACAAATAATTAGAGGCTTTAAATGAAAAAGTATAAAACGTGAAAGTTGTAGATCTTTTCGAGATCTACAAGTTTTGCGTTGAATAAAAAGTCGAAATAGGTCATGTATACATACTTATATTTTTGTAAGTATTTTTAGGGATTAGAAATACTTGTTTTTTTTTAATTTTTTTGGGATTTTTTATATTTTTAACTTGTATTTAATTTCAAAACAAATATTTACAATATTTATATATTTTTAGGATTTTTAATAATTAATAAAAAAATAGAAAATAAGGCACAATAATATAGTTAATAAATAGGGTTAGTTATAAACACGAGATTAATTTTTAATGTTAGTTAATTAGTTTACATTTTATTGACATAGTCTAAGTCGAAGGATTAATTAATAATAAATAAGATAATAAATCATGGATTTATCACCTATATCCAAGTGATGCTTAAAAAGATGCATAAGGCACTCATTCATTGTCAATGTCCATGTGGCATGATGCTCGAAGGAACCAACCTCCATGATATTAATCCTAGAAGTGTGTGCACCCCTCCTGCTCATCTTGTATGAGCATGCAATTTATGTCACAAAAGTTAAAGTGAGAAAGGAAAGGGCCTATGCTGGGTTGTAGGTTCTACCCATCCCGAAGTTTATCACTAGATATCATAATGACCCTATAACATGAAAGACCACCACATAAAAAGTCTACAAATAGCCTTATCTAATTTCCATTTTTTATACAAGCTAAGTGCATCATGACATCACTTCCATATTAGCAGCAATGAAATGCCAATATCACTGAATTGTGGAGATAACAATATCAACTAGCTACCAATATTAATTTAATTTCCATATATCAAAATATTACGTCCTAACAATGTAAGATTAAGAATCAAACTGAAATGGTAGCAAAAAACAAGATATTAAAATTTCAAATGAACTAATTAAGACTAACATTATACTAACAATAGAAAACTAACAATGGAATTGATCAAATTCAAATCAGACGTCACTTTTATATTATCAGCAATGAAATGGCAACAACAATGAATTGTGAACACACCTGTGAAATTAGAAAAAAAAGTGGTAGCAAAAATAATAGACTAACATTGTTGTGAGCTTATTAAGATTAACAACATGAATCATGGTATTAAAACTAACATTTGAAGTGAACCGATTAAGACGAACATCATAACATATAGCAGAAAAATATGAATCTAACAAAATGAGAACTTAAAATAGGATTAAAATATGAGCATGGAACATGACACTAAGAATTAAGATGACATGAATGCGACTAAATATATACCAACAATAAGTGATCAACAATTTAAGTGAACAATTTAAGACTAACAATTGCTTTGAGATTAACAACTTTGAAATAGCAATATAACTGAACTGTGAGATTAGCATACAGTTATGACCTCTGAGATTATCACCTCTGGAACCGTGCTAGCAAAAACTTGAATGTCGGGAATCAAAATCCTATTATAAAACTGACATACCCAAGTTGGTTTAAATCATTTCAGCACAAACACACACTCTTTTCATGAAGAAAAGACTCAACGCAATCTCTTCAAATCACGCTCTCTACATAACACTAAATCTTGAAAACAAACGACCAGAGCATCTTCTCAAACAAGAAAGGGTTGCTCTGCTACAATCCAACACCTTCAATCGACAAAAGGGAACGACAAATCACGTAAACGAAAACAACCAACTCACAATATCTTAGCAATTTCAGCAGTATATTACTGTTACTCAAACATTTAATCCACTCTTTGCAACAAAAACAAATCCACGCTTGAAAATTTTATGCAAATCAACACAAAAAATGCAACTAAGTTCCACATCCTTGCCACACATTCAAGAGTCAACATCAAATTCTTCCATACAAGCACTTTAAATCATCCAATTATCAAGCTGACATATCCAAGTTGGTTTAAATAATTTCAGCACAAAACACACACTCTTCCCACGAAGAAAAGACTCGACACAAGCATTTCAAATCACGCTCTCTTCGCAACATTAAATCTTGAAAACAAACAACCTCCACTGCAAAGCTTCTTCCCAAACAAGAAAGGGTTGCTCTGCTACAATCCAGCACCTCCAATCGACAAAAGGGAATGACAAATCATGTAAATGAAATTAACCAACTCGCAATACCTTAGCCATTTCAGCAATATATTACTATTACTCAAACAATCAGTCCACTCTTTGCAACAAAAACAAATCCATGCTTAAAAAAATTATGCAGATCGGTACAAAAATGCAGCTAAGTTCCACATCCATGCCAAACATTCAAGATTCAACATCAAATTTCTTACATACAAGCACTTCAAATCATCCCATTATCAAACTAACATACCTAAGTTTGCACAAACACACACTCTTTCAATGAAGATTAGGCTCAACACAATCACTTCAAATCACGCTCTCTACACAACATCGAATCTTGAAAACAAATAACCTCCACTGCAAAGCTTCTTCCCAAACAAGAAAGGGTTGCTCTACTACAGACCAATAGCTCCAATCGACAAATTTCTTCATACAATAACTCAAATGCCACACAACCAGCTTGCTATGAACATAGTCAACTAGCTACCAACATAACTCCTCTTGTAAACCACATTGTACAAATCTTCTAACCTCATCACTGCTAACAACTTAGAAACCATTACTTCTACTTGGATCCAAAATAACTTTCAAAATCATTGAGATAGAGTTAACTGTATTCTACACCGAACGTGGTTGAACTATGAATAAGGAATCAAACACATCCAAACAAAGGTATGATCAATGTATAAAATACGATAAAAAAATTAAAACTAGCAAATGCAAGAAAGATGCACAACATGAGGACCTTCCAACCCCTCAGCACAGATGGATTTCCATCATTAAACCCTTCAAAGTCCCATTGGTTATTTCTCGACACCATAACATGCATATGTTTAATCGAATAAACGAAGCAAGGTCCAGTACAAAAAATCGACAACGATCAACAAACATGCAAGAGTGAAGACATTTGATACATGGCACAACAAAAAGTCGACAAAGTTGAAGAAATGTGAATACAACAACAAAAAGGGAAAAGCTCAGCAAGGGACAACAAGATTCGATCAGAGCGAGCCATTGAGGCCTTTTATAGGGCTTCGATGGAAATCCTGAAACCCTAGATTCCAAATATGATTCCATTAGAGAAGACAAACACAAGCAAACCCAAGGACACCACGCCCCTAGTTAAACGTTGTGGTGTAGAGTAAATAGCTGGGTGTACCTCCATCAACTCCAATAGAGCCCAAGTAAAGAGCTCCAAGACAAGTGATGGGAATCCCCGATGGCAAGGATGACCTGCAAAAGGGGAGGGAAAAAGCAGACCACACACAAGACCATCACGAGAGCAGGGGGGCCCGTGGGTGGAGCTTTAATGGGGAGATGGATATGGGATGGTGGGAGAAGGAGTTGCGATGGAGAGAGAGAGAGAGGGAATAGGTGATGTCTAGGGAGAGTAGTTGTACACATCACGTGAGGAGAAGAGAATAGCAAGAGTGGCAGGCGTTGTCTACAAGGCAGAATAACAATATAGATCCGTGGGAGGGGAGTATGGCCTTATTCCATGGCCTTATTAAACTGAAGAAGACTGGGATGTCGGGATGGAAAGGTTAGAAGAGAAATGGGAGAAACTCTTTTGTCCTTTGAGTTGCCAATCAATCGAGCTTAGTCACACCTAGAAGCACAAGAGATAAACATTTTGAAAGATTAGAAGTCTAGATTTTTCATGTTTTAAGAGATGATTACTACGAAGATTTAGTAAAGGTAAAGCCAAATAAGTAGAAGAGTGGAGAGGTGGATTTACACTTATCGAGAAGAATGATGAAATGGAAGAGGAATTTGGAGTGGTGGAAAACGCATCCATTTCGGATGTGGAAATTATGAAGTTTGCAAAAAGCAAATTAAGCATTCATTGACTAAGGATCATATAGCGAAAAAGGTTACTGACCATTGAGTTAGTGATGATTGAAAGGTGAGATGGAGAAGTGATGTAAGGTTATTAGAAGTAGAGAAAGATAAGCTTGTTATCATCTCAAATGAATCGACCACGAAGGAAATGGAGGACTTCAAGAAGAGATGAGGACGAAGAGATCCCACCCATTCCCATTTGGTTTGCAAAGAATTGGATCTCGAAGAATTCTTTGCATCTATACAGAAGAAATGTGGTATGAGACAAGATCAACCATACATAAATTTTATCCTCATAGTTTGACGAAGAGGAGAAGGGAATACTTAATGAAGATTCCACACCCCTTCTCTTATGTTTCTTTCGTTCGAAGCCTCAACTCCATGGTATATTATAGTTTTCCTATTTTTTAAGGCATGTTGGTTATACACACAGGATAAGTTTTCTTGTTTTAAGGTCATGTTGGCTACTTTAGTTCCAAGGTCATATAACCCTCTATATTGAGTTTTCATGTACAAGTTTTTTGATATTAATGAAAGCAGTTACCCAAGCCTTGAAAATCGAGCTTGAGTAAAAATGTAATCATTGTGTGATTGATATCATGAAATGAGATGAAGTTCTCTTTATCTTGAGATAAGATGAGCTTAAAATAATAATAAAATTAGATGTAACAATAACAATAATAATAATAATAACAACATATATTTGTAAAATTTTAAATAAATACCTTGAGACGAAGATTGGAAAGAGGAGAAGCCTTTCGAATGGTCTTCTATTTGGATAGATGAGAAGATTGGATAGAAGAGAAGCCATCAACTCCCATCAACTCACATCACTTGAATACACCTCTTCCACTTTCGGAAAATCCTTTCATTCGTCGACAAAGGCGTAGGTGGAATACGCGTCCATATCCTTCAAGCCTTCATCGATGAAGGTGGAGGCATTCTATTTGTTGATGGAGTATTCAGAGTTGTGACTCAGAAATCGAAAAGAAAACAATCCAAGAGCAAAATCAAAATGTTAATGTAGAAAAATAACTGAATGGGGGCATGACACCCGTCTTTAATATATACTAATAGAAATAGTAAATAGTACAAATATGTCTCTCTAACACAGTTGACAATTTCACAATTGTAATAATTTGTATTGCAACTCCTCAACATGGATCACCCACGACTCCTAAAATCATAAACTTTTGATGGCACCAACAGACTCGTACTCGAGCCACATATAAAAGCTAACTAGCTCCACTCTCTCTATCTCTCCCCTCTTTCCTACTCCCGCGCCATCGCCTGCTCTCAATCTCTCGCCCAATGGCATTCGTATGCATCTACTACAACAGTTTTTTCCATAGTTCTAAGGTTGTGGCGGGCCACTCAAAGTTAGTGCATCGAAAGTTCTACCATTTTGATAACAAATGCCAAAGGTGTGGTAACTTTTCTCCCACCAACTCCCACATATGAGCTTAAAATAATAGTATTAATAATAACAACAACACATAATTGTATAATTTAAATAAATATCGTAAGGAGAAGATTGGATAGAAGAGAACTTTCGACAGGTCTCCTATGTGGAAAATCAAGAGTTTTGCAAGGATAACTCGATTTTGCAAGTATTTTCCTTCAAATGAACGGATCATAAATTATATATATTTAAGAGTATGTATTTGTTAACCTCATGGTAAAAAAATCCTTACTAAATTATTGGTACTAAGCATATTTTTATACATATATAACAATGTTAGATTTGAATGATAATGAATTGAGTAGTGAAGTATTCCAATAGTTTTTCTCTATTGTTAGGATTATGCGTTGGGACGGGGCGGGGCCGGTTCTTTCGATTCCAAATGCGGCCTCCTCCCGCTCATCAGGAACCCTAGTCCTTCCCCCCAAACCCTAATCCTCACCACCAATGTCCCGCCTCGATCGGGCCTCAAGATCCGCGCTTTCCAATATCCGACCCCTACTCGCTGCCTTCTCCGATCAATTTCATCGCTGTCACCGGTCTACTGATTTCCTTCGCCCTCTGTCGATTGTAGAGCGTCGTCTCTCGTCACAATCTCGGCAGAGCAGCAGAGACGCAGGCCTAGATCTGAGCCAATTCCCCCCGGAGAGGATCAGGAATTTCTCCATCATCGCCCACATCGATCACGGCAAGTCCACGCTCGCGGACCGACTGTTGGAGCTCACGGGGACCATCAAGAAGGGGCACGGGCAGCCGCAGTATCTGGACAAGTTGCAGGTGAGGTCGCATTCTGGGGTCGTGGAGTCTTTACAGTAAAGATTGAAACTTGCGATGTGGGTCTGGTTGTTTTGTATATAAAGGCGTGTTCTTTTCCCGGATGAGGTTCGATACAGGATGTTTTAATTTCGTGTAATTGAACTCTAATTTTGATCCATGGTGTATTTGACTGTAGGGGAGGCTTTCCTGTTAAATTTTATGGTCCATTAGTTAGTATAATTGACTTGAAAACAGTTGATTAGTTTGTATTAAGATTAAAGAAGGAAAAGACCTTTTTATTGGGCAGTTGTCTGCTTTTGGAGAATGTATATTTTGGATGAGGGGATTAGTTTGAGTTGTTTTTGCAGCTCTCTTGTGAAATTGTATAGATGGAACATGGTGGTCGTATTTTGTGTTCGGTACATTTGAGTGATGCTTCTGCATTTGGGCTCTAAATTTTGTATAAATGGTGGCAGTCAGAATGAAAAAATAGGTTGAGTTTATATGGTACCGTAAGGTACTTCTTGTTGAAAAAAGAATGGATGAAGCAAAGACGTTTGTGCTGTTAAAAGTTGTGCAGGAGTTAGTCATTTTGAACATTTATGTGCTTGTTATGAATAAGATTATAAATGCTAAAACTATTATTGGAGCATTATTGTTCTCATGAAACCATCTTATCATATGATGCAAAATTAGGAAGAGATGGAATATTGATGTATTATACAAGAGTCCAGTGCTGCTTCTAGAGTACCGGTCATCATTACAAGATTAATCAACTACAAATCAATGCTATGAAAATTTGCAATCATGCAAAAGGTCCATTCTGATATAAGTACAGCCCTAATGAGCAGTCAGGTTGATCCTCTTTAGCATTTTTCTCTCTTTCTTATTCTTAGGTGGAAAGGGAAAGAGGAATAACTGTTAAAGCTCAAACAGCAACCATGTTCCACAGGCATTTGATTGGTGGGCATGGACCAACTGCAGAGAGTACAAAAGCACCTGAATATCTGCTGAATTTGATTGACACTCCAGGTCATGTAGATTTCAGCTATGAAGTATCTAGATCCCTTGCTGCTTGCCAGGGAGCTCTTCTTGTGGTTGATGCTGCTCAAGGTGTTCAGGCACAGACTGTAGCTAACTTTTATCTTGCCTTCGAAATGAACCTTACTATCATTCCTATTATTAATAAAATCGATCAGCCAACTGCGGATCCTGACCGTGTTAAGGCGCAATTGAAGTCTCTGTTTGATTTGGAGCCGGAAGATGCTCTGTTAACATCTGCCAAAACTGGCCTAGGTCTTGAGCTTGTACTCCCTGCTGTCATTGAGCGGATACCTCCACCTTCTGGGAATTCTGATACTCCATTAAGGATGCTTTTGTTAGATTCGTATTATGATGAATATAAAGGTGTTATTTGCCATGTTGCTGTTGTTGATGGTGCTTTGCGCAAAGGGGACAAGATTTCATCCGCTTCAACTGGTCAGGTCTATGAAGTTTCTGAGGCTGGAATTATGCATCCTGAACTCACTCCAACTGGAATGCTTTTTACCGGGCAAGTTGGTTATATGGTCAGTGGCATGCGTTCAACTAGAGAGGCACGCATAGGCGATACACTTCATCATGCCCTACATGTGGTAGAGCCTCTTCCAGGTACATGACCGTAATTATTTATCATCTGAATGGCATCGTAAAATAAAAATCCATTCAAATGAGATCTACTCCTTGGTTCTGTGATATAACCACGTCTATGTTCTTCTTCTGCAGGGTTCAAACCTGCAAAGCATATGGTTTTCTCAGGTCTTTATCCAGCTGATGGATCAGATTTTGAAGCACTTAACCATGCAATAGAAAGGCTTACATGCAATGATGCTAGTGTATCAGTTACAAAAGAGACTAGCACAGCCCTTGGAATAGGATTTAGGTAAATCTGGCTGATATACATGTTTTCTTGTCATTTTCTTAGATACAACCATGACGAACTTTCCAATCGTGAAGCTTTTGAGTCAAGTTGCAGTTCCAATGGAAACTTCGAGTGAAAAGATCTCTATTGCTCACCCCGTTATCCAATTTTCAGATGTGGCTTCCTGGGATTGTTACATATGGATGTTTTCCATCAAAGGCTAGAGCAGGTATGCTTCCAATTATTTTACTTCTTTGCCTCCTACCATTTTAATCTTTTAGAAGTTATTGATTTCCAAGACATGTAATTAAAAACTGAAATACTTTTTTCTCTATATATCTGTCATTTCAAATTGTATATATTTATCAAATTATTTGAGATTTAATAATTTAATTGCGGAATAATCTTATAGAAAATTCTTTATGGAAGGGTGTGGTTGATCAGGTTTTGGTATTATATGCTTTTCCAAGAAAGGAATTTGGTGCTATATCTTCATAACTGGAGGCTGGCCGCTGGATTATAAAATATCAGTCACCGCCTTTTGTTTAAGCTGATGATGGAGAAAAATGATACTGTGCAATGCAGTCTATTTTGAATTATGGCAAATAAGATTGCATTTCTTAAGTGTTAGTATCCATTTAGAAAACAATATAGTATTATTGGATGCTTGTTTCATAAGTATTATTTTGGATGATGTATGGGTGCATAGTAAACTATCAAATATACAGCTTGGATCATGAAGACAATAATAAGTTATACCAACAATTCTGATCGAAGGTGAAGAAATATGAGTTTTCATTCAATCTCAATCCAAGATGGAGGCCTTCTCAAGGTAATTTGCGCTTGCAATAGACAAAAATGGCGATGGTTTCTCACTGCTGATATGGAGTTTGGTTATCTTGTTTTGCCTCCCCCTTGCCAGATCGGATGAGGGAGTCACAAAGATGGTCACATTGATGGTGGACACAACAGATGGGAGGTGGATGCATGGATTTGGAGAGATGATTTTACAGTTTGTGTCTTAGGACTCGTTGAGGGAGTGTCTTGAGGTCCTTGACCTCTCAACTAGGACTTTTACATGACTGCTTGTTGGGAAGTCGTTCACATACTGACCAGCTGGAAAGGTTAGGTTCTTTAATATATTAATAAAAGGCGGTAGTGTGCCTTCCATCTTTCAGTATTAGTGACAGTCCTGAACAGTTATACATATTTCCTCGGCCTAAACACTTAGATAGGTAGCCTGATTTACGATGGGTGTAGCGAGCTTGAAAGACCATATATATGTGTGTGTGTGTATATATATATATATATGAAAAAAGCCTACTGCTTCACCTACTATTAGTTATTATAGTTATTAGTTGCAATCTCAATTCTGTCTACCAACTTATGTTGTTCCCATGAATCCCATGGTCTTTATTGATGCAAAATGGATTTTTGCACGCCGATGAAAATTTAATTTGTTTGTGGATTTTTGGTGGAGAAGAAAATGGAGCTGAGAAGAGAATAACTCGTCGGAGAACGAGGGATCTTGGAGAAGAGAAGCGCGAAGATCACGTGGGGGAGGAGATAAACGAGAGAGAGAGAGAGAGATAAAAATCTCAATTTTAATTATAATATGACATGTTTCTTACAATAGACTACTATCCCATTTATATAGGAGGGATGGGGTTACAAAGATAGAAATAAAATTCAAATTGACTCTAATTGATTTGAATCAAAATTCAAATCTTCCTTATCCGACTCTAATTTGAAATTCAAAATTCATATTAAAACCGACTAACTAATTTGAGATCACATGTGATCTCTTTTATTTAAATAATTGCAACTCTCGATTAATAATTAGACTCTAATTAACAATGAAAAATAAATAAATAAATAAATAAAGCCCTATTTATCTGATTCACGCTGCATCAGTTCTCCTCCGCTTGAAAAATTCGTCTCCCGACGAATTGCTTGATCTTTGGGTTGTTGATGGAGAATTTCCACATGGCTTGTTGGTCGAATCTCCCAATTTCACTCCTTTTCCATGTTACATTTATAATTCTTTCCCACTGAGGGATATGGTTGCAAAAGTTCTACCCCTTCACTTAAAAAAATTCCATAGCATAATATATCCTCTAAGTGACCCTTTTGATAAAAGCTTTTGAGAGGAGGGGTCTTCCTGCAAATATTCCAAATCAATTTTCCATCCCAAATTTCATGGGATTTGAATCGTATAGATAAAGGGCCCCTCGTTAGGGTTCTTCCCTTCAAGCTGCGGCAAACGGCGGCTGCGAGGAAGCAAGGGTTTAAATATCGATTTTGGATACCGTATCGATACACTGTCGATACGATATTTCGACGAAATTTGGATGACATTTCGCCCATATCGACCACCATTTGTGAAGAAATGACCGGAAACTGCCCTCATATCGCCATTTCGCTTGAGATTTCGGTTCCTTGTCGAAATCGAAATTTCGCGAAATCTGAAACCATGCGAGGAAGTCGGTGCGGGCGGCGGCTACGCGTGAGGCACGCGTGGTGGTGGCGGTGGGTGATCGCACAAGGAGGGCGGCGACTTGTCAGGTTGAGGCGAGGACGCGGGGTCTCTTAATGGTGACGATGGTTCATGGGAGGCGAGCAAGGCTGGCGATGGTGGATGGTACGACGTCGGACGTTGTACTGGTGGGGTGTGGTGAGTGTGGTGCCTTCTGGTAGGGAGGGAGAGGTTGGCGGCGCGAGCCGTGGAGAGGGGGTTGGAAAGAGGATCTGGAAGTGGTGCGGGGTCGACAGTAGGGATGGGCATGGGCCGGGCTCTGAAGGGCCCAGGCCCAAGCCCATTTAAAAAATTCGGGCCTTGGGCTGGGCCTGGGCCTACAGTTTTTTTTCTGTTCGGCACAAGCCCATGCCCGGCCCATCTATTGATGCTAGGTCCATGGAAGAATTGGATTTACTATACGGATTATTCTATGTGACCTGACCGTGTTTACTATTTAAAATAAGGGTGTTCCACATGTTGAGTCTGGTAACAACGCCACAATATTTGGTGTTATGTAAAAGTTCCCCTTCATTTCATTATAAAAATGAAGTGATATAATATGATGGTCTGGGGCTGTGATGGTGGAGTGATAATGGGGCCGTGGTGTGAAAGGAAAAGTGCAGTGGGCTAATTATTGCATCCCCAACAATCTATACCTGACATAATATTAAGGTGAGTCGGTCCCTAATTTCTATCCCATTACCCTGTACATAAAGAATAAAAGTCCATAACAGAAACGAACGCTAAGGTGGCGTTCGGTTGGGGGGTTACCCTCCACTTTGGGTGGGTAACCCCCCAAAACCCACACTTTTAACCCACTAATGGGCCCCACTCCCTTCCCATCAAAAAAAATTATATATTATACCATCATATCATCTAAAAATCATAAAATACTCACCTTCTACTTACTATTCCAAACTTCAATACAATCACATCACAACAACTACCCACTTTTTCAAATTTCAATACAATCATACCATAATAACTACCAACTTTTTCAAATTTCAATACAATCACATTACACAAACCCTCCCAACCCTTAACCCACCAACCAAACACACTACCACGAAAACGGGTATCCGCCCCTGGATAACCCACCAACCAAACGCACCCTAAGGCTTCGTGATGTCATGGATGCTCCCCCTCTTCCTCTCCTTCTTCCCCATGCTGTTGAGCCTGATGAAGTACTTTTGTGCATGGCTCGTCACCTGCATTGGCGTCCTCGTCACCACCGTGTTCCTCGATATGCTCCTCCAGTCCCCCTTCCCGTACCTCTCCAGCCCCTCCAGGAATCTCCCGCATCCCCAAAAACAAAAATGGTCAACTCGAAGGAAGGAAAAAATCAGAGCCATCAAAGAAGGTGAAATATGTGAGATTCTTCAAACAACTTGATGGGTCCACACTAAAAAATGGGTAATTTGTCCATAAGTAGAAGCGAATCCTCCCAAGCATCAACTAGCAGCTCATCATACAATTGGATAAAATGGGAAATTTCAGGTGCAACTGTAACAATAACTATGATCATATTAAAAAAACTCGATAAACCTCTCCAAATTCGAGCTGGACCCTCGGATCGGGCATCGGGTTAATATCGGGCCGGGCCCTCGAGTCGGATCGGGCTGGGCCAAGCCAAGCCCGAGCCCGGCCCAAAAAAATTTGGGCCCAATATTTTGGCCCAAGCCCAGCCCATTATTAATTTGGGCTTGGGTCGGGCCGGGCTTTTAGGGCTGGGCTTCGGGTTGGGCCGGGCCGGCCCAGCCCAATGCCCATCCCTGGTCGACGGGGAGGGGGTGATAGCGAGGAGAGGTGGGGGGAGGGGGGGTTGGTGGTGGTGCAGGAAGTGCGAGGGTGGCGGCGGGAGGGGGTGGGGGCGATGGGGCTGGGGGTGCGGGGCCAGTGGGAAGGGGCGGTGGCGGTGAGGGGATCGACGGTGGTGATGGGGCAAGGGGTTTTGCCGGGGGTGCGAGGGCAGCGGGTGGCGGTGACGGCGTCAATGGGGCTGGGGTTGCAGGTGCAGCGGGAGGGGCATTGGGGCTGGGAGGGATGCCGGGGTGGTGGATATGGGTTACGGGAGAGGCGGTGGGGCAGTTTGGAAGATGGCAGGGGGCTGTAACTGGACGAGTGGGGGTGCCGGAGGTGCTGGGGCTGCAGCGAGGGTCTGCGAGAGGGCTGCGGGTGGGCTGTATATCAATTTCTGCGGCATTTGCAGGTCTGAATATACCTGGACAGCAAGCAGATCGTCATTTTTTCCTTCTGAAATGGTCTGGACTGCGAGCAAATCGTTGTCGATGACAAGTTTTTCTTGCTTTTCTTCTTGGAAAACCTGGACAGTGGCTTCGTGGGCACGAGGTGGTGTTTCACTAGACCTTTTGGCAGCGATTTTGGCGGCATTCTCTTCTAGTTCGCGCGTCAATGCCTCGACATTCCGCGGCTCTCGTATATGTGGTGCCAAAGCTTGCATATCGACACAAACTTGGAGCATATTAGATAGTGCTTGTCTAACCTCAGCACGCCATTCACGGTCATTGGAGCGAGATTCTTTGGAATTTTCACGTGAACGACAGAAGGGATCGCCAGATCGTGAAGACGATCTAGATGCCATGCTCTGATACCAATTGAAGCAAAATGGATTTTTGCACGCCGGTGAAAATTTAATTTGTTTGTGGGTTTTTGGTGGAGAAGAAAATGGAGGGGTTGAGAAGAGTAACTCGTTGGAGAACGAGGGATCTTGGAGAAGAGAAGCACAAATATCGTGTGAGGGAGAAGATAAACGCGAGAGAGATAAAAATATTAATTTTAATTATAATCTGACATGTTTCTTACAATAGACTACCATCCCCTTTATATAGGAGGGGTGAGGTTACAAAGGCATAAATAAAATTCAAATTGACTTTAATTGATTTGAATCAAAATTCAAATCTTCCTTATCCTAATTTGACTCTAATTTGAAATTCAAAATTCAAATTTAAAACCGACTAACTAATTTGAGATCACATGCGATCTTTTCTATTTAAACAATTGCAACGACTCGATTAATAATTAGACTCTAATTAACGGCGAAAAATAAATAAATAAAGCCCTATTTATCCGATTCACGCTGCATCAGTTATCTTTCATCCTATGTGAGCAACCCTACCTGTAAATTCTTCCGTTGAAACAGAAAGAGACTCAAGAGACTCCCGCATATATAAGTTTTGTAATATATTTTATAAACAACATATGTATATAGCGGCGAACAAAAAATAATAAATAGAGATATCTAAAAAAGTCCCTAATGTTAATATATAGACAAACTACTATCTCTCTTGCATTGAGATTAACTGTGCGTGGAGATTATAGTGGAAAGGAGAGTGGAGAAGTTATCCAAAGTGGTTGTCATCGTAGCTAGTCTGAACCTTGTTGGCCACTTTTACTATTCTAGTCGGAGATATAGCGAGATGGAGAGAGAGAGAGAGAGAGAGAGAGAGAGAGATAATACATATGTTGTGGAAGATGCCGAAAGTGGTTGGACAAGACAATGTGTGTATTCAACATCAGTGTCCTCTTATTTCATTTCATTTAATAGAGCATCAACCACTAGTCCCAAGCCAGAGTAGGGAAGTAGGCCTTAGGGGATAGAGATCTAGAATCGAGAAGGCATCTTTCCTCATCAGTTCTAAGATATAGATCAACTGGTCTGTAGCATGTGAGGGGTAAAGACCCGCAGAAGGGAAGATTTCATGCCTAGCTACTCAGGAAGAGGCTGGTTAGAAGGTGCTCAGAAGTTGATGGGGCATTGGTTTGGACACGATTATTCAATGTATGTATATGGTGATGAGAAGGCGGATCACCTGTTCCTCCATGCCCATTGGCTCCTTCAGTTCGGAATGCAATGGGGCCAAATTGGGTGGACATTGCTGGTTTTGATGCTTTCTGGAGTAGCTTCAGACCAGGAAGGGTGGACAATGGTATACACACAGCATACATCAAGATAATTACATAGATGCCAACCTATGGTGGTCTTATGCTTTTATGATGTTATGTCCATATATTTGACGTGGATGAATATTTTGGTTGTGATAGGGTTGGTTTAACCTTATTTGGGTATATATTATCTTAATCTTTTAGCTTATTTTGGAACTTGGATGACTAGTCATCACGGAGTATCCTTTGGTTTTCAAAAAAAACTCATGATCCTCGATGCATTTTAATTTTCCATTAGTCTGTCAGTCAGACCAGCCAACCCACCACTACAAACCTGTGAAGACAAAGAAACGACATGGAAAAGGCACTCTGGGACATGGTAGGAGACAAAAACAACTGGATGTCCCTGTCCAAGCTCCTCACATATGTAAAACATTTGTGGGAATTGCATATCCAGTGATAGCTGGTTGGAAGAAATGAAACTATAAATCACATGTTTATGTATAGTATTCTTCGTACCTAAATCAACCCTCTCGGTTCTGATGTAGAGATGTCAAAAGTTGGCCAATCCTTTTCCAGAATCAAGAAACAAACAGCATTCGCCAAAAAGGATTTCCCATTCATGACCTCTTGAGCTGCCGTTGATATCCCATATTTCAATGGTGCATGTTAACATATGGTGAACACAGCTTCCCTAAAAAAATCCCTAAAAAATGGTGAACACAGAGCAAGGCATTCCTCGGATGTGAGCTCTTTCCCGGAGAATACTCATAGTCTCGAACTCCTTGCATTCGGAGCACTACGCATGCCACCAAAGGGACTTTCAATTTTTTTGAAATGCTGCCAAAGGCCTTTTATGTATTGCAGAGCCGTGAATGTTCTTCACTTTCAATGTAAGGAAGACCAGCAGAGCATCAGCTACCTCTATCGAACTTGTCTATTGCACATCTCCTTCTGTAAATTGACCTAATTTGACTTTAACTCCCTAAGTTAAATTGGAGCTATCCAGGTTGCCCTCCTATCTAAGAGAGTAAGACTCTGGGAGGGGGCCATGTCTGAATAATCCGAGGGTAAAGTTTTTCCACATATGTTTTTACATTATACAACTAATTTCAACCTAAGCTTCATTTGTTCCATTTTCTCACCATCTTATGATTGCCGTATGTTATCACTGCTTTCTACACAGGAATATGGAGCTCAGATTATTTCCACTGTTCCAACTGTACCTTACATATTTGAGTTTCAAGATGGAAGGTTTTTTTCATTCCATTTAAAAATTTACCATCAACTATTATGTGTCCTGTCCTGACTATTTTGGCTTCTTCTGTCATAGTAAGTTGCAAGTACAAAATCCTGCTGAGCTGACCTCGAATCCCACGAAGCGCGTGACTGCATGTTGGGAACCATCTGTGATTGCAACAATCATTACTCCCAGTGAGTAAGCTCTTATCCCGTGCCTTTTAGATTGGTAAAAATATACTTCAGCAACTTTCTGCCTTGTTGCTGATATTCATCTTGGCAGATATCTTGGAGCCATAATAACATTATGCTCGGAGAGGAGAGGCGAACAGCTAGAGTACTCTTTTATTGACAGGTATATCTGTCTGTCTGTTGAACTTTATGCCAAGTTTGTAGATGGCTGATCTAGGTGGAAATATAATTTACACCTGCAGTCAACGGGCATTCATGAAATATCGTTTGCCCCTGCGGGAAGTAGTTGTGGATTTCTACAACGAGTTGAAGAGTATAACATCTGGATATGCTACCTTTGATTACGAGGATGGAGAGTAAGATTTGAACTTTTATAACATCTGGATATTCACATGAAATCAATATCTAAGATATAATTAACTTGTGTATTCCACCTGCAAGCAGGTATCAGAAGTCCGATCTAGTGAAGCTTGACATCCTCCTCAATGGCCAACCTGTTGATGCCATGGCTTCTATCGTGCACAATCTCAAGGCACAACGTGTTGGACGTGAGTTGGTTGACAAGTTAAAGAAGTTCATCGATAGGTGAGAGTTCTTCAGATTCATGAGAATCTATCCAAAGATTCTTTGGATTTCACAAGTCTCTTCCTTATCCATTATGTTGTTACCTGGTCTTCGCAGGCAAATGTTTGAGATAACTATACAAGCTGCCATAGGCACAAAGGTCGTGGCAAGGGAGACGTAAGATTCCGTCGGTTTTCAAAGGAAACAGAAGGTCGATCAGGTGCTTACAACTGTGCTTTTCTTTGCTTGCAGCATAACCGCCTTGAGAAAGAACGTGCTAGCGAAGTGCTACGGTGGTGATGTGACCCGGAAGAGGAAGTTGTTGGAGAAGCAGAAGGAAGGGAAGAAGCGAATGAAGCGGGTGGGTTCAGTGGACATCCCACAGCAAGCATTCCATGAGCTGTTCAAGATCTCCTAGCTATCCTGGAAGCTGTTGCTAAGGTTTATTTTTCGATGGCTTGTCGTTCTCATAGTTAGAACTCAGCAGGATTGTGAAGACAATGCCCATTTGTTGGAGATGTGTAATTTTGAGGTGGGATAAGTTCGCGGTCGGTAGGTGGCAAAACATATAATGCTTTGTGGACAAGTCTCTTATAAATAAAAATAGATATTGGAAAACTGTGCTTATCTCTTATGTATGAAGTTCTATTCCAATCTGGGTTCTAGTGAACAGCTGCTCTACCTCTACCTTTAACATTCGAAGTTGCAATACATGTATGCTGTAAGATATATTTTCTAGATATATTTTGTGCCGATTGGAAGAGGGATAAGATAACGGACTTTATTCTTCATTTCTGTTTGGTTTGTTAAGTAGCAAAAGTTCCAAAAATACACTCAATTTCAACTCATACCCAAAATTTAGAAAGTAACAATGTGGTACATTATCTTAGTTAATGAAAACTAATTGCCGCCATTTTTTCACGAAGATGCCCTTACTTGCACAAGGGGACAAACCTACATTTTACCTTTCCTCTTTTCCCTACACGCGATCTTTCCTCTTCCTCTAACAATCCGTTCTTTCTCTGCTCATCCTTTTTTTTCTATTTCCAATTATGGTAGCACACCTCCTACACCACCATGGATCTGAGCTAATAAAAATGGTAGTAAAAGGTGTCACCAATGGCAAGAGGTCCATGGTCACCAGACGCACCGCCAACCTTTGCGACAATGATTTCTCTCAATATATTTATATTATTTATTGAAGAATCAAAGTGAAGTACACAATGTTGTTCAGACCTTTGTTGACATGTATATGATTGGAAAAAGGGTTCCTTTCTCTATTTTAAATCCCATGAGTCTCCCTTCTGTCTAGATCTTCATGAGTTTGGTTTTGTATGTTTTATTCACAATTCTAGACCTGATTTGGGAAAGTTGGAACCAACGGCTTGGAAATGCATCTTTCTTGGTTACTTTACTGCTCAAAAAGGATAGAAATGATATATGATCCTATGACAAGAAGATTGCACAAGTAAGAATTTTACTTTCTATGAACATTTGTCTACTATGCGAACAGTTTTCCTTTAGGGGGTCTAATGATAAGATGATTGAGGAAAATGAAACGAGTATTTACATACTGAATCAGACCCAAGAAAGGGTCCATGATGTAAAAGTAATCGTAAGAGACATAGACAGTGGCAATGTTGATAGTGAAAGAATATCTGATCAAACTTACAACTGACAAGAGGTTGTGGAAAACTACGTTGAACTTGAGGAAGCTATTATACCAAACCACGTTCTCAATCTCTCCTTGCATGATCCAAGTCATGACGGCTCTATAAGTACCATTGCTTCCCTTGATAATCTTGTTGATGATACTAACGATATGCTTGTTGACTTGACTAATGATATTGAAGATTTTGGTGAATGAGCATCCTATTGCGATTGACAGATTCACTTATTGTCATGATAAAAAAATGTCTTTAATCAGGAAAATAGATATCATCTCTTCATGAAGAAATGACAAAAAGGAATATTCTTCTGGTGTATGTGGATAACATGATTCTAGCGGCATGATGAAAAAGAGTTGTCCGGCATAAAGAGGATTCTTGCAGCATAATTTGAATTAAAAGAATTAAGAAAGCATGAGTATTTCCTTAGCAATCGAATAACTAGAACTCTAGAGGATATGTGTCTAAATCAACGAAACTACTATTACTCAGCTTAGTACATGACTCATGCATGATTGGTTATAAACTTGTCTCCTCCATAAAGGCAAGTCATAAATTAAGGAGGATGACGAACCTCTTGATGATTCAAAGAAGGAACAATGTCAAAATTTTGTTGGAAAACTAATCTCTCATACATCCCGACAACGTTCATGTTGTGATTTTCAGTCCATGCATGCCCTTACCATTTGTTCATGTGAATGTTGTGAATAGGATCTTATGCTATATCAAAAGGTCTTCAGGTAAAGGGCTTATGTTCAAAGATTGTGACTATCGAAAGTTATATAGATGCAAATTAGGGTAGGTTTGTTGATGATCGAAGATCTACACCTTGAAATGTTGTGCATCTCTATGAGAACCTTGTTATTTGGAGAAGTAAGAAACATAATGTGGTCATTAGATCTAATGCAAAAGCTAAACAATGTGCTCCGTAAATAGTTTCACCGATTTTCTTTGCTTGGAACTTCTATTAGAAGAATTGGGTACTGAAGATGTTACGTTGACAAATTTTTAAGCCCAAAAAAGGGGGAAACATGCAATACTTATAGGATCCAAGACTCGAGTAGAGTCTTGGCACGCGAGATTACATTTTCAATGTAGAAGTGTTGAGTGCTACAAATCACACATTTCTAACTAGCCATAATGCCCAGACAACTGCTACAGGGAAGATAATGTCTTCTTTTGGTCTATGTTTCGCCAAATAAAGAGAGTCCCAAAATCACACAAAAGTGATATAGTTCAGTCATGTAACGCGCAGCTCTAGCCAAATACCTGAAGTCCTCGTACACCGGAAAAAATGTTCCAGACTCTCAGTATCGATATTGCAAATTGGGCATCAATTGGATATCCCGTTGAAAAATCTCACACACCGATCTCTTGTGAGGATGCGCTTTCTTCTAAAAATCCATAAGAAAATGTTGGTTATGCTTGGGAGGTTCAAGGTCCAAATCAGATTGCTGTCTCAGATAATATTACCCTCATCAACATGTGTATATATGACCATTGCTCTGTAAGCTTTCTTTGCCGAGAATGCATTGTCTTTCTAAACCCAATGATACCGCTCCTCTGTTGGGCAATCGACCCCGTTCAAGTCGTCTAAGAGCACCAAAATTCTTCCAAACACTATTTCGAAAAGTTTGTTATGAAAGACGTCACCCACATTTCCTCCCTCCAACAGTCCACAACCTGTGCCTCACGATCAGCTGCTAACGCATAAAGCTGTGGGAAGCACCTAACAAACTTTCCAGTTTATATCCAATCGTCCGCCTAAAAAGCAAAAGATGGTCCACTACCAAGCACCGGTCTGAACAGTTCAGTGAACTGCAACATCACCGATTTAATTCCCTTCCATAAGTTCGAAGGGAAATAGGTTGTGGTCTCTGCAATGTTCCCATGAGCTGGAATATTATAAATGCGATGGATAAGTCTGTAGCAAAGATCTTTGCCCCTCCACCAAATTCTTCCAACCCATTTCAGCATAAGCGCCTCATTCAAAGATTCCAGACAGTGAATGCCGAGCCCGCTTGATGTTTTGTCAAGAGTAATAGTATCCCAGTCCACGAGATGGACTCATGAGTTCTCCTTCTCCGACTTTCCCCACAAAAATCTCTTCATAATCAACTCTATCCGTCAACGAATTCCCACTGGAAGGAGTCTCGCAACTAGGAAGAACACCGGGTTTGACGAAATAACTTCCTTCAAAAGCACCAAATGACCTCCTCATGATAAAATAGAAGCCCTCCACCCCGACAATTTTCCTCCCAACTTTTCAATCAGTGGAAGCCAATCAACCATCTTGAGTCTGCCACATATTAGTGAAAAACCTAGGTAATGGATATGCAGCGCACCTATCTTCGTCTGGAGCTACGCACTACATTCTCGATCCTCCAGATCCTCCATTACAGAAGTAATGACCGTAGATTTATTGTGGTTTAAAGCAAGCCTAGAAAGCTCTCCAAAAATCTCGAGCATTGTAGCCATCCCCTTCGCTTCATCTCTACCTTTGTCAATGAAGAAGATAGTATCGCCGGCGTATTGAAGCAGTGGCACACAGATATCCCCCACCGAATAACATGAGGTAACACCCTTACGCTAGGTGCAAGTGGGCAATCTTGTCTCACACCCCTTTGTAGCTGAAAGAAACCACCATCAAGACGACTGTTGATCAAGACCGTATAAGACGTAGTGGTGACACATCGTTTCATCCAAGTGATCCAAATGTCTGGGAAATCTTGTTTTGACAATGCCGCTCAAAGGAAACGCCAGTCAAGTGTGTCATAGGCCTTAGAGGAGTTCACCTTCCATAATAACCCATTGGCCATGCCTCTCTTCCAATCTGCTATAATCTCCGCAACCATAGTTAGGCGGTCACCAATATGCCTCCAGAAATGAAAGTTGACTGTAAAGGAGAGATGATATAGTCTAAAACTTTGCTCAATCTATTTGCCAGTAACTTGGCTAGAATCAAATATATTGCATTGGAAAGAGCAATCAACTAATAATCCACTATATGAGCGGTTGCGGCCTTCTTGTGGAGAAGAAGACAAGAACTCTGTTGACTCTCTCTAACCCTTCATTACCTCTTGTAAACCCTATCATTACCTCCACTACCTCCTTCTTAACGACAGACTAGAACTCCTTGAAGAAGAACACAGGGAAACTAATTGATACTGGTGCGCCGCCATCATTTAAACTCCATGCAGCGGCTTTTGCCTCCTCCTCTGTGAAGCTCAAAGTCAGGTTGGTTGCATGCAATGCATAAAGTTATCTCGCCCCCAAGCATGTCCATCTCCACTGCCTGCCTTCTGACCGCCTTGAGAACTTTTTGAAGTGATCCACAATAGCTCTCCCCATCTCACGATCTCACTCCACTCTCATGTCATTCACCACTATAGATCTAATCAAATTATGATGACGTTTTCCGCTTGCCACTGTATGGAAATAGGTCGTATTAGCATCCCCTTCCTTGAGCCAAGACTGACGAGATTGTTGTTTCCAGTCAGTCACATTCTTCTTATCCTCACATGCGACTCTATTCTATGTTGTCGATCTTTCTCCAAGCTCCTCTGTAGTAAGATCCCTGCCATCTTCCATATCATCAAGTTTGCAAATCTATGTCTCCGACTATGTTCAACACGCTCTTCTTTCTTCTCTAACCTCCCTCTTGAATTGGCAGATCCTGATACGAAGGGAAGTCGATTTTGGACCATGCGTGACACCGCAAAACCAAAGCACAGTGCAGAAAACCAGTGATTCAACACCATGTCTCTAAAATTATCCTCCTGTAACCATGTCTGCTCGGACCTGAAGAAGCTCTCGTGGACCGAATCACCTCCAGACTCCCATACCAGAGGTGTGTGATCCGACCTGGTATTAGGTCTAGCTGAGGTTGCGGACAAGGGAAACTCCTCTAAAGTCTCCGAAGACACCAGAAAATGATCTAGACGAGAGCGTGATCAAGAGCTCCTCCAAGTGATTTTGTATCAGACGCATCTAACACCTCGAGGTTAAGATCATTGATCAGCTCAGAGAAGTCCATCGATCTAGGAGCCTATCCCTTCGTGACCTTGGTCGGTCGGACAAGAGGAGGGTGGCATTGAAATCTCCTCCCACCAACAAAGTTATGTCAGGGTATGAACTCCTTGCTTCTCGCAGCTCAGACTGCAGCTCAGTTCTTTGGGCTCGATCAAGAGGGTTGTAAACACACGAAACAACTACACTTGTGCATGATCTTGAGTTCTCTAGATGGACTGTCGGCACATATCTTCCCTTCAACTCCGATACAAAGGAGAAAAGTGAGCCCTTCCAGGCTACAATCAACCCACCCGCACTACCAGTAACATCTATAGTTCTAAAATCAGACAAAGCATATGCACCCAGCGACTTCCACACAAAACTTGAACACGACGAAAGTTTCTCCTCCCGTGACAACACCACATCACAATACCAAGAACACGACTAAAGTTTCGCCTCCTATAACAACACCACATCACAATACCAATCTCTTATCAGGGCTCCAACTGCGCCCCTCTTTTCTAGGTCACCCGAACCCCTCACGTTCCAGGTCAACATCTTCATTAAGGTAACGATTTCTGACCCGAAGCTGGTACCACGCCCGATGTACTTGCGATATCTTCCGTCTCCTTGGAACAAGCCAACTCCTCTTACATCATCTGAGGAGGAGATAGAGGTCTCTGACTGGACAGGGCCCACAAGTGATTCAAGTCCCGGGACAACATTTTCCAGTGGAGGGAACCAAAGCGGAATCACATGTTGCTCTTCAACTCAGCTTGTTCCACGCTCCCACCAACTGCCACATGCATGATAGGAAGTTGGATAGAACCCTCTCCAACTCTCGTCATAATAGGAACCAGGTCCACCGTTGTAGCCACACGTAGGGGTGTTCACAGGGCGGGTAACCGATCCATTCGATGGATGACCCGTCCCGACCTATCATTATCGGGTCACGGGTCGACTTTACCCGTTCTAATGAGTACCCGCTTTTGACGGGTACCCAAATTATATAAATGGGTCACGGGTACCCGCGGGTACCCATACGATACCACCTCCAAGGAGAATATTTATATACACATTAATTCATAAATAATACTCTCACGTTAATAGACAAAAACTTACACAATTAATTTATTAACACGACATGGATATTTCCGTACAAAGAGTTCAATAATAAACATAAAAGTGGATGAAATGGATTAACTATGCAATAAGTACAATAAGAACTCATCGTCTCCGTTGGGGCTTTCTCCTCCATAGGTCATATTCTTCTTCTCGAGGCCAAAAGCCCCAACCCTTCGATTTATTCGAGGGCATCCTCCACCCCATCGCAATTGTAGGGATGAAAACGGATCGGATACGGATCAGATATACATATTTCCATATACATCTTCGTTTCATCTCTATTGAAAATGAATACATATACAATACATATATGATTTGGATCTGAATACAAATTCAATCATATACGAATATGATTTGGCTTTGAATATGAATACATTAAACGTCAAATCCAAATACGGACGAATAAAGACTACATACGAATAAGAACTGGATTTTTAAATTCGTAGCGATTTAAAAAATTGCCAATGAAATATAAATAAATTTCATCATGATAAAAAGGATCATCGAGATGACCTACTTTCTTGACAGGAAGCAAAAGGAGGATAAAGTCTCGTAACTTTTGTTTGTGCCCAACAACAAACAAACGGAAGATTATTAATATCACTAATATATTTATTATATAATATATAATACTAATTTAATAATGTGAGGTTGTGGCTTATAATATAGTAACTAATATATAAAATAATATTAAATATTGTATTCGGATATCCATATCCGGATCCGGATATTCAAGTACATTCCATATCCATATCCGTATCTCGAAATTTTCTACAACTCATATCTGTATTCGATTAATATTCAGATACAGATATCCGTATCCGGTAATTTTTTCAAATAAGTAACTCGACTATACATGTATTCATTTTCATCCCTACACAATTGACTGTCGCATAATGCCAACCTCCTCCGAATTTGATCCATCTCTTTTACGCTCTCTCCCCAAAATCTTAAGGTCACGAGGGTCCCGATGGAAAGGTTGAGGGTCTCGGGTGTGAATCTAGTGGTGGCCCGAAGTGAAATTGAGGGTGTTGGGATTTAGAATAATCACAGTAACTATACATGTATCCGATTTTCTTTTCTCTTCAGCAAACACATTAAATGTTGACACGTTGATGCTATCATGCTATGCAGAAGGCCTGATGAAATTTTTACAAAGTTCTTTACATTTGCATAATCTTTGGTGCGACCCGTGTGGGGTACAGGAAATATCCCAATCGGATACCCGGAATTCCACTGGGTTTTTCCGGTGGGTCAGATGTTTCGACCGGCTCTGTAGCCACACGAACCTGCACCACCATAGAGGAAGTGGTTGAGGACTCCACACCATCCAGATGCTCCAATGGCACAAAAAGAGTGGTTGCATGATCCTTAGGATCATGCACCACTGAAGGATTTTGCGGAAGGAGAATCAGGGGTGGTGATTTTTATCCTTCCGAAAAGGGTGGCACAGCGGGAATCTTTGAAGGGCTTCGTCTTGGCAATGGCTCCTTCGCCAACGGCTCCTCAAAACCCAGGTCCGACTCCAACTCCATTAGTGGATCTTGCAGCGGATCTGCAACAACGCCTTCTGAAATGCCCGACCCCCCATTGTTAACAACACCTAAATATGGGGGGCAGTCAAGGCGATGAAAGAAGGTGCACCAATAATCAGAAAGTTGCCTTTCCAATATGAAGAAGACATGTTGACTCTGTAGGACAAGAGATTGCACCTTCCAACACAAGCAAGGTCGAAACATTTCTGCTATTATGACTTACTTTAAGTGAAAAGGATAATAAGAATTGTCCTTTCTTCCCGGATCATATTGGCTTGTAATCTATATACAGTTACTGGTTATATCTGACACTAAATCATGTAAAAAAAGGATACGTCTAAACAAACAAAATTCTAACTGATCAAATCTATCCTTCAACTTCAGGCTTCAGCTCAATTATATAAACTAAGCAACAGCCTGATGGCACATCATTTTATCAAAGTCTAAGCGACGACAAACTTTTCATATCAATTGTCACCAGTTGCAGTCATGAAACTTTATGTATCACTCTATCGTATAGCACACCTCACATCAGGTATTTCTATCTCCCAGGCCTTTTCAAATTAACCCAGAATCAGCAGATGAAAAAAAATCTGACACTTCATGGTTCAACCTTCCAAGGACAAAGATCCGAAGTGGTCGGCAGCATCGGCCTCGGCGATGTGGGCCTTCCGGAGCACTTGCATGGCCTCTGCCACTTTCTTCTTCAATGCTTCTGGAGATTCTATAAGATGGAGCACTTCTGTCTGATCCATCTCCAGCAACATCCCTGTCACCTTTCCTGCATTGACGCCCTCCATACGTTCGACAAGCGGAAAAAGATGACCACCAAGAATCTGAGACATTTATTATGACAAGTATTATTTTCCCATGTATTTTGCAATATCGCAATGTCCATTAAATGACAGCACGCATTTGGATTCTGTGATCAAGTTACTTTTGTTTATTACGGAAATAAAGTACGAGCAATATTGGTAGATTAGTAATCTTGTATAAAACTGAGAACAATTCTATAGCTTCCCACACATGCACATTGCTCAATCACCATCACTCAAGTGAATTTGTGCAGTAGAACTTACCTCTCGCTGGTTTTCAGGAGTTGTAGCAGCTAGAGCAGAAGCAAGTGGGATGCTACAAAAAGATCCCGCATCAACTGAGGATGGCATCCCACTTGCATCGAGATGAATGGGAACTGTTGGGCCCATAATGCCTTGGGGCAAGAAAGAAGGATCAAAGCCATTGCGAACGCCTTGCATGTACCTAAAACCTTGATTATGTCGCTGTGAAAAATAAGGTATGGTCACCATTAGAAGTGGAAGTGGCAGCATAAAGAAACAGATGAAAAACATAAACGGCGGACTAGTTGACTAACGTTTTATGAAGTTAGTAGGGATACAAGAAATATATATCCAACCCTGTAAAAAACAAGCAGCATGATAAATACAATCCAAAAAGGAATTTTATCCCAATAAACTCTGTGATTCACCTCTCTCCTATCTCAAACAATTTGGACCTCATCATCTTATCGAAATGTCATACAAGAATTGAGGAGACAGAAGTAACTAAACACTGACAAAAATTCTGAATCGATTCAAGTTCTTCAACTTGTTCATGATTTTCATCTATATCTTCACCTTGAAACAACATCGCCACTACCCTCTCACCCGACTCTTACTTGATGTATATTGACAAAGCTTAAAAGATGAGGAGCAACAGAATGATATAGTTGTAAAGTTGACGAACAATATTAAAAACCTATGGGGTTCAGGATTGCACGAACCTGTTGCTGATTTGGCTGCAGCTGATGAAAAGATCCACCTCGTCTGAACCCCATTCTTTGTCCAGATTGGACTTGCCTTTGGAAATTGTAAGGCATTAAATAATTAGGAGGAATGCCGGGGCGTATTCCTGGCATGAGTTGCTGTTGAAAACCATATCCAGCTGGCTGCGGTGGAACAATAGCATGAGCACCGTGACTGATGTAGATTTGTGCAGGTGCAAGTGTTGGTGCAGCCGAGTAAGTAGGAAAACTAGATTTAATGGCAGGAGCTACAACTTCTGGTTGAGGACTGATCTGACCAAAGCGTGCCTGTACAAAGAGAACATTTTATGAAATTTTGGGTACATAGATAATTGATAAGATGCTTGCAGATATCGATGTTCTGAAGAAGAAATATGTTCTTGCAGCACTGTTCCTCTAGCACAAGGTTAAAAGATGGTCACAATTTTCATCTTGAGCCTGGGAAGAGAGTGATTTACCTCAGGCCATTAAAATGCAATGGTCTGTCAGACCCTTGTTACAAATATATACTTTTTTGAATGAGTGATATATGCAAAGATGGATAAATTAAGCGGAGGATGCATTTCCTCATCTGAAAACCATTTCCGCAATGTCTTCAAATACGACAACTATGACAACCTCTTAAGGATGTGTACAGTGCGCATATCCTGGTTCTCAGAGCTGAAGTTAGCCAACAAAATGAGCTGACCTTTCTTGGGATTGAAAATAACAAAGAATTACAGAAACCAGCATAACATGCACAAGCCAATGACATAATAAAGACGCATGTTTGGCATATTAGTTGATCCATGCAGATCTCAACCAAGTATTTCTTCAAGTGTCTAAGAACAATTACAATATTTAATAACAATTACAATATTTTGGAGCAGTAGATGACATCGGTTATAAGAAAAATTTCTCGTCTCTACCCATAAACTAAAATAAGAAGACCTACAAGAATTAAAAAAATAAGTGTTTTTAATCTACTAAATAATTCAATTTAATATTAAATAAAATGTCTTGTTGGTCATGTTACAAGGCATTATGTAAAATGTGGGAAAGAACAAGAAAATTGGATTTGTTTCCAAAAAATTATATTCCTAGAAAGCATTTAACAAATCGTAGGATCATAAACTGAGCTTTTTACCATGATTGGTAGGGTAGGTTATATGAAATAGTCACTCAAAATAATTCTTTAAGAAAGTGGCAGCGCATAGTTCAAGTTTATCTCAAACCATTTCAATTGCAGGAACCATAGCAAAGATGCAGGTCAAAAAGCACACCTGAAGCTCAACTCGTCTATCATCTTTGCGTTGTGCAATGGCAACATACAAAGGTTTCTTCCCAACGATTTTTGAATTCATCGCGTTCATCTATAAGCAGAATATAAGCTTTAGATGATTTATAAAAGACTGCAAACAAGTGTCAAAGTAATAACCACAAAAAACGTACAGCTTTAGTGGCCTCCTCTGCAGTGGAAAATGCTACAAAACCACATCCCTTACTCCGCCCTTGAGAATCAATCATTACCTTAAGAGAGAATTCAACAAACAGATATAGCATGATGTGGAGAGAAGATTACTGACAAAGAAAGATAACTACAACTGAAAGGTTCGTTCAAGCTTAAGGATGTACCTTACAAGAGGTTATACTGCCAAAATCAGAAAATAGTTCCTTCAGCTTTTCATCATCAATGTAGTCATCAAGATTTTTCAGATATAAGTTAGCTCCTTTTGTCTTCTCAAATCTAACTTTTCTTTCCTGCTCATACTTGGTCTTTAACTCAGCATCTCTCTCTGCTCTGGTTTGGGCCCTTCCAACATACCAAACTTTATCACCATAAGAAGTACTTCCGTTAAGTTTGTCAACGGCATTGGCAGCATCATCGTAATTCTCAAAATTGACAAAACCAAAGCACTTTGAATTTCCATTTGAATCTTTCATAACAATTGCACTGGTTATACAACCATACTGGCCAAAAATTTCTTTTAAATCTTCATCTCTAGTTGTCTCCGACAAATTCTTCACGTAAACATTATTAAATTTTTGAGACCCAACCAACCGGGTTCTTTGATGTCGGGGAACAAAAATGCCGACATATGCTTTCTTCCCATTAATTAGCATCCCATTGAGTTGCTCAATTGCTTGCTTTGCTGCTTCTTCATTTCCAAACTGTACAAATCCAAACCCTTTTGATTGGCCATTGCCATCACTCGCCACCTTACAAGAAAGGGGAGTGCCAAAAGATGCAAAAACTTCATGCAGTGCCTTATTATCAATAGATGGGTCTAAATTCTTAACAAAAACATTAGCAACTCCGCTTTTCCTAATGCTAGGATCTCTATTAACAAACATAATCCTGATGGGCTTTCCTTTGACCGGGGTAAAGTTAAGCACCTCCAAAGCCCTAGATGCTGCAGTGAACGATATAAAAATAAGGAAGCAACGCGGTGCAATCAAAAAGTAACACTAGTTCGGGCAATAGAACATAATGCAGCATCATGAAGGAGATGTAAAAGTTAAAAACTGGAAGTTATTTGCCTTCTTTAAGAGGGAAAATCATTCATCAAGAGTTCGATATTACCTATTTTGGCAGTTGCGGTGATTAATGAAGTACCAACAATCTCTCCAATACCAAAGTATCATTATCAACGACAGTTGCATAAACAATTAATTTTTCCTGTTGCCATGATTCCATCACCCAAATCGGGAGTCTGACACTTCCGATAGCAAATAAATCCATCTTAAGATTAATCATCACGGTAGGCATAAAAGGGAAAGACATCTACCCGACCTCAATTCCAAAGCATATTCGAAGTGTGCTACCTATTCTTGTGATTGAGAAACTCACGATGGCGATTAGATACCGAAGTACAAAAACAACCTTCAAAACTAACAAGCAGAGGACACGATCTTTCCCACATTACTAATCATCAGATATTAAAAAAGCTAAAAAAATCGCAAGAACCCGCGTCGGAGGCCAACAAGACGAAATTAAAATCCAATCCTTCGCCCGCAAATATACGCCACCCTCACCTTCCTGATGCGTGCTGAAGTTCACGTAGGCGTAACCGAGCGACATCCTCTTCATGATATCCCGGCAAACCCTAATCGACACGACGGTACCGATCCGACTGAAGACGTCGTAGAGGTCGCCCTCCTGCACAGACACATCGAGATCGCCCACGTATAGCGACGCGCTGCTGAAGACACCAGGCACCACCGAGCCCACGGCGGCGGTGGGGGAAGGCGGGATCGTCATTAGCTATGGGATCGGAGTTAGGGTTAGGATTTCGGAGGAGAGCGGCCACCGGAGAGAAGAGAGGATGCGAAAGTCTTAAGGGCGGTGTGGTCTTAACGACGAAGTATGAGAAGGGAGAAGAGTTCTTGGGGATGGATTTACCAGAATGCCCTTCTATTTGTGTTGGAGGGTTTGGTTATGAAGGGAGAGTTTCGGGATTTCAGGTTTTCAGTTTCCTGCGGGCCAGAAGGGATGCTGACGTGGGCACGACTTCGAATACTAACCTTCATTTTGGATTTAATTACTACGGCGCCGGCATTTGATCGGCATGCAAGTTCGTTTCAGTCAGGGGTAGTTTGGATAATTCGGATTTTAGGTTGATGCGATACGAGTTTCTGTGACGAAGGCGCGAAGGGAAGGGTCTACGTGGCGAGTGTTGCTTAATGCCCTTGGAGTTTCTTATAACTACAACCAAGCCGCAGGCCCCGATGGCAGGTGGCGATGTTCTCATGGAAGGGTAGATTGGGTATTTCAGTGGGAAAATGATTATTTTGACACGAGGGGAACCTTCTTCTTCCGAACTACCCTTGCCGTTTTTGGTATTTACTCCAGCGCCGTTTATGGAGATGGCTTTTACCGATGGCAGTTTGGGGAATAAGGTGGGAAGGCGACGGTTTCTCGTCGTTTGAGACGCTGTGGCGGGCCCACTAGGACGCCTACGTGGCAGCATCGTCTGGGGTTCGACGAAGCCGGGAATCTTTTGCCGTTGGTTTTGGATCGGGCGGTTACCGATCAAATTTTAGACGTGTCCCTTGCTCGTCAGATTCAGTGAAAATTACATTAAGATCCAGTTTCTTAAAAACGTGATCGAATCTTAACATGACTTTAAACTAATTTATTAAGAAACTGAAGTCTAAAATGTGGGTTTGTTCGAGTTTGATTAAATTTAATATATGTATTTACATATGTATTCATGTATCTGTTTATGTATGCGTGTATTTATAAAATGTATAGAAAAATTGACACTAAACGCTAACTATAAAATATAACCTAAATTTATGATATATTTTATATAAATTTAATTTGAGTAAATTACACAAAAGCTCCTGAACTGTACACCAAATTTCAATGTCAGATGTTACTTTAAAAGATGACAACGTTGTACTCAATTATAGTATTTGTCTCAACGTGGTTTTTAGTTTTTGTGATTTAAGATAGAAACCAAATGAAAGCTAAATTTCAATGATCAAGGATCAATTTGAGACAAATCTTAAAGATTGGGTACAATATTGTTATCTTTTAAAGTTCGGATACAACATTGAAATTGGGTGTATAGTTGAGTGGAATTTACTCTTTAGGTTATTTGTAAATGAACCAAACCATCTGTACAAATATCGATCGAAAGCTCGATTGCAGTGAAGTTCAAAGTTTGTTATCGAATAAATTTAATCAATCAATTGGAAAAATTAGCCTGTAATGGATATAATTCTAAGGACTGTTTTAAATCGAATGCTTAGTAGATTGAATTGAATCTTCGAGATTCAGAGTCGAGCAAACATCGATGCAGAGAATGGGTGGAATTTAACACAGGGTCATGCTTCGTAAGAGTTAACCACTCAGGATTCCTTCACAATTATGCGGGTTACGTAGATAATTATGAAAATACTCAGGTATAAATATCCCTAGATTTTAATGCATATTATAACAACAGGTATCGGGATGTATATACTTTGTCACAGATAAAGATAAAGAATTTACAAAACCCATTGTCCATTTTGTATTTGGTGGGCAGACTTACATGAATTATAGAAGGATCGAATATGGTATTTAATAAATGATAACCATCTCTAAATGGAAGTGAAATGTTGTCATGACCAAGTCAACTCGAAGTGGATGAAAAGGATCAAATGTTTTCCATATTCGTTTCGTTTTTATTGTTCAAATTTAACGTGGAGTATATGAAACATTGCACGTCAACTACTTTATCAGTGTAAATTATCAATGCTACGTAAGATAACTAAGGAAGGAAGGAATAAACATGGGTTTTAATCACTTATCTTTTTGCTCTCTTTTTTTAGAATAGCAGTTGTGTCCGTAAATTTTATAATTTTGTCCTTTTGTAATTTCAGTTATGCCTCTAGTTTACCATAACGGAAGGACGAAAATGCGAATTTTGTCGGGAGATAGGGGCATACAACTGATATTCCAAAAGGGAGAGGGGCAAAACTGATATTGCAGAAATTAAAAAGGACGAGCGATAAAAATACAGATAAACATCTATGATATACATTTAGATACGTACAAAGGCACTTGATACATTTATATTTGCATACGTGTGTGTGTATATATGAGGAACTAAATAAATCAATAAATAAATACTGTTAAAGATTGAATAACAAATTAACAGTGTGTAGGCAAAGTAATGATAAAAGTCAGGAATCACTGTAATGAAAAATAGCGAGAATTGTGCACGAGTATGGTACAAGAATGGAAAGGTGTTCGAAAAATAGAAAGGCAAACAAGAGGCCCTTATGATCATCCAAGTTCAATCGCTTTATGTGTGGTTTATGATTGTATACACTCTTGAACTGATAGATCATAATAATTTTTCATCCAATTGCATAAAAGGAATCCAGAAGAAGTTTCTCCAACTTGATAGTTCCATGCTCCTTCCTTTTCAAGCCCATGACTGCAATATAACATGTGGAAAGTTCATTCTCATTCAAGTAATCATTTGGATTGAAAGCAGCCCCCACCCCCCCCCCCCCTCAAAAAAAAACTAATATTTCTCAAAAGCCTTACCGGGTAGGTTCATTTGATAGGGATGTTAGTTGAAATGAGATGCTTCTAAAGTGTTAGTAAGATATGTTACCCTATTATGGATTACATTTTTGAATCGGATTGTGTTTTCATTGTCACATTTTATTTGAGGGTGAATGGAAATAACAATATATGATCCATGCTATTAATTCTATGTAAGGGTGAAGATGGAGGTAACTCAGACTCGAACACGGATGGTAATTAAATATGTAAAGCCTACATTGGGAAATAGAAGGATGGTTGAGTGTCGCACACTAATCTCTCCTCTGTTTGTGAAATTCGAAGGGGTTAAGTTGAATCGCATTTCTGAATTCTTTTTTCATACAAAGTAGATCATGTAAACTAGAAATCGCCATAAGTTCATCTCATGACTGTGAAATTTGCATATTGTCCCCATTCCCACAGGCTTAGCTCTTGAGTTAGTACTTCTAGACAGGGTGGGGGATGAAGAGTGAGGCAATGATTTTTGTGGGAGGATACAAAAAGAAGAAAAAGCCCATGCAAGAGGGGTCGGGAAAGAGGTGCATGCTAGCATGTCAAGAAGGGATGCATGAGGACGAGGAATGAGGAGGGAGGTTGAGGAAGGAGTCGAAGAGGATAAGGTTGGGGTCGTTGGCCACACCCTTTCACATAAAGATATGGTCATTGCAGTGCCGTCCCTGACATTTCGTAAGCCCTGGGCAAAAGAAAAAAAATAGACCCTTATATAATTTCATAAAATTTTTGACTTTAGCATTGAGTTGTTCACTAAAAATTCGATTCTATAAGAACTCGTTTTTGGATGAATTGTTTCATCGAAAAATCGATTCCATAAGGGATCATTTTTCAACGACTTGTTTCATCGAAAGATTCGATTCCACAAGAGCTCATTCTTCGGTGAGTTGTTTTGCTAATAATTTGATTCTCTAAGATCTTATTAGGACATATAATATTTTTTCTAAAGTAAAGGTTGGATAAATATAAAAATGGGCCCCTAAAGTTGATGGGGCCATAGGCCATTGCACTCTCAAACTAGGCTCATGGACGGTCGTGGGTCGTTGTTGAGAATGTGGGGGAGGGGGCAATATAATATGTGAATTTTGTTGAAAACATGATCATCAATGCATATATTAAACACTAATTACACGGATTCAAATGAATTAACAAAAAAGCATTACATATTAACATCAATCATGCATTTCTCATCCATTATCCGATTATGTAATGCAAACAGAAACCGATTAAACAAATAGAAACGAGAATTAGGACGTGATCCAGAGAAAGTAAAGCAATAAACAAATTACAGCAAACAAGGTAAAAGAAAAATAAGGTTAGAGATCACCGAAACATCCATGAAATGGACTGTCCTTAGAGAGGATATCACCCCCACAATACTGGTGCGTAGGGTACTGGCGATCCGCTCCCAGGATACGACGACACACGATTTTCGTTTGCGCACACCGACGAGATCGTCCTTGAATGTACCTTAGAGAACTGCAACCGAGAGAAAGAGAAGCAGGTTCGTTCGCGAGAGGAAGAACGGGAACAGAGCCAAGGCAGCGTGAGAGGATTTTTCGTGCGAGTGAAGAAAAACAATGTGGGGAAGGGATATAAAAAGAACCTCGCTTGCTCTAGCACGCGGTACCTTTTGATTTCCGAAAATACCCCTCAACGGGCATGTCTCTTCGGATTCCAAAACTACGATTAAAACAAGCCGTTTGGGTCGAGTTGGATTCCCATTTCAGTCGAATCTAAATTAATACGTGTGATTAATTTAATCGACCTGTCAAATAAAATCCGCAGTAAAGTATCGAGATCCGAATTGACTCTCCCGAGCCCGAGCCCGAGCCAGAGATGGAGCGGAGCGTGCACACACGTGTGTGGTCATCCATTCCTCCTCTCTACTATTGCTAGAAGAGCTTGGGGTGTGAACTCGTATATAAGTCCATCAAAAGTTTAGAGATAGTAGGTATGGTACTAAACTTACACCCAAGCTTTTCCATATTTCAAATTTGGGAATTCTCAACTTTCCCTCCAAGCCATTTGGTTTCCCAATTAAAACCAAATTAACTTCAATTGTAACTGCATAGACTTTCCAATTAAAAGTTTAATTACAATTCTAAATACAATAGATTTGTGTATAATGTCTTTTACCATGTTTAGGTTATTCAATCATTATGTCTAACAATTTTACTGTCGGATGTTAACGACATGAATACAAGTGTAATATGGGATCTTTGAAGGGCCATTTTGTAGTTATCAAGTAGTATGTAACATCACAACCCAAACATAGTGCCATACCTAAAACTCACGAAGTGTGGGTGTGGTTTATAAGTGATGGGGATGACTACTTGATAACTTGGGCTTAAGCATTTTGGGTGGTTGTCAACGGGTCTATTTGGGCCCGAACCCAACAAGTTGTCAAGGTCAGTTTTCCTCGATAACGGACCGGGGACCTAAGCCCGGGATGTTACAAATGGTATCAGAGCCAAATTCTCTCTGATAGTGGAAAGGGCTACCTGAGAGGTGGAGCCGCCCCTACAAGAGGTTGGAGGAAATGGCTACCCGGAGCGTGCAGCCGCCACTATCATTGGGAATAAGTGACGGGCCATGTCGCAACGAGGACGTTGCGAATATAAGTGGGGGAGGTTGTAACACCCCAACCCCAAACATAGTGCCATACCTAAAACTCACGAAGTGTGGGTGTGGTTTATAAGTGATGGGGACTACTACTTGACAACTTAGGCTTAAGCATTTTGGGTGCTTGTCAACGTGTCCATCTGGGCCCGAACCCAACAAGTTGTCAGGGCCAGTTTTTCTCGATAACAGACCGGGGATCTAAGCTCGAGACGTTACATCACATTTGGAGAACTTAGCATAGAGCTGGTGATGTCTCAGCGTCTCTAATACTGTCCTCAAATGTTCCTGATGCTGCTTCTTATATTCTGAATAGATAAGGATGTCATCGATGAAAACAATGATAAACTTATCAAGGAAATCATGGAACACCATGTTCATGAGGTCCATGAATGCTGCAGGAGCATTAGTTAATCCAAATGGCATTACTCGAAACTCGTAATGCCCATACCTTGATCTAAAAGCAGTCTTTGGAGCATCCTCTGCCTTGACCCTCAACTGGTGATAACCCGATCTCAAATTAATTTTTGAAAATATAGCAGCCTTCTGCAATTGATCAAATAGATCATCTATTCGAGGTAAGGGATACTTGTTCTTGATTGTGACCTGATTCAGAGCTCGATAATCAATGCATAGTCTAAGTGTCCCATCCTTCTTCTTGACAAAGAGTACAGGAGCACCCCATGAAGAGACACTATGCTGAATAAAAGCCTTTATCAAGAAGTTCTTCCAACTGCTTTTTAAGCTCTACCAACTCTGCCGGAGCCATGCGATAAGGTGGCTTAGAGATGGGAGGTGATCCCGGCATGACTTCAATAGTGAATTCAATCTCTCTATGAGGAGGTAAACCAGGAAGGTCTTCAGAAAAAAACATCAACATACTCCTGAACAATGGGCACATGCTCAATAGGAACATGTTGAGCCTCTGTTTTCACCACACTGGCAATAAACGCCTTGCAGCCTTTTGACAACATTCGGTTTGCCTTCAATAAGGAGACAAACATCTGCTTGATGGGTCTCTTAAAACCCTTGATATGGAATTCAGATTCCCCTGGCCTACATAGTAGGACTTTCTTTTCTCTACAAAGAACCTGTGCATAGTTCTCATAGAGCCAATCCATTCCTAAGATGGCATCATAATCTGTCATTCTAGGAGGACTAGATTTGCAAGTAATTGTTTATTCTCAATCTCAATTGGCACCTCATGCAAGAAGGACCCACAAGTACCAATTTCCCCGACATGTGAAGAAACAGATAACATAAATATCATCTCAACAGGCTGTAAACCGAGCATTCTAGCAAATCTACTTGATATAAACGAATGACAAGCTCCAGAATCATAAAGTACTCTGGCTATAAAACCTGAGATAAGAAGTGTACCTTCTACCACCTGACTAGGATCCTCCGACTGTTCAACTGTGATGGAGTATTGATAAACGCGAAAATCGATGGTCTTAAGTTCAACACAAAGCGTGAACTCAGTCGAAGTGTCGACCAATCAAAATCCGAATTTAATCAACAATTAACCCGCACTAAAGATCAACAAATTAGAGCTAATGTGGAGTTAAAATTTATTTTTAACTCTACATAAAAGATGTATAGGTGCAAGTATGTAGAGAGTTCGAACACAGGGAACAAGCAGGATAGTTCAAGCAAATGAATGCACAAGTGTGTGTGTGATGTGTGGAGTGTCTACACTAAGCAAACAAAGAAAGGAAATTTTTGTGGGTTTTTAATTTTTAATTTTTTTTTATTTTTTTTAATTTTATATTTTTGTATTTTGCTTTTTAATTTACTGATTTTTATATTTTATATTTTATATTTTTTTTCATTTCTTTTTCAATACTGGAGAATAAAGACAATATAATAAAAGGCAAGCTAAAATTTTTATAAAACTAAGTAAAAATTACCAAAAATTCAGAAATAAATTGTTTTTAGTCTTTTTAGGGTGTTTTACTGTTTTTGTGATTTTTGGGGATTTTTCAAGGTGTTTTTGGTATTTTTAAATGCTGAAATAAGGCAAAACAGTGGAAATAGGGCTGGTTGTGACTAAAATACAAGTTAAAATTAACAAACAGCAACCAAAATTTTTCACACTATTTTTCAAATAAAGAGAACAAAATAAGGAATAAACAGAAGCTGAGTTTGCAATTTTTGGAATTTTCTACTATTTTTTATAATTTTTTGAAGTTTTTGAGTGTTTTTCAATTTTTAGTGTTTTTCTTTTGAGATTTTTATGATTTTTGAACTGACACTAAAATAGGATAAAATAGACACTAGGTATTTTTTTTGGAATTTTTGGAGAGGTTTTAATATTTTTTTGGTATTTTCTAAACTAGACAGTGCACAAAAAGGGTGTTTTTGATTTTTAATAAATGTAAAAATAAAGTAAAATCAAAAACCAAATAGATGGCGTCAAAGTACACGTGTCCAGATACTTAAGCCTAGTTTTGTGGAATTTTTGGAGTTAAAATGATAGATCAATTAATTAGAGCAAACATCCAAAAATTAAAAAGTGCTGGCGGGGGTATATGTGCAATATCTAAAACATCCAGGGGCAAACATGCAATTTTCCACAAAAAATATACACTGAATATTCAATTTATAGCACTAGATATTAATTACAGAAACCGCCTGGGCACGCAAGCAATTTACCCACCAGGGTGCGTGACTTGCACGCGCTTGGCGAGGACTCAAAAGCAATATTTCAAAACCCAGGGGGCCTACTTGCAAAATCACCAAAAAGTTTACACTTGATACGAAGGTTTCAGGACTAAAACAAAATACACAAACGTCCGAGGGTGTCCTTGCAAAATGCCCACCCCCTCACGTGAACTGGTCACGTGAGGTGACGTGGCGAGGGACCTAGACGCAAATGCTAAAAGCCTGAGGGTCTTTTGGCAAATATTACAATAAAATTACACTACAGACAAAGTTTAAAGATTAAACTATAAATACAAAAGGGTCGAGGGTGAAGTTGCAAAATACCCTCGGCGCGCCGATCGAACGGCTGTGGGTCTTCACTTGAACACGTGTCGTCGATCGGACGGCGATGGCGCTTCGTGGATGCACGGCGGAGATTAGAACGCTCGAAGACGATCTGACGGCTGAGGCGTGGTGCAATCCAACGGCTACTGCTTGATCTGGGCGCTCCACCTCGATCCGACGGTGGCGAAGCTCGGAGCAAGAACAGGGACGAACTCCGGCGAGTCGAGGTTCGCCGAGGTCAAGCTCCGTCTCCGGCGAGCGATTTGGCTTCAAAAGCGAGCTGGAGCTTCCTGGGGTCGTCCTCTATCTCCTGGGGGCACCAAAAGTGCACGGCGTTGGCCGTGCCGCTCGCAGGTGGTCGGCGGAGCTGGAGAGCTCGACTGAGCTCCGGCGAGCTTCAAAAACGCGCCCAGGCGCGAGTCAACGTGCTCTGACCCTGCAAAAAGTGTTAGAGAGCCCAGGGCAAAGTGCCTGGACCTGAGGTGGACCTAATCTATGCGCGAGGGGAAGTGGACGTCGGTGGCCAGAGGTGCGCTCCGGCGATGATGCTTGGAGTGGCGAAATACGCGATGGAACTTGGAATTTTTTTGGGGTTTTTGAAGCTTAAGCTAACAGGAACTAAAAGCAAGAAAGAAATGAGCGGGGGGATGCCCTCGATGGCCGGAGTCAGAGGAGAAAGGGTACCTCGACGCCGGCTGTTGGCGGAGGTGGTGGAGACTCCCTCGACTTCGCGCGCCTTGGCTGAAGGGCTGGCGGTGGAGCTGTCACCTCCACGGAGCTCAGGAGCACGATGGTGGCGCTGAAGGATGGACCAAGGGGACTCGAATTCAAAAGGAAAGAAGGGGGTCGGTTATATGTGGTTTGACCCGAGGTGACAGGGGTCCAAAGACCAAGAGGTCTGGAGCAGCTCCTTGATCCATAGCCCAATGTAATCACTTGGCGGGTAAGAGGGATGAACGAGGAAGAGGATCTCAGAAGAAATCGAGTCGAAAGGATGAAAGCTCGTGCCTCGAAAAAAATGGTGAAGATGGGGTCAACAGCGGTTCTGACAAAGGCTACAGGGTGTAGGTCAGACTGTTGACCTAGGCCAACAGTCCTGGCCTCCTGGTTGGTCCACGTGGACCAACCAGGAAAAACCCTAAAAAATATTTTAATAATTCTATTTAAAATACTAAATGGCCGAATTAGTTAAAAGTTATAAAATAAAAAATGTTTAGAATTTTATGTAGTATTTTATTTTGATTTTTAATTATTTTTATGACTTATATTTTTACAAGTTACCTTTTTAACCCTATATAGGTATAATACCTATGTATTTTAGTATTTTTATTTTTATTTGGTGTTTTTTAATTTCTTTAATTTTGGTTTCTATTTTCTAAAATTATAAAATACTTTTATATACACAAATATATTTTTATTTTAATTTTCTGATATATTTTGAATATTAAATAAAATATAAAGGTATTTTATATAGGTATAAGTATATGTAATGTATCTATGTACTCTATTATACCAGTGTTTTTATTTTGTATTTTATTTAGGCTTTTATTCTTATTTTAATGTACATAATTATTATAAGTATTATTTACAATATTATAAAAATATAAAAATATAACAATAATAAATAAATAATAAATTGAATATTTTAATATGTACAAGTATACAATGTGGGTCCAAAAATCAACTTTCAAACCGTAGCTCCGCCAAATGCGAAACCACCGCCATTGGATAGATTATTTTATTCTATATACAATTAAAGGTGAGTTTGCTACATTTGGAGTTGTCAGTTGCGAGATACGAGTCTGGGAAGTTGGAATTTTGGATTCTTATTCAGACCAGAACTTTTTATCTGTACATTCTTTTTCTGTGAAATCAATTTTGTATTTTTCTTTATTTAATTATCTACAACTTTCATGTACAAAGTTTCTTTATTTGATGTACAAAAAGTGAAACCAAAAATAGGTCCCAAAATGAATACAGAAATGAATAGATTGAATAGGTATTTTTACTGTATTTCTGACCTTATTTTCCCCCTACTTTATTCCTTGTCGACCTATTCATCAAGATGCCTAGGTCTCGGGGGTTTTGGGTCATAAAATATTTACAATATTTTATTCTTTTTCTTTTCTTTATTTATTCTATAATTTTGGCCTTAATTACAGTAATTTATACACTGTTGAGATGCACATGCATGAATGTTAAGATGCTTGATTTAAGGCTATTTACAGGCATTTGCTAGGGTTTTTGGTGCCAAAATGATAGAATAAAGATGATGAAATGTGGATTCATCATCCCCCTATACTTTACCTTTGCTAGTCCCTAGCAAACACTTATGCAATAAGTGCAAAAAGAAACAGAAAGAAAAGAAAAAGAAGAACTTGGATTTAATTTGATGATCAAACTTGCCTTCGCAAAATCAAAGTTTGGAGCTTAAGTCGGACCTTTGGAAATTTAGTGCGGGCGGAACCTTAGTGAGAACCGTGTTTGAAATCCAACAGTCCTTGAGAATCCCAAAACTCTATCCAAGTCTCCTCAATAGCCAGTTCAGAAATACTTCAACTCAAACGCAAACTCTTACGACTATGAATCTGACTTGTACAGTGTAAGTGATGGTGGCTCTCCCCAACTAGAATGACGAAGAAACTGGCTTCTCCAGTATGACAGCCCAATGATTCCCCAATCCAGCAACTCCATCTTCGAGGAGCGGGGTATTCCCTTCTAAGTTCAAGTGGCAACCATCTCAAGAGGAGGGGGTGAAGAGGAGAATAGACGGTAGCCAGTGTAGCTACCTATCCTTGGATGCAAGACCAGTGTAGTCAAGTCATCCTGCTGCAGGCTCACACGATATGACTTTGATGCTCAAGCTTGCTTATTGACTTTGTACATACTTGCAGGCTTTTTATTTTTGTACATGCCTGAACACACTTTTTTTTTTTGAATACTATTCACAGCAGCATTTACATAAGGAGTTTTTCATCTTGAGCTAGTAGACTATCCCTCTTTTGAAGCTTTATCGCAACCCACAGCCTCCTGTCTTTAGACTTCCTAATCACTGGACGGGTTGGGGTGCACTTCCCTCCCTAGAGGAGGACAAGTGTTTCCACTTGTGTGCGTCTCATACCGGCAAATCCAATCCCCTCACCACTCCAACTGAGTTGAGCCATGTGAAAGGTGCAGGTGTCCAAGTTAGGTCATTATCAACAAGAGTCGTGCGTATGCTCCGAAATACTCTACTTAGGCAGTCAAGAATCCATTGAACCAAGTCTCGTGATCCTCAAAGAACTAAGTCAACTAAACCTGAAGTACCTCAAACCCAGTTCCTATAAGGTTCCTGTGATTAGGTAGATTTTAAGGTCCCATCAAGCTCCAATCTTCGGATTTTACTTAGACTTGTTCAACTATCAAACTCAATCCGAAAAATGCGAATGCTATGCAATGCAATGCAGAAAATATTTTTGTGATGCAATTTTCAAGATTTTGAACTTTTTATGGATTTTGAAAAGATGATGCATGCATTTTTTGTGTTTTCAAAAAGATTTTTTCAAATGTTTTTGGATTTTAATTTTTGCAAATGTTTTTGGGAATTTTTGAAAACGAAAAGATTTTGGCTGAAAAATAGGTTAAACTATGTACACGGGAGTGCTTTTCTTATATACAAGAAGTGGATTTTAAGAATTTACAGGGTAAGTAGTCAATTTTATACATATATACATATATAGTGGATTTTGGTGTGATGTGTATATTCCTCAAACTTATTTGAAAACAATTTTACACACAATTTTTGAAAACTATAGTCCAAAATAATTTTTACAAACATTTTACACACATTTGAAAATCATTTTGCAAAGGCTTTCAAAACAGTATATATAGGTTCTTCAAATCATTTTTGCAACCATTTTTCAAACCATTTGCAAATCATTTTTCAAACATTTTATTTCACACAAAGAAAAGAAATTTTACAAACCACACATTTTACACAAAGGTTGAAAACGTGTAACAAAATATTTTCAAAATAGTTTTCAATAGATGTTCACAAAGATTTTCAAACTATTTTTCAAACATTTTGCAAAAAACATTTTCACCTGATTTATTAATCAGTAAATACAAAAAGAATTTGAGGAATAATCACATCTTTTTATTAAGGATTTTTAATGGATTTTTAAAGAATTTTTAGCCATATTATTAAGAAAATACGAAAGTACGAGTTATGGCTAAAGTATATACGTAGTATATACGACCCCCCTATACTTAGCTTGAGCTATGTCCTCATAGATCGGAGAGAAAAGAGAAGACATAACTCGTACTAAGTATAGACAAGCCTAAAGAATAAAGGAATAATGAATGAATCAATGAGAAGTTGACCGTCCCCCCTATACTTAGGATCAAATAATCCTAAGTATAGCAGACTGTACACAAAGCAGGGAGGGTCAAGGGTGGGAATGAACAGATCGTACTCAGATTTTCTCCCCCTATACTTAGGGTAAGATATCCCTAAGTATAGACAAGAAGAGGAGACAATGGAGAGGATTGAAAAGAATAGCAAAACTCGGGGTGCACGCCCCCCTATACTTAGGACAAAGTACGTCCTAAGTATGGAAAACTGTCTACAAGAGCGACACCTTTTTGATAGATCAAGAAGATAGAAGAGGAAAAGAAGAAAAGAAGAAAATAAGAACATAAATCAACAGAAAACAGAGTGATATAAACAGATGGATCTGTACAGCGGAAGATAGAGTTGATCACCATGTATGAAATGTAGATGATGGAAGTCAAAGGACACATCTCATACCAGAAGAATGGGGGCAACGTCAATGGTCGGTGGATCATGATCAAGATATAATTTCAAGCGTTGACCATTGACGCGGAAGGTAGAAGAAGATGACGGTTCGGATATGTCGATGCTGCCATTGTCATGTACCTTCCTGACCACATATGGTCCTTTCCACTTGCTCTGCAATTTCCCTGGGAATAATTTCAGCCTGGAGTCAAACAACCATACTCTCTGATCGGGCTCAAACTGTTTATGGCTGATATGCGAATCGTGCCATGTCTTCACTTTCTCTTTGTACTGTAGGCTGTTGGAAAAGGCTGTGTCTCTCAATTCTTCCAGGGCTGTCAATCCAGCTCTTCTTTGGTCTCCTATACTCTCGGGATCTAGAAGCAACTCAGTAACTGCCCAAAAAGATTTGTGCTTGATTTCCACTGGCAAATGGCACGGCTTGCCATAGACGAGACGAAAGGGAGATGTCCCCAATGGATTCTTGAAAGAAGTCTGGTAAGCCCATAAGACCGAGTCCAAAAGTTGTGACCAATCCTTTCGGTCTGGGCGGACAACTTTCTGCAAGATAGTCTTTATCTCCCTGTTCGATACTTCGGCAAGACCATTAGTCTGAGGGTGATACGGAGTGGCAACCCGATGGTCAACGCCGAACTCGTCTGCAAGGGCCCGGACTTTGTCATTGATGAAGTGAGACCCCCCGTCTGAAATCAAGACTCTAGGTACACCGAACCGTGGAATAATATTTTTCCTCAAAAATTTGCAAACGGTTTTAGCATCTGCGGCTCGGGCGGGGATGGCCTCAACCCATCGGCTGACATAATCTACAGCGAGCAAAATATGCTCGAATCCCTGACTTTTAGGAAATGGGCCCATGAAATCAATACCCCATGCATCAAAAACCTCACAGAAGTGAATGGGTTGCATGGGCATCATGTCTCTCTGTCCGCAGGTTCCCATTTTCTGACAGTCAGTACATCTCTTCACGAACTCATCAGAATCCTTGAAGAGAGTAGGCCACCATAGGCCGGATTGAAGCACCTTTTGTGCTGTTCTTTTTCCAGAATGATGTCCTCCTGCCTCAAGCTTGTGGCAGTATGTGAGGACGCTATGCTGCTCTTCTTGAGGAATGCACCTCCTCCAGATACTATCCCCTCCTTCATGATAAAGGACGGGATCCTCCCAATGGTAAAACTTGGCCTTAGCTAGGAAGGTCTCAAGTTTCTGCCTGGGCCAACCCTGAGGGACTGTCTTGGCAACAAGATAGTTTACAAAATCAGCATACCACGGGAGTGAGGTAACAGCCAAGATCGCCTCATCTGGAAATGTTTCTGTGATAGGTGCGCTGGGCTCAGATTCCTCAAGATTCTCCAATCTGGAGAGATGATCCGCCACCACATTCTTGACTCCAGGCTTATCCTTAATTTCAATATCAAATTCCTGCAGTAGAAGGATCCATCTAGTAAGACGTGCTTTGGCATCCTTCTTAGCCATTAAGTACCGGATGGCGGTATGATCAGTATAAATGGTCACTCTAGATCCGAGAATATATGATCGATACTTATCAAGAGCGAAGACTACGGCCAGCATCTCTTTCTCAGTTACAGTGTAATTCCGCTGCGCGGCATCCAAAGTCCGGCTGGCGTAATGAATGGCAAACGGTAAACCATCCCTCCTCTGTCCAAGCACAGCCCCAACGGCAAAATCTGAAGCATCCGTCATGATCTCGAATGGAAGAGACCAATCGGGTGGCTAAAGGACAGGAGCTGAAACAACCATTTTCTTGAGAGTCTCAAATGATTCAAGACACTTATCATTAATAATAAACTCGGTGTCTTTGGTGAGCAAGTCAGTGAGCGGTCGGGCAATTCGACTGAAGTCCTGAATGAACCGTCGGTAGAAACCGACATGCCCCAGAAAAGATCGTAACTGACGCAAGTTGGACGGCGGATTGAGTTTTCTGATGATATCCACCTTAGCCGGGTCGACCTCCATGCCCCTGTTGGAGACGATATGACCAAGGACCGTCCCTTGAGTCATCATGAAATGACTCTTCTCCCAGGATAAGACAAGATTGACCTCAATGCAGCGCTTCAGCACACGGTTTAGGCAGTCAAGACAAGCGTCGAACCCGTCGCCATAGACCGAGAAGTCATCCATGAAGACCTCTAAACAGTCACCCACCATGTCCGAGAAGATGGACAACATGCACCTTTGGAATGTCGCCGGAGCATTACATAGACCAAAGGGCATCCGTCTGAAAGCATACGTCCCAAACGGACAGGTGAATGTCGTTTTCTCCTGGTCTTCGGGCGCAATGGCCACTTGATTATATCCAGAGTACCCATCAAGAAAGCAGTAATGACTCTTCCCGGCTAACCGCTCGATAATCTGATCAATGAAGGGAAGCGGGAAGTGATCCTTCTTGGTGGCCTCATTCAATCGTCTATAGTCCACACAGTCCCTCCAAGAAGTTGGTACTCTGGTAGCGATCTCCTCTCCAGACTCATTAACAACTGTAGTGATACCCGTCTTCTTGGGTACCACATGTAGCGGACTTACCCATTTGGAGTCGGAGATGGGATAAATAAAATCGGCGCTCCACCACTTGGAAATTTCTTTCATGACTACGTCTCGAAGATTCGGGTTCAGCCGTCGTTGGAATTCACGCGACGGCTTAGCGTTATCCTCAAGATAAATGTGGTGAGAGCAAAGATTTGGGCTCAGCCCCTGGAGATCAGCTATACTCCAACCGATTGCCTTGCGGTTTCTTTCAAGAACCTCCATCAGACGAGATTCTTGCTCTTCAGTCAAATCTGCTGAGATAATGACTGGGTGCATTTCTGGCTCTCCAGCAAGGAATCTGTACTTCATCGATTGCGGTAGAGGTTTTCGTTCTAGACAACTGGGAGGTGGTAGATCTGGCTTCTGATATGTCTGTGTAAATGCTACCAGGTCTGCATGTGAGAACTCTCGCTCTGCATGAATCGCTGACGAAGGGCGGCCTGATGTATCATCAATAAACTGCACTGGCTCGCATTCTGTCATGGCTGCTGGCTCAGAAGGAATCAGACAAGGCAAATAATCATCAAAGTCATCCCAGTCAATGTCTGAATCCGAGGGATCAGAAGACGATGAGCAAGATTGAAATTCTTCGGCACCACTCATCACAACACTGTCAGCCTCAGAAATATCCTCCTCCAGGGATGTGCTCTCCCGGCTCTCGACTGCCATGAGCTTGAGATATAGAGAATCTGTAGGCAAGGCGAGGGTCGGTGCTACGGTATCTTTCCAGTTGGATTCATCATCAGTCATCTCAAAATCACAAACCTGGTGGATGTCTAGCTCCTCCTCTGTCATCTGCTCGGCTTCGCTGGACTGTTCTGAGCATCCTGCCTCTCTGGCTCTGATCTCTTCGATCGTCTCTATTTGTATGGTTTCGCCCTCTACGCGAAAACATACCTTCCCGCTATCATGGTCGGTCACTGCCTTGGCTGTGGCCAAGAATGGACGTCCGAGAATGATGGGGGCATCAGTTACCGACTTAGGGATCTCCATGTCCAACACAACGAAGTCCACGGGGAATTTCAGGCCCTGAATGGTAACGACTACGTCTTTCAATAACCCCTTCGGCCTCTTAATCGACCTATCAACAAACTGAAGGACGGTTCTGCTTCGAAGAAGAGGGCCAAACTCGAACTGCTTGAGTAAGGCTGCCGGAAGGAGGTTAATTGAAGAGCCGCTGTCTAATAGAGTACGATCAAACTGCTGCTCCTGAATCTCGCATCTGACATAGGGAGCTCCTGCGTCTGGTCGCTTGGCTGGCAATGTTTTCTGAATGGCGCAGCAAGTGTCATGAGTGAGCATATGGATTTGATCTCTGTGCCTCTTCTTCCTTCTGACAGTAGTTGTCTCTTTCAAATTCTTCTTGAAGAAGGGGATATGCTCAAATGCTTCTCGTAGAGTCAGCTGAATATGAAATCTGTCAATCATCTCGTTGCCGAACTCTGCCTGTTGGCTCTTTTTTGGATTTTCTTTTTTACTCCCCTTCGCTCGGCGGAGTGCCTCAGGGAAGGGGATTGTAGGGGCCTCCTCAGATGGAGGACTAGGAATCGGTCCCTGTGCCTGTGAAGACGGAGAGTCCATACGATAATCATCATTCACCACATATGGATTCGTAATTTGAACAGAAACCTTTCCTTTATTCATATTTTTGTTTTTTTTTGTTTCCACAGTCTCTAGATACAAAATGTGGCAACATCACAGATGGCTCAACAAAAGTGGATGTGGTGGCCTCAGTACCACCACTAGCACCTGTCTTCGCGGCATCAGCACCGCGCTCTGGTTCAGCATCCAAAATGGTGGCATCAGCACCACCGTCTGCATCTGGTAACACAACGGCATCAGCACCGTTGTCCTGGACTCCATCATTGGTGGCATCAGCACCACCGTCTTCAACATCATCTGTAGCGGCATCAGCACCGCTCCTCTGCTCCTCTGGCGCTCCTGATTCTGCATCTGGCTGTCGCTCAGAAGAGGCGCCGCCGGCTGGCATCTACCGCTCCTAGTAGTAACAAAATCAGCATCATAATAGGAATAAGACATGTCACTCAAATAATCACTAGGAGAGGTATCCTCTGTGGACTCTACCTGCTCAGATTTTCTTTTTAAATTATTAGGGTTTGGTTCGATATGAGCGGGTATGGCGGCTTTGCCTTTGATGATGTCCCGCATTTCCTGCCGGAACTCATCCATTTCTTGCCTGAAAGATGCTCGCTGTTCAGATAGCAAGCGGGCAAGATCATCAAGAGCAGGGTTCTCGAAGGCTGGACCCTGAGAACCGGACGTCTGTCCCTGCTGGAAATGGGGCTGCTGCTGGTGGTGTTGTTGCTGAAACTGGGGGGAAGGCTGGTGATAAGAATGCTGAGGCGGCTGACGCTGCCTACACTGTTGTCCCTAATAGGCGGGACGAAGACCACTCTGGTATTGTTGTGGCTGAGCATACTGGGGCTGCTGGTTGTACTGATGTGGCTGGCTGCTCTGCTGTCCTTGAGAAGGGGGATGATGTTGGGATGAGGAACCACCATTACCCCAACGGAATCCGGGATGATCCCTACGAATTGCGGGCTGAGGGTATCGGTCATACCAAATCCCGTTGACTTCCATCAACGGTTCCTGCTCGAAGGAAGGTGGAGGAAGAACTGCCAGTGGCTGCTCCGGCTGATACACCACCATCTGCGTCTCCTGAGATGGCGGTTGCTCTGGATGGTACTGCAACAATGGAACCGGCTCCGCCTGGATATGGTTCACCTGGCGGTATGAGGTAGAGGCCTGGTTAGGATTGCTGCTGCTGGACGCAACCTGTGACCTGGGAGGCTGTTGGGAATGGGCTTGTGCCTCCTGAATACAGAGAATTTGAGTCTTCAGGTCACTCATTGTTTTGGTGAGAAGGTCCATCTGGGCTAGACCTTGGTTCTGCTTCTTTTCGAGGATCTCCATGCGGTCCAGCTTTTCACTGATAATGCCCATGTCGGCTGCTGCTGATTCGGCTTGTGCTGCGGCTACCGACGTTGCGCTGGGACCGGCATCGATGCGAGCAATCCTCTGAAATGATCCCGCTCCTTGCGGGGGCTTTTGCTGTGTGTAGACTCTGGCTTGGGTCATCACTGTAGAGTTTTCTGCCATACCTTCGTAGATGGCCCATACATCATCTTCACCTTTAGAGAAATATGATCCACCACAAGAGGCGTTCACAAGCCCCTGCAGCTCCGGTGTCAGCCCACAGAAGAAACTCTGCACCAGGTGGGGCTTGGAGATATCGTGATGTGGACACCGGTCTATGAGCTCTCTAAATCGATCCCATGCTTCATGGAACTGTTCATTTGGGATCATGACGAAGTTGCTGATCATGGCTCGAGCTGCGTTGGTCCGGCCGAGGGGATAGTATTTCTTCAAATATACGGACCGGAGATCTGCCCAAGTATCGACGAATCGCCCTAGATGCTTGAGCCAATATGCGGCTCGATCAACCAATGAGAACGGGAAGGCGATCATCCTGATAGTGTCCTCGGTCAACAACCGATCGTGGATGGTGCTGCATATCATTTCGAATTCTTGGAGATGGAGGTGCGGCTCTTCGGTCGGCAGCCCGTGAAACTTGGGTAGCAACTGAATCGTGTGGTGCCGAAGCTCGAAGTCTCCGTGGATTGGCGGGAGTCTGATCCACCGGTGAGTGAGGGACGAAGCTGGGTTGTGCAGTTCCCTCATGATGGTCTGTGGCGGTCGCTCACCGTCTGGATCGCCTCCTCCTGCATCAGGTCCTCCTCCTCCGCCACCGCCTCCTCCAGGTCGGTTCTCTCTCATCTGAGCTATTTCCCTCATGAGATCACCCATGAATGCACCCTGGTCTCGGATCTGCCTCTGCATAGTCTCCAGGGACGCTAGCAAGGAATTGTTGATGGCCACTTGGTCAATAATGAACGGAGGATGGTCGTGGTCATCTGGGTGCTCGCCTCTGTCTGCCATTACTGGATTCTCTGAAAATGCAAAAGAGGCCATTTCAGGTGCTGTTGAACGAGCTGAATTCTGTGATTCACTGAACTCTGAAATGATTGGACTGAGGGAAGGAGAAGGGGAAGGGTGGTCGAGGGGGAACATGGTGGATGTGAACTCGGACTCGGAGAGCGGACTCTCCGAGTTATTCCTAGATGAATAAGGAGGAGTGCTGGATAGCGGTGCCGACAAGGTCGGCCTAAGAGATCTCCGTCCCATCATCTTGATTATTTGAGAAGAGTGGGGATAATGCAAGAGAAGAAGAAAATGAAATGCAACAAAATTGTGCACAATTGTGCGGTGTTTTTGATCTTGACCTTAATAAATCTAACAATCAAACACAAAGCAAGGGTAAGTTCACCAACTCAACTCGTGAAGCCGTGAAGGTTCGGCTTTTATCTTGTCAATTTTAGCTTATTTTTCAGGTATTTATCTTTTCACGAGTCCTTAGAACGCTGCGCCTATAGGAGCGAGAGTACTGCCAAGAAAGTGTCCCCGTACTTGTCCTCCTCCTGTGTAACCTGTAACTTGCGCTTTTTGAGGTCCTTGTAACCCTTCCTGGATCCCTACTCAGCCAAAGAAATAGAGGGAGGAAGCCGATAGGCGAAACCGATGCTTCGGACCTCGCTCGCAACGGAATCACCCGTGAACGTGCAAGATCCTACTCGGACGCAGCCGGTGAGACAGACACACCCGTGAAGGCGTGGCCTAAGCTCGGTACTTCGGACAAGGTCGGTGCTCACACAATAGCGAGTCACCAATGGCGACCAAGTCCTACTCGACTACGTACGATAGTAGCGCCAATACTTCGGAAATCCAAGCGATACACAAGGCAGCCACAAGTTGGGTTTTGGGCTCTAATCCTTACGAAGCGCTCACCTCACTTGGAAGGAAACCTTCCCATGCAACCTGAAGACAAGTGAGGGTGTTACTCTCCCCAAGCAATGAATCCAATTACCAATTTTATTTTGGTCAAGTTTTCTTTAGCAGTCCATTTTTTAATTTTTTTGGTGTTATCGCTTCTTTTGAGTCAATTCAAACAAGCGCCTAACGGTTTTTTTGTATTTTTCCTTTATCCTACTTTGTTCCAAAAACAGAGGGAGAATAGAGTCGGAAAAGCCGTGCAAGTCGACACCAAGGTGGAAATCTCATCTTTGTGCCTAGATGATGCGTGCAAAGTAAGAGGACTTACATCGAATCCCAGCTCTCTCCATGCGGGATGCAAAGCAGAATTTTTAAACCTACGCTATATGGCGAAATGCAAGCGGAAATCGTCCTAGAACAGGCAACTGCTAGCGTGAAGAACCACAAGCTCACTAGTAATTCCTAATCCGAGTGTCCGGTCTAGGCTCACCCCTCCTCTGCCCAACACATTTGGGGTAGGAGAAAGCGCTTGTTCGGGTGTGAGCTCGCGACGCGTGGATTTGGAAGCTACTAGCTAACTGTTTGATTATTCTAAGTCCAAATACGAATCTATAGGAGCATGCAAATATAATTAGGTGTTTGGACCTATTCTAATCGAATCAAGCAGAACCTAGAACTAAGAGCTCAATCCACAAAAGAAAGTGAAAAATGAAAACAAAACCGAAAAATGACAGCGATAAAAACTCGATAAAATCCGCGGTGAGCCCCCGGGAGAACAAACACCCGGAAATTAGGCCCGAATGTCTAAGTGTCCAAGTCCAAGTGTACCTGTATTATTACAAATTAATGAATCGCTCTCTCACCGAAAATAAATGAAAACTAATCTAATCACTCTCTCTCTCACTCCTTGCTCTCTCCTGCCGGCTTGGCTAAGAATAGCCGGCTCCGCTTCCCAAGGATGCGTCGGGTCACCTAGGCAATCCGCCTCGCTCCGCGGTCCCTCGCAAGAAGACAAAGAAGAGTGGTTAGATAGCTCAACAAGATATATCAAAATGTAAGAGATGGAAAATGATGTTATGGTAAACAATCACACAATCAAACAAATAAAATATGAACTACTCGCTGTTGCTCCCCGGCAACGGCGCCATTTGATAAACACGAAAATCGATGGTCTTAAGTTCAACACAAAGCGTGAACTCAGTCGAAGTGTCGACCAATCAAAATCCGAATTTAATCAACAATTAACCCGCACTAAAGATCAACAAATTAGAGCTAATGTGGAGTTAACATTTATTTTTAACTCTACATAAAAGATGTATAGGTGCAAGTATGTAGAGAGTTCGAACACAGGGAACAAGCAGGATAGTTCAAGCAAATGAATGCACAAGTGTGTGTGTGATGTGTGGAGTGTCTACACTAAGCAAACAAAGAAAGGAAATTTTTGTGGGTTTTTAATTTTTATTTTATATTTTTTTATTTTGCTTTTTAATTTACTGATTTTTATATTTTATATTTTTTATTTTTTTTCATTTCTTTTTCAATACTGGAGAATAAAGACAATATAATAAAAGGCAAGCTAAAATTTTTATAAAACTAAGTAAAAATTACCAAAAATTCAGAAATAAATTGTTTTTAGTCTTTTTAGGGTGTTTTACTGTTTTTTTGATTTTTGGGGATTTTTCAAGGTGTTTTTGGTATTTTTAAATGCTGAAATAAGGCAAAACAGTGGAAATAGGGCTGGCTGTGACTAAAATGCAAGTTAAAATTAACAAACAGCAACCAAAATTTTTCACACTATTTTTCAAATAAAGAGAACAAAATAAGGAATAAACAGAAGCTGAGTTTGCAATTTTTGGAATTTTCTACTATTTTTTATAATTTTTTGAAGTTTTTGAGTGTTTTTCAATTTTTAGTGTTTTTCTTTTGAGATTTTTAATGATTTTTGAACTGACACTAAAATAGGATAAAATAGACACTAGGTAATTTTTTTGGAATTTTTGGAGAGGTTTTAATATTTTTTTGGTATTTTCTAAACTAGAAAGTGCACAAAAAGGGTGTTTTTGATTTTTAATAAATGTAAAAATAAAGTAAAATCAAAAACCAAATAGATGGCGTCAAAGTACACGTGTCCAGATACTTAAGCCTAGTTTTGTGGAATTTTTGGAGTTAAAATGATAGATCAATTAATTAGAGCAAACATCCAAACATTAAACAGTGCTGGCAGGGGTATATGTGCAATATCTAAAACATCCAGGGGCAAACATGCAATTTTCCACAAAAAATATACACTGAATATTCAATTTATAGCACTAGATATTAATTACAGAAACCGCCTGGGCACGCAAGCAATTTACCCACCAGGGCGCGTGACTTGCACGCGCCTGGCGAGGACTCAAAAGCAATATTTCAAAACCCAGGGGGCCTACTTGCAAAATCACCAAAAAGTTTACACTTGATACGAAGGTTTCAGGACTAAAACAAAATACACAAACGTCCGAGGGTGTCCTTGCAAAATGCCCACCCCCTCACGTGAACTGGTCACGTGAGGTGACGTGGCGAGGGACCTAGACGCAAATGCTAAAAGCCTGAGGGTCTTTTGGCAAATATTACAATAAAATTACACTACAGACAAAGTTTAAAGATTAAACTATAAATACAAAAGGGTCGAGGGTGAAGTTGCAAAATACCCTCGGCGCGCCGATCGAACGGCTGTGGGTCTTCACTTGAACACGTGTCGTCGATCGGACGGCGATGGCGCTTCGTGGATGCACGGCGGAGATTAGAACGCTCGAAGACGATCTGACGGCTGAGGCGTGGTGCAATCTAACGGCTACTGCTTGATCTGGGCGCTCCACCTCGATCCGACGGTGGCGAAGCTCGGAGCAAGAACAGGGACGAACTCCGGCGAGTCGAGGTTCGCCGAGGTCAAGCTCCGTCTCCGGCGAGCGATTTGGCTTCAAAAGCGAGCTGGAGCTTCCTGGGGTCATCCTCTATCTCCTGGGGGCACCAAAAGTGCACGGCGTTGGCCGTGCCGCTCGTAGGTGGTCGGCGGAGCTGGAGAGCTCGACTGAGCTCCGGCGAGCTTCAAAAACGCGCCCAGGCGCGAGTCAACGTGCTCTGACCCTGCAAAAAGCGTTAGAGAGCCCAGGGCAAAGTGCCTGGACCTGAGGTGGACCTAATCTATGCGCGAGGGGAAGTGGAAGTCGGTGGCCGGAGGTGCGCTCCGGCGATGATGCTTGGAGTGGCGAAATACGCGATGGAACTTGGAATTTTTTTGGGGTTTTTGAAGCTTAAGCTAACATGAACTAAAAGCAAGAAAGAAATGAGCGGGGGGATGCCCTCGATGGCCGGAGCCAGAGGAGAAAGGGTACCTCGACGCCGGCTGTTGGCGGAGGTGGTGGAGACTCCCTCGACTTCGCGCGCCTTGGCTGAAGGGCTGGCGGTGGAGCTGTCACCTCCACGGAGCTCAGGAGCACGATGGTGGCGCTGAAGGATGGACCAAGGGGACTCGAATTCAAAAGGAAAGAAGGGGGTCGGTTATATGTGGTTTGACCCGAGGTGACAGGGGTCCAAAGACCAAGAGGTCTGGAGCAGCTCCTTGATCCATAGCCCAATGTAATCACTTGGCGGGTAAGAGGGATGAACGAGGAAGAGGATCTCAGAAGAAATCGAGTCGAAAGGATGAAAGCTCGTGCCTCGAAAAAAATGGTGAAGATGGGGTCAACAACGGTTCTGACAAAGGCTACAGGGTGTAGGTCAGACTGTTGACCTAGGTCAACAGTCCTGGCCTCCTGGTTGGTCCACGTGGACCAACCAGGAAAAACCCTAAAAAATATTTTAATAATTCTATTTAAAATACTAAATGGCCGAATTAGTTAAAAGTTATAAAATAAAAAATGTTTAGAATTTTATGTAGTATTTTATTTTGATTTTTAATTATTTTTATGACTTATATTTTTACAAGTTACCGTTTTAACCCTATATAGGTATAATACCTATGTATTTTAGTATTTTTATTTTTATTTGGTGTTTTTTTTAATTTCTTTAATTTTGGTTTCTATTTTCTAAAATTATAAAATACTTTTATATACACAAATATATTTTTATTTTAATTTTCTGATATATTTTGTATATTAAATAAAATATAAAGGTATTTTATATAGGTATAAGTATATGTAATGTATCTATGTACTCTATTATACCAGTGTTTTTATTTTGTATTTTATTTAGGCTTTTATTCTTATTTTAATGTACATAATTATTATAAGTATTATTTACAATATTATAAAAATATAAAATATAACAATAATAAATAAATAATAAATTGAATATTTTAATATGTACAAGTATACAATGTGGGTCCAAAAATCAACTTTCAAACCGTAGCTCCGCCAAATGCGAAACCACCGCCATTGGATAGATTATTTTATTCTATATACAATTAAAGGTGAGTTTGCTACATTTGGAGTTGTCAGTTGCGAGATACGGGTCTGGGAAGTTGGAATTTTGGATTCTTATTCAGACCAGAACTTTTTATCTGTACATTCTTTTTCTGTGAAATCAATTTTGTATTTTTCTTTATTTAATTATCTACAACTTTCATGTACAAAGTTTCTTTATTTGATGTACAAAAAGTGAAACCAAAAATAGGTCCCAAAATGAATACAGAAATGAATAGATTGAATAGGTATTTTTACTGTATTTCTGACCTTATCTCCCCCTACTTTATTCCTTGTTGACCTATTCATCAAGATGCCTAGGTCTCGGGGGTTTTGGGTCATAAAATATTTACAATATTTTATTCTTTTTCTTTTCTTTATTTATTCTATAATTTTGGCCTTAATTACAGTAATTTATACACTGTTGAGATGCACATGCATGAATGTTAAGATGCTTGATTTAAGGCTATTTACAGGCATTTGCTAGGGTTTTTGGTGCCAAAATGATAGAATAAAGATGATGAAATGTGGATTCATCAAGTATACTCGTCCCATGATCTCCTTTTTCGGATCTGCATTCTTCTGTCTATCATCTATCTGCTTTATCTTCAGGCAATCACGGATGAAATGACCCTTCTGCCCATATTTCAAACAAGCTCCAGTTATCTTGTAGCATTCGCCCCGATGGCTTCTCGTGCAATGAGGACAAACAGGAACACCCGGTCTATCAATATGCTTAAATCTAGCTTCTTCCTTGTCTTGGTAACCAATCTTTATCTTCTTGTTAGGGCTTTTAAAGGTATCATGACGAACACTGAGACTTCCACTCCCCTTGCCATGTCTTGTCAGTTGAGTTTTGGTCAACTGATGCTCTCCGTCAATAGCTACCGCAGCATCCACTGCATCAACAAGTGTCTTAGGCATGCTCCCTAAGACTTTAGCTCGTAAGCCAATCCTCAAACCCATCACGTATTTCTTTGCTCTCTCCAATTCTGTCTAACAAATTCCTTTGTTGTAATTCTTGAGATGATAAAATTGAGCAGTGTATGCCTCAACGTCCAGTACATGCTGCAGCAAGTCAATAAATTCCTTCCTCTTCTTGATCCTTGCACGTATAGGAATGAAATGATCCTTGAAGTGCTTCACAAAATCTTCCCATGTCACATCTTGATCTTCCTTGAAATGTACACCTCTGCAAGTCTCCCACCAATCCTTTGCCTGATCTCGTAGCCTGAACAGAGCAAAGGTGACCTTCTTCTCCTCAGGGCAATCCAAGGCACTAAACGCCAATTCGATCTCCTTGAGCCAATGTTCTGTTTTCTCTGGCTCAGATTCTCCATTGTATATGAGTGGGTCATGTTGCAAAAAACTTCCGCAAGGTAAGACTCTCCACCTTCGCATTATCGTAAAAGCTTGCGTACTTGTTCTCTTTCTTCGCGTTCTGCTTCTCTTTCCACTCAAGCACATTCTTGCTCTTCGCAGAGCCATTGTCCCATCTCAGTCATCAAATGCAATTGTTGCTGCTGGGGATCCTCAAGCCCACCTTCACCAGGCACGAGCTCACGTCCAGAAGGCATCTAAAATCATAAGAGAAGATCGAATTTCAGATATCGATGTATGAGCATATCGACAAAATAGGAAATCCTAATTGTCCCCAAGAGAACTTCGGCTCTGATACATGTAACAACCCGGATCCATGTAGCCAGCGGAAGCATAATAAATCTACATGTCACGTCAAATCCGAGGGTTACTCATGCATATCAATTCCACAATTTAGAAAGACCATTGAAAGGACAAAATAATAAACAACTTGAGATACTTCAAATAAAAGGATAACATCACTTAACAGCTTGACACAATCAAAGGTCAAGTTCATCCTTCAAGAGATTTCATAGTCCGTGTCATTTACATCATGACAACAACATTGGTTTAAGATAACGAATGGCATAAAAATAAAACGTTCATTGGCATATTTGCCTTGTTCCTGTGCCACGAAAACCTGTTTTTCAAAGGTTTGAGAGATAATGATCGACTACTCATCTTTGACATGCATTATAGATTCCATCATCTAAATTTCGAATGATGCAAATGACATAGAGAGACGAGAGCATATACACAAAACAAAACTAAGGGGCCTCCATGCAAGAATTTTATTTTGAATAAAAAAGTGAAAGTGAAATGCAAAAACGCGTATGTAATATCACCATGCAACTCCTAGGCATTAATGCCATATATATCCATGAAATACAAGAAAATACAATAGAACTAAAGTTAAAAAAGAAAATAAAATAAATGAAAAAAACATACTATTGTTGATAATGGCACAAGAACGGTAAACCATGTAATAACCAAGGTCACGACGATTAGATGCACTAGAAACATATGCTATTTTATGAGCTCTAATGATGTTCTCTAATTGAGGAATATGGAACAAAGTGAAGAAGAAAATAAGCGCAATAATAGCACCGGATTTTATTATCTACCATATTTGCTTAAAACAACAACTTACACTATTACTACATGCAATGGATTAGAGATTAAAGAGGGTATTGGATATGAATATACTATGTATAATTAGCATGAATTTTAAAAAATATAAATTGATTATATTGTAATTAAAAAGTCATGACGAAATTCTCATATTTGAAAATTGGGCATGTTTCGACCATTAAAATATTGGAATGAGATTCAAGGGTTAAAAAACGTAAGTACTGAAACTAAAATGTCCAAAATGCCATATAATGTAACGCCTATAGCCCTAAATATAGTCCCACATCTAAAAATCACAAAGTGTGAGAGTGGTTTTATAAGTAGCGAGGATTGCTACATGACAATTTCGGCTTAAGAATTTTGGGTGGTTGTCGACGGGTCCAATTGGGTCCGAACTTAATAAGTTATCGGGGTCGATTTTCCTCGATAGTGGATTGAGGATCTAAGCATGGGATGTTACACATGGTATCAGAGCCTATTTCCCTCTGATACTTGAAAGGGCTACCCGAGAGGTGGAGCCAACCCTAGAAAGAGATATGAGGAAATGACTACCCGAAGTGTGTAACCACTATTGTCACTGGGAATAAGTAAAGGACCATGTCGCAACGAGGACGTTGCAAATATAAGTGGGGGAGGTTGTAACACTCATACCCCCTAAACATAGTCCCACATCTGAAACTCAAAAAGTGTAAGAGTCGGCTATAAGTGGTGTGGATTACTACTTGACAACTTTAGCTTAAGCATTTTGGATGGTTGTCAACGGATCCATTTGGGTCCGAACCCAACAAGTTCCCAAGGACATTTTTCCTCGATAATGGACCGAGGACCTAAGCCTGAGACGTTACATATAAAGCACCTAAGTGAACATCTTGGATAAGTCCAAAGTGCGAAGATGATAGGAAAATCTTAAGCAAACCTAATAAGAGCCAATCTCAAATCCCATCATATTAACCCTATTTAGCCTCCATTCACAAACAGGTAAAATAAGCTAATACTACGAATGACCTATAATTATATATTGTCAAAATTAACTTAATTCTTTGGGTGGAAGGAGAAAAATATACACACAAGTGATTGTTTATTTGTTGTTTGAGTACATAATATTATTATGCAGTGAATTATATATGTAGTTTATATAATATTGGACATATTTCATCAAACGTTGACTCGTTTTCTGAATTGATAAATAACAGATATTATATCAAATAATTTGTAATGCATTTTAATTAGTACGAGTTTGATAAAATATTTTGTAACTAATTTTAAATTAAAATCAATTTAATATTTATTTATAGACAAAGACCTAAACAATCTGGTTGCGAGACAATATCACCTTATCTCGAGATAAGTTGTCCTCGAATAAAGTATAACACACCATGTTTACATCATCCTCCGCATCCATATCTATAACATCTATCAGTTCATTATAATTTAAACAAATTAAACAATAATGATGGAGGAATGCCATTTATGATTTATCCCCCCCCTTGTAAAATAGTCCCTTTGTCTAAAGAGGGCCTCAACCTTGAAGGGATCATCGAGAACTTATCAATAGAACTTTATCCGCTCTCCCTCTCCAATAAACCCCTCTTCCCTCCTCCCTTCATTACACTCACAATGGCCACCACCACATTCACCGGCAGAGCTCTCCTCTCCTCCTCCCTCTTCTCCCGCTCCTTCCTCCTCCTCCGCTCCCCTCTCCTCTCTAGGGTTTCCCGCCCCCTCTCCATCTCCGCCTCCGCCCCCGTCGCCGCCGACCAACAGGTCCTCGAGCCCCTCCGCCACTCCATACTCCTCGACCGCATCCGCTCCCGCCACCTCAAGGATGCCCCCAAGACTACTCCGGTCACCTCCAGCGATGGTCGGGGCAAGGGAAAGCGCAAGGGTAAGGGCGAGGGCGAGAGGGTGGATGAGACGAGCTTCGAGGAGTTGGGGCTCAGCGAGGAGGTGATGGGAGTGCTGAGGGAGATGGATATCTCGGTGCCCACGGAGATACAGCGCATCGGGATCCCCAGGGTGCTGGAAGGGGCGAGCGTCGTGCTGGGGTCGCACACCGGATCGGGGAAGACCCTGGCTTACTTGCTCCCGCTGGTTCAGGTGATGTGTGCGATGAAGTTCTGATCTTAAGCTCTGGAGTTGCAGGATTTCGGGTTTCTTTGCCACGAGGTTTCGATATCGGGATCTGGAGTTGCACAATTTCGTCACTATTTCGTGTTTTCTGTGCTGGAAGTTCCGATCTCGGCTTGAAAAGAAAATTGATACAATTGCACAAATATGGGTCCTTCAAACTCTGATGTGCAACGAGTAATTATAGGAGGATTAATACGGACACTAGCTAGATACTTGGGAATATTGAGTTTTGATAACCTATGATGTTTTTTCTAGTTTGGTTGCTTAAGTTTTCATTTATTATTGCATTGGTTGGAGACTTGCTTGAGATTGCTATTTGGTTGCTTGGAAAGGAATTCCATGGAGTCCAATTACATGACAAATTCAAATAAGATCCGTTAGAGTAGACGTTGGGTGGATAGAAGGATGATGAGAATCATTTGTCATCGTGATTTTAAAAGATTATGGATCAAAGAAGGGTCCATATACATGGCATGGCGATGTGGGGCAATCTAAATGTGTAATATGAGTGACATGGAAGGTCCGAGTCTACCCCGATATGAGATTGTGTAATATACTTTTAGATCTATGTTCTCTTGTTTTTGCTATGTGATGATAATTGCAACCCCATCAGAACATGATATCCTATTATCAAGGAGATGTATCTTGTTATGATTTGGATAGTTTCTAACTCGATTGAGGATGGGGAGCATGGAAATCGAAGATTTTGGAGCCATAAGAGAGGTAGAAAATGACAAGGATCGCTTAGAGCTCTCACACAATGATGAGAAAGAACAACTCTCTAATGGGGAGGGTGTCGCATGATGTGCCATTGGTAGAGACCGAAGGGGTGACGATTGGTCTTATGTACGACAGAGGAGGGGATATTTTGGTGCAACAGGAAGTGCGGGCGGGGATTTGAGTACACAAAAGTGGCTTGTGTTGTCTCTTTGCTATCCGTGTGGTGAGCTCGGCCAGGTGGTGGTCTCATGCTGCAATGTTCTCATGTACTTGTGTTGTGGCGGGATGGAGCACCATAGTTCTCATGATTGCTCTGACATTTGGAGGGCTATGCAAAGTCATCGTATTGGCTGGGAGCCTGGGATGGTGGCTGTTTGGTTGATGAAAATTTCACATACAAAGATGATGCATGGATGAGAGTTTGGACCGATCTCCAATCTTTAGTGACATTGAAGCTTGTGAGCCAAAGACGTGTACCAACACTGCTAATGATACATGAGAAGTAGGCTTGACGCCCTCAGACTCAAGTGGTTCGAAGCCTCTGGAGGGGGTGTTTATAATGGACTTAGTCGGGAATATGCAGAGTAAAGCTTCTAAAATTGGCAAAGGTAGATTTGGGCATCATGTGCCATGTGGCAGCTGGAGCCACATCAATGCTGAGCACTTCTGGGATGATTTGGTTTAAATATTTATCGCTCTAGAGCGTCGAAAAAAAAAATTATCGCTCTAGAGATGGGGGTGCTAAACTCATGGCGATCCTTTTGGCCATTTGGTTTTCAAGAAACACTTTGATTTTTAGGGAGGAAAGGCATATAGAGAAATATTGTGGTGCATGTGCACATGCTAGTTGATCCTTGGAGCAAATCCTTGTAAAATATGTGTTTGGACTTTAATGGAGCTTGAGTGAACATCTTCCAAGACACCCTCTTATTTTTCAGAAAAAAATAAAATATTGTGCTTTGTATCGTAAGATGATCATCATTTCGTATTGACTCGAGGTTAAGGGTTTTGGTTACCATGGGAAAAGGCACCCTATTTGTTTGCTGTTTAAGTTTGGATAAATAACAAGTTATGCCTTTAATTATTTTCATTTCAAAGCTGGATAACAAACATAAGCATGTTGTTTTGCAGAATTTGAGAAATGACGAAGCTCTATTGGGTAGGATGATGAAGCCTAGACGGCCTCGAGCAGTTGTCCTGTGTCCTACAAGGGAGCTGTGTGAACAGGTATCTGCAACCCTTTTCATATTTTTCTACCAGCTCATTTTGGTACAGTGCTAGGGAGAATGGATCCTCTCCTGTAGCCGTTGCTGCAGCAGGTTCTGGAGTAGCGGCTGGAGCCGCTCGATCTTGATCGAGCAGTTAACACGAAATCACATTTTTCTGGGCTCGTACTGTGCGTTTTCGTGCGAACCGTTCGATCAAGATCGAGCGGCTCCAGCCGCTACTGCAGAGTCTGCTGCAGCAACGGCTACAGCAGAGGATCCATCTCCCAGTGCAAGGTACTTGTCCACATGTCACGTCTGTTCTTTTCTTGCAAGCCTTCCACTGCTAAGTTGCAAGTATTTGCCCAGGTTTTTCGTGTGGCTAAGTCTGTAAGTCATCATGCTCGCTTCAGATCTACAATGATAAGTGGAGGTGGGAGATTAAGACCACAAGAAGATTCTTTAAATATTCCGGTTGATTTGGTGGTTGGAACTCCTGGCAGGGTTCTTCAACACATTGAGGAAGGGAACATGGTTTATGGCGATGTGAAGTATGTGGTAGGTTTGTGAGGAAATTACCATGTATTGAAATTGTTTTCCTGTTATATTATGGATTCTGTCTTTTAACCACTTTACTTCCTAGCAAGGCATGTTTTCAATTTCAACTTTCTAACCTTTTTAATAACGCTAATACCAACAAGTTTGTTTAGGTATTAGACGAGGCTGATACAATGTTTGATAGAGGCTTTGGTCCGGACGTTCGGAAGTTTCTTGCTCCATTGAAAGGACGGGCAGCTAGACCTGGTGATCCAGGATTTCAGACTATTCTGGTTACTGCTACCATGACCAAGGTACACCGGGATATTTTCCCAAAATTTAAGATAATTCCATATTTTCATGAGTTGACAGTGTGTGGCTGCAAGAGGGGTGTGTTGAAGGAACTCATATACATGAGATGTGTGGAAGGAACTGATATTTTTTGTCAAAAAAATACCTTTGAAGTATTCGATTATATAATACACATGCGACAGGTTGACTTTATAATATCAAAATTATATAATTCATGCAATGCTAACCTATTCCATTCCTTCTGGCTTCTATCTTCATTTTCTTGCGCTTACTGTGAGTTTAAAATGCCACCACTAAGGTTGCGTTTTATAATTGTTTAGATAAATTGTTCAGTATCTTGATTCTGTCGGTCCTGTAGGCTGTGCAAAAGTTGGTGGATGAGGAATTCCAAGGAATTGATCACATACGCACATCCTCTTTGCATAAAAAAATTGCTACAGCTCGGCATGATTTTATCAAGCTTTCAGGATCTGAAAACAAGTTGGAGTCACTTCTTCAGGTACTTTTTTGGCAACATGCCTTAATATGCTAATGTTTGTTCCTGTAAGTTTTTTAGGTGTTTATTGTTTTTATGCACACTGTGCTCTAGTCCAATCTCTCTCTCTCTCTCTCTCTCTCTCTCTCTCCCTTTTTGCCCCTTCAATAGTCCGATGGGATGAAATTGATGCAATTCTTGTGCTGCCACGTAGCACTTTTTTTTAAAGATTATCCCAATTATTTATAATGTCATCAGAAGTCTCCACTTGCCTTGCTACATTGGAAGCCTAAATGAATGAAGCTGGATCCATGATATGTTCCGCTTAAACTAAATCGAGCTCAAGAAAACCAAGTTTGAGCTTTTATCTAGCTCAAGCTGGAATTGAGCCACAACAAAGATCAATCATTGTTATTAAAGGAAAAAAGTTGACTACCGATAAGACGTGTGCCCAAAAATTAATATATTTATGGATTTCAGCGTTACAAGATTATCTTATAACTTCTAAAGAAATACGTGGACCAGATACATATTCTTCACATGATTTATCACAATTTCCACATACAAAATGTTATGATGGTGAATACCCTAACTTTTTAACAAAGAACGAGGAAATGCGAACATCAACACTAATGTTGCAACAAAGAATGAAGAGGAGGTTCGAGCATGGCCTTAAATGTCAATTTCTATGTCAACCCTGAACCCTGAATATCGACATATCGTCGATACGTCACCATGAATGTCTGGCTATATATCAAAGAAATGATATAAAAAATCTTTTTGAGAAAGAAAGCAGCAAAGGCAATGTGGAAAGATATATCATTGAAAGAGGAAGAAAGTAAAATGGGGGCGAAATCCAAGAAATTTTAGTAGATTTTTTTCACATTCGGAGAAATACATAGTGATATTTGGCGACATGGCTGAGTGGTGACATCGCCAATATGAGGGTGAAATCTGTAATATTGATATCGTGATGTTGGCGAAACTGAAATATCAGCTCACAAAATTTAAGGCCATAAGTCTAAGCAAAGGATCAACAAGTGCTTGGTTTTGGATTTTTTTTTGTGAAGGAAGAAGGGGGCAGAGTTTGGTATTTCAGGGCAAGAAACATTGAGGGCCAGAATCATGTGCAAAGCAGATGTAAAACTCGAATGCGACCGAGGCGATGCATTACAAACACCTTGCCGCCTCAGCACCTTTCTAACACCCTGGCTCTTGGAGGCCCACATTTTGAAGGTCGCCATCAATGCTATATCCCCGAGGTGGTTTCTAGTGAAAAATGCCTTGAATACGCCTTAGCTCCTTGAGACATGTTTTCCAAAACCCTGCAATGCCATGACCATCAACTGAAGGTGACTGGTAATTAGCTACCTTTGTATGAAAGTCAACCACAAGATTCATCGGCCAAATAAACTTTTTCCAATTTCCCAGGCCCCATCTAGTTGTCCAACCAAATGGAAGAAAATGATTAACACCACCACCTAGCTTTTGTCTGAGAAAATAGGCAATCTGTAGAATCACCTATGTAACCCCCTCCATGAACAGAGACGAGACTTACATGCTGGAAGTCTGCTCCATTCTTGTAGATCCAAAGTCCGTCTATAAGAGAACATGACTTTATAAAGGAATCATCTTTAGTTTAAGGCAATTACAATGCCCTCTCTTGGTCAAAATGGTAGATCCTTCACACCGAGGCCATCCTCCTAAACTGGCCTACACACCTCATTCCACTTTGCCAAAGACATGCCCCTTCCACTCCTCCCACGGTCCCACCATCATGTCTGAAAAATGTTTATGCAACAAGTAACACAAGAGTTACTTTAAGTCTAACTGTAATTTTTGGTAGTGGTAGAGGTCAATTAACACGTGCTGCTAATCATATATTAATATTAAGTTGCGTATAATCTGTTACTTGTAAATGACCTGCTTATGTAATTATGTTATCCAGGTGCTTGGGCCAAGTTTGTCCCGGGGGAACCGGGTGATGGTGTTTTGCAATACATTGAATTCTAGTCGTGCTGTTGATCATTTCCTCCAGGAAAATGAGATTTTCACTGTAAATTATCATGGAGAGGTTCCAGCAGAACAAAGGTAACGAGTCATTTCTGTTTTGGTTTCTAAGGCTTTTCTTTTGCAAATATGTACTGCTCCTTTGACTCAATATCAAAAGATGAATTATATTTATATATTTTGGATTTAGTTAAAAATACGACATCCCTAACATCCCATGGGTCAAATGATATTGAAAACATCTCCATATGCGATAAATTGTTTGTTGTTGACAGATTATTGTTTTTAGTCAAATGGGTGCAAACTGCAAAGTGAACAGTGTTGAGATATTTGTATTTTCTGGTGGTTCTTTTCTTATTTCTATCCCTCAATGTACCTCTTATGTAATTTACCTAGGGCTTTTCTCCTATATAAGAGAGCCCTAGGGTCTCTATGAAAGTGACTCATTCTATTCTTTCCACATGGTATCAGAGCGATGGTCCTAGATCGGAGCCTTGATCTAAAATCCATTCCATGCCCGCAAGCCTACTCTCGCGAAACCCTAGCCGCCCACCGCGGCAACCTCGCTAACCCGCAACAGTCCAAGCTGCCGCTGCTAGGTCTCCAGGCTTAGGCCCCCGCTAGGGTTGCAGAAGTCAGCAGTCGGTACTCGGTCGGTAGGGTCACTGACTAAGGATTAATCGACAGTCGGGAGAGTAATCAGATTTAGTCGGGGATTTATCGGTTTGGATTTTTTTTATTATTTTAAATATAAAGATCAACTTTTATAACATATACTCTCATTTATATTCATATATTTAGCAGTTTTAATATTTTTAAGAGCTTAAAAAAATATAGCAAGAGAAGGAAAAAAGAAGCAACTTAAGAACAAAATGTTTGGTATATAGTACAAGCAGATGTTCAAAAATAAAAAACATTTACAACATGCCCAAAAAAATAGTACAAGCGAAAAATAAGACAAGTGTCACAAGTCATTGAATTTAATCCTCAACGTCGTCATCCAAGTCCAGCTCTTCTTCTTCATCATCGCCTTCTTCTTCCTGATCATCATCTTCTTCTTCTATATCCTCGAGATGTAGCTCCTCCTCATTCATCGGCGTAGCATTGGAGCTTGACGATGAAGCTCCCCTTCTACGTTCACCTCGTTGGTTCCTTCTTGGTTCCAAATTCTCTTCGACATCACTAACATGTGTTACAACACCCCATGTTAGCCCGGAACCTAGAAAAACCTCCTCATCATGAGCATCAACATCTCCAGTCCATTCAGTCATGTGTGCACGATCACGAGATGAGAGAGGATCTCTTTCTTTCTCAACTCGACATTGCTGCATGTTGGAATTGAAATGCACATATACAAGATCGTTCAGCCTTTTCGTCTCCAACCTGTTTCTCTTCTTGGTATGGATCTGAAGACCAAAAAAGTTTAACTTTATATCAATTACTAATTTAAATTTTACTATTACTAATCGAATTGGGTGCGTGGAGTGGAGTCACTACCGAGTCAAATCTACTCCAGTTACGCTCACATCCCGATGATGAAGACGTCAAGCTCAAGATTTTGATAGCCATAGTTTCAAATGAGGCATGTCATCCCCATGATTATGCCACCAATTAGCTATTAAAATAGAGAATTGGCCAACATAATAAAATAACTGATTAACATTAATAGAAAACAATGACTGAAATACCTGGATCAAAATTGCCATCATTTGTCATCCTCTGTCTCACAGCTAAAGGCTTGCCAAAATCTCCACGACCAAGTCTATATCGGAAGCTCGTCCCTAGTAATTGCATCTTGTATATCCAAATCTGGATAAAATTTTTCCATGCACTCCTTAAACCCTTTCCTTACCACCACATCTGGATAACCATGAGACTCAGTGTAGAAGAAAAATGTGTTCAAGTAATAAGCTGCTAGATGCAATGGAGTATCGAGTCTCCCTTTAGTCTTGGAGGTAACGACATCCAAAAAAATTTTAAGATGACTCCACGCCAATGAATGCTGCAATTATTCTCGCTTGACCTCTTCAAGTCCTCCGTAGATAAAGCCCATGAATGGGCGTCGATCTGCATCAATCAAACGCAATAAACGAAACAATGGAGTGAAAACTCTGATAGCATGTGCTGTATGGTTCCAGGACGTAGGGCTGAATACAATGAAACTCGCTGCTTCTCCCTTTTTGGTCATGCACCACTTGCAGTTTCTCCACTCTTATGAGAAAACATCAATCTCAAATTGTCTTTCTTCTCATTTAGGCTCTCAAGAGTGAGAAAAATGGTTGCAAATCTTGTTTGGCTGGACCTTGCAATGTCCCTCTTGCTGGTGAACTTGCGCATCAAGCTTAGAGTTTTGGTGTGAGAGTAGATGAACACCGTAAGCCTCTTCGCCTTTGTGATTGCACTCCCCACCTTTGTCTCTCTGCTTATCTCCTCCAAAGCAAGATCAATTGAGTGCGCGGCACACGGAGTCCACCAAATCTGTGGATATTTGGTGACCAACAATCTTCCTGCTGCTACATTGGCGGATGCATTATCCGCCACAATTTGAACCACTTTATCCACTCCCACTTCATTCAAGCACTCCCCCACCAACTTGCAGATGTATTCCACAGTGTGAGCCTCATCTAAGGCATCTATGGACTTCAAAAGTCCTCAAGGTGCAATTGACACAAAAATTGATGATGCTCCTTCCTCGGTTGTCCGTCCATGCATCAGTCATCAAAGAACATCCCACTGACGTCCATGTATCACGATGACATTGCAAGCCATCGTGAATCTCCGTCACTGCTTCTTCAGAAGCGGACCACTAAGCTCATACCTCGTGGGAGGCTTTAGTCCAGGCCCGTACTTCCCAATCGCCTCCACCATTTGCAAGATGTTTTTCGTCGTCAATGCATTAAACGGGATCTTCGATGTAAATGCCCATTTGGATATGTACAATGTAACCCTATCACGATGATCCTTGGAGAATGCATCCTTGATGGTCATCTAACGTGATAACCCTTCCACTGCGGCAGTCTGCTCCAAGGATTCAGAGACTCGTGATCTCTTCGTCAAACCCACATCTCCAGTGATATCAACTTCCTCCCTTATCTCATGAACATTAGCGGCTTTCTGGGACTTTTTCCTGGCAACATCATCAAGATACGCAATCTTCTTCTTCTTCGTTTCCTCATTCACCTTGGGACATGCAGCTACGCATGACCTCAAATTTCAGCGAAATTCGGTCGAATTTCTGTCGAATATCGATATCCAATCGAAATCAAAATTCGACCGAAATGGTCGAAATGACCGAAATACAAGGGCCCTAGTATAAAAAATGATCGAAATGGCCGAAATTCGACCGAAATTCCATTTCGACCGGTCACTGAAATGGTGACCGAAACCGACATTTAGGGCCTTGCAGCTACGTTCCCTCTTCAATGTGCTAGATTTTGCTTGAATCTATACACACCACTCTTGACAATCTTCTTGCATAATATGCAAGTGACTGCATTTGGATCCGTACAGTTCGCAAGGTAACCCGTATTGCCATGCATGATTAGTTGATCCCGACGGCTCATAAAAAGACGAGTCGCTACCGGAAGCGACGCTCGTTGGAGGTGTAGCCATCTACATAGTCAACAAACTCACAATTTAGGCAATCAATAAACACAAAACTAACTAAACTTGCAAGTTGAACTTTCTAATTAACTAACAAACTCACAAGTTGAAGCTATTAGACAAGTATAATAAAATAAAATCAAGAATAATGAACACTTTTAGTTAATTTAAAAATTTCTAAATCAATGAATAAAATCAATTTCTAAATCAACGAGTAATGAATATAAGAACAATAAATTGAGCATAAACGTTATTACAAAAAAGTTAAGGGTATAACTGTAATCATAGAGTATCTAAGGGTTACAAGTATAAAAAACTCTAATATTAAATTTATGAATAATGAACACTTTTAGTTAATTTAAAAATTACATAGCCATTTATCTATGCATTTTAATAGTTTTGAATGTTTGATTTGATCATCACACACAGATACACGTTGATACCTACATACACATACAAAAATATGTATATATTTATGTGTTTGTGCATGAGTGTACACATATGCTCAAGGAAACCATTCTTTGATTTGGAAAGCTCAATTGAAAGCAAGCTCGATTCTCAAACTGAACCATCAACTATCACAAGGGGACAAGATTACCAGAGTAGAATGTAGATGATTATTAAACGAACTAACGAAGCAAGAAAACATGATTATAATAAAATAACATCTAAGATCAAGCATTACAGTGTTAAACGAAGCAAGAAAAAAAGGAAAACAAAACTCTAACCTTGTCGTTGGAGATCGGAGAACACAGACGAAGAAGCTAAGGAGGATTGAGCGCATGGTGGTTGTCGACGACACGGAGGAGGCAGTGACGCGCGACTGAGGCGGCGCAGTAGTCGTGCACAGGAGGGAAATGGAATGGGGGGGTCGTGCGCAGGAGGGTTGGGGGAGCCGAGGGTTTGGAAGGGATGCGAGCTTACTGGCTAACAGTAAGCCCCAAATCCCATTAAACAGGTAAACGGGTCAGCCCAAACCCATGCGAAATTAGTTCATGTAAAAGTCGGCCGACTAATCGGCCGACTAGACGGTTTAGTCGCCCTATTAATCGGGTCAGCCCGACTAACGATTGATTTGGCCAAGTCGGGTCGGGTACCCCCGACTCAATTAGTCGAGCCGACTAGTCGGCCTAGTCGGCTGACTTTTACAACACTGGTCGCCGCTGCCCAGGCCGCCCAGGCAGACCATGCCCGCAGGCCACCGCCACCCGCCGTCCGATTGCCGCCCGCAGGCTGTTGTCCACACCGCACTCCTCTTTGTGATTCAGTAGGAGGTGCTTCTGTGGCCTGAATGGGTCTGGTTTTCACCGGAAAAAACAATTTCAGACCTATAAATCACGTTTTCCAGCCCCTAGCGCGCATCAAGGATTGAAAAGGATGGTTTTTTGAGTCTACACGTACAATCACTCCTTCATATGATTTTTGTAGACTCTCTCATATTAGTCTACTCCCTAGTTGCATTCCGATTTTCAGCAATTTTTTTATCATGTCAGAGAACAAGGGTGGTATATTTTCGTCGCTCGGTGCATTCAAGGGCCCGAATCCCATCATAAAGATGGATGGGACCAACCACGCGTTGTGGTCCATGCAGTTTCGCACCCTCATGCAATGCAATAATAAGGAGCACATCCTGATTGATCCAGAGCCGAAGGACAAGACTGTGGCTAATGCTTCTTGGAGGAAAGATGATGCTTATGCACGAATTTGGCTCTCCGGGACGCTCACCACGGAGATTGCCAATGACACAATCAATCAACCCACAACCAAGGTTATGTGGGACTTCCTATCTGCCACATATGGGCAAGCTAGGATTATAGGAAAATCCTCCAACTTCAGTATGACATCTTTTCGATTAAGCATAATGGTCGACCTCTCCATGTCCATTTCTCATATCTTTGTGGCATGTTCGAGAGGCTCCACGGCTTCATGCCAATTACTTCCATCTTAGAGCAGTAACATGCTTATAGAGATGCCACTATGACGGTAGTATTTCTATCCTCTCTTGATTCTGAGTATGATGCTGCACGTACTCAACTTCTTACAGGAGAGACTATTCCACAGATGGAGAAAGCCTACAAGGGACTAATCATAGTTATCAATTCTTCCACTACTGTGACTCAGACCCCTCTGCGATGGCTACTTCTCGCGGTAGGGGTACCTTGTCGTTTCACAGTTGTAGCACCGAGAATCGAGGGGAGGACGTCAGCGGGGTCCGTGGACATACTATCTTAGTACGGATCATGCAAAGGATACACGCTACTTGAAGCATGGTTACCCATCGTCTGCACGTGTGGCAGAGCAGACAGAGACTACTTCTCCTACTCAGGACTCGAGGTTCGATGACATTGTCTCTCGATTAAGGGAGATGATGGCTACTCCGATCGCACCTCCTACAGGATTTGCAGATACAACTGCTTTTGCCGGAGCCTTTACTAGCGCCTCAGGTATAGCATATGCACTTACCAGTTGTAGCAGCTCAGACTTAGCTGACTGGATCATGGACTCTGGATCGTCTCATCATATGTGCGGAGATCGAGCACAATTTAGCTCCTACAGGTCTCTTCCTCATGGGAGATCGATGGTGATTGCAAATGGGGTTCACTTACCTGTTGTTGACCAGGGGGATGTTATTATAGCAACCTCAATACGGTTGCAGAATGCCATGCATGCACCTGCTTTTCAGATGAATCTTCTGTCTATCAGTCAGATTACAAAAGATTTACATTGTCGCGCCATATTTGACCCCTCATCTCTTGTTTTTCACAAGCATACTCACGGGTAGGGTGATTGGATGTGGTCGTGAGCAGAGAGGGCTTTATCTAGTCCAATCCTCTTGTGCTGGTGTTGCTACCATTCCTTCTGGATCTATTTCTCGGTTCATGTGGCATCTTCGCTTTGGATACCTTCCCTTGCGAAAGCTATGTCATGTTCTCCCTCAGATCTCTCCTCGTACCACCTTGGAGTGTGAGACATGTCAGCTTGGGAAGCACCATCATTCTTGTTTTCCGAGTCGCCAGAGTCGTCACAGTAGTCAATCATTTGAGTTGTTTCATTTTGATATTCGGCCCCTAGTCTAGTTACCGATCATCAGGGACATTGGTTCTATCTGGTCATAATGGATGAATTTTCTAGATTATCTTGGGTCTTCTTGTTAAAGAATAAGTCCGAAGCTGGTCACATCATTAAATTATTTCTTATTGAAATAATTTTTTTCTGCTCATGTGAAGTTTACTCGTTCTGACAATGCCTTAGAGTTTTCCATCTTCCAACCATCTAATTTCCTCAGGTCACTTGGTATTGTTCACTAGACTTCATGCGCGTACACATCACAATAGAACGATGTTGCTAAACACAAACATCGTCATCTTCTTGACGCCACGATGACTATTTTGATTTAAAGTCGAGCTCCCCATTCGTTCTAGGGTGATGTGGTCCTTACTGCATGCTACTTAGTGAACCGCATGCCTTCTACGTTTCTTGGAGAAAAGGTCCCTTTTTTGATTGCGTTTCTCGAGAAGGACTTATTCTCGACTACCCTTGGGATTTTTGGGTCTGTGGCCTTTGTCCACAATTTTACTCCCGGTCGTGATAGCTCTCTCTAAGAGTTGTCAAATACGTGTTTGTTAGATAGTCACGTACCCAAAAAGGGTATAAAATATTTGATCATGTACGGTGGAAGTATTATGTGATTAATGATGCCATATTTGAGTCTGTCATGTATTTTTCTCCTACAGGTGATAGGTTATCTAATTCTGACTCTGGAGAAGATGTTTTTGTTCCACCACCTCTTGTGCTTCCGCCACCACCTGCTCAGGATGAGCCCCCATCACCTCCTTCTCCACCACCTCCCACCACCATCTACCCTGGCACAATTTCTACCATGATTTTACAGTCACATGCCCTCTACTTGTCCTTCTGCTCATGCGCCTTCTCCGTCATCCAGCACGCCTCATGTGTGTACTGAACACATGATTTCTATTGATGGCACTAGTGACATGCTTGTACCATAGGACACTATCCAGGAGGAGCAGCTATCTACTTCCGAGAACAGAGACGCCACTGATCTTGATGTGCCTATTGCCTTGCGGAAGCCGCGTCACGCATGTGCTACTTATCCTCTAGCTGCCCATGTTTCCTTGGATCATCTTTCAAATGAGTACATGAAGTTTGTAGTGGGACTCTCTGATGTTACTATCCCACGAACGTATCAGGAGGTAATACGAGACAGTGGATGGCAACTTGCTATGGAAGAGGAGATGTCCACTTTACAGTCTTGTGGTACATGGAGCGTTGTTTCTGCTTCTCCAAGTGCCTCTATGGTCGGGTGCAATATTTACAGTAAAGCAACGAGTAGAGGCAGTGTAGATTGCTACAAGGCAAGGCTGGTAGCGCGAGGGTTCACACAGACTTATGGGGTGGACTATTGGGGTATTTCTCACCGGTGGACAGACATTCGACTTGCGCATTCTTCTCGCTGTGGCTATGACTTGGGACTGTCCGCTTTACCGACTTGATGTGAAGAATGCTTTTCTGTACGATGATCTACAGGAGGAGGGTCTACATGCAACAACCACCAGGTTTTGATGCTGAAGGAGAGTCTCAGAAGATAGGCATGCTCCACAAGGCCATTTATTGCCTGAAGTAGAGTCCGAGAGCTTGGTTTCAGAAGCTCTCAGATTTGATAGAGCACCAAGAGTTTGTGAAATCCACTACCAATCATTCACTTTTTATTCAGAAGACACAGAGAGGTACTGTTGCCATTCTAATTTATGTTGATGACATAATTGTTACGGGTGATGATGAACAGGGTATTCATGCTGCTAAGGAGTTCCTAGGTCAGCAGTTTGTGATTAAGGATCTTGGCAGTCTACGGTACTTCCTCAAATTAGAGTTCGCTATGAACCAGCGTGGTCTTGTGATGACCAGGGGAAGTCTGTGACCGATCTTCTACTAGAGATAGACATGACATGGTGCAAGCCTGCCACTATTCCTATGGATCCAAGCATAAGATTATATGATGATGACACTAAAGAGGTAGACAAGCGGTGACACATGGAGCTTGTTGGGAAGATCCTTTATGTTATTATCACCAGGCCAGACATATCCTTTGCTGTAAGCAAAGTAAGCCAGTTCATGAACAACCCAGTAAGATATATATGGATGCGGTATATATGATTCTAAGATACTTGAAAGACTTTACCGGGCATTGGACTTATAGTAGAGGTGTATCTCATGAGGTGACAACTTGCGCATATGCAGATTATGCAGGATGCCCTAGAGACAAGAAGTCTACATCTGGTTTTGCTGTTTTTATTGGGAGTTCACTCGTGTCATGGAAGAGCAAGAAACAAACAATGGTTGCAAAATCTAGTGCAGAGTCTGAGTACAAAGCCATGGCTCAGGGGAGCACAGAAATGATGTGGGTCAGATCAGTCTTGACTGATCTTGTCATTGAGGCATCTCTTAAATCAAGGGTTTAAATATCGGTTTCGGATATCGTATCGATACCATGTCGATACGATATTTCGCACATATCGATCACCATTTGTGAAGAAATGATCGGAAACTGCCCTTATATTGCCATTTCGCTCGAAATTTCGGTTCCTTGTTGAAACCGAAATTCGACGAAATTTCACGAAATCTGCCAATGCAGCTTCTATGCGACAATCAAGCAGCTTTATTTATTGCCAACAATCTTGCATTCCATGAACGTACTAAGCATATAGAGGTGGACTGCCACTATACCAGATGCATGATCCAGAAGGGACTCATATCCACCTCCCATTTCACCACAGGAGATCAGACTGCAGATATATTCACCAAAGCCCTTGCTCGAGGTCCATTTCAGAGAGGCTGTTCCAAGTTGAGCATGATAGATATATAATGCTCCAGCTTGAGGGGGAGTGTTGAGATATTTGTATTTCATGGTGGTTCTTTTCTTATTTCTATTCCTTTATGTACCTCTTATGTAATTTACCCAAGCTTTTTCTCCTATATAAGAGAGCCCTATGATCTCTATGAAAGTGACTCATTCTATTCTTTCCACAAATAGTAAGTTTAAAAATATCAAATAAAACAAACTTGGCGAAATCTTGTTAATTACGTTTGAATTACATCGATTTCTATTTCGGATTCTAATGTGCATTATATTTACAAAAAGAAATATTTCATGCAACTTCACTTATGAACTCTTAAAATGAAGTCATTCTTCCGCATATCTTCTGGAAATCATATATCGAATGTTATTGCGACATCATTGGTAAAATACATTCATAAATAAAGATTTTGAGGGGTGGGGAGGGGGGAGGGGCTTGGCCCCTGAAGCCCCGGCAAAAATATTAGAATATATAATGAGTCCATTAAATATGTGGTTTAATCGACTTTTCATAATTACATGAGTTTTATATTCTATTTGATTGATCCGCTAATTAATTTGCCACTTGTTTTTTTGGTCAACAACTTAATGTGCCATCATTTCAAACTCTCAATCTTCTCAAAAAACTTGATGCAGCGTAAAAAGGAAATATAGGGCCGCATTTATTTAAATTTTTATCTGTAAATTTTATTTACGTTTATTTAAGTTGTCGTATTTTTAATTAAATAAATGAGATCGCTTGTGATCTCAATTAGTTAGGGAATTTGAATTTCAAATTAGTCGGGTAATTAGTTAGAGTCAATTTAGGATAATTAGTTGTTTTTTCTATTTTTGTAATCTCATCACTCCTATATAAAGGGATGATGGTCCATTGTTTAAGGAGTTCAATTGATAATTAATTTGAGAATTATTCTCTCTCTCGTCTCTCTCTTCTCCCCTACGCGATCTTCGTGCTTCTCTTTCTCTCGAAGCCCCTCGTTTCCGACGTGTTTTCTTCTTCTCAACCCCTCCATTTTCTCCACCAAAAATCCACCGTTCTAAATAATTAATTTTCGCCATCGCCGAAATTCTCGAATTGCATCAAGAGCATGGCCTACAGATCGTCCTCACGATATGACGATCCGTACAGACATGCACGCCGACATGCGACGAAACACCATCATTCTTCGGAACGGAAGCGACGAGCCTACAACATGGAGATGGATGCAATGCATGATTTCCGGTCCAAATGTCCAAGAATTCGAGTCCAAATGTCAAGAAATGATCGCTGATTTCAAGGCTATGCGCGCCGCCAGATCGAAGGTTCCAACGACGCCAATCACCGAAACCGAAATCGACGAAGAAAAACTCGCCGTCGGCAACCAAATGCTTGCAGTCCAAGATGTTTCAGATCTGATTCGGCCACCGGAATCGAGTCCATCAGCCCTTCCGGCCGTCCCGGCACTGCCCAAACTGCCCAGGTACCTCCCCTGTCTTCCTCGACGACCACAACCTCCCGCGCCTCCGCGACCCGCCCTCGCCATCGCCCCCTCACAGGCCCACACCCTCTCCCTCGCGAAATCTCCGCCTCCCCCCTCTATTCTTCCCTCCCCGTGCTCCTCTTCACGCCGAACCCTAAGACCCATCCCCATGCCGCCACTTCTCCCACCCCAGCCCTCATTCTCCTCCCCGCGACCTCCTCTCTCCCTCATCACAACCTCCGCGCCTGCCTCCTTCCCTCGCCGCCGCCTTTCCCTTCCCAGCCGAACCCTCTCGCCCTCGCCCAACACCACCCCTTTTCCCCGCGCGCCGATCTTCACGACCTCGCCTCCTTCACCGCCACCCAGCCGCCAACGCCCCCCCCCCCCCCCCCCCCCCCCCCCACTACCTTCACCCCTCTACCACCCTCCACATTCCCCTGCGAACCTCCCTCTGCAGCCCCCGCCGCCGCTTGTACCCCCTCTCGCCCGGTTATTCTCTCTCTCGTCTCTCTCTTCTCCCCTACGCGATCTTCGTGCTTCTCTCTCTTCAAGCCCCTCGTTTCTGACGAGTTTTCTTCTTCTCAACCCCTCCATTTTCTCCACCAAAAATCCACCTTTCTAAATATTTAATTTTCGCCGTCGCCGAAATTCTCGATTTGCATCAATTGGTATCAGAGCATGGTCTCTACAGATCGTCCTCACGATCTGACGATCCGTACAGACATGCACGCCGACACGCGACGAAACACCATCATTCGTCGGAACGGTAGCGACGAGCCTACAACAAGGAGATGGATGCAATGCATGATTTCCGGTCCAAATGTCAAGAATTCGAGTCCAAATGTCAAGAAATGATCGCTGATTTCAAGGCTATGCGCGCCGCCAGATCGAAGGTTCCAACGACGCCAATCATCGAAACCGAAATCGACGAAGAAAACTCGCCGTCGGCAACCAAATGCTTGCAGTCCAGGATGTTTCAGATCTGATTCGGCCACCGGAATCGAGTCCATCAGCCCTTCCGGCCGTCCCGACACTGCCCAAACTGCCCAGGTACCTCCCCTGTCTTCCTCGACGACCACAACCTCCCGCGCCACCCCACGCGCCTCCGCGACCCGCCCTCGCCATCGCCCCCTCACAGGCCTGCACCCTCTCCCTCGCGAAAATCTCCCGCCTCCCCCCTCTATTCTTCCCTCCCGTGCTCCTCTTCACGCCGAACCCTAAGACCCATCCCCATGCCGCCACTTCTCCCACCCCAGCCCTCATTCTCCTCCCTACGACCTCCTCTCTCCCTCATCACAACCTCCCGCGCCTGCCTCCTTCCCTCGCCGCCGCCTTTCCCTTCCCAGCCGAACCCTCTCGCCCTCGCCCAACACCGCCCCTTTTCCCCGCGCGCCGATCTTCACGACCTCGCCTCCCTTCACCGCCACCCAGCCGCCAACGCCCCCCCCCCCCCCGCGCCACCTTCACCCCTCTACCACCCTCCACATTCCCCTGCGAACCCCCCACTGCAGCCCCCGCCGTCGCCTGTACCCCCTCTCGCCCGGTGTCGCCTCGATGCACAACCCTCGCCCCGCCCTCGATCGGCGCCGGCCTCCCCGCAAACACCGTCAGGCCGTGCTCCCATCTAGTGGCTGCCGCCGCTGCCAGAGGCAACATGCCTAACCTAACAAGGGCCGCGACATCTAAGGATTGCGGATCCCAGGAGATCGGGGATTGGAAACTAATATGAAAATTGCATAAAGACCCCCTGGCCCAAAAGTTTATATCAACAAGGTCATTGTAAGGATAAAACATGCTATGGATTCCCTTTAATTGAAGGGGTACGAAAATTACGCCCAGACCCTCTGTTGCAGAAATATTTAAAATGGAGTGCTGAAAAGAGGAAATATGGGAACCCTCCTTATCCAAATAGGACTAGGACCTTGGGTTTTCCCTATTTAAAGGCCTCATGGCTTCATTCATTAGCCCACACATCTCCTCTTCTACTCTCATTGTGTCATTGCTTTGCTATGGATTCTCCAAGGGCCATGTTGTTCATGCCTCATTCAATTTTTCAATCATCACAATGAGGAGACCAAATTCATGAGACGCCACCATTTGCGCCACACATGTTCTTCCACCACGAAGGCCGCGTCACCAACACCCGCGTCGCACGCTTGTGGATTCCACCATTCGCTCCACATCAATTCTTCCAGGGGATGACTGGGAATGCGGATTCGAGATTATCAACCTCCAAGCCTGCAGATCCAGCAATTCGTCGGGAGACGAATTTTTAAAAATGAAGGAGAGTTGATGCAGCGTAAAAAGGAAATATAGGGCCGCATTTATTTAAATTTTTATCTGTCAATTTTATTTACGTTTATTTAAGTTGTCGTATTTTTTAATTAAATAAACGAGATCGCCTTGTGATCTCAATTAGTTAGTTAGGGAATTTGAATTTCAAATTAGTTGGGTAATTAGTAGAGTCAATTTAGGACAATTAGTTGTTTTTTCTATCTTTGTAATCTCATCCCTCCTATATATAAAGGGATGATGGTCCATTGTTTTAAGGAGTTCAGTTGATAATTAATTTGAGAATTATTCTCTCTCGTCTCTCTCTTCTCTCCTACGCTGTCTTCGTGCTTCTCTCTCTCCAAGCCCCTCGTTTCCGACGAGTTTTCTTCTTCTCAACCCCTCCATTTTCTCCACCAAAAATCCACCGTTCTAAATATCTAATTTTCGTCGTCGCCGAAATTCTCAATTTGCATCAAAACTTTTTCTTTTTCTGTTTAAAACCCCTCGCCCCCTCGCATGGACTTATTGCATGTCCTTAATATAGAGTAAGTTCATAGTTGAAGGTCAAATATGGTAGTAACTTTTAAAAGAATACAATACCGATTTTGAGGTCTTAAAATTTCGGATTTTGATTTCGTTTCGCCAAATTCAGAAAGAGATTTTGGAGAATTTCGTTGAAATCATTGGAGATGGGAAACGACTTTTAAACTCACTTTTCTTTCAAAAAAATAAGGTTTTTAATGTTTTTAATCAATAAGTAAGATAGAAATACACACTTGGTTGTAAAATATATGTATAAATATAAGTTTTGAAGTAGTATTATCATCATAATCATTGCATATATGGATATGTAGTTGCGACATGTCACTCGAATCGAATTAAAAGTAAAAGTCATGATGTTCACCTCTTCAACAAGAATGAGGTGACATGCAATAACTACACACACATATATATATATCAAAATAAATTAAGAAATATAAGGTTAAAATGTGAATTCTACTCTTGGAGCTTGTATCTAACTTATTTAGTTTGGATTTAGACCTTAAATTTCGAAACTAACTAAAGAAGCTCGTTCATACAATGTAAAGCTCTCTAAACTCAACACACTTGAATGGTCTGGTGATAGTGTAGTGTGCCTACCATCCAAAAGACCAATGTTCAAATCCTCCCTTATGGGGGTTGCGCTAGGTAGCCGACAACCAACGTAAAAAATAGTCAAATATTTCAACATGGATTTGAGCAAGAATCCATGTAGCTGACTCTACTTATAGTGAGAGAAGACTTTGCCATTTTTTCCGATAAAAGCAATTGCTAGATTCACTTTTTTGTTGTTTTGTTGAAACAACACACAATTTTGGCGAAATTTTTATGAAATTTCATCAAAATCCTAGAAAAAGAAATATGACATCGTTTTGATTTCACTGACTTAGAGGATAAAATTTTAAGTTAAATTCGATCGAATTTTGCGAAGTTTGAGGCCATGGCCTATGATAAATTTGATTAATTTCTTAATATAAATTTTATAATTCATTTAGTACATAATTAAAATTGTCTTCTAGATTATAGATAAAATTCAAAGAAAACATAAAAAATGGAATTTTTACACTTGCATCCATTCAATTTTCTATGATTACACTTATGCCCCATTATTTGTACAAAAACTCGACTCTAAGGAGGGCTAGGAGGATATATTCAGATTGGCCAAAGCGAGAGAAAGAAAAGACCAAAGATCTTCCTCAAGTGAGATGTTTTAAGGATGAGGAAGTTGTTCGCCAATGATATTGTGTTGATTGATAAGAAGACTAGATATGGAGTAAATGAGAAGATTTAAGTTTGGAGACATGCCTTGGAGACTAAAGGTTTTCGTATAAATAGGGCTAAGACTGAATACATGAAGTGCACTTTTGATGGAAGTAGTGTTGAAGGAATGGAGGTGAAGATTAGAGACGATAACATTCAAAAGAAAGATTCTTTTGGATACTTGGGATCTATTTTGTAACATGATGTGGAAATCGATGGAGATGTTACTCAGAATAAATGCAGGTTAGCTAGCGTGGAAAAGAGCCTCGACTGTTCAATGCGATAAAAAAATTCCTTTGAAAATCGAAGGGAAGTATCACAAAGGAGTCGTGAGACCTGCTATGCTCTGTGGATGTGAATGTTGGTCGGTGAACCATAAATATATACAGAGAATGACAATAGCAACAATTAAAATGCTAACATGGATGTGTGGTCATATATGAGAAGATCGATTTTGGAATGATGAGAATAGAATGAAAGTTGATGTAGCTCCGATAGAGGATAATATGAGAGGCCATTTGCAAAGGAGGTGCTGATGCACTGGTTAGAAGATGCATGGTTTGGGATGTTGAGCCGACTAAGAGAGGGGGAGGAAGGCTCAAGAAGTGATGGAATGAGACTATCCGAAGAGATCTTAGTTATTTAAATCTAAGCTCGAGAATGGACTAAGATAGATCTGAATGGAGGCGAAGAATCCATGTAGTCGACCCTACTTTGTTGTTGTTGTAAATGCATACCCCTACCTTTTTGTCCAACAACACCTGTCCCCCAAGCTTTATGCATTGTTAACCGTTGTGTCATCCAATTTATTTGTCATATATTAGATAAATCAAATCATTATGACTATGAATACATTTATTGCCCTTGTACCTTGAATTTTGTTCCCTTTTCACCCTCCCAAATCCTACCTCCTTTGGTGTGAGAACATTCCCGACGAAGGTGTTGGATGGTACGTGGTCTTCAATGGCATTGCACTTAGAGAACCCATGGATCATTGAGCATAGCACATGTTCTTGTTAAGGTCTTAAATATTAATTTCGGTCACCGTATCAATTATCTGTCGAAATGAAATTTAGGCGGAAATTCGACCTAAAATTTGCTAAATTTTCGGCCATTTCAATCATCAGTCCTATCGGCAAACCCTAAAAACTCAAATCCGATCATTTCGATCGAATTTTAGTAACTTGTCAAAATTGGAATCCAACGGAATTTCGGCGAAATTTGATGTCATGATTCTTATACATTGACGCCTTGTGGAGGGTGATGTGGCTCGTATATGAAGGATGGATGCGATGGGGGGGGAGAGCGAAGGAGGTTGGGGAGGGAGGCGGATTGGTGGGATGGGTGGGGGTAGAGGTAGTGTGAGGGCAGTAGAAGTGGAGAGGGCGGTGTAGAGTGGGGGTGGGGTGGAGGAGGTCAGGAAGGGGGTTCGGGGGGGGGGGGTGGGTTCAAAGAAAAATGAGGAGGAGATTGGACGACAACTAACTCAAGGGGCATACGAGTTACATGGTAATTTTGTTTGGGCTCACGTGTTATTTAAAAAATGTATGGGCAAAATCATAACTATGAAAATTCAAAAGGATGCAACTGTAAACAAATCCCAAAAACTATGTTTTCTGTTTTTTCTCCCTTTTAGTATATTGGGGCGAACACCGCTGAGTGTATCCCCCTTTTTTTGGCTAAAAAAACGAATTCCAAAAAGTTTTGTATGTATACCATCCTCCTTCAAGTGCCAAATCTTGGCGTCGTTCTTGTAGATTCATGGTTTCAAATTGAAGAGCCAAAATCTATCTTTATATGGAAACATCTTCACATTTTTTTGTGCCTTTTCCGTTCCTTCTGCTTGAGAGTGTTTCCTTCCATTCTTTCTTTTGTACAGTCGGGGTTTTCATAAAAAAAGATGCTAAAACATGATTTTCCCAGTTCGAGGTTTAAATGTTTTTCTTAGGAGATCTTATATCACTATTTAAGGAAGATAACCGCCTGACACCTTGCAGGTAGTGGGATTCTCAAGCAGTTAGCTTGATGTGAATGTACTTTCTTTATTATAACTCAAGATGCTTATCACGAACGTTTATGGACCGAACAACAGTGAAAGGGGAACTCTGACTTCTGAACTTCAGCAGTTGGGGGATTCGAGAATGGATGGGATATGGATCGTTGGGGGAGATCTCAACGTTAATCTTTTTCCGCACGACCGACCGCAGGGAGGTGGTGGCAGGAACCCTGGCTCGGATGAGTTCTGTGGGATGATTCACAATTTGGGTCTGTCAATTTTTGATGCTGCTGGCTGCGCCTATACCTGGCGCAATGTTAATTCACGTTCCATATTGGACAGATTTTTACTTTCTCCGGAGGGGGCGGATGTGTTTCCTCTATCGAGGGCTTGGGCCCTTCCGCGTGCGCATTCAGACCATATACCGATTCTATGGTCATCTGGCGAAGATCAACGAAACAGATTCTTCTTTCGTTTTGAAAGAAGCTGGCTTCTGTATGAAGGTTTCAGAGAGACGGTGGCATAGCAATGGAGAGGGTGGGCAACTGAGGGCTCAGCAGTTTCAAAGATGGCGACGAAACTATTGGCATTGAGGTCCTTTCTTACATCCTTCAGGAAGGAGGTGAGGAAGAAAAGGAAAGCGAAGAGGCTTGAGGCTCAGGCTGAAGTTGCTAGACTAGATGGTTTAGACGATGTGAGAGGACTGCTGGATTCGGAGATCAAGGAGAGATTAGGACTTCTTGAGGATCTATTGATTGAAGACAGAATAGAAGAGGTAGAATGGCGACAAAGATCCAGTCAGAAATGGCTCAAGGAGGTGGACACTAACATGAGAAGTTTCCCATTCCATGGCCTCAGGGCGGTGGAGGCGGAACTACATCCACGACATTGACGTGAGGGGGGGGGGGTCTGTGCGTCGGAGGAGGCGGCGATCGGGAGTGCTTTGAAGGGGCATTTTGTGGAGGCCACGCGGAGGAAAAAAGGGAGCGGATGGGGGTGGTTAGGGACTGGGGCTGAATCCTTGTCGGTTGCGCAAGCTGAAGGTCTATTGGCTCCGCTCTCGGAAGAGGAGGCGAAGCGAGCGGTTTGGGGATTGAATGCGGATGGAGCTCCTGGTTCGGATGGCTTCCCAGTACCGTTCTACCGAGCATTCTGGGGTATGTTGAAGGGGGAGGTCCTGGATATACTGAATGAATTCAGGGAAGGAAATAGAGGCCTTGAGAAGATTAATCGGGCGCTCCTGCTCCTATTACCCAAGAAGGAAATCCCTCTGCGAGTCAAAGACTTCAGGCCAATTGCGCTGTCCAACGCAATCTACCTCATTGTTGCAAAGATTTTGGCAAATAGATTGAAGGGGGTCCTGGAATCGGTTGTGCTCTAGGGACAATCAACTTTCATCCCAGGGAGGCAGATGGCGGGTGGTTTTGTGATGGCTTCGGAGATATGCCTTGATTGGAAACAGATGAAGGCGAGAAGGGCCCTTTGGAAGATTGACTACGCTAAGGCTTATGATTGTGTTGACTGGAGGTTCCTGTGGATCTCTTTACGTAGGAGAGATTTCCCTGATATGTGAGTGGACTGGATGAAGAGATGCGTAACTACCTCTTCCTTCTCTATCTTGGTGAACGACGAACTTGAGGGCGGCTACTTCCAGCCGCAACGTGGGGTGAGGCAGGGGTATCCGCTGGCACCTATGTTGTTCGTACTGGTGGCAGATGTTTTGGGGTTCTATTCAGACATGCTGTAGCGGCGGGTTGGTATGAGGGGTTCCGTAAGGATGACATGTCGATCCTTTTGTTGCAGTATGCAGACGATACGATCCTCTTTCTCGCCGGCACAGAAGGACAGAATGCTAATGCGACACATCTGGTAGACATTTTTGGAGAACTTTCGGGCTTGGAGATCAAGAAGAGTAAATCGACGGTTATTCCTTTTGGGCTAAACAAGGCAGAACGTATTACCATTGCGGGGATAACTTGTTGCTCTTTGGGGAACTCCCCATCACTTATCTGGGACTCCCTTTAGTTGGGAAATTCAAGAACGCTGACTGGGATGAGGTGGTGAAGCGGATGGAGCAAAGGTTGGCAGGATGGAAAGCGGTCATCTTATCTAGAGGGGGGGAGTTAATCCTTTTGAAGCACGTCCTCTCGATTATCCCTATCTTTTTCTTCTTTACTAGACTGATGCCGGTGGGGTTTAGAAAAAAAGTGGAGTAATTGATGAGGAGATTCTTGAATTCTTCTGGTCTGACGGGAAGCAACATGGCCCGAGGATGCATGATGCAGCGCGGAACAGAAATATAGGGCCACATATTTATTTAATTTTATTCGTTAATTTTATTTACGTTTATTTGAGTCGTTGTATTTTTAATTAAATAAACGGAGCCTGTGATCTCAGTTAGTTAGAGATTTGAATTTCAAATTAGTCGGTTAGTCGGTTAGAGTCAATTTAGGATAATTAGTTGAATTTTTTATTTTTGTAATCTCATCCCTCCTATATAAAGGGATGATAGACTACTTATGTAGACAGTTCAGTGATTTATAAAATTTGAGATTTTATCTCTATCCCCGTCTCTCTCCCCCCCCGCGTGGTCTTCACGTTCTTCCTCCCCAAGTCTCGCGCAACAGGCGCGCCTTCTCCCCTCCAACTTCTTCTACCACCGAACATCCACCAACAAAAATTTATTTCTTATCATCGCTTAAAATCTCGTTTGCATCATTTGGTATCAGAGCATGGCCTACAGATTGTCCTCACGATCTGACGATCCGTCCAGACGTTCGCATCGACATATATCTAAGGACTATCGTTCATCGGAACGAAAACGACGAGCCAACGACGCCCACAACAGGGAGATGATGGACGAACTGCGTGATCTCCAGTCCAAATGTCAAGACTTCCGGTCCAAATGTCGAGATATTATGGCCAATTTCGAGACCCTACTCGCCGCCCAATCAAGCCTCCAACCACCGAAGCCGCAGTCCAGATTTGTGACGAAGAGAAACTCATCGTCAACGACGAACTGCTCGCAGTCCAGGCCGCTTCAGATCAGCCACCATCGACGATATCGCCTCCAACGACCGTCTCAGCCCCGTTGCAGCCCTACCTCGCCATTCCTACACCTTCGGCGACTAAGCCGACCCCGGTTCTCCCTCCCGCCACTGTCCCGACAGACCTGCAACCACCTCCCGTTTTCCCTTTCACCACCATCCTCTCATCACCGACCCCAACCCACCCCCTGCCGACATCCCGCCACCCTACCCTACCGCCACCGCTGCTGCTACCCACCCCCGCCCGACCTTCGGTTGCGCCGCCCTTGTTCCCCCTACCCCACTGTTGTTACATGTTGCTCCCCTCGCCACCATCCCGCTACCATTTCCCCGCCCACCACCATTGGTTGCATCGCCCTTGGGGCCGAACCATCCACCGCCGCTGCTACTCACAGGGGATCGAAACCCTCGATGGGCGTCTTCCCTCAAAGGGCTTCCAATCCCATACGATCTGAGATTGGGAGTTAATTTGGGAAAATTACAAGAAAGTTCCCCCATGCAAGAGTTTTTATTCAAAGGGAAAACTCAAGAACTCCTTTTACGAGATTTGTTACATTGAAGGGATACGAAAATTGCAACCCACCCCCCTGCTGCAGAAATATTTAAAGAGGAGTGCTGATAAGAAGAAATTTGGGTGGCCTCCTTATCCTATTAGGATTAGGATCATGGGTTTCACCTATTTAAAGGACCCATGGCTTAATTCCCTGGACACATCTCCTCCTCTACTCTCCTTGTGCTATTGCTTTGCTATGGACTTTCCACGGGCCGAGTTGATCGTCATGAAGATGCCCCATCAGTTCTTCGAGCACCACGTCAACGGGATGAAATCCGGATGGACGCCTGCCTATGCGCCACACCTGCTCTTCCACCACGAAGCCCACATCGCCAACGCCCGCATCGCGCATGTATGGATCCCGCCATTCGCTCCACACCAATTCTTCCATGGGATGACCGAGAACGCGGATTCGAAATTGTCAACCTCCAAGCCTGCAGATCCAACAATTCGTCGGGAGACGAATTTTAAAGCAGAGGAGAGTTGATGCAGCGTGGAACAGAAATATAGGACCGCATATTTATTTAATTTTATCCGTTAATTTTATTTACGTTTATTTGAGTCGTCGTATTTTTAATTAAATAAACGGGATCGCCTGTGATCTCAGTTAGTTAGAGATTTGAATTTCAAATTAGTCGGTTAGTCGGTTAGAGTCAATTTAGGATAATTAGTTGAATTTTCTATTTTTGTAATCTCATCCCTCCTATATAAAGGGATGATAGACTACTTATGTAGACAGTTGAGTGATTTATAAAATTTGAGATTTTATCTCTATCCCCCTCCCCCCCCTCCCCCCCCTCCCCCCCGCGTGGTCTTCACGTTCTTCCTTCCCAAGTCTCGCGCAACAGGCGCGCCTTCTCCCCTTCTCCCCTCCAACTTCTTCTACCACCGAACATCTACCAACAAAAATTTATTTCTTATCATCGCGCAAAATCCCGTTTTCATCAATGCACCTCGTGAGCTGGGACGATATCACGAGGGGGCACAATGAAGGTGGACTTGGAGTCAGGTATGTGGAGTGTATGAATAAGGCACTCATCGCCAAATGGGTGATCCGCATTTGGGGATCATCTTCATCGTTGGCTGCTAGATTGATAAGGAAGATTTATGGCGTTAGAGGTGAACTGCTGACTAAGAGAATACTCTATGAGTCCCTGCTTTGGGCCTGTATCCGTGAGATTTTGCCGTTGCTGGTGCCTAGACTCAGACCGAAGCTGGGAGATGGTCACCTTTTTAGATTTTGGCGCGATGACTGGATTAGGGAGGGCACGTTGGAAGGCCGATTTCTGCGCCTTTACCCTTGGCAGATTTGAAGGAGGCCACTCTCTCGCAGATTGCTGATGCGGGAACGTAGTCGCCACAATTTATGGCGGATCTCCCTAACCAGCGCTCGGAGGAATACCTAGCATGCAGGCGGAGCTTCCTCCTCCTGGAGACTTCTCGCAGGCCAGAGATCACTTCCAATGGACAGGTAACAAATTCTCGGTGAAGAAAGTTTATGAAGAGCTGGGGATGAGTACTGAAGATCAAGACAGGGAACTATGCTAGGACATGAGAATTGTGTGGGTGGTAAAGATCCTGAATAGAGTAAAGATTTTTCTTTGGTGCATGAGACGGGGCCGCCTATGTGATAAAGCGCGGAGGGGGCGTTTGTTCGGCATGGCAGACACGCTGTGTGATAGATGTGGAGATGCAGAGGACTCAGATCATTTGTTTTTCAGGTGCTCTGAATCTCAACGGGTCTGGAGAGAGATTGGATTATCTTTGGTGGAAAGTGTGGGATCATCGGATTTCTGGACCTCTATCCGGTTGACCGGCGCAAATTTTACGGATGACTGCTCAAAGGCTTTTGCAGCTCTCTGGGCCATTTGGTCCGGGCGGGACGATTTGATCTTCAACATCCAGAGGTTTATGTTGAGAACATAGTGGCTCACTGTAATGCGCTTTATAATTTCTGGTTATTACGGTAATGTACGGTAATGCGCTCTAAAATTTTTTAATGGAATTATTTCGGCAGTGACCCCCCTCAAATTGGGGGTTCACTCGTTTTTTTTTAAAATGATTCCCTCAACATAAGCACGCACCTCCTTTTTTAGTTCAGCGTTAGCCTTTGGACATGATTTGCAATTCCCTTTGATGTGCCCAAGGTGTTGTTTCATTTCATTAATTCCTCCTTTCAAGACATTGCCACACAAGAGACAAGTCACAGAATTCGGATCGGTCTTCTCCATGAGATACACATATTTCCATCCCGGATCGATAGGTCTGAGTGGAATAAAAAAACATATGTTCCTGAACATGCATTGGTTCTGAATCCATTATAACCTAAATACATTAAAAAAACGTTTAAAAATCCTAAAAATGAAAGAGACTAATTCAACCTAAATACATTAAAAAAGTTTAAAAATCCTAAAAATGAAAGAGACTAATTATCCATTATTCGTGAAATATTTTACTCAGTAACCTAAAAAACTATTATAAAAGATTTGTCAATTTGTCAAACTGTTATAATAAGAGGATTGGCAATAAAATATGTAAAAAATGATTCAAAACAAGACATGAGCTGTTATTCCGAGTTTTGTTAAAGAATGATTCGTGGAAAATCAAGGCATGAGCAGCTAGCTGGGCCTGATGTAATATCTAATACATTTAAAAAATAGTACTGTTCTAGCACTTATTACTAAAAAAGGTCTTCCAAATTTAACCTAAAAACTTATCCAGTATTCCTTCAATGGTATTTAAAATTTCCAGTACTTAATATTGTTCTAAAACTAACACAAAAATTGAAGAACATGCATGGTAGGCGGAGAAGCATGCCCAAGGTGGAGGAAATAAGAACTTGCTGAAAAAAGAAGGGATTTCTGTGAAGAAATACCCATTGATTAGCGGAGGAGCACACCCAAGGCCACTGTTGTAAAAGTCCCTCGACTGGACCGACTAGTAGGTCTGACTAGTCTAGTCGGTGTGGTGGCCGACCGAGTATTGCTTTATTCCGACTAGGCCGACCAGTCGTTCAGTTTTTACTTGGAGATACCATATTTTTTACTTTTTTAAAAGCAAACTTATTCTAATATGCTTAATATTTTATTCAAATTCAATTACTTCTTTTCTTTCATTATGATATTATAAAAAATATACAAATCTTTGTAAATATGTAAGAATATATGTATAAAATGATTTATATATTTAAAATAATTAAAGAATTCAAAACCGATTAAAGACCGACTAACTCCGATTAGTCGCCCGATTGCCGAATAATCCTTAGTCAGTGACCCAACCGACCGAGTACCGACTACTGATTTTTGCAACTTTGCCCAAGGCAAGAGGAGGAGCTTTCGTTGGAGCACACTGGAGGCGGAGGAGGTCCAGTAGACAGAGAAGAACATCGGAGGTGGAGGAGAAGCTGCTGGTGGAGCACACTGGAGGTGGAGGCGTAGGAGCGCGACACCTGACAGGGTTTAGGGTTCGTAGCGTCGCTAGTCGAGGGTGGCTAGGGTTCCTTTGGGCATTCGAATGTTGAACAGGGTAGGAGGGTTATCGAGTGTCGTTATCGGGTCGGGTTGAGTGTAAGTTCTATCACATATGTGGCCGCATATGTGGATTACTCAGGCCGAGTATACGGTATGCCAGATTAATGCATAACCAGGACATATAGCATATGCGGTGCGCTATATGGTCTGCATCCGCATATGCGGCTGCTTATGCGGCCGCCTAGGCCGAATTTCTGAACATTCTTCGTAAATTTAAATTTATCATAGCAAATTCTCATACCCATAAATTTCTCCATATATTCTCAAGGCAAATTATAGAGATAAATATCAGGAGGGTGCATATCAAATATTTTGTATAGTTGTTCCGAAGATAAATATCATGATGGTGCATATCAAATTCCAGGGCATATTAATATGGTGCATGTCAGATTCTTGAGACAAATAAATGTTTGGTTTCAAAAAAGATAAATGTTGAGATAAATATTGCTGAGTTGTTTATCATGATGGTTCCACACCTCCATATTGGAGCAACTCACGGTCGGTAATATCTCGTGATGGAATAGATTCTAAGCAGCGAATGAACCTTCAAATAGCAGATTTTAGGGTATGGTGTGAAGACATCAGTTTCCAAGATGATGGGTTTCCATAGTAGGGAGGAGGGGAGGTGAAGCTATGCTTCGAGCTCATCAATGTCGGCACTGGCACAACGTGGACTTCGATGGATTGGTTCATGGTGCAAGGGGCGGATCAGAGATATGAGCCCATTCCCAGTTGTAAAAGTGACGAGTCTAATCACCCATGGGGGTAGGAGAGGAGAGTGGCATCATTTGTAAATAAGGTGAAAATTAAAGGGTGGAATATTTAAATTATTGTCGGATTCCGTTATAGTTAACGGAAAAACAGATATGGTTATGTCATGTAGGAGTTGAGCACTATTCGAGGTTTTAGGGTGTAATTCGTGATTATGGATGCTTATGTATGATATATTAAAAGTATATAGGGTTATGGATGTAGAAATTCCTATAATATATATAGAAAAGTTCAATTACTCATAAAAATACTAACTTAAATACATGTAAAATAAACACAACACATAGTTGTAAAAAAGTCTAAATCCAAATCTACATAACTTTTTTAAATAATTTTTTCACCTTTTCTCACTTTTAAAGTTCAACAATAAAAATCCTTTAAATGCTAAAAATACTTTGAAAGTGAAAGAGTTGACATGTAAAAAAGTAGGTTTTGAACACCTCTTGTATACATAATAAACTTGTTTTCAACGTGCAAAAATTATATAGATTAACTTATAATTTTAACACGCGTTCAATTTTCGCATAGCTTCGTGATGTTTTATTTTGAAGGAAAATATAAATTGAACAACCAAAAAGAAAAAAAATAGAAAATAATGTACTATATATATCTTTGGCCCATGTACGGAAGTATTTTTTTTATAGAGCTCGAAAAATGAAAGGCGGAATGAGGCGTTTTTCTGGGAATGAAGGCGAAGGCGTAGATTTGATGCCTAAGCTTCAATTTATAAAAAATGCATAAAAACTACATCAAAATATATTTTCTATAAATATATACATTATCTAACTAAAATATAATATGTAGAATTACTATATATAATGAAATTACAAAAGAAGAGATCACCTGAAGAGGGAGTACATATTATATAATGTATGTACTCCCTCTTTAATCAGATGAAAAATAATATGTAGAATTATTATATATAAAGGTACATAGCAACTCTATGTACCTTTATATTAATTTTTCATCTGATTAAAGAGGGAGTCATTTGCTATAATTATCATGAAAATTTAAAAGATTATATATTTATCACTAAAATATATGCGTTGCAGAAAATTACAATTAAATGAAAATCATATATTATGTGCCTAACATATAGTAGAACTTTTGAGATGTCTCTAATCCTATCATTGTATTTTTATCATAATATTCAAGACATCTCAAAAGTTCTATTATATAGCTTATTATGTTACCTTTCGCACCATTTAGAAGGGGGATCTCGGCAAGGTTGCAGAAGTCAGTAGTTGGTACTCGGTCAACAGGACTAGTCTGGCGATTAATCGGATTTAATCGGCCTTTAATCGGTTTTGATTTTTTAATTATTATATAACATTTTATACACATATTCTTATGTATTTAGATTGATTTGTACATTTTCTTATTATCGTAATGAAATAAAAGAAGTAATTGAATTTAAATAAGTCATTAAGCATATTAGAATAATTATGCTTTAAAAAAATAAAAAATAAAAAAAATACAGAATCTCTATGCAAAAATCACCCGAGTAGTTGGCTGACCGACTATTGTCTGATTGGTCAATAGTCAGTTGGCCACCTACTGACTCAACTAGTCGGATGTCAGACCGACTAGTCAGCCTAATCGGCCGACTTTTACAACAATGGGTCTCGACCTCTCGCTGCCTAGTCGGTGAGCCCGTGCGGGTAGGTGTGTAATCGAGCTGAACTTGAGCGAACTAACTTAGGTTCGGTTCGTTTAACATACTTCAAGCTCGGGTTCTGTTCGGCTCAATAAAGTGGAAATCTTGTTCAGGTTTTGTTTCGGTTCGATTTAGGTTTATGAAGGCTCGGTCTGATTTGTTAAAGGTTCATTTTAGAATAAACAATGGATAATACCCAATTTATAGATTTTTGCATTGGCTAAGGCTTTTTTGAAAAAAAAAGTTTCAACAGTGTGCTATATACCATTTCCTTTAGACTTGTATGTATCATTTGATTTTTTAACCTCGATAATAATATATTAAATTTATAATAATTATGATAATACATCAGGACTATGAAATCGAGTGGTCGTTGTCATGTGTTAAAGTGACATGAACTCAACAAGCATACACGTATAGAGATTGTAGGACTATGAAAATTTATGGCATTCCCTATGCACAAGTATTGGATTTACAAATATGATTTAATGAACATAATCCGAATTTTTACAACCTATTTTTGTACATTTACTTGGAATCAATATTTTTATTCAATCAAACCAGATTTAGAGGTTGGTTTTCTTTGTAATTTCAGATAACATAAACAGTCATCCTCTCGTTGCCACTTGAGTGGCATATAAACATGATAAGTTCAGATTTAGCGAACATGCAGTAAAGGTTGATTTCATTAAACATGCGATAACAAAGATACATAAATGGAGGGCATGCCTTCTTTCTCTTGTTCTATCTGATTTGGTACATAGATAATCTACATGTACGTCCTAACATCTGATACCATATGTACATAGAAGCACAAGGAGTTCACTGACTTTTATTTACTCTTCCATCCTCTGTAATATTCGGAGAGCAGTAGGTAGATTTTTTTTGAAAGCAAGAGAACAGTAGGCAGATGGTTCTCAAATAATGAAGTACATAGAAAATTCTGTATATCGTGGACAGTTTATTCAAAGTTGAGTCAACCTGTAAGATATAGGGTTTCAAGGAAAAAGTTGTATTCCTTGCAATATAAAAAGTTGGAGATATTGGATATGTTGAATGATAAATTATGAAAAAATAAAACCCAAACTAAGATTTATCCTACAGGAGTCGAGCCGCTTCACCGCTGGAATCACGTACGCAGTAGGGAGAGGGACCTGGGGAGGTGGTGACGAGCCGCTTCACGAGCGGTGTGGGGGAGCTGCGATGGGATCAAGCGGCGTGGCGGGAGTGATGCGACGGGATGCTGAGCAGGGGCGACGGGGAGCGGCGGTAAGGGTTTGGGAGGTGAAGCTGCGATGGGAGCGGGTTTGGGGAGAAGGTGGCAAGGGTTTGGGAAACACATAGGAGGGAGAGATTTGGGTCTTGATGAGAGGGTCAATCAAGATCGTGGAATGCCCCTTTGATCGCACTGCTACGAGGCTACGAGCCCAGGTGCGTCCAAATGGTTGCAACACCGGGTGCATCCTACTTATTCCTATATATATTATGTATGTAGGTATATTTGTATATACCTATGTATGTATATTTATATCAAACTTTAACGGGCTGAATCTGTGCGAACCTATGATTTTGAGGTTCGGTTTGTTTATTTTCGAACCGAATCTGAATCAAACTTTTAGCAAGTCGAATCTGAGTGAATGTCAAACCTTAGAATTTTCTAACAGTCCTACATGCGAGTGAGGGGGTGGGGAGATGTGCATCACCCCTTGTGGGTGGAGTGGGGGCTCATCGGCATATACCCTCAGAACAAAATTAAGACCGAGTCCTATTTGCTTTGAGACTTATGGATTCGTCCTTTTCAGAGTGTAATATCAAGATTTTACCCAAATATTTGGACATATTTAATAGCCAATATGGATAGCAAAGAGTCATCAAATTTAGGTATTCGTCTTTTACTAAGTATCATGAACAACCAGACCATTATAAACATCTTGAACTATCAATTGGACAACTACAATCACCGATAAAATGCCGCAAAGTTCCAAAACATCTTAAAAAATGCCTCATCATCGCCCCATGCCTTGACCAACCTCGATCAAGCAAGGCACACGCCTTGCCAACCAGTCTTAGACGTGAGCCTCAAGGCTAAACTAGGCTGCCTCGCCTTGAGGAGTATGCTTCGATCCCCTCAAGCACTCCTTTTAATAATTAATATCATGGCATATATGGCCCTATGCATATGAGATAAAATTTATAGTTTAGTATATGTTATATATTTTCATAATAAACTATAAAATAAGGTTCTTTATGTTATAAAATAAAAGCTAAAAATAAAATAACTTGAAACCAGATATCATATACCTATTTATGTCGTTTTTCATTTGTAACTTCTACAGATGATTGGATTTCACCTTGGTTCCCTCACCAAAGTTGTATATCTCATCATTTTATATATATTTTCTCTTTCAGCGTTTTCATCTGTAGCAATTTAAGTATTTGATATTATTATTTAAGTTATTTAAATTTAATAGTACTATTTCATTTAGTGTTCTCTTCAACCTTGGAACTGTAGGGTTCCACATTGGTTTTGGTGACTTTTTGTTCTTCGTCTGACCATGCCATCACCTTCCTCTATCAACAGGCTTCCTCGTCACATCGGTAAGAAGCAGTTGGGGATCTCCATCTCTATTTCAACCTGTCATCATACTCCGGTTAAGTCATGTTTCCATTTCCAAACTCTTCTTCTGCGGTTCCACCTTCGTTCTCAGAGCTTCCTCCGATAATAGAAGAGGTTGCAATGCCTCCTTGGATTGCGCCCTAGGGTCCGATTGAGAGAGTGAGCGCGGAGGCAGATCGATTCAAGGCTTTGCCTCCTTGGATTGCGCCCTATAAGGTGTGTAGAAGCTTCCTCAGGGGTGAACTAGTCATTTCTCTGTGCAGAGACTCTTTTGTCGTGTAACATTAACCCTAGAGCTCTCCTATATAAGGTGCCATGGGCCACCATATTTCAATAAGGCAATCTCTTATACCATTTAGCTACAACACTTCCAGAGTTTGGAGGAGGCTTTCTAGAGGACGTTAGAAGAAGGTTGATTTGTGGAGGCTGCGGATGTAGGGAATACTTTTCGTTCTTTGGTGGGAAAGCCATCTGTGGGTCCTGAGGTTGAGATTGCATCAAACATGGTCATTTTTGGTACGTAAAGGCCATCTGTGTTTGTAGATACATCTTATGTCTGGAAGCGTTGGATGCTTATGACTGGCTTATTTGTAAAATCTTTTTTTTTGCATTTTCTAATATTTAACGAATGATAACGTGGTAGGCAAAGGTCATCTGTGTTTGTAGACATCTTTTGTCTGGAAGCGTTGGATGCTTAGGGTTGGCGTAGTAATTGTAAACTCCTTTTGCATTTCTAATATTTTTAATGGAGGATAGCGAATCTTGAATGATTGTTATTTTCTAATCCAAACAAAATTTCCTTAGACTTAATTTTGCTTTTTTTTTCTTGATTTTCAAAATTTCAATATCATTATTGCAAGTTGCACGACAGTGGATACCTTAAAAATGCAGATGTCCAAGTCCTGCTAAATCTGAGCATGGGCATGTCCCATATTAGATATTGTTTGGAATCAAATACTCCATATAACCGATTCCACCTAAAATGAGAAATGGTTTGCTTCTTATTGTTGTATATCGACGTCAAACTAGTGGAATCTGATGTGATTTCACACAGGGTTGAGAACCTAAAGAAATTTAAGAATGAAGAGGGGGATTGCCCCACCTTAGTGTGCACTGACTTGGCTGCTCGAGGACTGGACCTGGATGTTGATCATGTCATAATGTTTGATTTCCCTACAAATTCAGTGAGTTTTTCTTGTATTAATATCATAATCTGGATTCTTTGAACATAGTTCTAATATTGACCATCAACTTATGAATCTTTTTGAATTGCAGATTGATTATCTTCATCGAACTGGAAGAACTGCACGCATGGGCGCCAAAGGTTAGTCGGTTATTTTGTTCCTTGACCTCTCTTGAAAAATTAGTAGAAATAGATCTGACTGTGTTATTAACATGATAAACTGAGGCCTTATACGGAAGGCTTCACAAAATTTCCTAAATGCGGGTTTCGTACATTCATCTGAATTTTCTATTACCATGTGATGGATCCGCTACTGCAGTTAGATGGTGTATAGATCTTGTTAAAAATTATACCAATAAATTCTGACATGAGTGCTCTTTCTTTAATGTAGGCAGAGTCACCAGTCTTGTGGCGAAGAAAAATTTACTACTTGCAACCAGCATAGAAGAAGCAATCAGGAAGAACGAGAGTTTGGAGTCCCTAAATTCTGGTAATGTCAAAAGGGACGCAGTCAAGTCAAAACAGAGTGAACCGAAGGGAAGAAGCTCGAACTCTGCTAAGGTTCTAAATCAGACCAAGAAAGCTGCTCTTGTATCATCGAAGCCGATTAAAGTCGGAAGGAAATTTGCACAAACATCAGGGCAGAAGACACAATCATTAAGAAAGAGTAAGTCATCAACTCCCGTCCCACGAAAAACTGCGCAATCAAAGCCATCGAAACTCTCTACTAGTAGCTCTAGGAGTACTCTAGAAAAGAGGAAACTCTCTGTTTCCAGGAAAGCAACTTCTCCCAGATCTACAGGTTCTAAACTGAGCGTCGTTGGATTCAGAGGTCGCAGTTCCTCCCAGAAGGAACCGCTCGCTCGATAACAGATAAGTTTGGAGTTTTTTTCGACGAGAAGCCAGTGTAGCTTGTGAATTTTCTACTATATATGGTAAAATAAATTATTTTTGGCATTCTTCCGTCGCAGCTCACCTAACAGCGTCTTTGTGTTTAAACATCAGCATCACAAATGTCTCGTTTTTTAGATATATAAGGCACAATTACCAGGGAATGGACATTTATAATAACATATGCAACACAGATATGAGCCGGTGCCATCCTTCAGAATCTCAGAGCCTGAACAGTGCCGGTTGGTATGGTTGTATCTATCATACGTCCCGCAGTATCGTAGTTGATGATGCCAGAGAACTCAGGGTACCGGCACTTCTCCCCCATCATGAAATTCTTCTGCCAAACACAGGTATCTGCATTCGGCTGCACCTGGTGGGCGGTTATGACCGGGCTGGAGTTTCGTTGCCTTCCTGGTAAGAACCTCCTCCACGATCGTCCACGGTGAGTGCAGGCGAGTAGAGCCACGATGCACACGGCGAAGCTTGCTATGCCGAAGAACTTCACACCTGTTCCTTTCTCCACAATGCTTCGCAGGAAGGGTTGGCGGGCCATGGCTGTCAACGAGGTCCTTTCTGCTCAAAGCTTTGTATCTATCCAGCTATTTATGGTAATACCTGTCTTAGGGCTTTTGGTGTGATGGAGTTGTTTAGGGCAATGGAGATGTTGCAGCCTTCTGTGGGTTTGGTGAAGTAACTATTATTGGATTTTAAAATGGATAACGTTTATAATCCTATCCATTTGTATCCTAACCAACTTACCTAATTTTTAACTCCTTCGTAGAAATTATGTTTTTCTGACAACAAAAACAAAAATTATGCTTCCACAAACGTATGGATAGTTGTGCGAAGTATGGGAGTCTGGATTAAAGAGTATGGATACATTACTTAAATTTGTATAAATACATCTACGTATTCCATTTGTTGTCTGTATAGATTATATACTTAATAGTATCGCCATGTTAGGTTCAAAGTGTAATTGATTAGCTTGTCAAATAACAGAAGTTTGTTAAATAATTGTTTGAAATATATTCATCTGTTTTTATATGAATTGATTATTAACTTCAGATTTTAGTTGGATATCATAACAAACCAAACATGAATGTAACCTATCTTCGTATGATAAATGTTTGAGTTTGATAATACATACATTCATTTATAATTACATATATATACGATGTAAGAAGTTTTGTGGTCAATGTTAGAGTTGAAATTGTTTGAATGATAAAATAAACAATGAATCAAATTTTATTTTCAAATTTGATTTTGCCATTGGTAGGTAAGACAAATCTTCATTTAACTTTGAACCATTTCTTATCTTTATAAATGTATATCTAACTACCAAATGTAATTATTGAACTACAATTTAGAACTAATTTCGAATGCGTTTATTTTATTTGTTTTTGAAATCGTTAACAATCTACTGTAGAAGAAAACTCGAACATAGAATCATTCATTATATTTCGGTTTAATTAGCAACTCTACTATAACCTGATATTGTTAAACATCCATTAAAAAGATATTTTATGATATCAACATGTTATGCATCAAGATCTAAAGAAAAAGGTTTGGACTCCTAACTCGATATAACGAAATTGAGATATGATGACAAATAATTTGAGGATTTATTATTACATCATATGATGTTGAATTTATAAAATTATCTTTGATTCTTAAAATTCATAAAGTTGTATTCGTTGGCTTATTGCTAGCACTGATATACATAAGAACGATTATCTGTTGAGTATTAACTTTTGGCCAAAAAAAACTCCAAAATGTTGCTAAGTTAGTGAAGGCTGATGCAAATTTTAACGAGAAAATCACTCGATAATCGGCATCATATGAATTGCTAGCAACGAGTATGACATTCGTTTTGAATTTAAAGAACCAATAAGAATTTCGTAATGGATGATATTTATTTTATATAGTTAACATTGAATGATATTGCAACTAGTATTCAAATTATTCATTAGTATATGTCAATTTTGTTGTTGTGGGCGTAAGCGCTATTGTGATAATTCAACTCAGGTTAATAGGGATGCTGGTTATTTCTTTCTACCTTCCAAAGAGGACATGGTCTCTCTTAGGCGTCACATGTGGTTATAATTTAGGGGAAAAATACTAGAAAGAGAACATATGGTAATCATTGTTTTATATCTTGGATCTAGATTCCAGCCATTATCAAAGAAATGAACCATTTGACAACCACTCAAAATGTTCATGCTTAGATTGTCAAGTAGTAATCCCATGTAACTTGTTATACTTTGCGAGTATTAGGTGCGTAAACTATATTTGAGGTGTTACATGCTGTTCCTACACAGATCATAATGTAGTTATAACCACCTGTGTATTACACTAAACTAATCACAATATGTCATCAACATTATATCACACAATCCTTTCAGCTCAAAGTCAAAAGAAGTCAAGTAGACCAGTGATGTCTTGCACCACGGAGTTTCAATTTTGGATGGAATTCAATGTTTTTATTGATATAGTATGGGTTCTCCTACCCTATTTTCACTACTTTTTTATATTTTTTTTTGAAAATGCTTCTGTGGAAATTCATCACTATATCAATATATTATGTCATTCGAGTTTCGTGAGAAATAGAGACTTTTACGACTTTCATCTAGACAATTATTTTTTAACGGTTGCAGAATTGTTGAAATCAACCCCGTCTGGATGGAGACCGTAGGAGTCTCTGTTTCGCACGAAATTTGAATGACATAATATATGTATATAATGATGAAAATATACAGAAATAGTTTTCAAAAAAATAAAAAAAACTGGAGAAAATGGAGCGGGGAGATTCAAGTTAGCTCCTCCAGAAGGCAGCCCTATTTTCCCCATATATATTAGATTTTTTTATATAATTGGATATTCTATAAGAGATTGACATCGCTAATTTTTCTCTGTGCATATACAAGGCAATATTGTTGATTTTTATTTTTTTATATAAATGCTTATGATTTGAGTTATATAAAATCACGTGATATATATTGTAGTAGGCTAGGTCATGTTAACATAAATCGTCTTAGTAGAACGATGAAACTAGACATGATATCTAAACAAGTGGTTGATAAATGAGAAAATGTGAGCTATGTCTGCAAGCTAAACAAAAACCTTGGAGACATATCTAACTCTGTTTCTAGATATACAAAGGTTACACATATATTTATATTTATGACTATGGCATGGCTACTAGAGACAATATAGATTCTACATATATCCATAGATGACAATAATAAATATTATTATGAGCATATTCTTAACACTAATGATGTATCTTTAGGACAATCTTAGATATTTGTATGTATGACTCCTAAATTATCTAAGTTTGTCCCTTGCAGGGAAGTGAACCATATGCAATAATTTGGCGGAGGACTCTCATGTTGCTCAACCAATGATCACATTCAAATTTATTTATTTATTTAGTTATTTATTATTAACAACGTGGGAGTCGCACCCTCTTGCGTCAATCTATGTGGAAAATTGCAACATATGACAAGTCACATACATGGGACATCACATCCATGAGATGAGACACCTTAATCATTCATATATGCCTGTTAGGTAGTTTAATGCATTCCATACTTGCACATCGACACAAAGTGACTACTCGAAAACCTCACCATTCTGTCCATTCTTCTTTATGAACATGCATCATAGCGATTCAATTATGTACACAAAATAGAGAATGAGGTTCTGATAAGAGCTCGCGAGCATAACTTGAACATCACCAGAGTGTGATCTTCACCTTAATCCCCAACCGGTATTGTCAAAACCATATGACCACAAAAAATGCCATCGAATCGATATATTTGAATGCACTGCATCTTACACGAACATTCTCCTGTGTAAAAGCCATCTTGGTCCTAAACTGACATTCCCACATTTCATTGCACTCATGGCTAACTTTAAACTAAGGGGTGTTCGATTCAGAAACAAGCATGAATAATGATGGGGAATAAGGAGAATAAGTGTCTATTCTCTGTTCGTCTGGAAAGATAGGAATAAGGAGAATAATGTGGAATAAGAGTAAGTAAGGTAGAATAAAGATAGGGAAATGGTAGAATAAGGTGAATTAATGAGATGTGGATGAGAATAACCGTACTCTTGAGAACCGTGTCGGGTAGAGAATTGACCCTCCTATTTCAGTGCTTATTCTCCAAATGAACATGGCCTTACAGAAGGAGTTGGGTGATAAGCCGTCCCGCACCCTATGTTAATTCGAGCAAATTAATGTCCAAATTAATGTTAATCGTTCGTTGCAGTCGGATACGAGAGGCTAGTCAAAAACCACTTATCAATTAATGTTAAGATAATTTCAAACGGCAGATTTTTTTTACTTGGTGAAGTCCAAGGTCGAACTCAGGGAGGCATCTGTCTCCTTAGGTAAATTTTAAGCAAATATCCACGTGTTAGATTTTCGAGGAGTAATTTTTTTTATTCTTTTTCAATTTTCTATGCAAGTCATGCAAAAATCTAGCCAATTTGAAGTTAAATCAATTTAAGATATCAAATTAAGTCCAAAAATTCTAAAAATTGGCCAGATGATTAATTATGATGAAAATGATCTACCCTAATTTTTTTTGAATTTTTAGACACTAAATGAATTACTGGGAATTAAAAATGCAGACAGGGTGATTTTCACTATTTAATTTTTAATAAATAACAAATCACAATTTTTTCAAGAAATAAAATTATCCAGGAAAATTGACAGATCTTAATTTCAATGTGAAATGAATTTATTAAAATTGAAATATGAAAATCACTCAACAATTTATTTAGGCCTCGAAATGTGTGCAAATACATGAAATTTTTATGGCATGTTAAGAATACTGTCCTTAAGCTACTGTGAATTTTTGAGGATTTTTGGAACCACAGAGAATTAACTAGAAATTAAAAGGTGTTACTGGGCAAAATACTTCAAAAATATACCAATTAATTCATTAATAATTCCACTGAAATTACAAAAATGTGATACGTGGACCAATAGACAGAGGACAAGTTTCTCAACAAAATGCAATTTTTAGATTTGAAAAATGATGTAAAATGCAACCTAAGGATGCGTGCAAACACAGGGGTGTAAATGCAATACAGGAAAATAAAAATACATAAAGCAAATATGCGGACAAGGACTAAAATGCAATTACCTATTATGCTGGGGACTCAAGTGCAATTTCTCCAACAGGCACGTGCTCCTCACGTGGGCTCAGCTTCACAGGGACCTTTTTGCATTATTGGAAAGCTCCAGGGGCCTCTGTGTAAATTTCCCAGGCCGCACGTGCTCCTCACGTGGGCGGCCTAGGCTCGGATGGCTGCGGAGGCTCGGGGCTAGGCTCGGGCCTTCTGGAGGTCTGGAGTGAGGCTCGGACGACCCGAGCCTAGGCTCGGAGAAGAGGCTCGGGCCGAGGCTACGTGGCAAGCTGTGGACCTTCGGATCGAGCTTGATCCGATGGATGGCGGTGAAGACGCGTGGCGTGACCGCAGGCCGTTAGATCTAGGTGGATCCAACGGCTCCTGGGCTCGATGGAAATGGCGACGTGGCTGAAGATCAGCCGCTGGATCAGATGAGAGATCTCAACGGCTGAGAACTGCTGCAGAGGGGAGATGCGTGGCGCACTAGGCGCCGTTGGATCTAAGTGAATCCAATGACTCCTGTGAAGCCCGATGAATAGGCGACGTGGCTCGCTGAGGGCCGTTCGATCGACGTGATCGAACGGCAGCTGTGCGTCTGCTCCGATGATCCTCCGCCGCCTGCGGAGGAGATGGCGGGGCTCCGACGAAGATGCCTTAGCTCCGCCCGTCCTTCCTCGTGTCGCTGACGCTCTCCGACTTGTCGGAGATAATCCCAGAAGACGCATGGCAATGCGGCGAAGCTCTTGGTGGTCTCAGGAGCGACGAAGGGTGGTCTGAAGGCGATGGCGATGAAGCTCCGAGTCGGCTCCGGCGAACTTCCGTTCAATGAGCAGAGGGGCACCTGCAGGTGTTAGAGATAGAGCCGGAGCTCGTGCGTGCGCTCGTGGAGAAGTGAAGGTGATCGGAGAGGCCTAAGGGGGACTGAGGGCGTCTGGCGAAGGAGCTCCGACCAAATGGCGGAGCTGGAGATCGGGGTGCTGTGATGTGCGTCGTCGGAGGTCGTGAAAGGTACCGCGAAGATGGGAGCTTCGACGCGAAGCTCGGCGGAATGAAATGGAGGTGTGGAAGTGACCGGAGGCGGAGAATAAAAAGCTAGAAAATAGAAGAAGAAATGAAGAAAAGATCGGAGAAGAATGGAAGAGTCACCTGGGGTTTGGAACTCCTTCTTGGGTTCCAGGTCGTCGCTCGAGGGGCCGGTGATGTCCCGAGCTCGTGCAGCGTCGCGGAGGGCAGCTGCGACACGGCGGAGATGCCGTGGATCTCGTCGGAGAAGAAACCCTTCTTCGCTCAACGATTCGTCAAATTGCTGTCACCAATTGGAAGATCGGAGCTCAGGGAAGCTCTCTGGAATGGCGGATAGCTGCGACGATGGCCGGTGGTGGAGTATTTAAAGGGTGAAGTAGAGGAGCGGCCTGGTGATGGAGCGAAGTTCATGGAGGTAGTGGGGCGTAGCTGGCGATCGACGTGGGAAATGAAGTGACTGGCGAGGATGACGGATGAGTGGGGAAGGACGTGGAGTGATTGGTGGTCGGAGATGGTGGTAGGCGTGGTGGCGAAAATAGAAAGGGGGCAGCTTGTTTCGCAAGGGCGAGATCGTGGGAGAGAGGCGATCGGAGGTAGGAGACGAGGCCCTGGCCGTTGGATCTTGTGATCCAACGGCCTAGATCAAAGCGCGAAGGGATGTATAGGATTAGATCAAGGCGAGGTGATGTGAGGCCGTGATGGCGCCACGTGGAGTGAGCTGGGCGAAGCGCGAGCGGGCGGCTGAGATCAAGTCAAGGCGAAGCAATCTGAGGGTAATGAAGGCGCCACGCGTCGTGTGGAGGAGAGGGCGCTGACGAGTGGCGGAGATTAGATCTAAGGACGATCGAAGGGTCGTGATGTGAGGCTGGATAAGCGGCTGCGATGAGAGGATGGAGTGCGTGATCGAAGGGCGCAGCATGTGCCACGTGGCGTGCTTTGGAAGAGGCGCTGACGGGCAGATCAGATGAGGAGTTGAGGTTAATAGAAGGGACGAGGGGCGCCAAAGGAAGAGCGGCTGTGATGGAAGATCAGAGATGCGATCTAGCGGTGTACACGCCGCCACGTGGCGAGTTCTGGTGAGGGCGCTAACGGGTGGTTAGGATCGGAGATGGAGATGATCAGATGGCCAAAAATTGAGGCGAACGTGGAAGCAGCTAAGCTGTTGGATCCAGAGGGCAATCCAACGGCTGTGGCTGCGAGCGGATGAGGCAAAGGCATCGGGCCACGTGGCGCAACCAGAGGGCGCCACGTGGCCTGCTGTGAATGGCTGGAAGAAAATATATGTGTAGAGAGAAGAGGGGGCCGAATTTGGAAAAACTCAAAACATGAAAGTTGTAGATCTCGATGAGATCTACGAGTTTTATGTTGACCAAAGACGAAGATGAGGACAAATATGATACATAAATACAAAGATACAAATATACATATATGTAGTATACAAAGTGGCCCAAAAAACCAACTTTCTCATACGAGCTCCAAATTGGATGAAATTAGTCTCAGTTTAAAGATCTTTTAATGTGTAGTATTCTAAGAATAAGTAGACCTATTTCGGAGTTTGTATGAGGGATTTATGTGCATTTTAGTGTACAGGGGTTCTAGGGCTTTATTGACTAATTTACAAGGGGGATTTTTGTCCTTCTTCCCTATATTATTAACTAAAGAGTACATATTATAAGGAAGAGGTTATTTAGTGAGTGGGTATTCTACAAGGGATTTTAGCTTCTTATTTAAATGCAAATGGACTGCTAAAATGAATGTATTATGTGTGTATGCATGAATGCTATTTATGCATTATAAAGGAAAATATGCCTCTATTTACTCGGGAACAAGGCTCTATTTTTTACTTTTGAAGTGATGAATCACAGATTCATCAACCCCCTATACTTAAACCTTGCTCGTCCCCGAGCAACTAAATGAAATGCAAGAGTGAAATGATTTTGGGTTCCATACCAAGGTCATGAACAAAAGTTAAAAATGGAGCTTGACTCGACCTTTGGATTAATTGTGTGGTGGAACCTTATTTGGACCTGAACTTAAGACCTAACAGACTTCAAGTTCCACAAGTCTTCTATTCAAGACTCCTCAATCGTCAGGTCAGAACAAATCCTCAAACGCAAATTCTGATGACTATGATTCTTACTTGCACTGTGTAAGTGATATGTAACTCTCCATATCAGAAATGGCTCGGAACCAGCCTCCTCTAACAAGGTAACTCAATAACTTGGTCCAGTAACTCTTTCCTCGAGGAGCGGGGTATTCCCTTCTAAGTTCAAGTGCGACCAACTCAAGAAGAGGGGGTAGAGAAGAGAATGGACGATAGCCAGTGTAGCTACCTATCCCGGGATGCCTGACCAGTGTAGCCAAGTCATCCAGCTGCATTTCTTTACTAGTATACATACTCCGACAGGTATTTTATTTTCTCTTGGACCTGTCTGATTTTTTTGGAGTTTTTGCATTTTTTTTGTGCAGCATGTACATCAGGAGTTTTTCCTCTTGAGTCAGTAGACTATCCCTCTTTTGAAGCATTATTGCAACCCACAGCATCCCGTCCTTAGATGTCAACACCACCAGACTAGGTTGAGATGCACTACCCTCCCTAGAGGAGGACGGATGTTTCCACCCGTGTGCTACTCCAAGCTAAAGGATTCTACCTCCTTACCACCTCATCAATGAAGAGCTACGTGCATAGTGCTTGTCCAAGTTAGGTCATTATCTAAAAGAATCCTGCGTATGCCCGAGATATTCTATTTAGACTAATCAAGATGACATGTGAACATAGACTTGCGGACTCGAAGAATTAAGTCACTTGACCTGAGAAATCTTAACTCCAGTTCCTATAAGGTTCCTCTGAAATTAGGTGGATTAAGGTCAAATCAAGTCCATCCTCAATATCTACTCATAACTTGGTTCAGAACCCACTAGCTTTTCACTTTGCATATGCAAGATATGCTGATGAGATGTAGATGACATGCTATGAAAATGCAAGACTCTATTTTTTATGCAGAGGTGATATGCAAGATTAAATAAGAAGCCTATTTTCAATTTTCAATATTATTATTTTTTTCAACTTTTACCCAGCCGTAATTATTGCAAAATTTATACAAAAATACGCGAAAATACGTGAAAGTACGAGGTATGGGTAAAGTATATATGTAATATATACACGCCCCCTATACTTAGCGTGTGCTATGTCCTCAGAGCACGAAAGGGACTAAAAAGACATAGCTCGGGCTAAGCGTAGGAGAGCTAAAATAACAAAAAGTATAGAAGTCGTACCGCCCCCCTATACTTAGGCTCTGGCAGCCTAAGTGTAGAAGAAGATCAGAAATGGGGCAGACAAGGGAAAGATGAGAAGTGGATGAATGTATACAAGGTGGCAATCGGTCCCCCCTATACTTAGGCTCAGGTCAGCCTAAGTATAGGACGGAAGTGAGTATGAGGACCAATGTGATCCGGAGAATGTACAAAGAATCGACTCAAGTGACTCCTCCCCATATAAGTAGGATCTGATCATCCTAAGTATAGTCCAAGATAGTGATGTAATGAGACGGGGATGAGTTACTAGAGTCACGGGAGAAAGGATAGGATGTACAAAAATGATGATATATACAGATGAGTCGGTCTGAATCTTTCGAGATGCTGCGGATGGCTGGAGTTCACTGCTGCAAGGTCTCATACGCGGCTCGAGGTGTATCTGTTGTATCTGTCTTGCGCATGAATACAATCTCCTCAACATGGACTAACTGCTCATTGGATTCGACGAAGTGCTTCAACAGCTGTCCATTCACTAGGAATGTCGGTGCGTCATCTGCGAGATCTGAGATCTCGACACATCCACTATCATGCACCGTACGGACGACAAATGGGCCTGTCCACTTAGACTTCAGCTTGCCCTGGAAAATCTTCAGCCTAGCATTGAACAACCATACCTTCTGTCCAGGAACAAAGGTCTTTCGTCTGATATATCTATCATGCCAACGCTTCACCTTGTCCTTGTACACCAAACTGTTGTCATATGTGCGGTTTCTGACTTCCACAAGCTCATTCAGATCCATGTCTCTCTGCTTCTGACCCAGGTGTGTGTTCCAGTTGACCTTCTTGATTGCCCATTCTGATTTGTGCACTAACTCTGCGGGCAAATGGCACGGCTTTCCGAATACCATTCAGAATGGGGAGGTGCCTAACGGTGTCTTGTAAGCCGTCCTATACGCCCAGAGGACTTGATCCAAGATCTGAGACCAGTCCTTCCTGTCCGGGCGGACAAGCTTTTGCAATATGGTTTTCACCTCCCTATTTGACACCTCAGCCATACCATTGGATTGTGGGTGGTAAGGACTCGCGACACGGTGTTCGATGCTGTAGTCCTTCAGGAGTTTCTTCACCTCCCGATTCACAAAGTGGCTACCCCCGTCTGATATCATCATTTTGGGGATCCCGAACCTAGAGATGATGTGCTCTCTAATGAATTTACAGACAGTCCTGCTGTCTGCGGTTCGGGTCGGGATAGCCTCCACCCATCTGGACAGATAGTCTACCGCAAGAAGGATATATTCGAACCCGTGGCTGACAGGGAATGGGCCCATGAAATCGATGCCCCAGGCGTCAAAGACATCACAAATGATGACCGGCTGCATTGTCATCTCATCCTTAGAACCAACGGTTCCTCCCATTCTCTGGCAAACTGGGCATGACTTCGCGAAGGCGGTGGCATCGCAAAACAGAGTCGGCCAGTAGAAGCCATACTGAAGTACCTTCCATGCGGTCCTCTTCCCGGAGTGGTGTCCTCCTGCCTCCAAGCTATGGCATAAAGAAAGGACACTCTGGTATTCCTCCTGAGGAATACATCGTCTCCAGACACAATCCGGTCCTTCGAAGAAAAGGATCGAATCCTTCCAATGGTAGTGTCTAGCATCCGACTTTAGTCGGTCGATTTGGCTCTTGGGCCAATATTCGGGAACTTTCTTGGAGACAAGATAATTCACGATATTGGCGTACCATGGGAGTGAGTCGATAATAAAAATCGACTCGTCAGAAAAGGAGTCTCGAATTGGTGACACCTCAGAAGTATTAAGATCTTCGAGACGAGAAAGATGATCGGCCACTACGTTCTTCTTTACAGGTTTATCACGGATGTCCAAATCAAACTCCTGGATAAGTAAAATCCATCGAAGAAGATGCGCCTTCGCGTCCTTCTTCTCCATCAAATACCGTAGTGCCGTGTGGTCAGTTAACACAGTTACCTTGGATCCAATTAGGTGAGATCTGAATTTGTCCAAGGCAAACACTACCGCAAGCATTTACTTTTCCGTAATTGTATAGTTACGCTGAGCAGAATCAAGCACTTTGCTTGCGTAGTGAATTGCAAACGGGACGCCATCTCTTCTTTGTCCCAACACAGCCCCAACAACATAATCAGAGGTGTCCGTCATGATCTCAAAAGGTAGAGACCAATCTGGGGCTTGTAGGATGGGTGCGTCCATAATCATTCCTTGTAAAAGCTTAAAGGCCTCAAGACATTTGTGATCTACAACAAACTCCATGTCTTTGCCTAAAAGCTCAGTTAGCGGTCGGGCAATCTTAGAAAAATCCTTAATAAATCTCCGATAAAATCCAACATGCCCAAGGAACGACCGCAACTGCTTTACGTTGGTTGGTGGCTGGAGTCGTCTGATCACGTCCACCTTGGCAGGGTCAACCTCCATTCCTCTCTTGGAGATGACATGCCCCAACACTATGCCCTCCGTCACCATGAAGTGACTTTTCTCCCAGGAGAGCACCGGATTAACCTCACAACATCTTTTGAGGACTCGGTCCAGATTCTTAAGACAGGAATCGAAAGAATCGCCGTGGACCGAGAAGTCATCCATGAAGACTTCCAGGAATTCGCCAACCATTTCGGCGAATACAGCAATCATGCACCTTTGAAAAGTACCTGGAGCATTGCATAGCCCAAAAGGCATGCGCCTGAAAGCATAGGTACCAAAGGGGCATGTAAACGTGGTTTTTTCCTGATCCTCTGGAGCTATGGCTACTTGATTGTAGCCGAGAACCCATCTAGGAAGCAGAAGAACTCTTTCCCCGCTAGTCTCTCTAGGATCTGATCAATGAACGGTAGGGGGAAATGATCCTTCTTCGTCGCGGCATTCAGGCGTCTGTAATCTACACAGACACGCTACGACGTGGGTACTCTCGTCACGATCTCCTCTCCATCCTCGTTGGTGGTCGTCTGAATTCCCGACTTCTTCGGGACAACATGGATTGGGGCCACCCACTTAGAGTCGGAGATTGGGTAAATGAAACCCGCGTCGCACCATTTTTCTATCTCCTTCTTCACGACCTCCCGTAAATTTGGATTCAATCGGCGTTGGAATTCACGAGAGGGTTTGGCTTCATTCTCCAAGTAAATATGGTGCGAACACCGGGATTTATCCCGCGGAGATCGGAAATGCTCCAGCCTATCACCTTGTGGTTTTTCTCCAGGATCTCTAGCAAGCGAGATTCCTGCTCCTCGGTCAATTGCGAACTGATGATGACCGGAAATTTCTTGTCTTGGCCCGCAAAGAAGGCATACTTTAAAGTTGTGGGTGAGGGTTTGAGCTCAGGAATAGTGTGATCGTCTAAGAAATCTGGCTCAATCTGATCTGGCTCAGTGTTGGAAGTGGCTGGATCGTTTTCTGTGATAGCTGCCACCAAGTTCGGCTCTGGAGTCGGATCGTCAAAGGTCTCCATACAATCGGCAAACGCCTCGTCCGACTCGTCATCCTCATCTTCCGATTGTCCTAGAGATGTAAGGACTGACAGGCCCAACTGGGCCTCTATGTCATCGAAGATGTAGGGCGATGCAGGTTCAGAGCTGTACTCGTTCCTGAGGATCTCGCAGACTGACTCATGTACTGGATCATCTTCGGAGGAGATGGACACATCGGTGTTGGCTGGGTTCTGTCTCCATGGCCCAACTAAGTCTACATGCTCGCAGTCTGTTCCGGTAGAAGAGTACTCGGTGCTGGATTCTGAATCCGGTCTCTGCCATCTTGTCTGCTTCATTTCAAGTTCCTCATCTCCGCCTGGAGTTTGGAACTGAATCTTCCCATTCTTATAATCAAATAAGGCCCCTGTTGTTCTGAGGAAGGGCCTACCTAGAATGATATGGGAATCTCTCCAATTACGAGGGGTTTCCATATCCAGGACAGTGAAGTCCACCATGTATTCTTGCCCCTCGACTTTGATCACAATGTTCCTTAATTCTCCTTGGGAACTCTTGGTTGATTTGTCAGCGAACTGTAGAAGAGCTCTAGATTTCCTAAGAGGTCCGAGATTAAGCCGCTCATAGAGGGCTGTAGGCATCAGGTTGATTGAGGAACCATTGTCTAGGAGAGTGCGTGCAAACGCGATGTCATCAACATGACTCACTACATAATGTGCACCCATGTCTCTTCGTTTCCGAGGAAACGAGTTCTTTATTGCACAAGTCGTGGCTACTGATACAACGTGTTTTTCAACATGGCTTTTGGTCTTCTTGCTAACCCTAGTAGGTGTGCATCTCACCTTAAGGTATTTTTGGAACGCAGGGGTCATTTCCACGAACTTGTCAAAGGGGATTGTGACCTTGATGTGTTTATTGCAGAATTCAGCCATCTCATGGTCATCTTTTTGGATTTTTTTTGTTTTTCTTCTTTCCACCCTTGAGAGCTCGGGGGAAAGGGATTATTGACTCCAACTCAGGTTCGGAAACTGAAATTTTCTCATTAACTTCGGGAACTGAGTTCTTAACAGGACTCTGACTCTGATACAGACTAGGACTCTGACTCTGACTGAAAAGAAAATGCTGAGGCGAAACCGGTGATGCTTCTTCCGCGACTGTTGGACGATCCTCCTCAGATGGAGGTGCGGTCTCTTCATCGGTTTCGTCTGACTCCATGCGAATGCGAGAATGCTGCTTCGAGGACTCAGATGTCCTCTTCTTCTGCCGGCGATGATGGTGGTGATGCTCCTCCTCTTCTTCCTCCGAGTTCTCCTCAGGTAGAGTGTCGGAGGCTCCTTCCTTCTGCGCCCGTGCCCGATCAGGTATGGTCACGGTCCTTCCGCTCCTGAGGGACATATGATTTACATTATCATACGAAAGGATCTCATGTTCAGATAAATAATTATATGAATAGTATACCTGATCTCGAGGTCGGTTCTGGCCCTGGTGTAAGTGGTTCGGGTTGGCCTGAACCTGTGCGGGAATTGGGGTCTTTGGCGCCATGTGTTGGTCCTGGGCACGAGAGACCCGATTGATGTCGGTTCTCATGTCCAGGTAGTCATTCTGTATCTGCTGGACCCTATCAGACAGGGTCTGGATCGCCAAGGTGAGAGACTCCAATTCGGTGGGCTGGGCTTGCTGCTGCGTAGATGCGGTTCTGTATTGGCCCTGCTGGCCATGCTGATATTGTTGCTGCTGATGGGACGGTGTTGGCCCCTGCTGATAGGTGCGCTGCTACTGCTGGTACCCCTGTTCTTGCCTGGACTGGAAGCGCGGTATGGGAACGGGCCTGGTCTCTTGGTAGACTAGGGATGGGCGGTGTGGCTGATCCTTCCCCATTTCGATCTGCCTGACCATCGGGTCACGGCTATACCAAAGCCCGTTGATCTCGTACACTGGCGGAGGCTCCTCATATCCCGTCTCCACTTGTGGGGGTGCATGCTGGTTCTGCTGGTTGTAAGTCTGGTCCCAGCTACTCTGAGACCCCGGTGCCTGTTCCTGTACAAGATGGACTCGATGTACAGGTACAGGTGGTGCAGAAGGGGTATGTAGCTTGATCTTAGCTACCTTCTCAGAGAGTTCCTCCATTTGCTTCGGTAGGTTCGAAAGAGACTCCATCTCCGCGACTCTCTTGTGGATCTGCTCGACCATGGTAAGCTTGTCGGCAATCATCCCCATGCTGGGAATGAGGTCCTCAGTCAGATCTGCTACAGTCCTTTGAGTTGCCTCATTGGATAGGATTGAGGGAGACAACTGATAGGCCCTTGTGGCCTGCGACCTGCCGGTTTCTGCCGTCTGCTCCAGGATCTTCCATACAGCGTGCTCGTTCTTTTTCAGATAGCTTCCTCCACAGGCAGCACTGACTAACCCCTGCATCTCCGGGGTTAGACCACATAATAAGGTCTGGACTAAGATCGCCTTCGAAATGCCGTGGCATGGGCATTTCTGTACTAAATCATTGAACCTGTCCCATGCTTCATGGAAAGGTTCACTGGGTCCTTGAGCGAAGCTGGCGATCTTCGTTCTCATCTGGTTAGTCCTACTGAGAGGGTAGAACTTTTTCAAGAATAGATCCTTGAACTGCATCCAGGTAGTACATACCACCCCTAAGTTTTTCAGCCAATGAGCAACCTTATCTCCTAAGGCAAAAGGGGTGGACTTCAGTCGGATATAATCTTGGCCAACATTGGGATGGCTAAGATTGTTGCACACCAGTTCGAAGTCACGGAGGAAAGTGTATGGTTCTTCAGTGAGGTTTCCGTTGAACTTCGGAAGCAGACTAAGGAAGTGGGGCTTCAGCTCAAATGCCTGGGCGGGAACTGCGGGTGCTAACCAGTTCTGAATCTCGTTCTCCACCGGGTTGTAGGTATCGACCATTGGTCGGTCGATTCCTCCAGCTACTATGATTTGTCCCATTCGCGCCGTGAGATTTGCATTCTTCTGTTCGGCTTCGGCAAGGCGAGCAAGAATCTGTCGTATCTGGTCCTCATCCGGTGGCATCTGTGGCGGCATCTTGTCCTATAATTCTGGGGATTAGGAAATAAGATCTGTGTTAGAGGGCAAATTAAGGAAGGGATTACCGAGGCAATGGTCTTCCTCGGTAATCTCGGAGGAGATGAAAGGGTTGGTTTGAGAGTAACCACCCTGAGTATGAGGGAACCAGGACTCAAGAGGGTCAAGAGTCCTGGGTGGTCCAAGGTGCGCTTGGACCGATGAAGATGAATTACTTGGGGGACTCATAGAGAGATTGGTGACTAATGCGTCGAGATCTCCCCAGTCACTCATCTTGATGAAGCGAGAAGAAGATAGGATTTTACTCCTACCTGAAGCAAGCAAAAATCAATCCAAGACCCTGGGTTCACACTCAACACAGTGAAGGACTCGAAATCGAGTCCAATTAATCTTGTAGTTTTTAAGTATGATTTTCAAGCAAAATAAGCAAGGATTACACGGCCTATAGGGAAGTCGGCTCAGAGCCGGATGCGTCTTCCCTGTGTAACCTGTCACCTAAGATACCGCCGCTCCTTCCTTTCTTTGCTCCTATCCCAAGCCGATGGATTTAATGACCACGCCCCTATCTACCTGCAAGCAGGCGGAGGATGACAAGGTCAGAACTTCACCCCGGGGGGTTACTGGCAGCTTGTCGCAAAGTACCGCAATTTCGCCCCTATCTACCTGAGACAGACGGAGGCTACTTGGTACTAGTCAAAGAATCTGAAATTTATTCGACTTGTGATATTTGCTAGGATCGGTTAGAGCGTGATATGGAAGGCGGGGATTTGGGCTCTGCCTTAAGGTGTTCACACACACTCAAGTACCCTCACTCAGCCTGAAAACAAGGTCGGGGATTAATCTCCCGCAAGCAATTTTCAAATTTTATTCTTTTTTTTTGGTCAATACTGTTTAGCAGTCCCGATTTTAAGTTAGGTTCTCACTGTATTAATCCAGCCACACAGCACGCCTATCGAACAGTCCCAATTTCCATTTAATTTAAATGTGAAAATCAGAGGGGAAAATCGAGAAAAGCCGATGCAAGCAAAAATCAATGATGTATATGCTGAGTGAAGAATACTTACAGTGATCCCTTCGCTTTTTTATGCAGGATGCAGAACAGAATTGAAAACTTTTTAATTTAGATGCACATGCAAGCGATGAAAGCCGCTCCTAGACAGGCAGTTCTATTAGCGTGAAGAACAGTTTAATTTGACTAAGTACTGCGGTCTAGGTGCGTCTTTTAAGTGAGTTGTGTGGTCCTAATGATTACGAGCACAAGCAATTCCTAGATTGGCTCGGGGAGCCGCTAGTGCAAGCTAAGTTACAATTCACCCACACAACACACGGGGACACGGTTCCACTATCTTTACAGACGCGAGAACCCAAACGGGAACCGCTGGAAATGATGCAAAAAAGAAATAAAATAAATAAATAAATTACAATGCCTATCTAATCACTCAATTCAAATGCTCGATTGTCGAAGCGTCCAAGACTTCTCGCGTTCCTCGCACAGAAAAAAGAGGGAGGTCAGAGAGTGACTCAAAAATACAATGAAGCAAAGAATTAAAAGAGAGAATAATTACAAAAAAACCGGGTGTCAGACTACCCAGGGATAAGAAATCAAACACTCAAAATATTACTGAAAATTAACCTAAGCCGTGCCTCCCCGGCAACGGCGCCATTTTGATAAGCCGTCCTGCACCCTATGTTAATTCGAGCAAATTAGTGTCCAAATTAATGTTAATCGTTCGTTGCAGTCGGATGCGAGAGGCTAGTCAAAAACCACTTATCAATTAATGTTAAGATAATTTCAAGCGGCAGATTTTTTTACTTGATGAAGTCCAAGGTCGAACTCAGGGAGGCATCTGTCTCCTTAGGTAAATTTTAAGCAAATATCCACGTGTTAGATTTTCGAGGAGTAATTTTTTTTGTTCTTTTTCAATTTTCTATGCAAGGCATGCAAAAATCCAGCCAATTTGAAGTTAAATCAATTTAAGATATCAAATTAGGTCCAAAAATTCTAAAAATTGGCCAGATGATTAATTATGATGAAAATGATCTACCCTAATTTTTTTTGGAATTTTTAGACACTATGAATTACTGGGAATTAAATATGCAGACAGGGTGATTTTCACTATTTAATTTTTAATAAATAACAAATCACAATTTTTTCAAGAAATAAAATTATCCTAGATAGCACTAATGATAAGGAATCCAGGAAAATTGACCGATCTTAATTTCAATGTGAAATGAATTTATTAAAATTGAAATATGAAAATCACTCAACAATTTATTTAGGCCTCAAAATATGTGCAAATGACATGAAATTTTTATGGCATGTTAAGAATACTGTCCTTAAGCTACTGTGAATTTTTGAGGATTTTTGGAACCACAGAGAATTAACTAGAAATTAAAAGGTGTCACTGGGCAAAATATTTCAAAAATATACCAATTAATTCATTAATAATTCCATTGAAATTAAAAAAATGTGACACGTGGACCAATAGACAGAGGACAAGTTTCTCAACAAAATGCAACTTTTAGATTTGAAAAATGATGTAAAATGCAACCTAGGGATGCGTGCAAACAAAGGGGTGTAAATGCAATACAGGAAAATAAAAATACATAAAGCAAATATGCGGACAGGGACTAAAATGCAATTACCTATTATGCTGGGGACTCAAGTGCAATTTCTCCAACAGGCACATGCTTCTCACGTGGGCTCAGCTTCATAGGGACCTTTTTGCAATATTGGAAAGCTCCAGGGGCCTCTGTGTAAATTTCCCAGGCCGCACGTGCTCCTCACGTGGGCGGCCTAGGCTCGGATGGCTGCGGAGGCTCGGGGCTAGGCTCGGGCGCTTCTGGAGGTCTGGAGTGAGGCTCGGACGACCCGAGCCTAGGCTCGAAGAAGAGGCTCGGGCCGAAGCTACGTGGCAAGTTGTGGACCTTCGGATCGAGCTTGGTCCGATGGATGGCGGTGAAGACGCGTGGCGTGACCACAGGCCGTTAGATCTAGGTGGATCCAACGGCTCCTGGGCTCGATGGAAACGGCGACGTGGCTGAAGATCAGCCGCTGGATCAGATGAGAGATCTCAACGGCTGAGAACTGCTGCAGAGGGGAGACGTGTGGCGCACTAGGCGCCGTTGGATCTAAGTGAATCCAACGACTCCTGTGAAGCCCGGTGAATAGGCGACGTGGCTCGCTGAGGGCCGTTCGATCGACATGATCGAACGGCAGCTGTGCGTCTGCTCCGATGATCCTCCGTCGCCTGCGGAGGAGATGGCGGGCTCCGGCGAAGATGCCTTAGCTCCGCCCATCCTTCCTCGTGTCGCTGACGCTCTCCGACTTGTCGGAGATATCCCAGAAGACGCGTGGCGATGCGGCGAAGCTCTTGGTGGTCTCAGGAGCGACGGAGGATGGTCTGAAGGCGATGGCGATGAAGCTCCGAGTCGGCTCCGGCGAACTTCCGTTCAATGAGCAGAGGGGCACCTGCAGGTGTTAGAGATAGAGCCGGAGCTCGTGCGTGCGCTCGTGGAGAAGTGAAGGTGATCGGAGAGGCCTAAGGGGGACTGAGGGCGTCTGGAGAAGGAGCTCCGGCCAAATGGCGGGGCTGGAGATCGGGGTGCTGTGATGTGCGTCGTCGGAGGTCGTGAAAGGTACCGCGAAGATGGGAGCTTCGACGCGAAGCTCGGCGGAATGAAATGGAGGCGTGGAAGTGACCGGAGGCGGAGAATAAAAAGCTAGAAAATAGAAGAAGAAATGAATAAAAGATCGGAGAAGAATGGAAGAGTCACCTAGGGTTTGGAACTCCTTCTTGGGTTCCAGGTCGTCGCTCGAGGGGCCGGTGATGTCCCGAGCTCGTACAGCGTTGTGGAGGGAAGCTGCGACACGGCGGAGATGCCGTGGATCTCGCCGGAGAAGAAACCCTTCTTCGCTCAACGATTCGTCAAATTGCTGTCACCAATTGGAAGATCGGAGCTCAGGGAAGCTCTCTGGAATGGCGGATAGCTGCGACGATGGCCGGTGGTGGAGTATTTAAAGGGTGAAGTAGAGGAGCGGCCTCGTGATGGAGCGAAGTTCATGGAGGTAGTGGGGCGTAGCTGGCGATCGACGTGGGAAATGAAGTGACTGGCGAGGATGACGGATGAGTGGGGAAGGACGTGGAGTGATTGGTGGTCGGAGATGGTGGTAGGCGTGGTGGCGAAAATAGAAAGGGGGCAGCTTGTTTCGCAAGGGCGAGATCGTGGAAGAGAGGCGATCAGAGGTAGGAGACGAGACCCTGGCCGTTGGATCTTGTGATCCAACGGCCTAGATCAAAGCGCGAAGGGATGTATAGGATTAGATCAAGGCGAGGTGATGTGAGGCCGTGATGGCGCCACGTGGAGTGAGCTGGGCGAAGCGCGAGCGGGCGGCTGAGATCAAGTCAAGGCGAAGCGATCTGAGGGTAATGAAGGCGCCACGCGTCGTGTGGAGGAGAGGGCGCTGACGAGTGGCGGAGATTAGATCTAAGGACGATCGAAGGGTCGTGATGTGAGGCTGGATAAGCGGCTGCGATGAGAGGATGGAGTGCGTGATCGAAGGGCGCAGCATGTGCCACGTGGCGCGCTTTGGAAGAGGCGCTGACGGGCGGATCAGATGAGGAGTTGAGGTTAATCAAAGGGACGAGGGGCGCCAAAGGAAGAACGGCTGTGATGGAAGATCAGAGATGCGATCTAGCGGTGTACACGCCGCCACGTGGCGAGTTCTGGTGAGGGCGCTAACGGGTGGTTAGGATCGGAGATGGAGATGATCAGATGGCCAAAAATTGAGGCGAACGTGGAAGCAGCTAAGCCGTTGGATCCAGAGGGCAATCCAACGGCTGTGGCTACGGGCGGATGAGGCAAAGGCAGCGGGCCACGTGGCGCAACCAGAGGGCGCCACGTGGCTTGCTGTGAATGGCTGGAAGAAAATATATGTGTAGAGAGAAGAGGGGACCGAATTTGGAAAAACTCAAAACATGAAAGTTGTAGATCTCGATGAGATCTACAAGTTTCATGTTGACCAAAGACGGAGATGAGGACAAATATGATACATAAATACAAAGATACAAATATACATATATGTAGTATACAAAGTGGCCCAAAAACCCAACTTTCTCATACGAGCTCCAAATTGGATGAAATTAGTCTCATTTTAAAGGTCTTTTAATGTGTAGTATTCTAAGAGTAAGTAGACCTATTTTGGAGTTTGTATGAGGGATTTATGTGCATTTTAGTGTACAGGGGTTCTAGGGCTTTATTGACTAATTTACAAGGGGGATTTTTGGCCTTCTTCCCTATATTATTAACTAAGGAGTACATATTATAAGGAAGAGGTTATTTTAGTGAGTGGGTATTTTACAAGGGATTTTAGCTTCTTATTTAAATGCAAATGGGCTGCTAAAATGAATGTATTATGTGTGTATGCATGAATGCTATTTATGCATTATAAAGGGAAATATGCCTCTATTTACTCGGGAACAAGGCTCTATTTTTGACTTTTGAAGCGATGAATCACAGATTCATCATTGGGTTAGCAATGAACTCCAAAGAAAAATATGGAAGGGGGAGAAGGAGGGGGGAGGGAGTGAGGGAGAGAGGAGGGAGAGAGAGATGTCACTCATCTTATAAACTCAATGGTGGCCTCTACTCACTCGTATGAAGATCCCATGCAAAAATGGTATCTTTTTGCTAACCCCGACAAGTTTTCGATGGGAATGGATCCCCTCCTGTAACAATCCTTGCTGTAACACTGGGGATCCATTGGATGGGGATTGGACGACCCTCATAAGGGTTAGAGATGGTCGGCCCCCTATGAGAGCTGTCGAATCCCCCATCTAATGGATCCCCTACGTTACAACAAGTGCTGTAATAGCAAAGGATTCTCTTTAGTCTTTGACCGCCCTTCAATCATGTCAAACGAGCTTGATAATAATAAGGAGTGTGGTCATCACTATGGTTAATTTTGATAAACGCAATGATTGTCCAAGAGCTAGTAGATGGTGTCTCAATTGAATTAGACTAATCGTGTACAAAATTCTTGCCACGGATTCTAGACTTGGCTTATTTTCACTGTAATAACATCATACTAAAGAAACATTCAAGTTGTTGACTTTCTAATGGCTATGCATATCTAGTAAATTATTATCTAGTTCATTTGGATGCATGATAAGTTCTCTTTAGTTCATCTAAATACGGTTTGTCACCACGATCATCAACTAACAAGTCTACTTTCAAGTGAAAAATTAGAGGTTCTACATCAACGAATTCTTATAGAAATACTTGAAAGAAAAAGTCTAGTCTTGTGACTTCATCACATTCGATACTATGCTCGCAATTTGCAAAGTTAGAGAGAGTTCAAAGTTCAATTAGAAAACTTGAAGACATGTTCTAGTTAAACACATGTTTCTTTCTAGAATCAAACGATAATCGATACCTTCAAAAAAGAACTCAATGGAACTTTAGACTCAAAGTCAAGGTTTCCTATGTGATGGAGATCTATTCAGAGATCTACCGCCATAGTAATCCATGGTAAATGAGTGAAGATTCTCTAACATAGGCTAAATTTAGTAACATCAAGTTGTATGGGAAAATTAGTTAGCACTCTTTTTTAGATTTCTCATATATGAAGACTGCCCCTAGAAGCATGAATGTTGAATGCTTAATATGTAAATAAAGAAAGAATGTATTCTGAACGGACTAAAAGTATATTCTTTTAGAAAATGCAATTTTGATGATGAAAATTGAAAATAAAATATTATTATTATTGCATTTACAGAATAAATATTTGAAGAATTTAAGTTGAAAAAATTTCTTGAAGGATAAGTTAAAATTCTAGAAAATTGAAGGGTTAATCATAATTTATCCTTGAAGAAACTTTTGTAAATGAAAGAAAAGATTCTTCTTAAAGTTTTTAGGATATGATACCTTTCTTAAGTTTATAGGATACAATACCTTTCTTTTGCTAGAAGTGATGCTCAAGAGTTAAAAAAATTAAATTAACTTTCTATAGAAAATAGTCTTTGTGCATGACTAATGAAATGACCATCTATCTCATTGATCTTTAATGGCTAACTAAGAACTTTATCTAAGCCATTTGAGTACTTCTCATTTTAAAACTAATCAACAAACTATTACCCTAACTTTTTTTCAACTTCCAAAATGATTGAATCGAATTATTCAGTCGAATAGTCCTCTTATAAGTCAACTTAGTTAAAATTTTAGGAGTTACTAGTTGACCATCCTTAATTGAATCATTCTCTTATTCAGATAAGTAAATGGTATTTTAGTAGACCAATGACTTTAAAGTCAACTATTTTATTTCTCAAAACTCAAATGTTCAAAAAATTGAATATTTTATTTCATTAAATTCTTCTTTAATTCACTGACTTGAATTCAGTCGAGTTATTTGTAGCTTCAATGGACTAATCCTGAACAACCTTCACTTAATATTTTTATGAACATTTTCTCTTTTGGTATAGATGATTCCCTAATTCATCTCCATTGTTCTATTATTTTGTCTAAATTTTGAAGTAAAAAACAAGTCATTATGTACTAAATCCTAATTATTAAGAAAAGAATGCTCAAGAATAAAAATATGTTTTCTTAACACTAATTTCCTTAAAATAAAAGAATAAAGGGAAAAAAGAAAAATAAAAATTATAAATATGCATATATGTACGAACGTTACTTTAATCCCATAGACAAAGACCATACGTGATTAGTTGATTAACAATAAAGTAGGGAGAGATTGGAAAATAACATGAAATGCAAAAAAGAATCGATTTTTATGCATAAAATAACACCTAATTATTTTGTATATATTGTAGAATCTTCCATATTTTTTTGTAAAAATTATACTAACTTCAACCGATTTGATTCTTTTTCTAACATGTACATAAAATATAAAAATGTAAAAATATAGAATAATTTCCATCTGAATAAAATGCATGTAGATCTCAAACCAAAACCCATAAAGTTCAACTTCCTGATTGAATTCCCATTTCGTATGAACTCTAAATTGACCACTTTACTTTTAAGTTCAAGTTATAATATATATTTAACGAAAATAGTTTCATTAAAATCAGAGCTAATATGTAAAAGTTCATGTTTGGGACCTAATTTATATTGTACAAAATCAGTAACTTTAACCTATTATATTGTGTAAATATTTAACTCCTTTTCATTTCTTTATTTTATTTTATGTTACGACTAATTACATCAAAATAGAAACAAAAAAATCAGAAAAGTCAAGAAAACGATAAACTCTGACTTTGTATATTCTAGCTTATTCATATGTATATAGTTTAATTCTCTAATTTATTTCTTACTCTTCTTAATTATTAAGAATTAAAAAAATATGTTCATGATGGAACATAATCAATCAGTAACCAAATAGGGAAAATGGTAAATTGGCAATGACCGCTGAATAAATTATATCAATTTTTTGTGATTTGTTTATACCCAAAACATCTGCAAACATAGTACTACATGTCGTAGCTTTGATGCTACTTGATGCAAAGTACATGTTGCAACGATAAGAAACAAGAGTAGAATGACGATTCAAGGTAAGTAGGAAAGAAAAATAGAAATCTAAGCGGCTCTGAAATGATGAAATGACAAGACTATACACAAATTAAGGTTTGTTCATGTATACTTATAGCATATTAGATATGAGACTTCAGAGAAAATTGGACTAAAATAAATGAACTACATGGATCTAGACTCACTGACTAACATAACTAAAGAAAATAGAAAATTAAACCTAAAACTAAACATACAAACTCAAGACCGTGGGGAGGGAGAGATGGCATCGGGGGAGGGGAACCACAATAACTGGGTCTGGCGGAGGGTATGTTGGTGCTGGAGATGTTGTCAATGGTAGACTGGTGATGGTGAAAGTTACTGAGGAAGGTGGGCTAACAACGATGCTTTGTTGTGAGAAAAAGAAAGGGAAGGGGTTGGGGAAATAAGAGAACACTGGAGGAAGAGGTTGGGGATGAAGAGAGAAGGAAGGAGGGAGGGTGAATGTGAGATACTGAGGGTGGGGAGAGAAGACGGGGAAATGAATTGTGAGGGAGGGAGATAGGGACCCGTGCGGGTTTTTTTTCACTTTGAGTTCTGAATTGCCGCTCCTCTCCCATGTTGTTCCATTTCAAGAATGCTCTTGCTATATGCGGAGATCTCTAGGGCCTGTTTGGTTGCTGGGTTGGACTGGGTTGGGTTGGGCTGGGGTGGGTGAATAGTAATCTGTGAGGAGGAAGCACCCTTGTAAATAGTAATCAGGGTTGGGCCAACCCTGCCCAACCCTGCCCAACCCTGCAACCAAACAGGATGCTAGAGAGATCCATAGAGGAAGAGAACAATGAATTCTCCTTTGATGCCAATGTAATGTCTTCTCCGCCACTAATATTTTATGTGGGACTGTGAAAGGCGGCTGATCTAACTTCTTATCATCTGTGTTAAATATCATGTTCTTCTTAGTTGTTTGCATGCATGGTAGTTAACGAGAGATGTTACATCTATAATTCCTCTAAACCTAACAAACTGCTGCTGCTAACTAAGATTAACACAGACATTAAATAAAATCTAATCCTCCTCCTTGTAGCAGGGATTTCCCCCTCGCGCTCGTCCACACCACCTAGACCACCCAGGAACAACCCCACCGATCTCCAAGAACCAATCCAAGAAATGCTCAGGATCGCTCGCAACTCCCTCTTCCGATCCAAAATCCACCGGACTCTAAGACCCACCTCGCCAAATCCACCGACCCACCTCGCCAAATGCACCGACCCATCCCCACCCACCTCTCACACCCACCCAATCCATCAATACCCGACTACCCACCTCGCCAAACGGACCCCCGGGGGGCTACGCCAGTTCTCCGACAACAGCAGCGAGGTGGACGAGATCAACCTCAGGTTCGCGGAGGCGAGGGAGGACATAGAGGCGGCGATGGAGTCAAAGGAGACCATATACTTTGACGAGGAGGCGGAGGTGGCGAGGGAGAGCGTGAAGAGGGTACTGGAGAGGTACGAGAGGCTTCTGCAGAGGGCGTCGGAGGAGGAGAAGGGGGCGCTGGTGAGGTCCATGGGGCTGAAGATGCAGCAGCTCAGGGCAGAGGTGGAGCAGCTCGACGACTAGTTAGGATTTTCGAGCTCCAGGTTTTAATGGCATCTCTCCATTTTCCCCTGTTCTTGATAACTCGGCTCTTGTGATGACCTTGATCTTGTTGTTTTTGGATGGAAGAAATTGTGGGTATGGTGGGAACTGCGGTTGATGATTGGATTTTGAATGAAAGATGAAATCTTGAGATGGTAAATGAGATGGTTTTTATTGGTTAGTTTCAATCACAAATCGATGTTATTTGTTTTGGGAGCTCTCCAGGCATGTATTTTTTTCTATGTTCTGTAACTTGACTACAGAAAGTTTGGATACTATATTTGGTGTGGGTATTTTCTCTGAAAGACTTGATTTGCATTCAAAACGATCAATATGTAGAATTAGAAGAGCCGGGATTTGTGACAGAGCATTTGCTTTAAATTTTAAAGAACGGGTCTGGAAAGATGTTGGTTCTGAATTGGATGGAGAAGTGCATTGGAGTACCAATGTTACCATGCACAGAATGGACATATGGTAATGCATTGGGAGTAATCCATGTACTACATGCAAAGTATACATGTATACAAATGAATGACCATTCTTTCAATAAACAAATGAATGACCAATTATATAGATCAAATTGATGTCAATAGTTTCAGTTTTATTTATTTAATCAAACATCATGTGTGTACACATTTATGGATTAAAGAGAAGCCCCAGTACCTGGTTTCAGAATCTCTTAGAGATGATAGAGCTTAGGGAATTTATATGCTCAATCTCAGATTGTTCACTCTATGACGGATTACCAGAGGCCAAGTTGTGTTACTCATAGATGTGAATGACATTATTGTTACATATGATAATCTTCAACTGACATAGGTCTTCCTTGAAAAGCACTTTGTTTTCAAGGAGTTGTGTGATCTGCGTTATTTCCCAGGTATGGAGTTTGGTAGAAACTACAAATGACTCATTATGTGTCACTGGAAATATTTCATAGACTTTTAATAGGAGACATGTGTGTGTATGTATATATAGGATCTTGTAGAAACTTTGTACTTATGGATCCCATTGTTTGACTTGATGCCATACATGATGTTGATGTTAGAAAGTTTAGAGGACTTGTCGAGAAAGTAGTCTATGCTTTTGTTGCTCGCCCTGGACATCATCCTAGTAGTGAAAATAACTAGTCAGTTTATGAATAAATTTAAGAAGGTGCATTGGGATACAACATGTATGATACTTTAGCACCTTAAAGTTGCTCTAGAGAGGGGCATCTTTACCTCAGTAAGAAGCCACTTGATATCATAGTATGTTAATGTGGAATACATTGATTGTCCCAAGGACATCACACCCATCATTGGCATTTTTGTTTTTATTGGTTGGAATCTGATTACATAATAAACAGGAAAACATGCATTTGTAGCAGTTCCAATGCAGAGTCAACGAACATAGGTATGGCTCGGGCTGATGCTGAGGTTATATGGGTCAATTCGGTTATGCTTGACCTTTTTGTGGAGTGCAGTTGAGATGTGATAATCAGACATCATTGTTTATTGCAAACAATCCTACTTTTCTTGATAGAACCAAACATGTAAAGGTTGACTGCCACTCTACTAGAGATACAATACTGGCAAAATCTGTGGCCACCTCTACTGTTTTTCTAGCAAGCAAACTGCGAACATCTTCACCATGCCACTTCCTTGGATTGTGTTCTTAATGGTTCCAAGCTGAGTATGGTGGATTTCTATGCTCCAAGAGTGACATGGAGTATTGAGAGTTTTATAGTCTGAAAATGCTTGTAACTTCTGGTGCTTTTAATGAATTTTGTGGATGATATCATCCTTTGCCTTTAAAAACATTTTCACATTAAATGAATAATCAGTGATATAAAGATCATATACACTATAATAATTTGACATATTTATATTATCAAATACACACTCATAGATATCATAGAAAAACAAACAACAAAAATCAAGAAAGAATCATGATCGACCGCATGAAGATGTGCATAAATAAACTAAATACGAATTTAGTTATAATTGTAACCCAGAAGCAATAAAGGAGCACTCTAAATGCAGACACAACACTCCCCTACTAAAAAGGAACAACATTCTACCCCTAATATCTGGCATGCATTTTGTTATGATATGCTTCATTGTGCTTGTCCGAGAAAGCCACCACAAGGATGTATCGAGATCTTTCGACCAATGCTAAAAGAGCACTTGAAAATAGAGACTCTGCGCGTGTCACAATCCTAATTGATTTGTGTATAGAGCTCCAATTTAAAAATGTCTTCTGCATGTTCCGACACCACTGATGCTCCCAAGGGCTTGTGGATTGTCAGCTTCGATGGCACGAACCTTGAGTTTATGGGTATATTGTTTATGAATGTTGTGGAAGGATACTATAAGGAGCATGTTTTGAAGAAATCAAAGCTAGCATAAGAGTGGACAAACATGCATCATGGGACCCACAACTCATCATAAATTGCAATCATGCACCTAAATAGAAAGATAATAAAATATTGATAGAATGGATCATGAAGATCATTTCTACCCAGACGAGGATTTGACCAAGGTTTTCTTACTTCATCATGATTGGCCAATTTACATGAGACAATTGGGAAAGTGTTCATCTTCACCACTCATGTTAGCTTATTAAGTGACTTGTATCATCATTAAAGTACTACCCAAATGTCATTCAATTATTGCAGTTTCATGCTATGCATTATTGATATCTATGCTCCATTTTGAGGGGGGGGGTTATGAGAATGTGAGATGTTTGAGTTGGTCGTCTAGGTTATCCGAATCCATTTCTTTTTTTTTCTTTCATATTTTTCTTTTCTCCTTGACATATGGGTATGTGTGTCATTTGGATGTTCCTCTTCATATACAAAGATGACTTGAACAAAGTAATGAAGGATCTTCTTCCATTTTTATGTACGATTGTTATGGCTATTTCTTATCTCATTAATGACATGTCCTGATCTAGCTTCTTCAACTTTGTTCGCTAATAAATGACTTAATAGTTAGTCGTACCTTTTGATGTGTTGCCTTTGTCTGTTCATTATCTCATGGACATGGGGCAAACTATCTCATATGGGTGTTAAATGCATGTCTTATTCAAAATCATTACTTGTGCGATCCTTTGTCTTAGATGTATTAATGTAACTGATACTTTCTATTTCTAGCATCTTTTTACTTCGTAGTATTGAGGTAATTGATTTAATTGGGGTTTAGGCTTTAACTCTATAAAAAATCCTATATTCAACACACTTCTCATTCCCTCTGATCGTTTTCCGTATGGTATCTATGCAATAGACCTAGACCACAGCTCCGAGTCTCTCTTTTCTAGAACCTTGGCTGCCACCACTAACCTCTTTTCTCTCTCTATGTGCATGTTGCTAAGCAACCTCGATGCATAGTGTTGTGCATCTTCTGGTCATGCTAAGATTGTTGGAGCATAAGTTGTATGCGCCTTTTGAGTTGTAGCAGGGTAAATGGATCCTGGAGGAGATCCATTTACCCCATCCAGTGTTTAGTCCCACATCGTCCAACGGTGGGACTTGGAGGCTCTGGAGAGGCTATATAAGGAGCCCCAGACCTCCTGTACTCATTGAGAAAAAGGAATGAAGTATCCGCCCCTTTGAGGGCTTCTCCCGTAGTTTCATCCCGCTCCTCACGGAGTAGGGTTCCACGTAAAATCCCGCTGTTCTTTTCTTATTTATTCCTTTTCCATGTTACGCTTCCGCTTTCGATTTTCTAACATGGTATCAGAGCGGGTCGATTCTCGAGGAATTTTTAAAGTTTTGTAATTCTATTCGAGATTCGTTTCTTTGAAGTTCTTGTTATTGATGTTTGGAGATTTGAGAGTTCAAGTTCCTAGGGTTTTCTTGAAACCCTAGTTCTGTTCGCCACATCTTGATTCTCGTGCAGCGCCGTCGTCAACTTCCTGTTCAGATCGTGGCGACTCTCTTCCGATCCAGGTCCTGCGTCATCTTCAAAGCCAAGCCCTCGCGCCGCCTGCGCGAGGGAATCTCCAGCAGATTCCAGACGCGATTCCAGATCGCTGCGGTAAATACCGCGCAGGCGACGCAGTCCACTCGCATCCTCCAGACAGGCGAGATGAAGAAACCCCAAACGGGGGTCCACGCATCCTCCATTGCGCGGGCTCGTGCAGCCCAGGCAGCATCTCTCCCTCAAGCGCATGTGCTCCAGGCGATTCCAACCCGGCGCACCCTGGGGCGAAGGCGGCAACTCTCCTGATGCCGCAACTCCCTTGCAGGCGGCTTCTCCAGGCGATCTCGCACAATCGCGCTTCTTCTCCAGGCGTTTCTACTGGCGACGTCGCCCCTCAAGATGAACACTCCTCTGTGCGTGATCCAGCCCTAGGCGCGGCTGGCGGCAGGCGTGACTCCCAGCGCAACTATGGTGGCCCAGCCAGGGAACTCTCGACCAACTCTTCCCTCGCGCGTTGTCTCCAAGCCCAGGCGGGGATCTTGGCACAAGGCGGCGTTCCTCCCAGCAGATCTTCTTCGCGCGCCTCTCCCAGCCACGACCAGGCGGAAGTCCTTCCCATCGCGCGGAGGCGCGAGCTCCAGGCCCTCGCGCAAGCCTCTCTTCCTCACGATCCAGATGCTCGGCGCCGCGGGACCTCCAGTAGATGCTCCTCTCCCCCTTGGCGGCGCCGTCGTGCTCCAGTGGCGTCGCGCGAAGAAGAACCCCCATGGGGGCGGCGGCATCAGATACGGGCTCGTGGGAACCCTAGAGTTTCCCCTCCCTTTGGGCCCAAATTGTTTATAAAAAAATGTGTTATTTGTTTAAAGGGCCATGTGGGCCGAGAGCTTGTGTAAAAAAAAGGGCGGGGGGTCAAATGACAGCCGAAGAAAAAAAAAAGGGAAAGACTGTATAAAAAAAATTCTTGGAAAAGGCGCGTACACGAAAAGAAAAAGCCGTACGCTGTTAAAAAAAACCGCGTACAAAGAAAAGTCGTACGCAATTTCAAAAAAAATTGCAAAAGCCGACAAAAAAAATGTCAACGGCTTTAAAAAAAATTGTTTCAAAAAAAAAGTGACGGCTTTAAAAAAATTATTATGGAAAGCCGCAATGAATTATTCAAGAATTTTCATGTTATGTTTACCCCCTATTTATCTTGTCTTCTCCCAACTTTGTCGATGTTGAGTTTCTGACAAGTATGGGAGAAAGGGGGAGTATATATGTAGAGTCACAGGCTTGTTCGTGATCCTGATTCAAATGCAGATGCCAGTCTCCAGACCATTCAGAATTTCCAGACTCTGCAGTTCGGTTTCAGACTCGACGATTGTCTTCCGAGTCTCCAGTTTCAGACACGCACAAGTGTGCGGTCATTGTCAGATGTGCATATGTTGCCATCATCAGTTCGAGGTCCCCATCATTCTTGTTGTTGTTCGGCCAGAGTTTTCATGTGAGCCATAGGGACTCCAGAGCAGAGGACCATTCCCTTGAGGGCAAGGGTTTTCATGTGGTATCATAGGTACACCAGAGCAGTGCACCATTCTCTGAGCCAGATGGGAGAGACCCAGTTCTCCGACGAGGAGACTTCAGGTGCAAGTTCAGACTCGATGGTCAGGTTACGAGTCTTCAGTTGACTCCCACTCCAGCCCGTTCGTCCTCCTCACCTGCACGGCATGAGAAGCAACGTCCTCGACTGCAGCAATGTGCGCGTTGGGTTGATATTGTCCGTAGTGTCTTGTAGCGTTGAGTTGAGTTTCTGTCTGTTTGTCCAAGCTGAGCATTGCATGCTCCAGCTTGAGGGGGAGTGTTGGAGCATAAGTTGTATGCGCCTTTTGAGTTGTAGCAGGGTAAATGGATCCTGGAGGAGATCCATTTACCACATCCAGTGTTTAGTCCCACATCGTCCAACGGTGGGACTTGGAGGCTCTGGACTCTGGAGAGGCTATATAAGGAGGCCCAGACCTCCTGTACTCATTGAGAAAAAGGAATGAAGTATCCGCCCCTTTGAGGGCTTCTCCCGTGGTTTCATCCCGCTCCTCACGGAGTAGGGTTCCACGTAAAATCCCGCTGTTCTTTTCTTATTTATTCCTTTTCCATGTTACGCTTCCGCTTCCGATTTTCTAACAAAGATCAAAGATCTCTTGGTAGCGCGGATCATTGAACCTCATCTGGTGGTGCTGCGCTAGCACATATCTCCAGAACTGAAGCTGATCGCATCTTCTGGTGGCACTCTCTAGGCGTTGTTGTGTTACCGATGATCCATTTGTGTTGTGCGCTAACCCAGAATCGATGTATCCATAATTGCTGCATCCCAAAAGCATTGTTGCACCAACTGTGTTGCATCATAGAAGCGTGGGATTGATCTACAATGCATTGCTGAATTGGCCCAAAATCACTGTTGCGCACTAACTAGGCTCTGACTAACCCAACGGTCATCGTCACCACATGTTTCCTCCATGCCAACTTTACTATCCATTGATGTTTGAGTAAATATTTTTTTCTATCTACCTTATTTTTCTTTTGTTTGACCACGATGGTCATATTCCCATCAAGACAAAGCTCTTGATATCCACATCATCTATTGTGGTACATGGGATTCTAAACTCAAGAATGCAGAGAATTATGTACCCCATACTCAGGCTTTTAAGTTGTTCATTGGTGCTTAGAGGAAAATCTATGCCCTCACAAATGTCCCTCTTAAGGCCGAGAACTAGGAATGTGAACTATGGTTATTGGATAATTATCAAGTCACGGACTAGTTGACTAGTAACATTGATTATACAATCACAATGAATCTCCTATAGAAGGAGACGACATAAGAGTTTTGAGAGGAGTTGCCTCAGAAGTATCCTTAGCAGACAACTAAATCATGTTGTGCTAAATTCTATAAGCGGATTTGGTCCATCTCTCAGGAGGATCCTCCCTAATCCAGTATTATCGGCAAATTACATGGCTTTACGAGGTGCTAACTACTTTTCAATGTGCTTGTTGTACATAGCATGTTACAGAGCGATCTAAGTGATGTGCCTACAAATTCATTGCAGATTCTAGTCATTGCTACTAGACACCGAAGAAACAGTTCCTTACCTCTGACTCAATCCCATCGCTTCGGGCGATATTCAGATGATTGCAAAAGTTTCACTCTACTTTTGGCTAATCTAGTCAACTTCAGATAGCATAGACAATGGCTTTCTTTGCATCTGGGCTAGGCGATTGTTCTAGTTTTTGTGGTGATCGAGATCATGACTCCGTATGTGGTTGAGGACATAGCCATCCCTCACATACTCACTACCATAGAACGAGCCATCCATCTAATAGATGTTGGGCAAAATTTGGCAAACCTCCCTTGTCTAATCGAGCTTCTATCAAGTACGATGGATTTTCTGTTGCCGCCGAGATAACAACATATCAAAGACAGATGTGACATACTCTTCAACTCTCTTCAACATATTACTTGACTCGTGAAGTTGTTGCAAAACAATTCCGCTACTTTCCCTGGTCATGCACCTATTGCCAGTTTGACTATCGCTTTAGGTATTGTCGCAAACTATGTTTCTACATCTTACTCCGATATGGATCATTGACTTTGGAGCCTCGACTCATCTGACTGGAGAAGATAGTGCTCTGACCTCATCCCAGCCTTCTGCATTTGTGAATTCAGTTCATTTAGCTGATGATGCTAATTGTCCTATTAATTATGTTGGGAGTACAGTGTTCTCTTCCATACTAAAGCATTCTGGAGTTTTTTTGTGCACCTAATTTCCTTTGAGCTTATTATCTGTGAATAGATTATGTTCGAAGCTCAGTTGTGGAGTGATTGTTAATTATCATTTTTTGCTATTTTCAAGACATCCAAATGATGCAAATATTTCGTAAGGTTCATGAGAAGGGTGGGGTCTATATTATCTTGATGCTCATGTGGATTCTTATTTTATAGGAACTACTTCGATGTTGACCTATTCATCTGGTACCTTCGTCCTACTCACCTGTTTGCCAGAAATTTCTCTCAGAAGTTCCTTGCACTGACATCGTTGATATCTTTTGGGTGCGAGGCATGTCAGTTTGTAATTGGAAACCATCACACAATGTTGTTTCCTCATAGGACCAAGCCTCGTCTCTCTATTCCTTTTGCTTTAGTCCATTGTGATATTTGGGAACCTTATCAGATCTGTAGTTTACATGATCATAAGTATTTTCTTGTTTTTGTTGATGATTATAACATATCTTCTTGGGTGTTGTATGATTTTGAGTTTGAATAACCGCCAAGGATGTGTTTTGTGCTTTTCCAAAAAAAACAACCAAGGATGGGCTTGTATGAGTCTCAAGTACTTCAAATTAAACATTTTTTATGCATCATGGGTTGCATTTCTGGAGAGTTGGCTACTTCTTTTTAAAAATTGGATATTAATCACAACAACAACAAAGCGTTTTCCTACAATTAAGTAGGGTCGGCTACATGAATTCTTTGCCTCCATTCAGATCTATCTTAGGTCAATCTCGGGCTTATATCTAAAAAACTAAGATCCCTTCGTATAGTCTCTTTCCAACACTTCTTAAGCCATCCTCGCCCTCTCTTAGCCGGCTCAATATCCCAACACTCGCATCTCCTAACCGGTGCATCAGCTGATCTTCTTTGCAAACGACCAAACCTTCTTAAGCGGTTTTCTCGCATCTTATCCTCGATCGGAGCTACACCAACTTTAAAAATTGGATATTAATAAAGCCCATATTTTAACTAGGCCAGAGTTTTCTGTGTTTTTACTGATGTTGATCACTGCCACGCTGGTGAGAAACCTGCAAGCGTATTTTGCTGAGCTAACTCTAGGGATAACCTCATACGGATGGAATAGTTGGCAAAAAAATCCGCGTAGATGATTGATCCAGCATTTTTTTGTTGTAATTTCTTGATGATGGTGGTAGCGGTCCCTATGGAATTAGAATGATTGCCTCGATTTTTAAATTTTCATCGATTGAATTTTCTTGATGATGGCTGTAGACAAGATCCACGATTGAATTTCCGGAAGTACACTTATGGCTAGGTTTTTTTTTGAAAAGTTCCATCGGAGTTGAGAAACAAGGCTTCAGATTTTCCAGAGACTCGGAGAACTTTGAATCTAATTCTGAAATGTGATCATAAATTGGTTATTCAGGACATAATTATGGTTCTCATCTTGGGATATATTTGTAAATTTGTACTTCCTCTAGGTCGAGGTTTTCTAGGAGACTTTTTTGTTTTCGGCAGTATCTCATTGATTTGAAAACTTAGGTTTAGGACGTTCTTGGAAGCAATCATCACAGATTTTGACTTGTAAAAAAAAGCTAGTTTTCTTAAAGTCGTCCTGACAATTTGTTATTATAGATTTTGCAATTTGACAGTAAATATTATTTTATATTAAGTTTTTTTTGCTAGATTCTGCAAATTGGGATCTTTTGAACAATTTAACCTTTCCCAAAAATGAATTTTCGAATCATATTTGGACTCTATTACGGCAAGATGTCTTTTACAATATGAAACTAGACATTATCATTCTCCAGAAGTTGGAGAGAATGAAGAAACTATCATTATTCGTCATCTACTCAAAATCGAGAAGTATACATAGGAATATAGAACCTAGACAAGTGAATATATGCCTTATGGAGTCACCAAGTTTCATGCAATATATATATTTTATTTCCGACCGTACCAAGTTTGAAGAGGCTGGAGTCTCTGATTGTAGACATCAAACTTCTTGATTCTGTATTGGAATCTTAAATTGATTGAGTGAATATGATTTTCTATTGCATGATTGTACTAGATTACAACGAACTACAGGTTCTCTTTATGTCCAAGTATGTCTATGAGAAAGGGACACACAATTCTTTAAAAGAGGCTGCTGCTATGCAGTGTTCTAGCGATCCTTTATGGGATATGTATCTTTTCATTGCTTTTCACGGGACTGTCATTTTATCTGAAACATGATAGGGGTCTTGCAATGGTCAGCATATTATTGTAGAGACCCCTAAATATCTCTAGGGATAAAGATAAAACTTGTACTCATGCTGCTTTAAAGGAAAATCGCAGACATCATGTTGGGACACATTTTCATTATGCACCCAATATTTAAGACTTTGTCCTCCACAGATTCTCAATGATGAAGATCATCCATTGTTTTAAGGGGATCATTCCTAGTGGTTGATACCATTTTTCTGTACATATTTTTCTTCTGGGTTCTCTGTTTCCAAGGTTGAGAGCAAGGTTGACAATGGAGCTTTCTGGTCATCAGCAGTTCTCCCATTTTGGGAGTTTCAGCTCTCCTTTGTGGGTTTTTTGCAACTGTCATTGCCTGAAAAAAGTGCTCAGTGCTGAAGGATTAGCTGAGGAGCATCTTCCCTGAGATCGGAAGGCATCTTTTTGTAGGATTTTTTGTTTTACTTGTTAGATGGAATTAGAGTTAAGCTACAACATAGGTTGTGCACAGGTTATTGATTCTCCTCGTAGATGGTCGAGTTTTGCCTGTTGAAGAAGCATTGGCAGATGGGATAACAGACATGATTTTGGGCGGCGGTAATCTGGTGTGACTTGAGGAATAGCTTACTGTCATCCCTTGGTTATGGTGGCAATCCTTGTGACTTGAGACCAGTGTTTTTCTTGCTTTATTGTCACTTGTGCTGAATCAGATGGTGCACCTTGAGACCAGTGTTTTTCTTGCTCCTTGTGAGGCTTGTCCTACTGCGGTTGTCATGTGTATGTATTTATCTGACTAGATATGAAGATCAGACTGTTGTCGCTTCTCGTTTGCCAAGACACACCTCGAGAAGTCTAAACTGGCATATGGGGGAATATATCAATATTCTGAATTAGTTGACACACAGAGAACATTGTTTTCATGGTTCTTGGATACCCACATAGATGCAGAATAGCAGGATTAGCATTTCAACAATTCCATGGGAACCCACTGCTTTCTGTTTCAGGTTTGGCCTGCAGATATTGATGCAGAGTCAAACTTGACAAATAATCTGGGTTATTTGTTTTTTTTTTGGCTAAAGGTAGGAAGGCTATACTTTGGAAGGATGTTTATCTGAGCCAATGAATAATAAGATATCACTTCGACATTTGATTGTTCTGTTCTAATTTCTAACTGTAGGTTTCCACTGTGTATTTCAGGATCGACCAAAGTTCAGATACCATCAGTTGAGGATTCAACATTTAGATTCTCCCAAGGGAATTTTTCACACTAGATATGAGCATTACGAGTTCTTGATCAACTGTTTAAAGTTGACCAATGCACCACCAGCTTTTATGGAACTAGTGAACATGGTGTTTGTCAACTCCAAAATAGCTTCGTTGTAGTCTGTATTAACAGTTGGATTGATTTACTCTAACGACAAGCGAGAGCGTGAGTCCCATTTCAGGATAGTGCTTGAGACATTACCAAAGTGCGACTTCTGACTTACCTAAATTGCTTTTCTTGGCCACATCATTTATGGTGTAGATTTTTCTGTATGTCCTACGAAGGTCGATATTGTACTCAACTAGGAGAGTCCCAAGATTGTAACAAAAATATAATCTCTTTTTTGAAACTAGTTGTCTATTATAGAACGGTCGTAAACGATCTTTTCGATGGATAGCCTTACCATAGACTCGACTATAAAGACAAAATTGCATACCTTTGAGTGGTTTAACAATTGAAAGACTAGTTTTCCCATGCTCAAGGAGTGCTTGACATTTGCACATGTTCTTCCTTTGCCTTATGGTACCACTGGTTGTCGATGAGAGCCTTTTGCAAGTGTTAGTTTAATGTCATCAACTGTAGCATGACAAAAAAAGCTATTAGCAAACAAAAGTTGTATTGAGTCATGTATTTTTTACTTGAGTAAATCCCAAGGTCGATATAGGGAGATAATTTCAAAACTAAGACAGAAATAGATGGGCAAAATAATGTTTTGTATTCAATTATATTGTTTTGTTTTATTTTTGTATTTAATTAGAAAACAAGAGTTTATTTTGAAAACAAAAGCAGGTAATTATACATAATATATGTGATTAGGCAAAGTGTACAATACATATATTTAAGGTTAGGAAATGTTCTCGTGTTTTTACACATTGAATTATTTTTGTGAATTTTATGAATTTTAAAATATTTTTATGCTATCTTTAAATACAGGTTTATTTGAAAGAGGTATTAAGAAAAAACATATGTTTTATTTTCCTTAAAATTACCAAAAGATAATGAAATTCAATTGTTTTTTTCTAAAGTAATAAAGCTATTTATTATATTTTCTGAGTTGTTATATCTAGATGGTTTTTTGGAATATTTTTTATGTTTTTAGGTCTTTAATGGAATGATGCAATGTATGAAAACCAGAGAAAGGAAACACACGCTTTATAGGAGACTATTCCAAGCAGGTCTAAAGACAGCAATGTGGACAACATGTTTCTAGAGAATTTTTCAATCAGATGGAAATAATTTATGCCAAAATAATTGAAAACGATGCCAATGTTTCTCTGAGCATGAAATAAAATACTCATGCAGAATAAGTGTAAACGATCAAATTTTATATTGGCACTTCGAGATTCGTCAAGTTGATTAGCATGATACTCCTAAATATATTATTGTAAATCAGGATCATGCTCGAGAATATCGATATCCACTCTATCAATGTCTCATCTTAAATACTTATGAGGAGGACTCGAGTCCCTTGTATCCAAGTCAACAATAGAAGTAAATGTAGTATATCTAGTTTCTTGAAAAATGCATCTATGGTGATTTTTTTGGTGGCATTCTTTCAAATGTAAATATTAGCATCTACAAAAAGGAACAATGAGTTAGAATGTACGTATATTATCTATATATGTCAATATATGAATCGGATCCTCTAATGATATAAAATTATCGAAAGAATTTGTTACTTTTTAATGACACACAACATACGTGAAGTCAAAGTTGCTAGCATGTTGGTGATATCACACTTTGTTATCGTATATAACAACAAAAATATTTTCAAATGATTGACGCATTTTCCACTTGATTGATTTTCAAATGAATGAAGATATCCAACGATCACGAGTGTTACTTATTAGGGTCTCATTCAAATGTATAAAAGCTAGAATAAGTCTTGGGAATTACAAGGCAACTATCTCGAGATAAAAGATTATCTTCGTAGATCATATACTCGATCGATAAATATGGGATCATATAGATTGATGCATTTATAAAGTTCTACCTTCAAATTTGATAGTTGAAAACGAGTCAATGCTGGGATCGTCTTTCTCAAAGATTAAAACTACGTGAATTAATGGTGATATAATCTTCAATAAGCTATATGAATTTTTACACTTGTGGCCTTTCGAGCTTTCACAGTTAAACTTATGCACTTACCAATTTGCAATAATACTTATGCCCCTTACTTCTTGCATCATTAACACCAGTACCCCTCCATCAAATGGACATTTATGGGATCAACTTGACTACGCTTTGATCAAATTAAGGCATGGTTAAACAAGAATTTCGAGGGAACTGAGTGCATGGGATCCACCCATCTTACCTACCCCTAACACATCAACGACGACGCACGAACACATGTTGATTCTCTTGAAGCCCATATCCCTCTAAAATCTATCGCTCGCACGACTCCAAACTCTTATCAAAATCCCACCGCCATCGCTATCTTCTTCACTCCTTTTTATCATTGTCTCTGCCATTTCTCCATCATCTCCCCAATGCCATTTTCCCATTGCAAAGAAGATCAACTTCACTCTATTGTTAAGATATGCCATTTCTCCATCATCTCCCCAATGCCATTTTCCCATTGCAAAGAAGATCAACTTCACTCTATTGTTAAGACAAGCTGAGGCCAAAACATTAGTCACTATATTGAAGGCATATGCTTATGGGGGTTTTAGGATTTTTTGTTACAAATCATGTGGTTCTTGTTGTTGAATGCAGAATGTGTTGGTTCAATGCAGAGCACAACATGCTGACTAATGGAGGGGGAAACCTTAGTCAATATTACTGAGTGATGAGCACAATCATCGTTAGCAATCGACTATCCTGATATATCAAAAGTCTTAGTCCTTCGAAAAAAAGTCAAAAGTCTTAGCTAGTGTTTTTGGTTCGACTGAGAAAAGCAGTGACATAGAGGAGAAAAGAGATGTGGTAGATGATGGGGATTTGATAGATGGAATAGGAGCTGGAGATGATGTTGCTAATAAAAAGGAGAAGGGGACTGGGTCAGAGAGGGTAGAGTGCTGAAAGTGCAGAAGTAACCAGTGTTGCTGCTGAAGATTTAGCACCTATTAGGATTGTTGATCGAACCAAACATGTTCATATTCGATAAGTGTTCATTCGATAATAGTTTAAAAACATAACTCCAAATCTTTGTTTTATAGCTTAACAAATTGAACATAAATCTAACATATGTTCATTTCATAAATGTTCGAGTTCAATACTTTATATAATGTATTTTTTTTTGCAAATTTAAATATATGTTAGAATAGTCAACTCATACTTAAAATCACAATTTAGATGGGGTTATAAATTTCTTTATATTTAACTAAAATAGCCCAATAGGAATAAGGATCATTTGCTATAAAATATGGTAATTAATGACATTAAGAAAGTAGACATAAATAATATGATATATTTGAATCCATTGTCAAACTCTAATTTGGGAATTGTTCATTGTAGAATATATATGACTTCAGTCAAATTATTAACAAACTATTATCGAATCAAAATTTGTTAAAACAAACTCAAACTCGAATGCAAGCAACCGAACCAATATTGACCAGACTCGTTCTTTCAAGGTTTCTTATCAAATCGAACTCAAATATATGCTAGTACTTTATATTTCTGTTCGATTATCAATCTTAGCATCAGTTACAGACGATACATCATAGATTGGTGTGGTAGATAAATGAGATGGTGCAATCCGATCATGTGCCAAGGGTAGCTCATCGGGCGTGTCGAAACAAGGTCAAGAGAAGTCCCCACAAGCAACGACAAGGGTCAGAAGGAGGTATGCTAGAAGAATTACATGGTAGCTTTGAGATTGATGATGTGATTACAATTGTATATCAAATTGACAATTAATAAGACATTGGTCGGTTTGTTAATAACTTCGAAGATTTAGATGAACTATCCAAGGAAACTAATGTAAGTGACGTGGGGATATATTTTGAGATTGAAGACATCCAAGATTACGAAGCAGAGTCTTCTATTCATATACTACAAAGTTCATAGTAGGCAGTGATTTTGTTCATCAGTAGACATTTCAGTTTGCACTTGCATACTATTGCCTTAATTAAATAGAATGAGATGCTCAAGTAATGACTTTCTCTAGTGAATTCACATGTAAAGGTTTGGTAGGGGTGTTTCATTAGAGTTGATAGTAACAAGGCTAAGCAATGTTTGATCACGAAGTTATGTGAGAACTGGTTGAGAGAGAACCCAACTTTGTCGGTTCATGACATATCAAATAACGCATTCGAGGACCGAGAATAAGAAACATTGCTTTGAGATTGATTTTTCGAAAGTAGTTGACATACCCACCAGCTTTCGAGTTTGATACTTGAGATGAAAACTAAGAACCTTGGTTCCAACATTGATTGTGCAATACAGAACGACAACACATTCTTAAGAGTGTATATATTTTCAGTGCATGTAGTCAAGGGTTCTTAAAGGGGTGCATGCCTTTTATTTGAGTAGACGACTGCGATATGTAGGGAAAGTACCTCAAAACTTGTAGCCACAATTTTAGATGGTACAAATGGGTTATTCCCTTTTGCATTTAATATTTGTGAAAACGAGTCAATAGATTCCTACTTATGATCATTGGAGAAGATGCATGCATTTGTTAACATATTGATTTGGGCATTCATAATGCAATTTCAAGAAAGATCATCCATGAGAAGAGATTGATAGTTTTGTCCAATTTGTTACACTGTCACTTGAAAAAAGGTGTTATATCTATTGTATATCTAAGATCCAAAAGATATCATTGGAGTCATTTGAGTGTTTAGATTGGATATTGTAAAAAATGGAGCAGACACATATACAATGCCATTACATTACCAATAACTTCAGTGAATCCTTTAATGCTTGGATATACATTATATCTATTGTATGTCTGAGATCCAAAAGATATCATTGGGAGCATTTGCTATTTAAATTTGAAATCGTAAAAATGGAATAGGCATATATTCAATGCATTAGCCCAACGTCATTACGTTACCATTACCTTGAGCGAATCCTTTAATGCTTGGATATCGAAGGCAAGGCCTCTACCATTATGCGAGTTAGTTAAGTGGATTCGACAGAAGATCATGACAATCATGGATGAGAGAAGATCAAAAGCAACCAAATGGACATGGGATCTGGTACCTTTCGTTTTAGATGATATACGCGCAATCAATAGAGAACTTCGAGCTTTTGTTGTTAGAAGGTCAATGATAAAGATGCAGAAGTGGAGTCCCATTCGGGAAGGTACGTGGTTGACCTCCAATCATGTATTTGTATTTGCATTAAATTACGGACGGATGATCTTCCCTATCAACATGCAACGACAATCGTTACTAGCATCTTGTAGGGAGATTACATCTCCAATCCAGATACAATAGAGTGGGCGAAGTTTAAACAATGCTATGCACTTGGAATAGTACCTTTGTCGAACAAAGAATTTTTGGCCAAGGTGGTTCTACCATATGAAGTCAAAGCACCACACATAAAAAGACCACCACTAAAACCAAAGAAAAATTGGATAAGGCCAAAGGATGCTTGGTAGAATTCGTCCAAAATGTTCAATCATATTTGAATCTTATTCAGTGGTGACAAAGTTATTCTTTTAGTAGTGTTGCACCAAGGAAGCAACATGTGAAGCATATAAAGACACCACATCAGGAACATGTTTGAAAACCTTCTCACAATTCTTTATTATTCTTTGTTATGATATAATTTTGAAAGCTATGGTTATGATCAAACATATGAAGGTCTTCTTAAGAAGAATAATCTCCTTGTCAACTTTCTCTTTTGTTACACATTGACGATATATTTTGATCTAAATGCGATGCGCAATATGAATGTCCAGCAACGTCCACCTGATGGGAAAAGTTGCCTCTCTTGGTTTGATAAATGTAGAACTTCATTCTTCTTCTCTAAGGTTTTTCAGATGTTTTCAAGGTTGTTGGAAGATCACAAAAGCATCTCACATGAGCTCAAGAGTCGATATGATAAAGAGATGACATGAAATAAGAGCATGAAATAGCAAAAAAGATAGGGACATAAGTGTAACTGTGAAAACTCGGAAGGTGACCGGTAAAAATCTAGACATGCATGTATATGCGCATGCACACATCCCGCACACATGCACACAAATAACACACACACACACACATTCATGAACCCAACCACACACATGTACACACACGCACGCACACGGACACAAACATGATTATAATGCTAGATTCACCAATGGATGGATGTTGGTTATGCCCACTATGTGTCCACTTCTAGACAATCCACCCCTTTCATCAAAAATATGGCATCCGAAGGTCTTCCACGTAAGGATGCAAATGGTTGGATATAGATACGGATATGGATATAGGTGTTAGTATATCATTATCCATTTTTAAGTATGAATATAAAAGCGGGATATGGGTATTGACGAATATGAAAATTATCTTACCATATCTTTAAAAAACATGCGCAGATGTAAAATGGATATGGCTGGGATTCATGATTATTATAACTACTACTCTCTATAGATAAGCTTAAATATGCATGCATTGGATGCCTTACAAATGATATAAATATACTAAAAGTATTTATTTAATAGCAATTATATCAAATATGGTAAAATAATATATAGAATATCTTGCATATAGTTAAAAATAAATCCGCAACTATATTCATCTATAAAAACATATAAACGGATAATGATACATATATCAAATTGGCGTTCATATCTCTGTCCATTTCAAAACGTATATACATGCAGATGTCAAAACCTTCATAAATGGATACAGTAGTGAATCGAATATGAATATATTCTTGTCCATTTGTAATGTCTACTTCCACACATTAGCTACGACCTCCCCCTCGACCTAAATTTCGAATTATAGTTGCCCTTTCCCATATCAAAGGTAGATATAGGGTGAGTCTCCAAACCTCTCCCTTCTCCCGAGGGCTTTCCCTCCTTAAAATACATCCATTTTCCATGTTAAGGGCTTAGGTCCTAGGTCATTCAAGTGGCAGAGCGATGTAATGCCCCAAACATAGTTCCTCATCTAAAATTCCAGGAATTGTGAGTTTGGGTTATAAGTGGCAAAGAATACTGCTTAACAACACGAGCTTAAGCATTTTGAGTGCTCGTTAACATGTCCAGTTATGCTTGAATAAATAAGTTGTCTGGACAAATTTTCCTCGATAAGTTCAAGTCTATGCCCGAGACGTTAAAATCGATGACCTTATTGGAGAACACTTGTTTAAGTGAATGTCTATAAAAAATTGGTGTGTAGTATGATTGAAGAAACATATTTTTTTATTACATATTCGATGACATAAGTATTAATCATGTGCTTTTCTATGGAAGAATGAGAAGGAAAAATCCTACAAGGAAATATAGTACCTCCATAATTGGAGGCTTCTTTTCTCATGCATCCCAATCAATGTCCCCCACATAAGGCCACCTAATATAATAATGCCTCCCATGTGTATGTAGTACCATCTGCATCACACCTCATTTCCAAACCCTAAGTCCCACCACATGAATGGACAGTCGAATATAACTAGGTGTTTTGAAAATCGATTTCATATGTGTATTAATTGCAAGGAAATTCAACTTAATTAATAATATCCAACCTTCTCTAGGTGAAGATTTGGTCCACTTCTTTACTACCTGAAATTATGCCCTAGTTTTTACATAAAAAAGGCATCCATCATATTATTGAAAGAGAGGGATGGAAATGAATGTACTAGTCCGCATAGAAGAGAGTGGCGTGATGTCATAAGAAAGGACACTAAGATACCACCTTCCCAAGATGAGGCACCTAAACTTACCCTAAAACATGACAAAAATCTCTTCCTACAAATAGTTACATGCACTCTATTCATATCTCACAATCTCATCATCTTTGTTGTTTGGCAATGACACCCAATCTGCTCCTAGCTCTCATCGCTCTCCTCCTCTTCTCCTCCATAGGCTTACCGATGTCTGATGTCGTTGAAGCCGACCCGCTCTCCGCCCTCAGAGTCTCGTGTGCCACCGTCAGGTACCCCAAAGTCTGCTTCACATCCCTCTCCCCCCTTGCCTCCACCTTCTTCCCTGACCCCGTCCACCTTGCCACCGCTGCACTCAATGCCACTCTTGTGCATGCCATATATGTCGCAGGGATCGTCAAGAGCATGCCATCAAGTCCTGCCTCGAAGGATTGTATTGAGGTATCGTACAACCTATGTTTAGGCTTCTCCTTTGATGGAGTATATAATAACAAATATTATTTTGGTCTTTGATAAATATGTTACTTAATTTGTGAATATAAAGTTTTTGTGTGCTCTCCTTTTATGACTTTACACACTTTTTCTTTAAAAAATATCGTAATGATTATTTTCTATTATCTAACAGTTTCAATGAATATGATACTTATTACCTAATTTCTATTGATGGAATTTATAACAACAATTATCCATTGATTAATAGAGAGTAGCACTAAAAACTATGAGAAGGTAAATGTGTGTATATAATTATCATCAATATAATTTATCAACAACGATATAGTAATGAATATGTTATTAATTATAAATTTAAAAGTACAAAATATATTTCTTTTGTAAAAAAACTTTGCTTTAGATTCTAAAAAATGACTTAATTAATAATATTATACAATAATAATCTAAACAATATTTACAACACTCATCCACCTGAACATCATTTTATTTTGTGTGCATATAAAAAAAGGTGATGGTGAGCGCAGTGGACGAGCTAAAGAAGTCGATGAAAGTGATGATGCATGTGGGAGGCCAAGACCTGGGGGAACAGATCGATGACATGCAGACATGGGCAAGCGCAGCGCTCACCAACGAGAACACGTGCATAGAGGGATTTCACGGGATGCATGATGACAATTGGGTGGTCACGAGGGCTAGGATCATCGAGGTGGCTCAACTCACGAGCAATGCACTCGGTTTTATCAACGCTCTTGTCAAGCATCAATCGACCACCCCCTTCACCTAGTGTCCTACGTTTGCAAGTTGAACTATTGCATAAGCTCATGTATTTGTACTTCATGTTACGTTTGATTACCTATGCCTCGAAGCATGACAACCTTGTATCTACATCCAAATGATTATCGACTGAGGCATATATCTATTTTCTTTCTTAATAAAGAACCTATCTGTGTCATGATTTTATATACCAATAGTCAAGTGCTGTAGATAACGATATTATTGATGATGTAATCATGATGTGACCACTTAATCAAGTGACGTTAATCATAATAAGGTTGAAAATTGAAATGACTATTTTTACACATTGAAATGATATTCTCGCAAAACTCGAATCAACACCAATGGCTAAGGAGCGATTCTGAAAGTTATTCTCTTACTTATGAATTTATGTTTGTATTAATCTCTTTTAAATATTCTACTAATCACAAAGTTGGCTCATATGGATCAATGTAGGCATAAATGATTTGAAAGTTTGTATACCAATATGAATGTGAACTTACTAAGAGTAGTTGTTTATGCTATTCAATTAAAAGATGAATTTGTTGATTATTAACTGACAATAATTAACAAGGCATGTGCATCATATTGAGTGCCTATTAATAAGATTAATTTGTTTATGACTACCTAGTAATAATTTAAGATATAATTGGAGACAAAATAATTTAATATCATATCTGATAAGAATGTACCGTATTACAATTCTTATGAAATAATTGCAAGAAATGGCTTTAGCGAAGGTAAAGATGAGTGCCTTCATTATAAAATAAAATGATACTATAATGACAGTTATTTTGGTTATATAATAATAAATATTATCTTGCAATGTATATCATATATTCATTGTTATACTATCAAGGGCTTGCATATATAATTATTTTTGTCTGTTTTCTGTTATTAGGGTTTGTTTTAGAGAACATGTGCTACTTGTGCTTTTATACAAAGGGCAAAGGGATTTGGAAGTATTGCTAATTAAGAAATGGTTATAACAAAAAGTCACGATAATATCAACATATAATCATTTTTTATATGATTCTTTAATAGGAATACCAATATGTTATTCCTTGCAAATTTAGTAGTATAGAAGTTAGTTTTGCAATGAAAAATATTCATTGTTGAATAGTCGCTATTGGGTAGTACCAACTAGCTACATGTTTCTTAAAAAGTAAAGGATGAAGAGGAAAGGTGAGCAAAGATGAGCTCAAACAAGAGGTGTTGCGTCAAAGTAATTAGACTCTATTCCCTTCTATTCTTTATGTCTACCTTCTTCCTCTATGTCTCCCTTCGTCGATGGGTTGCAAGGGGTTTAAAAAGAGGCGTGAAAAGAAAATTTTGCTTTTAGGAAACTCTATGAATGCTTCTAAGCATTGTGATTACTCTTTTTTCTTGTTGATCATCCACCTCCTTCGGTTACCATACTTCCTTACTATCCCTCTATAGACATTTTGCCTTCGCATCGTAGCCACCTCTTTTATACTTTGCTTGCTTATACATCCAAGGATTTATCTAAGTGATTTTTACATCTAGTGCTAAAATCCATAACAGATAAATGTAAATGGTAATTAATATTTATAATTTTAAAACACTACAAAATATAACAATGTTAATCTAATACACAAAAATAAATAAGATGAATATAACTTGGAAAAAGAAGACCGATAATGAACTTGAAGAATGTAAATTTGTACCATATGTACATGATGAGACTAAAGAAAAGAACAATGATAATTTGAAAAGTTATATATATATATATACGACATTAATCACAAAAAATTACAATAACTTGGTTGGAAAAATAAAAACACATAAAATGAGAGAACTAAGCAAAAATTAAATTATTGACAAAGTACTAGTATTTATATCTACGCAAAGTATACATGTCTTCATTTCAAATCCTTTAAACATTCTTTTTGCATTATATAGATAAAAATAAGTTACATAAATGAAAAATATTCCAAAAATAGTATCTTAAATAACTGAAAAAGATACAAAGCATAGATATGCCATATATGTTTGTAGAAACTCAAAATAGATAAAAACTCACCTCTAAAGTTCATGTGATAATAAGAAATTTATAGTAAAAGCATCAAAAAAATTCAAAAGTAACAAAATGTAGTATTTGAGTTATTAAACTTATCGAACAACAATATTTATCTTTTGAAATAAGCTTAAAATAATAATATTTTTAAAATTAAGTTCAATTGAGTTTATTATTTTTGTAGCCTTTAGAATAAAATACACAATAAAACATAAAAATGCATAACAATTTAACTAAACAAAATAAGTAACAAAGTGAAACATTAGTTCATCATAAATAAACTTCTAGGGCTAATATCTTTCCTTCATAAACTCATGTTCAACTCTAGTCTCTTTTAAACTCTTCTCATGAAATTATCTTTATTTAAAAAGAACCAAGAAATAAAAGAGCTCAATATGCGTGTTTTGACTTGTATACCCTTATTGTGCATTCTAGAATTAAATTAAATTCAAATTTCTATAATTAATATTTATTATGTAAATCCATATACACTAGATTTTAATTTTATTTTACTCTCTTGATATTGTATTTTATTTTTTAAATACTTTAGAATAAAACTTGAAAATAAAATATTAAATATAGGTTTATTTGGTCAATACAAATTTATTTTTATATAGAATTAAGACTAACTTCTTTTAATGTAATTTAAATTTTATTTAGATTAAATAATAAAATAGTCGAATCTTTCGACATAGATTTGAGCAAGAATCTATGTAGTCGACCCTACTTGTAGTGGGAGAAGGCTTTGCCAATTAGATTAAACTATAGTAATGAAATATGTAAAATTGTATTCACTGCATAAAAATAATTAAAATTAAAATATTGAATCTAGGCATACAATTCATGTATATGTTTTAACTCAGTATATCTTTAGTCTTGGCTTTAGGATGTTTTTGCTTTATAACATAATTGTATGCTATTATTTCTTCAATTTTTATTTACATAATTTTCATATATTTTATTCTCCATCTTCTTCCTTCAGCTTCATTCCCAAACTTCGTGGAGCACTCCTTTGGCTCCTATCCGCCGACCATTTATGAGCATTTTTCCACATATATGATAATAAAGTCAAATGCAGAATCAATAGAAAAATGACAGATAAAAGACCATATGAGATATGAGTTATGTGCATATGATACTTATTTAATTTAGGTAAGCCACAAAGTTAATCAAAAGGAGGCAATATTGAATGATAAAGTAATCACACAAATGGCCAAATAAAGGAACATAGTCTCTAGATAATGTTTTCGGTGTTTTTAATTTTTAAAAGAAAAGTTAAAGACAAGTGATGTGTTTTTAAAACTGGGCTTACATATATAATAATGCAATTAGTATTCGATTAGAGTTCGTCTGATAATAGTTCGAAAATTAGTTCGTTTCTAAACAAACCGAACATGAACTTCAAATTTTAGTTTGATACCTTAATGAACCGAACATGAACATAACATATGTTTGTTCGATAGGAGTTTGAGTTTGATATATGTATATATGTGTGTATTTGTGTGTGCAACTTCGTATTTACACACTTGATAAATTTTAATGTTAATGAAATTATGGTATTTATTGTACTTTGCACCAAGTTAATTTGAATACTTTCTTATTTTTACTACTTATTGAATCTTATTATCGAACTTCAATTTTGAACTTGATCATATAATAAATTTGAGTTAAGTTAAATTGTTAACGAACTATTATCGAACCGAACTCAAACGCTCGTTTTCTAAACGAACTCGAACTCGAACATATCCTATCGAACATTTATCGAACCAAACTCGATCTCGAATTTCTGAACTTTCTTATTCAACCGAACTCGAACATAGGTTCGTTCGTTACAATTCGGTTCGATTAGCAGCCCTAAATGCAATGAAAAGCTTTAACTAGGTACATTACATACAATCATACTCGAAATATGGGGAAATACTTTTGGCCTTAGAATAATGAAAACTAACCTAAGAGATTTTTGGGGAAATTTACATCAAGTAAAATATGAATAAAAATTATTTTTTGAAAAAAGGAAAATTTTACATAGAGAAAAGTTCTTAAATACCAAGAAAATACCAACGACGTCATTTTTCAATGGGATATTTTTCCTAGGAAGAATACTTGATGGGCCAAAAAACACATTTTTTTGGATTTTTTAGATTTTTCATATATTTTTCATAGAAATTACGCAAAATGTTTGGTTTTCTAGAATTTAAACAATGCAATATTTTTGAAATATTTTGGCATAGTAATAAAAACAATGTAAAACACACAATGAGTAATTTTTGGAGATTTTTAACTTGATTTTGTATTTTCCTTGCAATTGATGAACAAAAAATCATTTCAAGGTTCTTCATTTTAATAAATAGAAAATATCTATATTTTTGGAATAGAAGTTACAATATGCATAATATTGTGTAAGGTACTTCGACTCAATGCTTTTTTGTTGTGTGGTACTTGAGGAACCGGATCCTCTGCAGTACTGTAGAGGCCGGCTATAATGCCTGGGCACCATGAGCCTCTCGATCAAGATCGAGCGGTTCACACGAAATCAAGGTATTTTCAAGCCCTTATCGTGTGAACTGATCGATCTTCATCGAGTGGCTCACGACGCTCCAGCTTTTACAGCTGGCCTCTGTAGTACTGCAGAGGATCCGTGCTTGGTACTTGAACTTTTGCTGCTTTTTTATCTACCAGTTCTTCTTTTCATGCAAGAATAGCAAGCATGCTATTTTCGTCGGGTCATCTAGGAGCCATTGTCATACTAATCGGAGCTCTATTACTAGCTCTCAATTAGGGAAGAGATCCGGACCTCCTCAGCCCCTCTGAAAGCCTTCATTAGTCATTGAAATATGGATCGACAAAAGTTACATAAATAGCATTAGGTATTCATGACTTCATTAGGGCAGAGCTCTCATGATTTTCAACACTTTGCATTTGAAGAAGAAGCTTCGGTCAACTTAGTCACAGATGTGACATATGCATTGCACCCTTATACTTGCACATTTCCAATTTTACAAGCAAGTCCCTGCTAGGTACTTGAATTGAAGCGAATTGTTACAAGCAAGGGTTTGTTTGGTTACTGGGATGAGTTGGGTTGGGGTAGCTCCTGTGAATAGTAGCCGTTTGGATGGTTATTAGGGTTGGAATAAGGAATGCGATGTGATATCACATTGATTTGTGATGCAATTCCAATCCATAAATGCATGGGGGCAAACCGGATTTCCCCGTGGTAACCCGATAATCAAATAAACCCAAGAATCACCTCAATTATGTCCCTCTTCTCGGTATTTTGCAAAAAAATCCTTAAGACTTGGAAATTTTATTTTTTAGTGAAAATAAATTCATCTTTGCTAAAATTTTCAGTGAGAGGTCGGTATTGAATAACTGTATATTTTGAATATTTTCTTAGAACTTTCTTGCTTTGTCCTTTTAATTTTCATTCATTTTTATCTGTTTCTTGACATTTTAATTACTTTAATACCTAAACAGGAAATTTGTTTAGGTTTAGTTAAAAAGGTACATTTTGTGCTATTTCATTACCCTCCTACTGGTTATTTCAAGCGAGAATATCAAACATGCTATTTTTATGGGTGGTTGCTGAAAAGATGAACTTATGCTGCAACTTTTTGCCCACATGTTAGTGTTTTGAGCAATATTATTGAAATTGGATCGGTCGATTCAACCGGTTGGACCGGTCCGGTTAATTGATTTTTACGATGGTCAAATTGACATAATTTTAGTTCAACAATCGGTTCAATTAACTATTTGCAATCTGGTTTAATCTGATTCAGTTGAAATCGAACCACTCAACCAATGTTCAAGAAAGTGGTCTATGCGGCTGCATATGCCGCCGCATATGCGTGTGCGGCACCTTCACCACATCGCTTTCATGAAGCTCCTAGTTATGCGCACATGACGCTTATGCGTGTCACATATGCGGGCTATGCGGCCGCGTATGCCCTCTGTGCGCCCGCTTTGGGTACAATGTGATTTCTTATGTGTTTTTTATGTGATTTTTTATATGTGATTGATTTTTTATGTGGTTTTTCATATGAGATTTTTTATATGTGATTTTTTATATGTGATTTTTTAAGCCACTTATTTCATTTTATTGATCTGAAATGTGTCAAATGTGTGTATGAAATGTATATTATAGTATGACTTGTGCCATATTTTTTTGTTTGTGTCACGTATTTTATTATATGATTTGTACCCTTTTATCAGAATTTGTTCACGTGACATAATTTAGATAACATTGCACCCTCATTTTACCCTTATTCCTTATTTTTATCTGTATATCAATCAAGTATTCCATCACCATTTAAATCCATCGTCGAAGTAATCGTATTATGAGATTGGAGTAAACACGAAGGAAGAAAAGGATGTACTAATAATTTAGCAAACTAATTTAGTCAACTAATAGTTATTTTGAACGCAATATATAGGTATATGTAGAGTTTGATACTTTCAATGGAGAATTAATAATAAATATAACAATAGAAATAAATGGTATTATAATTCAACAATAGAGGCATTTATATAAATATATATTCACATACATCAATATGCAAGTTGCAACAAAAATCAGCCCACTTAATTTATCATTAAGAAGCACATCATACCATCATCATATCATGAATTTAGTAGACACACATAGTTACAAGTGTCACCTCCACATATTGGAGTTAACTAGTTAGAATATTATCGCTTGAACATTTCTGCTTTCTTATACTATTTTTAGTAGTACATTGATAATGTTATTTGTGTTAAATTTTGATTTTCTTTGGAATACTTACATATTTTAGTGATTGTTGTCAATTATTATGTGTGCTAACTTTTCTATTGAAGTACTGATATTTGATTGATAACGATTGTTTTAAGCTCTATTTGTAAGTCATTTTGATTGGATCTTTTATTGGACCACAAGTATAAAAAAATTTAGTTCAGTTGTAGTCACTTTTGTATTTATTTATTTATTTATTACAAAATAAAGAAACCGCATATACTCTGCATATGCCCCATGCATACCGCTTATCGGTATTCAGTGACCAGTCCGAACACATACACATACCACTTTCATGAACCTTGCACTCAACCACAATTCAAATTTGAGTTTATATTAAAATAATAATAGCTCTAATAAGTGTTGAAATCATGATCTCTTGTAATCCGCTACAAAGTACTAACCAGCTACTCCAACTCATAAAAAGATAAGATAACAAATATAATTAAGCGATTATTATGCTAGAGTATTTGGTTCAAATATTATTTATATCTATATGAATAACATTTAATGTTGCATATTAAGGAAAAAATTTTATGTATAAAGTAAGATATTATAATTGTTTGTTTATTTTATATTTATTTCAAGTGTGTTTGAGTGTGTATTTTGTACACGTTCTAATCCATTTTGGTTTAATTACTCGGTTCAATCATTTTTTTCTTATCCGTTTTGTTTAATTCAATTTTATAAAAATAATGATATCGTCAATTGAACCGATTTGATTCCATGATCCAATCCGATTCAACCTTTTTGCTAGGATTTCAGGTTCAGTCTTCGGTTCTGTTTCAAAAACTTTGATTTTGAGTGAGAGGTGTAAGGTTGTTATTTTGAGGTGTAGGTGCATGACACTTACCTTTTGGTGCTATTGCTATTTGTAGGTTGTTGTGTGTCACTTAAGGGTTTTTGAGTGATGACCACCTGCTATTTCTTTGGAGTGACAATAAAAAAATGTTTTTTTTGTTGAGTGGTGATCAAACTTTTGTTGTTATTATTTATGCACGTATTTTTTGCATGAGAACAACCAACATCCTCTTTTGTTGGGTAGTTTGTTATACTTTAACTTCTGATGTTATTCTTCACCATCCTATATTTTCTTTTAAGCTAGAATAGCAAAGGTGCTATTTTGATGGGGGGTTGTTAGGGAGTTGAATTTCTGGTGTTATTCTTCGTTCTTCTGCTGTTTCTTTCAAACGAATATCGGAATGACGCAATTTATTTTTTGGTTGTTAGGAAGTTGAATTTCCGGAAAAACAAAGAATTGATTATTGCGGTTCTATCTTGAAAGGAAAAGGCCTTTTTTGGCTTTCCTAACCTGGCCAGTGCTTTTTCTCCCGGCATCATCGGCTTGACTTGACCCTGCTGCAGCGTAAACGAAAAGGCCAGCTAATATATTCTAGTGGCGATTTCTACTATTAGATATTCTACTTAGATTTCATTATATTTCAAAGTGGAGAGAGAATCCGGGTTGGCCTCTCGCTTTCTCTTGCCTACTCGACTCTACTTCTCCGAAACGGGATGGAATTGATAGTTCGCTTAGAATCCCGAGAATCCATGCTATTTCTTTAAAATAATATGGATTTTATGTTAGAGTGCAAATACAAATAACAATCTAGTACATGCTTGCACCATCCACCCCTCACCTCAAAACCCGGTCGAGACTCCTCCGGGTTAAAGACGAATTGAGAAAGGTTGTAGCACACATGTCACAATAGATAAACTATTGTTGCTAGAACTTCCTCTTCATTTGATAATGTCTTATTTCCTTTGTTCATTGTAACAGATTGACTACTTATTATAAAAATAATAATATAAAATAAAACTAAATGATACAACAACCCTCACGTCACCTCGTAGTAGGATAATGAGAAAAAAAAAGAAAATAAAGAAAATAAGTTAGCCAACAACATAAGTTAGTTATTACTTTTATCTCTTAACTAATCCACAATTGTTGTTAAATAGCTCTATTAATTGACCCTTTAAAAGCCATGAGACTCCAACAACTTCTACATATATCATCTTCCATGTGAGAGAGTTTTAGAGGGAGAGAGAAGGAAAGAGGGAGAGAAAGAGATGTCAGCAACGACATTCTTTGATCGGTACCGTTTGCGAATCCGATGATGACCAGCCTCTCCGTCGACGTCGAAGTCTTGACTGGGCAAAATCGGAGGAGGAGGACGTTGTCGACAATTATTCGAATAAGCGGAATCGAGGTGTCCTTGTCTACGGATTGCTCGAGCGATCAAGGTATGTGTCGAAACCCTTAAGAATGCTACATGATAAAAATTGATGTTTTGCCTTCCATATCACAATTACGTCGATTATGTTCATCGCATAAAGTAATATGAATGTCTTTCTTATTTAATCACTATCGATGATAGATGGTTGCCATTAAAAAACTAAAATGTCGACACATGTGTTTCCTGATCACGTCATTATGCCATAACATGTTTTTAATATATGGATTACACAATGTTATTTTTCCGGATTGGTACGAAGGTATGCCTTTTGTAATTAACAAAACATGGATGACATAATACGAGTCTTGTCAGTTGAGGGATTGATTTCATACAGGGAATTAGTAATTAAATTTGCGTTAGATAATCCGTTTTCAAAAATTATCTCATATTTTTATAAGGATTATGTACATATACGTAGAGCCCAACCCCGATTTTTATATATGTCTTTATTCACCATTAGATAAAATATCTTGCCATTGGTTTACAGGTAAATTTCATCAGGGGTAGATTTAGTTTCTTTTTTTTTATCTCTTCGAATTTTAGCTGGACATGCTTGAAGGAAAGATGAGAGATAATAATTCGGCAGTAAGATTACATTACAATTGTCCGATGACTTTTATAATAGTTCTTCAATATTATATAATATAATATTGTAGAACAGCCTGTGACTAAGTGGTCAAGAACCGTTCGTCGCCCGATCCAGCCGTTTCGGGGGGGGGGGGCAGTTGCGGCGTGGTCGAGTCTTTAGGAGGCCATAACCGTCGGGCGTGGGGGAAGGGAGCGGACTAAGCGAGGGCATTCACGCCTATTTAAAGACCTCCGCGAGGAGGAGAAGAGTCATCAGCTCCTAGCCTCGCCGTTGGGAGCCCCCTTCCCATCTCCACCTTCTCTCGCTCTCTCGATCTCACGCTCACCCTCTCACGCAGCCTAAGCAGAAGGCGTACCTGGTTTGCTTCACTGGTATCAGAGCTTAGCCGATCGTCATCTTCGTCAACATCAACCGCCGGAGGCGGTTGCTTTTTTCCTTGGCCGCCCTCGTCCACCGCGGCCGTGTGCGGTTGGCACCTTTCACAAAGAAGAGGGCGGCGGGCGGCTCTTCTTTTGGAATCGCCAGGTTGGTCACACACGAAGTTTTTTTTATTTCATTTTTGTACCTGTCGTTTTTTTTGTTTGCTGCTATATCACGTGAACTCCCTCTCTGTAAGGTACACTCATTTTTTTTTGTTTGTTATCACGATATCACGTGCTGCTACTCACGGGTATTTTTTTTAATCACTCACATTTTTGTTTGCTATTGCTTGTGCCTCCGCAAGTTCCAATTCCTCTATATCAAAGTTTTTTAAAAACTGCCCCTGCATTTTTTTATATAACGTGAACTGTCCATTTTTTTAACGTGAATACCCCCATTTTTTTAATGAGTTTTTTTCACTTCTCGTTTTTTTGCTTAAAGCTAATACAATAAGGCTAAGTTTTTTTTAATGCTCAGTGTTTTTTTTCTTTCACAATTCTCAGATTGTTATTTTTTTATTTGCTATAAAAAAAAGGGATTAGCTTACACGTTTTTGGAGGATTTAGCCTTTTATTTTTTTAAAAAAAAATTTGTATTAAGTTTTTGATTGTATTTCTTTGTAATTAAAAAGGATCTTTGTTAACAATCATTAATTGTTCACATAGTTATTAACATAGTTTCATCTTACCTTTCGTGTATAATCGTCGTTTTTTTTGTTATGATACTTGTCTGTTGTTTTGTTTTGCATTAAGATAAAAATAATAATAACAATAATAAAGTTAGCTATAATTGTTATTAAGTTTTTTTGTAATATTGCAAGTCAGTTTTTTGGTTGTCAATAAGTTTCAAATCAACAAGTACCTTCATTGAAGTTGCATAATCAAAGTTTAAATTAAACGATTAAGTAGTATTTAACCTTGTTCATTTTTTTCTTTCACCTAAATTACTCTCTTTATCCATCTATTTTGTTAAGTTTTTTTACGGCAAAATACTATAAATCTCATACAACCCTATATTTATTTCATTAGATCAACAAAATGACAAGCAAAACCATAGCCACTGAGGTAGGGAAAATTGAGTACCTTAACGGTACCAATTATGAATTATGGAGTAGGAAGATCTACTATGGCCGGCTACACGATAGCATACACACCATCATAGACAAACCCTGCCCAACTTTATCTGAAAATCCGACTGTGGAGGAAATTATGTCCCGCGAACAGTGGGAGAAAACAGATAATAGGGCTAGAAGTTTTATGCTGGCCCATATGGATCTGAACCTGATTCGGGTCTTCGAGACCTGTGAATCAGCTTACGAGCTCTGGACCGCGGTTAAGGACAAATACCACTCCAAATCGGAGGTGAGCGTCCATCTTCTTCTACACAAGTACAACTCGTGTAGAATGAAGGAATCTGAAAGCGTCCTCGAGCACGTGAATAAGATGATCGTGATGGCTAAGGATCTTGCGGCTGCTAATTGCGCGATTCCGGAGAGGATGCAGATCGCAACCATATTAGGAAGTCTCCCTCCATCATTCGACATGGTTGCCACATCTCTGAGGATGAATGGCAACATTAAGTCTGTGACAGACCTACCTGCACAGTTGGCAATTGAGCAGGACCTCTCCAAACAAAGATCGAAAGCTGAGATCTTTGAGGTCGAGGAAGAAGAAGAAGCAAATGCCGTACACGCAACGAAAAGACCGGGTCCCTCCAAGGCGAATTTCAAGGGAAAGAGTGGGAAATACCCACACAGCTCTTGCTACGGTTGTGGCAAATATGGCCATTTCAATGTAAATTGCCCCAATAAGAAGCCGGGAAATTCTAAAGTGCTTGAAAATAAAGGCAAAAAGAAAATAGAATTCACGGCTGTCGTGGAATGCAACTCTGTCATCACGGACAGTGATGGATGGTGGATCGACTCTGGAGCAACCAGACATATCGCGAAGACGAAAGAGGGTCTGGTGGACTTCAAGGAGCTGAGCAAAGGCGAACAGAGGATCTTCATGGGGAATAACAGCTGCCTGGACATGGAAGGTGTTGGGACATACAGACTTGACCTGGGAGATAGCATTATGGTACTGAATGATGTACGATATGCCCCAGGGATACGTTGGAACCTGATATCTGTCCCAATGCTTCTCAAGAAAGACTTTGAAGTTAGGTTTTATAATAAGCATGTGTCAATAGGCAAGAATAAGAAGGTCTATGCGATGGGAAAGTTTGTGCCCGAGTATAACCTATTCTGTCTTCCTGTAATAAATTCTAGTGAATCAATGAATGCTGCTTTTGATTATTCCTTGTATTTTTTGTCTGATTATGACTTGTGGCACATGCGACTGGGTCATCCAGTAAACTCTAAGATGGATCAAATGATTAAGGCAAATTTATTGTCTAAGATCACGGGTGCAAGGACATTGCCCTGCGAACACTGTCTGATCGGTAAAATGACGAGAAAACCATTCTCAACCGGAATTTGGTCAACAGAGTTACTTGGTTTGATCCATTCAGACATATGTGGACCACTGAGCGTCAGCACACATAGAAATAAGGAATACTTTATAACATTCATTGATGACTATTCGAAGTTCTCCTATGTCTATCTTTTAGGAAGAAAGTCGGAAGCACTTGAAACATTTAAGAGATATAAGACGGAAGTGGAGACAAGATTGGGAAAACCAATCAAGACTCTTAGGACAGATAGAGGTGGGGAATATACCTCAAAAGATTTTGAGGATTATTGCATTCAAGCAGGCATTCGTAGACAGACTACAATGCCATATACACCACAACATAATGGTGTAGCAGAAAGAAAGAATCGAACTTTGATGAATGCAGTAAGATGTATGCTTTCACACTCAGGACTCTCCAAGAAATTCTGGGGAGAGGCAGTATTGACTGCGAACTATATACAGAATAGGATTCCCACCAAGTCCGTAGAATCAACGTCATATGAAATATGGAATGGCAGAAAGCCCGAGTTGGGCCATCTCCGGAAATGGGGATGTGTTGCACATGTCCTGGTACCGAGTCAGCTTAGGGACAAGCTAGACTTCAGGACGTTAAAGTGTAAGTTTATTGGATATAGTGAAAATTCTAAAGGATATAGGTTCTTCCATGAAACTAAAGGTCTGATCGAAAGTCATGATGCAACCTTTCTTGAAATTCATCAAGCAAAGGAGCACGAAGTGGAGGAATCAGACCCTCTGATTGTCTTACAAGACAATGAAGATGACTTGAGCATTAGACAAGAATTTGGGGATGATATCGATCATCCAAATGTAGAGAATGAACCTATGGAACATGATGTTCCTTTAGAGGAAGTGGGTGGACCCACACAACCCACGAGTATAATCGGCAACAAAAGACCCAGAACACGGCCCGCATGGATGGAAGATTACCATTTCTATGGATGCAAGGCGTCGTGCTACACCGTGGATGAGGATGTCACGGATTGTACAGATCCCATATCCTTTGATGAAGCTATGGCTTCATCTGAGTCGGAATCATGGCTGACCGCCATGAGAGATGAGTTGGACTCAATCGAGCGAAACGATATTTGGGAATTATGTGATTTGCCAGAAGGTAGGCAATCCATAGGATGTAAGTGGGTATTCAAGAAAAAGTACCGAGTTGACGGTACTGTTGATAAATACAAAGCCAGATTAGTTGCCAAGGGTTAAACTCAGCAAGCTGGAATAGATTTTCAGGAAACCTACTCTCCAGTGGTTAAGTTTGCATCCATTCAGATGATCTTAGCCATAGTCGCATATATGGATTTGGAATTATTCCAAATGGATGTGAAGACGGCCTTCCTTAATGGAGAATTAAAGGAGGAGATTTATATGTGATAACCTGACGGTTCTCAGGTTGAAGGTCAGGAGAAAAAGGTTTACAAGTTAAGAAAGTCATTATATGGCTTAAAACAGTCTTCACGGCAATGGTATCTCAAATTTCACGAGAAAGTTATTCAATTTGGATTTGTTTCAAATAAATTAGATAACTGTGTGTATGTCATGAAGAGTGGGAGCAGGTTTGCAATCATGTCATTGTATGTAGATGACATTCTGCTCACAGGTAATGACATACAAATGCTCAATGAAATCAAACAGAAATTGAGCAATGAATTTGAGATGAAGGACATGGGTGAAGCATCCTATGTTCTTGGAATTCAAATAACAAGAGATAGGGACTCAAGGACATTGAGCCTTAGTCAGGAAAGATATTTGCATACTGTATTAAGGAGATTTGGAATGCAGAATAGCACTCCAGCTCCAACGCCACTTGTGATGGGAAAGAGACTCAGTAAGAGTCAGTGTCCCGGAAAGGGGCAGAAACCTTTAGATGTACCATATGCACAGGCAGTGGGAAGTTTAATGTATGCAATGATGTGTACTCGACCTGATTTAGCTTATCCAGTAAGCTTAGTCAGTAGATATCAAAGAAATCCCGGTCCAGCACATTGGGAAGCTGTAAAAAGGATTCTTCGATATCTGAAAGGGACAGTACATCTGAAACTTGTGTATCAAGCAGAATCGCTTGAGGTAGTAAGATACTCCGATGCTGATTTCGGAGGGGATGTGGATGATAGAAAATCCACATCAGGTTATCTGTTCATGTTTGGTGGTGCAGCCGTTTCTTGGGGTAGCAAGAAACAAGAATGTGTATCTCGACATACACAGGAGGCTGAGTACATTGCATGTAGCATGGCCACCACTCATGTTGTGTGGATCAGGCATTTTCTAGAGAACCTAAGCCTCGAATTGGTCAAAGGGCCAATTGAAATGTATTGTGACAATCAAGCTGCGATAAGCTTGGTTAATAGTGGGGCTAATAGTTCTAAAGGAAAACACATTGAGATCCAATATCACTATATACAAGATATAGTGACGAAGCAAGAAATCACGGTAACCTACATACCTACCAGTGACATGTTGGTTGATTCTCTAACCAAGGGAATAACAGCAAGAACATACATTAAACATGTTGGTTTAATGGGACTCAGGAATGTTTGAGTCAAGGAAGAGGTTTCATAGATAATGATCCTCACATGATAAATCTCCATGTATATACTATACGAATAGTGGGAGTATATATATGTCTTGACCACTTTGGTCAAGTGGGAGATGTAGAACAGCCTGTGACTAAGTGGTCAAGAACTGTTCGCCGCCCGATCCGGCCGTTTCGGGGGGGCGGCAGTTGCGGCATGGCCGAGTCTTTAGGAGGCCATAACTGTCGGGCGTGGGGGAAGGGGGCGGACTAAGCGAGGGCATTCACGCCTATATAAAGACCTCCGCGAGGAGGAGAAGAGTCATCAGCTCCTAGCCTCGCCGTTGGGAGCCCCCTTCCCATCTCCACCTTGTCTCGCTCTCTCGATCTCGTGCTCACCCTCTCACGCAACCTAAGCAGAAGGCGTACCTGGTTTGCTTCAAATATAATATATATCTAAGATCAACTTCCTAGTTACAAGTTCTTATAAATCATAGTATATATTCCGGTTATAAACTCTGTTAGAATATGTATGCACTATGGATATTAGTCCTCGTATAGCACATATGTTGCTATTTGTCAATCGCAGATATAATGTGTATTCAATACTAGTGACTTAATGATGGGATTAAAGTAATACATACATACATATATAATATCTTATGATTAAACTACACATTTTAATATATATATGCATCTGCCATTGAAGCACATAGTTTGGCTAGATAAAAAGGTTCTTTGCACAATAACAATCTCAGTCATAGATATGGCTAGATATGATTTGATTTATACATAGAATACATTTCAATGGTTTAAATGTTAATAAGGTACATTGTATGTATCACCTCCAATGGTGATTATTGAAACTATCAAGTCATAAGAAGTTGACAATAAGTTGTTGGCACTGACTCGAACTAAAGGGTCATAAAGACCTAAAGGACCAACGCCTTTCGGATGTGTGAGGCAAAAGGCAAAAGATAAGTCCTCTACAATTGTAGCTACACTGTTATGCTATGTTCTGTTTATGGACCGCTTATGTCGGTAGTAAAGCCATCAAAGTGACCTAAGAAATCTAACAAGTAAGACAACTCTAAACACCGGAATTGCTATTGCCATATGTGCATTTATGTTAATGTTAAGGGTATATGTGCATGTTATTATGTGCATATGTACATTCTATTACTCTATTTAAAGTTGGGTTA